>CM060905.1:594429181-595631681 GCA_030737815.1 Allium fistulosum
GTAGGAATTTTTTGGAAAGGCTGGTATATGAGCGATCGCGCTCGATTAATTGAAATAAAATTTTGTCCTTTTGTTTCAACTTTTATTCCTCTCATGCTCAAATGTCGCAACGCTCGAACCTCAGTTCTGTGTACTTGTATTATTTTAACTCGTTTCAGGTAGTGATTAACACTTTCATCTGCCCCCAGTTCCGGGGTTGAGTTGTAAAGATTAGCTTGGGATCGCAGTAAGTGGGGATCGAGCGGTCGAACTACATTTGTTTCTTTATAGATGGTTACATCCGCACTATGGGGGTTTGCACTTGCATTTTTGCAACCAGTGACAGCTATCGAAAGCTTTCAAGTATTAGTCCACACTCTGGGGACACAAGTCATCTTGTGAGCGGTCGTTCTCACTCTGGGAACTTAAGGTTGACGTTAATACTCCATCCCATATTCCGGGAGATCGGAGTTAGCGTTCGCATTCCGACTCACACTCCGGGAGTTCGAAAGGCGTATCAGGGTCATGGATGGTTAGATCGTATCCATCCCGAGTCAACAAGCGAGATCGTTAGACGGACGGGTCCATCCCTCTCGAACTTGGTTAAGTTATGGTCGAAGTCGTTAGGTGGACAGATTCACTTTCTTCAACACTGTACTTTAACGTTTATACTCCACCTCGCACTCTGGGAGCATGGAGTTGGTCGACAAACGGTCAGTCACGTTTGTTTGGGCACTTGGATTACGTTCGCGCTCTGGGAACGGTGGATTAATTAGGATCGAGGATGGTTGATTCGCATCCACCCTAAGTCGACAAGCGAGGTCGTTAGATAGACGGGTCCATCCTCCTCGAGCTTGTTAAAGGTACAACCGAAGTCGTTAGGTGGATAGGTTCACCCTCTTCGGAACTGCATTTAGTCGTAATACGGTCGAGGTCGTTAGGCGGACGGATCCATCCTCCTTGGGACCGCATTTGTTTGACGTTTATATTCCAGCTCACACTCTAGGAGTTTGGGATTAGTTATAGGATTGTCGTGTACCAATCCTATTTATCATTGGTGTAATGACTTGCCCCCGAGCTCGGGTTTCGCTTAGCGAGTGGCCGGTCGTATCACAGCCACTCTCTATTTGAATAAATCCCATTGCATGATGGAATTTAGCTCTCCGTGCATTGTGGTGTCGTACATTGTATTCACTAAATCACAGCTCTAGCTCGAAGAGATGGCATTTTATTGCTGAAGTAAGAAAATGCGGCAAAGTTAGTTGCCTTATTACAGAATTCAAACTTAAAAAAATGCGGAAACAAACTGTAAATGGAAAAATAGACTGAAACAAATAAAGCCTGTCAGGCGTAATAGCGACGGAGACTCTCGCTATTCCAGGCCCTTGGCAAAGTAAGACCGTCAACGGTCGATAACTTGAATGTGCCATCCCCAAGTCTTTGTGTAATCACGTATGGTCCTTCCCAATTTGGTTTCATGTGTGAAGGAACCAGATAGATTCTCTTGAGGACGAGACCGCCGAGTTCGAAGGTTCGAGGTCGAACTTTGGCATTGTACAATCGGGCGACTCGACTCCGATGTGCGGCTGCTCTCAAATCAGCCTCTTCCCGCTTCTCATCCAGTATACCCAAAGATTCAGCAAGCAATATAGCATTTGTTTTCGGATCATAGTAAGTCACGCGATGGGAAAACACTTCCATCTCGACTGGAATAACGGCCTCTAAGCCATAAGATAGGGAAAACGGGGTGTGTCCGGTCGCGGTTTTGTGGATCGTTTGATAGGCCCATAGGGCCATAGGGAGTTCGTCAACCTATCTGCCCCCGGCCTTTTCCTGTCGCTTCTTTAGAATGGATTTTATGACTTTGTTGACAGCTTCAACCTGGCCGTTCGCCTGAGGATGTGCGACTGCCGAGAATTTTTTATGGATATGAAACCATTGACAGAAATTCTTGAATTCCGTACTACTGAATTGGGCTCCGTTATCAGTGATGATGGTATTCGGGAGTCCATATCGACAAATAATGTTGCGAACTATGAAATTGATTACTTTCTTTGTCGTAATGGTTGCAAGGGGTTCCGCTTCAGCCTACTTGGTGAAATAATCAACTGCAACGATGGCGTATCTTGCCCCACCTTTGGCCAGAGGTAGCGTACCGATGATATCGATGCCCCACATCGCAAATGGCCAGGGACTGACCATTTGGGTTATCTCGGTAGGTGGGGCTCTTGGAATTCGGGCGTGTTTCTGACACCTATCGCATTTTCTGGCATAGTTCGCTGCATCTCGATTCACAGTTGGCCAGTAGTATCCGTATCGGAGTATCTTCTTAGCGAGAGCTTGCCCACCGATGTGATTGCTACATTCTCCTTCGTGTACCTCATGTAACACTCGTTTGATTTCATCGTGCTCGATACATCGGAGGAGAGGAACGGAATACCCTCTTCTATACATGACTCCGTTCTGAACGACGAAACGCGAGGCTTTTCGTAGAATTTGTCTTTTCTCATTCCTACGCTCGGGCAACATCCCATTTTCAATGTAATTTTGGTACGGAGTCATCCATGATTCTCTACTGAGAGCGGTTTCAAACACATAGTTCGTCTCTAGTTGATCGATGCTTGGGGAGGACAAGGTTTCGACGGGGACAAGTTCCATTTGCTGTGCTTCACCTGTGCTTGCTAGCTTTGCTAATGAGTCAGCCTTCTGATTGCGTTCTCGGGGTATATGGTAAATAGCGTAGTAATCGAATTGACTTAGTGCTTCTTTAACTCGGGCTAGATAGGCAGCTAGTCATCGATCCTTGGCCTGATATTCGCCCCGAACTTGATATACAACTAACTGGGAATCACAGTAGATTTCCACAGCAACAATCTTTAGATCACAAGCAAGTTTTAATCCGGCAAGCAAAGCTTCGTATTCGGCTTCATTGTTGGTTGCGCGAAATTCGAACCTCAAAGCGTAGCATATGGATCGGCCTTCGGGGGTTTCAAGTACTATTCCGGCACCCGAACACTGATCGTTCGATGCACCATCGGTGTGCAGCTTCCAAATGCATTTAGGGGGTATTGTGGTTTCAGGCAGATCCTCTGAAACAGTAAATTCGGCTATAAAATCCGCCAGGACTTGTCCTTGAATGGCTCTTCACGGAGCATAAGTGATATCAAATTGACTCAGTTCAATGTTCCACTTGAGTAGCCTACCAGACGTCTCAGGCCGCGTGAGGACCTGTCGTAATGGCTGATCGGTATACACAGTAAGGGAATGAGCTTGGAAATAAGGGGGAAGCTTTCTTGAGGCAATGACCAGGCAATAAGCCAATTTCTCTAGTCTTGGGTAATTTATTTCAGCTCCTGTTAGCCGTTTACTAACATAGTAGACTGGCTTCTGCACTCGGTCTTCTTCCCGAACTAAAGCAGCGCTAATTGCATGCTCTGATACTGCCAGATAAAGGTACAATTGCTCGTGGTCAACCGGTTTTGACAGGATCGGCGGTGTGGAAAGATGTTGAACCAGTGATCGGAATGCGTCTTCACACTCCATGGTCCATTCAAAGTTTCGCTTTCCTTTCCGAATCAGATCGAAGAATGGAATGCATTTATCGGTGGATTTTGAAATGAACCTGCTCAATGCTGCTACCTTCCTGTTGAGACTCTGGACTTGTTTTATGGTTCTCGGAGTTTGTAGGTTCCTTATCGCCCAGATCTTTTCGGGATTTGCTTCTATCCCTCGAGCATTAACGATGAACCCGAGGAACTTTCCAGAGGCGACACCGAAATGACACTTTAATGGATTGTGCTTCATTCCATATTCTCGAAGGATGCAGAACATCGAATCTAAATCTCTGACGTGATCTGTGGAGAATCGAGACTTCACTAGCATGTCATCCACATAAACCTCCATGGTCTTCCCGATCTGGTTGGCGAACATCCGGTTGACCAAGCGTTGGTATGTTGCTCCGGCGTTTTTTAGGCCAAAGGGCATGACTTTGTAGTAGTAGAGTCCCAGATCGGTCACGAAACTGGTATGTTCTTGATCAGGCAAATGCATAGGTATTTGATTGTAGCCAGAATAAGCATCCATGAAAGACAATAATTCATGCCCAGCTGTTGAATCCACGAGCTGGTCAATTCGAGGAAGTGGAAAACTATCCTTTGGACAAGCCTTGTTTAAGTCAGAGTAGTCGATGCAAGTTCTCCATTTCCCATTCGGTTTTCGAACCAATACGGGATTTGACACCCATTCTGGATACAAAGCATCTCGAATGAACCCATTTGATTGTAACTTATCAACCTCCTCTTTAAGGGCAGCAGATCTCTCTGGATCCATACCCGCCTTTTCTGCTTGACCGGGACATACCGCGGATCAATATTCAGGGAGTGACTTGCGATGTCCGGCGAGATCCCGCACATATCAGAGTGTGTCCAGGCGAAAACGTCGAGATTTTCCTGGAGAAATTCAACCAATTCCTGTTGTGTCTGTTTGCCCAGTTGAGATCCAACTTTTAGCATCCTCGAATCATCATCCTCACTGATTGGGACGTCCACAGTCAGTTCGGCCGAGGAAGCTTGATTCTCTTTAGATTCGTCTTTATCTTTGTTGTCTCTAGGGTCAAGGTCTTTCTGGAATTGGTTGTGGTGCCCGGGCCGGGGCCCAGGCATTAGTTGTCAATTATCAGCAAAACGGACGTAGAGAGATTCCTCTACGCCCTTTCCTTTCTCCTTCCGCTGTACTCCTCGTAGTTCAGCAACATAGCAGGCCCTCCCCGCTGCCTGATCTCCTTGAATGACTCCGACCCCGTGATCGGTGGGGAACTTCAGAGTCAAGCACCATGGGGTAATGGATGCCCTGAATTCAGCAAGGGTCGGTCGGCCCAAAAACGCATTATAAGGTGAATCAATGTCCAAAACAACAAACTGCAACATCCGGACTCTCCGACGTTCTCCAACCCCCAACTCCACTGGTAGTTCCGTCACTCCAGTGGGTATTGTAGCACTTCCATTGAAGCCGTGGACTCGAGATTGGCAAGGTTTTAAGTCCTTCGCTTCCATTTTCATTAAATCATAAGCCCTTTTAAGTAAGATGTTTACAGAGCTCTCACTGTCAACCATGATCCTCTTCATCCAAGCAGGACCTACCTGGGTAGATATGACCAGTGGGTTGATTGTGGGGGCTTCGACTTTATCAGCGTCTCGGCTTCTAAATATGATATCATCAGACATTGTTTTCTGTTGTTTGGCCGGAGCCCCATCTTCACAATTACTGCAACATTCGAAGTTCGCATGCCTAATAGAGCTAGCATACGACTCCATTTCCCTCCAGCTTCGATCCGCTGGGTGGGGACCACCACTTATTGTATTTATCACTAGCCTTCCGCCCGTACGAGTGGGTTCTTCCTGTCTTTCTTGATTTTGCACACGGTTTTGATTTGAAGGGCCCGCACCACCAGACTGCGGCGCCCGCACGAACTGATCTAACTTTGTCTCCCTGATCAACTTCTCGATGAGGTCCTGCAAATGTCGACACTCATTTGTATTATGGCCGTAACTCTCGTGGAATCTACAAAACTTCCCTGTTTGAACCTGCCTCTCCGACGAGGGTTTCTTAGCAGGCTTCTTATATTGCACTGTGTTGCAAGTTTGTAGGTACACGTTTTCCAATGATGTATTCAACGGCGTGTAATTGTCGAACATTGGAGCCCTACGTCGTGGGCCTCGATTCTGATCTCTTTTCTTATCCTGACCATTGTTGCCTCGTGGCTGGGTCTGTTTGTTCTGTATATTTAACTGAACTTTTCCGGAACTCTCACCGGACTGCTTAACTACTACGTTACTTTGTATCCCTTCACTCCTAGGCCTCGCATCGTCCTGCTTCCTAGACTGTTTCACGTCCTCTTGCCGTAAGAATTGAGCGGCTTTGGAGTAGAAACGGTCCAACGATGCAGGTGGTTTCCCAGCTAGCCAATTTCCAAACTCAGAATCGGGATCGATCCCTTTGTTTAATGCCATCAAGATCGAGTTATCGTTGGGATTACTAATCTCCACACATGCCGCGTGGAACCTCTCTAAATAATGCCTGAGTGTTTCCCTATGAGCTTGGGTGACACTAGACAGGGTGTTAACGTCTTTAGGTCTAGCAACATGCAGACGAAACTATTCGACAAATTTCTTAGCCAGTTGGTCGAACGGAGAGATAGATCTAGGTGGCAACCTTGTAAACCACATTGTTGCGATTCCTCCTAGAGATATGGGGAAACTTCGGCACTTCACTGCATCATTAGCTCTTGCAGCGCTCGTTGACCATTCGTATTTCAAAATATGTTGATTGGGGTCACTGCTTCCTTCGTACAGTGGGAGAGTTGGCATTCTGAATCGCCGAGGGGGGTCAGCATATAAAATCTCATCTGTGAAAGGAGTATGACTACGGGAGATTCCCCAGTCGTCATTGGTAAGCCCTTGACTTTCGCGAATCATCTGACGTATCATGGTTGAAATATCGGGCATCGTCGCATTCTGTGCATGCTGAGCTAAGGTGTGGTCGGGTTCCACAGTGCGAGTTTGGACCGGATGCTGTCGACGGCCCACGTCTCGCCTCCTTGGCTCGACATCTTCCAGGACGTATGGCTCTGGAGTACGCCCACGTTGCTGATTATTCGGATCTGACAGATTTCAGGTATCAACCCTTGTTTCTACCACGGCGGTTGCAGTGCGATTGTCCTCGTGATGAGGGACCGGTCTGGAAGCTGGTTGACGGCCCAACCCTCAATTGTCCTACGGTCAAGGCAGGTTGATATCCGGTAGCTTGGGTGTGACTCACGTCTAATCGGGGACGTGTAGATCTACCGTTATAGTCAGATGAAGCAGAACTTTCAGTGGACGAGTGGGAAACATCATCTCTCCTGGTCCTCCTATGCCTTCGGCGGTTTAATTGGTTGGTCAATTCAGTGTTAGCGCGCAACTATTCAGTCAATTGTTGCCAGCTTTGAGTTAATTCTTGGAGCAACACTTGGAACTCTTGTCAGGAGACTGGTCCTGACGAATCTGAGTGAGCAGTGTTGTCTTGATTGGATGGCAGCTGCTGTGTAGGATTCTGTCTATCCCGACCTTCTTGATCAGCAGCTGTAGAGGCGGTTCTTGTGCTAACCATCTTGAGTGGTGGAGTCCTTTCCTAGACTTTACGCAAATCTGAATAGAATGGAAGGATTCCGGATTAGAGATATGGATCTTCCTCTTGGATTTATGCAATCCGGTGTCGACGGTAGATCCAAGGAGCATGAGAAAAACTGGTTTTTTCTCAGTGAAAGCACCAAAGTGTTTGTACCAAAAATGGGCACAACACTCTTCGAAAGTTTTTTTGAAGAGATAAAATGAAGAATATAAATATAAAACAGAGATTATCTAACAAAAACTCCAACAAACAGAAATGTAAAACGCAAAGACAAGCGATTTAGAGTGGTTCGGCGTATTGCCTACGTCCACTATGAAGTTTTGATGATTTTATTGATTCTCTTTCAATGATTACAAGTGATTACAGCGAACAACGGCGAATTACAGTTTGGAATTCGAATTCAACAGTAAGAATAAGATGCAAGTCTCAATCCGGCAGAGTCTGGACGCTTCAGAATCAAAAGATCCTTCTTCTGCAGGCTCTAGGGCTCTATTTATGGGCATAGGAGGCTAAGTTCCGCTCAAACTTCGGGAGACTCGTTCTGGCACGGGATGGGGCCCACGCGACCAATCTCATGAAGTTTCGCCTCGATTTGTGATCGATACGAATCCATTTCGCATCGATCAAGATGATGTCCAATCGAGCTCAAATTTGGCAGAGACATTCCTTAGTGTATATACAAGCTTCTGTGAAAGTTTCATTGAATTTGGATCAGTGGATCAGGAGATACAGTCGATACGAAGTGGAATTTGTCAAAGGCTGTTTGGTTCATCTCCATGGCTTTGACTCGATCCCTTCGTGTCGATGACTGCACGTGTTCCTGAGATGATGTGGTGCACGCGCTTCGCCTCGATCCAGTCTTTGCTCCGTGTTGACCGTATCGACTCCATATATCTCGCCTTGTTCGTATCGAGGGATGACACGTCCTCCAGGTTTGTTGACTTGTTGGATACGAACAAGCCTTTGCTCATGGTTTCGAACGTGGTCCCATGATGGATACGAAGCATCGAATCTCTGATGGATGCGAAGTTGACGTTAGGTGATCGTTACGAAGCGGACGACTTATTGATGGATTCGAACAAGTCTCTCTGGCTGAAGGCTGATCGATACGAAGTTCATTGATACGTGGACCTGGCCATTCTAATCGATACGAAACCGATGGATATGAAGTGAGGACCATTGATTGTGATCGTTACGAAGCGGACGACTTATTGATGGATTCGAACACATGCTTTTCCCTTCACCTTGCATCCATCATAACTTGATCATATGAACTCGGATTGACTTGAAATTTGGAACGTTGGTTCTCTTAGCTTTTCTGGTTATGTCCTATCAATTGTAGCTTGATCCGGACTCGGACAAAATTCATTGATATCCATGACGAGTGACATTTGGTTTTCAATCAATCTCCTGGTATCCTGGCCTTGCCAAAAGGCGGGATAACAACGACTAAAGCTGGTTTTAACACAAGTGCATCGTTAACAATCGGTAGGTGTTGTTTACATATGGTTTAGTAATATATAAGCACCCTTTAACTTTCTTTCATATAAGCACACGCTTCCTTTGCATTTTGATAGACAATCAAACTATTTGATATTTCTATCAAAACATTTGTTCAATTTTAATGCTTGCGAGCGACACTTTCGTATCAGTCTTTGGATCATATCCAAAACCTCACAACTCAACATCATTCTTACTGACTTTGAAACATTTTGGTTACTATATGCAAACAGTCTAGTCTAAATCTATATTTAGGACTTTCTGCTTCAACACATATATAGCAAAACATAAAGTCGTACTAGGCGATAATTCTTTGAGTAAAAACCTAACCGACTTGAGCACATTGATCAGTCAATCTGTTACATTAATTTCAATAATTGTAATTCACGGTATTATTCTTATCAATGTGGCTCACTATATTTCAATTGCATTTGCTTTCCCTTATAGACACATTTGCGGCCAATGGATCATATCCCTTCAGGTACTACTATCAAAATCATATTTTGATAATGTACTTGGAATCTATTTTGGATCTATGCATCATACCATATCATAGAGTTAATACTCTTAATGGTTTGATTAAACAATTGAGGATTATTTATTCTTGACATTGATGAGAAACTCACGGTTTCTCTTTAATATACAAGAATATTCATTAGACGTTCTTCTGTATTGTATCCAAATTCATTTTATACCAATAATTCCTTAAAGAAATTACTTCGCTATGAAGTTGACATTTCTTAAAAAAAACCGTTGTTTCTCAGTGTAATGGGATGAGCAAATTGCCAGATATAAAACTGAGTTTGCATTGGATCATAATATACTTATGCTCACAGCAAAAAATTTTCATCCAATGAAGTTCATACATAAACTTATTTTGGGAGATTCGTACAAGATCATTTATGTATAACTATTACGTGTAGTCTTTCGACTCACGCAACCCTCCAACTCTTTGGCCTACGACATACCAGGGTTTCTTATAAACCCATATCTCGTATGATTTTGTAAACTATTTTTTAGATGATATTAATTTTAACCTTACGTGCAAATCTTAAGTACACATTTTATATAAAGAGATTAACTCAACTTCACTCATCATTAATCATGCTTTGTCCAACAAAGTTTAATTACTCCTTAGCAATACATCGTTATGTATTATAAGGAGGAGTGATCTTTGATACTGAATCATTATTTATATTAGGAACATATGGAACTCTTTCCAATATACTCACCCATTCGATCAAATCGAATCATTTATGTTGCATGTTATATTATTTACTTTCGTTTTATATTCAATGGGCTTATCGTAGACTTATACATGCGTATTAAATACATATGTTCATGTCTGTGATAGCTCGTCGGTGAATATGACAAAGTATATGAAACTATTTTGACATTAACAGACTTACGATTACATACATCTAGATGTATAAATCGAAGGTTCATCAACTCTTAAGACGCTCCCACTAAATGGGTGCATTTGCCCTTTAATTGTCTAAGATATAATTAACGAGTATCATATGATTCATAACTATATAATAAAAATTATTTCTTAAAACTATGACTTGGTCTATAACTCCAAAATAATTTTAAATAATTATGGATATTTCAACATATTTCAATGCATCACTTTTGTTATGAAAATAAATACCACATTATAGTTTTATTTCATAAGGAATATTCATAATATTCGCATTGAAATATATCTATGTCTATTTTTCAGTCGATACCGAAAAATAGTCATTATTTCATAAATAATGTATTTTTAAATTATATACTAAAAGAGTAAGAGTTTAAAATGTTAAAAGATGATTGTTTAGTAATATACATAAAAATTAAAATTCTCGCTTCATTCCTTTTCAAGGACGAAAAGTTCTAAGGGGAGAGGAATGTAACGACCCAGATTTTTAGCCATCTGATTTTGGGATGATTAACTAATTTAATTGTTGAAATATTGATTTTTATAAGTCGAATAGATGAGTTTTCTGATATTTGAAATATCTGAATCTATATATTGATTAAAACTACATTTAATTTTAAATTATAACTTTCTGGATATGATAAATATTATAGATATATGTATATAAACTCCACCATTTAAAATTTAAGATAGAATATCAATATATTTGTATATATACATACACAAGCTTTATGATGTTTAAATAAATATATATATATATATATATGTGTGTGTGTATGTTGGAAGAATAATGTGTGTAAATATATGTACATATAAGTGTAAACTATATGATGAAAAAATATATGATGAGTATATGTATATGTATATATGCCCATATGAAGTGATAAATATATATAAATGTATAAATGTAAATATGATAAAATGCATATGTATATTGTATATGTATGCATATCTATATACATATATTAGAGACTTTGATTTAAAAGTTTAAAATCTAATTTTTTGGGAAATAATTAAATTAGCTTCTCATTTCAATTATATATGTTTGTATATGAAAAATCTTATGATATAAAACGAAATAAATATGAAAACAATTGAACATGTAAGTATATGTAAAGCATGTGTTTATTTAAATGTATGTGAATATATATGGTAACATAGTGTAAATATATACATAACTATATATACATATAAATGTTTATACATAAGGGGACATCATCATGGCAAGGCATCATTTCAAGCACACAAACATTAAATCAAGTCATATAAAATCAAATCACTCATAATAAATCAAATCAATTCATAATAAATCAAATCAATTCATAATAAATCAAATCAAGATAAAAGAAAAAAAATTAAATAAAAAGGTTAAATAAAGCCTACACATGACAACCTAAGCCTTGTTTAAGTGTTCTCCTCCCATTTATATATATATATATATGTGTGTGTGTGTGTGTGTGTGTGTGTGTGTGGCCATGCCTTATTGCCTTGCATATGTTCTTATAAAAGAAACCGCCATTCAAAAATTTAAAGGAAGAAGATAGTTGATCAAAAGATATAATGCAGAGCAGTAGTCATTCCTTTTTTTTGAAACGGTGAGTTAAACCCCTTCATTGTTTAGAAGTTATTTCTTGTATATGCATATATCTGGGAATATGGATGTATCTTCAATCTGTAACACATGTGTATGTGATTGTTATGCTAATATGTAGATGCATATATGTGTTTAGACTTGAGCAACTTCACCTGTATATCAAACAACCCTGTACATCACCCAGGAAAAGCTCTCTGTCTTGTTAGTTTAATAAAATAGTGGAACTTCCCACTTCAAAAATGAATAACTCAACATCCAATCGGAACTATGATTCCTAAACAAAAGACGTTTGTCTCCAAGTATAGAACATTTTCAAATTTATCTCATGGAATTTCATTCAGTAGAGGGGAAGAAAACGATAGGCAACCGAGATTAGGTCAGTCAAGCTCAAAATTGAAACACCATAATTAAATAAATGGTTCATATGATTGTAATGGAGGTTGAAAAGCATGATTTTTGGATTTTGTTTGGGATTTTTTTATGTTGTATGGAGGTAGAAATGTGGGTTTGATCGATTTTGGGCGAAAGGACAAATTAAGGCGATTCGGTCGATTTCGTGGCATGAGATTGGTCATGGAGGAGGCTGGGTTAATGGAAAGTCGAGGAAAAATAGTGCGTCAATTTTCAAAGGCTCGCGGTGGCCATATGAACTCGAAGTAGGGTTAAAAGGGGTTGTGTGATGGCATTCGGTTGTAGGCAAAAGACGATGATGAGGCGACGAGGTGGATGTGCGGTCCCGGGGGAAAAGGGAGCGGTGGTGATGGTGAACCTCTGGGCGAATTTTGGAGATGAATGGTGGTCGGCGGTGCCTAGGCGAGGCGTATTGGTGGAGTACGGTTATTTTCCAGTTTTTTTGGCTAGTTGTTCGAACTTTTGAACGTGGCTATGCTGTGGGTTCCGAGGGTTACGCAAGTTGCTCTAGAGGTAGGTGACGTGTGGAGACGGTCGGCGGTGAGGTTGGTCGACTGGAGGTCAGGTGCATGTGCACGTCTACAGGGTTGTGCACGTTTTCATGTTTTAGCATAGAAGAGGAGGGAAAGAACTGGAGATAGGAGGAAGAAAGGAAGGAGAGGTTCGGTCTTGTTTCTTTGGGCCGGGTCTTGGGTATTAGGCTGAGTCCTTTAAATAGAAAAATATATATATATATATTTTAAATTACTTTTATGTTGGTACTATTTTTAAAAAGCATTTTCTCTTTCATTTAAAATCAAATAGACATGGAAGCTTTTGTATTATGATCCTCTCATCTAGCTTTCTAATCTAAATTTATTTTGTTAAATTAATATGAAGCCGAATTAATTATAATAATTAAAGTTTCTTAATAATTAGATTCTTAATTGTTTAAATCTTATGTTAACTAATAAATTAGTTATTAAATAGAGTGTTTAATTTTATTTAACTAATAATAAATTATTTCATAATTTTTTTAATTTATAATTAATTTGGATTAAAATATAAGTAGATTTGGTTTAATTTAAATAGATTAAATTCTGATTTGTGAAGAGTTAAATATTAAATATTAATCGTTAAAATTAGCTACGATCTACGCTTGGCTTTATTATCCTTGGATATTTATTTAATTAACTATGTCATTAAGTAGCCAAGCGAAATTAAATGGTTAGAGTAAAATGGTTATACGTTTTAATATATTCCCATATGTAAATATTGTCACCCTGAATATGAATTGTTTATTTAAACCGACTGGACCTTTAAAATTTATCACTTTGAGTTCGAATAACAAACACAAACCTTTACGGTTTTGATTATAGAGTCTAATATGCTGGAATTGGATTAATTTAACAAATTCGACTATTTAAAAAAAAGTATTATACTTAGACACTATTATAATATCGATGGATTTCTATAAAAGTGTTGGGTTATAACAAGATGAAAACTCGTCGTGTTTGTACAAGTTACCTTGGTTTTTGAAGAATTTTTATAACTTAAGTATTTCAAATTAAGGGGGTTTTACTCACGCTGGGTTCCACCCTGACTCGGGTATTACTTTATTGTAATGCTCGGGTCAGAGCGAGTATTACAGTTTCAGGTTAGGACGATTTTGAAGCTCCGGAGACGAGCTGGATGGTAGAGACGTATTGCACGTATTTTGATTATATTCCGCTGTGTAGTCTAAGCTGTATATTCAGCATTTGAGGACAAGTTATTGTAACTGTCCAGATTTATATGTGGATGGTTGTACTCTGATAATTTGTATGGATATTAACTGATACAGATTCTTTTGTATAAAAGCTGTTATTATATATTATATTTTGTTCCACTGCGATTGTGAGATTCTGTACTGTTATTTCTGTTTCTTCTTTTATCTCTTTTCTTCTTAAACACTAACCACCTGGTATTTCCGGCACTCGATTGCTCGGCACTCTATACAGAGAACGTATTAGTGTCGACTTTCGGGGGTCGAAAATCGACCGGTCGTTACACGTGGTATCAGAGCTGAAGGTTAAGCGAGAACCTTGGCTCTGGTGGGGATTACTCATTAGAGATAGGGTCAGTAGTACCTTAGAATGAGCTGAGTGTAATATATATGAGGGCGTACTTGTTATTTTCTTATATAATGATTTTAAAAACGATTTTAAAATAATTTTTATATAAGATTATATTTTGATATAAAAAGAAATTTTTCTAAATTATTATAGTATATTAAGGTGATTGGATGTTGTTATTATTATAATCAATTTGTATACGGGTATGGAAAAAAATTATTTGTTGCAATTAGAATATAAAATTATCTTGATAAATAAAATAGATCATATTACTAATGTGCAAAGTTGGACGTAATGTAGAGCGCATATTTCTGTTGCAAATGATACTATATTACCGCTGAATATTAAGTATTTAATTGACACACAACAAATGTTAATATATGTGTGCGTGTGTAAGGAGAATTTATAATATTAAACAACAATAACCTCAACGTCACGGTCATTAGGAAAACCACGAAGAAGATTAAAACAATATCTCAATAGTTAATAAACAAAGTAAATAAAAGTAATGTGTCTCATACAAACAATTCACATGCAAAACTTTTATGCACAACCCATTCTACAATTCATAAGAAAGTCTGCCTCTCCAAGCCCAGATGGTTTCAACTCCACATTCTACAATTCATGCTGGCATATTGTACACTCAGATGTTAAGAAAGCTGTTCACAACTTCTTCACAACTGGTAAAATCTTATCCTCCATAAACTCAACTAATCTAATCCTCATTCCTAAAGTCCCATCCCCCTCCTCTGTAGCACAATTTAGGCCGATAGCTTGCTGCAATGTTATTTATAAATCCATATCTAGAAATTGCTGCTCGTATGAAAATTGTTCTGCCTCACATCATTTCTCCAAACCAATCAGCCTTCCTCCCTTCCAGAAGCATAATAGACAACATCCTACTTTCTCATGAGATAATGAATGGATACTCCCACGAAAACATATCTCCCAGAGCCACTCTTAAGATAGACCTAAAAAAGGCCTTTGACTCTATCAACTGGGATGCCATGATGACTGTAATGACCAAAATGAACTTTCCTTGCAAATTCAGGAACTGGGTATTTCAGTGCATATCTACAGTTAGATACTCTATAGTAATCAACTCCCATAATGTTGGCTACTATAAAGCTAAAAATGGTCTAAGATAGGGGGATCCAATCTCGGCATACTTATTCATAATGATGATGGAAACTCTCACCCAAGCTTTCAAATATCAAGTGACCCAAAAGAAATTCATTCCTCATCTGAAATGTCTTTCTCCTCTTATCACATGCCTGGCCTTTGCTGACGACCTCATGATATTCACAAAGCCAACCACAAAATCCTTACTTTCCATAATGAGCACTCTAAACTCCTTCAAATCCTTCTCCGGCCTTGAGATGAACTATGATAAGTCGCACATACTAATAGCTGGCCTTCCTGAAAACCAAATCCATCTATGCTATTCCATAATCAAGATGAATCCTCCTTCAGTTCCCATGACATACCTTGGCATTCCTATGGCTACCAAGAAAATCTCCTATAATCAATGTCTACCTCTATATGAAAAGACAACTAAGGTTATGTCTAGATGGGAAAACAGATTCATATCTCAGCCTGGCAGAGTAGTTATTGTCAACTCGCTAGTCATTTCTACGATGATCTATTAGAGCAGAACTTTTCTTCTCCCCTCAAAACTGATAGCCATGATCAAAACAGCTATAACTAGATTTCTTTGGTCTGGTAACGTGAACGATAAAGCTTTGCCTCCAATTGCTTTAAAAAAAATCGAAATACCCAGGAAAAAAGGAGGGTTGGGAATAAAAAATCTGAGAAATACTAACTATGCAGCCTTATCAAAGCATTTTGACAATTTCATAAATAAAAAAGATAACCTGTGGGTGAAGTGGTGTTACAAACACAATCTAAAAGGGGAAGATATATGGAAAATCAAGCCGAGGTAAGCTAATAGCTGGGTGTGGAAATTAGTGCTGAAAATAAGAGACATATTCATACCTCATTACATTCTGCAACTAAGCAACAACAGCACAGCAAAATTTTGGGGTGAACCGTTGCTCCAGCAAGGTCTTATACTTGATAATGCCTTATCCTACGAACTAGTCTCTAGCAGTACCATACCAGTCAACGCCAGAGCTATAAGTTATATAAGGAATGGTAGGGTAATGCTGCCAAGAAAACTAAGCAATTCTTTGAATGAATATTGGAGATCTCTCTCAGGGAGACAATACACCTATGCAGAGACTGAAGTGTACTTACTGAACAGCGATAACAAACCGCACACTACTAAGATGGCCTATAATGTTATATCTGATAACTCCTCCCTTCCTACCTTCCCTTGGCATAATAGAATATGGAGAAGAAGAACCAATGAGAAATTAAACCACATGCTCTGGAAAGTCACGAAGAATGCAATACATACTCTCTCAAATCTAAACTACAAAGGTTTAGTCAACAACACTCAATGTGTTCTATGTAATGCCAGAAAAGAAGACACTCTACATCTGTTCTTCAATTGCCCATTTGCGTTCTATATATGGAAAAAGCTAAAGACAAAAGGATTTGTATATGAAATGCTGCAAGGCCACCAGATGATAATAATTAAAGTATTTGTATATGAAATATGGAAGGAACAAAATAGAAGGATCTTCACTGCTGACAGAAAGAATAGGAAGGATCTCCTAAACTTAATAATTCTCAAGACTTATGAAGCTTTGAAATAGGCAAGAGTTGATAATGCTGCAACTCATGCCTGGCATAATTCCTAGCTTCATCCTCTTGTCCTTTTGTTGTTTTTCTTTAATTTTCTTTTTCTTTGTTGCTTCCTCTCTGTTTCTATGTTGTTCGTTATGTCTGTAAGAGTTTCTTACATGGTATAAATATATGGTAGGGGCCATTAATCCCTGCTGGCTTTGCCAAAAAAACTTTTATGCACAACCCAATAGAAGTATTAGAAACAATTAAAACATTAATGAACCAAAAGTAACAAAGAAGGAGGAATTTAGCAACGAAAAATATGGTTTATTAAAGCTAAACAAAAAAATTCGGATGCTAATAATGCAGTTGTTAGTAACATGTTCATGTCAGAAAGCAAGCGAGCAGGAAGAAAATTTTTTCATCTTTTTCCTTGACCACAGATGCAAGCTATCTAGTCAGTTGGTCTCATTCGTTGTGTTCCTGCAATTGATTTCTGTTAAATTCAGTAATAGCGGCAGTACTAATGTATGCTTTTTCAACTCAGCAAAAACAAAAGAATAGTGGCAGTTGTAATTTTTTGGCTAAAAAACATAAGCAATATGTAAAAGCAGGAGTGAAGTTTTATTTTTCAGTACAAGAAAGCACAAAAAATTGTAGCCCGCCTTTGTGGACGGTCATATATTGTCATGAAAAACAACCTTTACAGCTTCAAAATTTTATTGGTATAGGACATAATTAATAAAAAAAGGATAAAGTGTTTACCTTCCTTTTCTTGGTAAGAATAAATTTTGTGGCATTGCTTTAAATATAAGATTAAAGAAGGTTACATAAATGTAAATTGCACAGCAAAATATAAGCATGTGGAACAAACACCGAAAAATGTTCCTTAATGTTTTCACGAAGTAAGATTGGAATATATCGACAAAAAAGCAAGCATAAACTGACCGCAAAGCTTGATAGTATACCATAAAAATGCAAATTAGTTAGTAAAACACAGGTAAATTCAAAATAGCTATAAAAGGTTTATTTATGTGCGATAACAATACCATATAAATATGATGTTTCATCGCATATTAAAACTTAATGAAGAAGGCTATAGTGATAACAGTGAGCATGAGAAAAGAAACATAAATAAGGATTCACCAAATAAACCATCGAAAGAAATCAAGATACGTCTGCTTGGTGGAGAGACAGTTCAAGGCATGAATTTAAAATATGTGAATGTGTAGTTTTTGCTCCAACTTGATTGCAGTGAAACCATTCGCTTCTATTTCATCATACTCAGCCTAGAAGAAAACTAACATAAGAATGATTTTTGACCTAAAGAACATAATACTTAACTTGCATCCAATGTCAAACTTTTAATAAAAATTCAGTTGCTCTTCATCAACCTCACATAACAGTCCACCTAGCAATCAAATTATCCATGGAACCCACTCTATTTGCCTTATGTTATATAAAAGAAATATCAGTTCGGTTGCACTATGTAGACAAAAAATACGTAGTGACTTGTTCAAAAGAGCATGCATATTATATTCACAACTTGCAAAATTTGATACCCATAGGCAAATGGTTTGTTATCCCTTCTATGATTTATGAACAAAAATAAAATATGATTTCCATAAATTTAGGTAACTAACATCAGAACAATATTGGTTTGCTTTCGATTAAATGATAAATGGTCCAAAAAATAACCAAATAAATAAATAGAAAATAAAATATTAATCAAATACTAACATCGAAGCATCGATAACAGCTTTCCAATCTTTTTCCTTCCTCTAAAGCAACTCCCACCAAATCACTCCATGAACCTGACAAACATGCACATTAAATTCATCTCGTGTTAGAATTATTTAGCATCATCATTAATTAAGTTACAGAACACATACTAATTTATCAAAATAAAGTCTAAAAATAGCTAACTTTGCATTACGTGGAAAAAAAGACCCTCGGCATGTCCTTGGAAAGAAAAATGCATCTAGCAAAATTAAAATGAGTTTATACCAAGAATACCAAACACTTAAGAAATCTATGCATGGGGTAAAATAAATAGTTACCGCTTCCAATAACAAATGTATAATTTCATTATTTTCTTATCTACAAACATCCATGGACCTCACCATCACAAACAAACATACACAATTGTGTTTTCCTAATAAGCATAAATATACATGCATGACCATAATCTAAACTTAGTACAAATTCTAAACTTGGTGAAATTAAAGTTTAATAAAGCATACCATTACATTCAAACCAATCATGTATAAGCTAAGGCTATTGGATAAAATGGTCAACAAAATCAAATTGAGTAAAAGGATCTCACATCCTCGTGGACTTTAAATTGAAACATAACGCAGACCAATCATGCAAATTATATATGAAAAAAGTACTACAAAAACTACAAAATCAGCCTTACTTGAACAATGTAGAATCAGAGCTCTAGTAAAGGCTGCACTTAAGGGAGTTAGATTCCTCTACAATGACTTTGGTAAGAAAGAGATTGTTCACAACAACAAAAATTGTCTATTTTTCTTTATCATAAAATATTTTCAAAATATGCATTCATTCCGCTTTTTGGCTTCTTGCATCGATAGTAATCTCCGGTTT
Source organism: Allium fistulosum (assembly GCA_030737815.1). NCBI lineage: Eukaryota > Viridiplantae > Streptophyta > Magnoliopsida > Asparagales > Amaryllidaceae > Allium > Allium fistulosum. The sequence continues at coordinate 594,448,647 of CM060905.1, forward strand.
CATATACCTTTTGCTATGCATAGATTGGACAATGGATGATGTTTCTAATGTAAAAAAAAATTCGCACACCTTATATTAATGGATACTTAGCAATTACTGATGTTTTTCAACCCCAATCACTAAGGCATTATCTTGATCCTATAACATAAAACTTAGTAAATAAGAAGACACAAAACATAACAGTTAAAGATAATATGACAAAGTGTATGCGGTATAAATGAGTCCTACAGTTGGTGGAATAAAAAGCCATACATAGTCGTGAATCTTTCATGAGTTCACATAAAAATTCCTATCTCATTCATTGCATCTACTATTAAAAAATTTAGTCTGCAGTTATAAAATATAATTTTTTAGTGCTCATTTTTCAAACTCAGTGCACATTAAAATGGTGCCAGAAAACAGTTTTTGTATAAGAATTAAGCTGTAATTTAAAAAACTTATTCTAATATGAAAATGATTGTTTTTGACCATAAATATTAATACTATAACTGGACTAAATGTAGATCCCAACAATAAAAATCGAAATACTGACATTTAGGTAAAAAAAAACTACTAATAAGGAAAGAAGCTCTGGCATTAGATAAACAATAAAGTTTGTGGCATCAGAGCTCATGAGAGGGCATGAAAATGGGAACGGGTATCGAGACTTGCTACCAAAATAACTTATTTGAAGACATTACTTGATGTTTTCTTTAGTGTGGATGTTTGTAGAACATGAAGGATTCAAGCAACACTGAAAATATTACTGAGCTTGCCACTACTCACAAAGTGTACATGGATACAGAAGACTGCTATTAAGCATACAGTAATGTTGCAATTATTGAACTCAGATAATAACTGCATACACTAAGGAGCAGAGAAAATAAAGTTGAACAAAATCATAGAAATCGATTAAGATAGAAAAATACAAATGGATATTGGAGCAAATTAAAAAATCTTTTTTAAAATATCCACTGTTAAAGTGTTCTATATTTTGTTTTTTTAAAATTTAACATGTTGTGATCAACAAATTTATAACAGCACACACGCTGAATGTTTACTTCATGAATCTATTGTGTTGTCAAACACGGTTATTTGTGATATTATGTAGCGTTAAAAGTTAATTTTTTATGGTATAATCCAATGATTAGGTAATTAAATAAATTATTAAAACGCACGAACCATAAGTTCACCTTTAGCTTAAAATAATCATGGAAAAAAGTTATAGATGATAGTAATCAGTAGGAAACAAATCTATTAAATAATAGTAAAGCAGAAGAATTTGTAGCTCTCACATTAATTCTAGCATTTTTCTCAACTCTCCTTAATTTTCTCTAGATATTTATTAATATATTATTTCAAAAACCCAATACAATTTATTATTTTTGCAATTGTTTACAATATTTATACTATCGTTTTACATTCAAAAGGCTACACTTTTTTATTTCTACTATTGTTTTGAAAGTTCACAATTTTCACGCATAATTTACATTTAAGGCTGTATACTTATTATATTAATTAAATAATTTAACTATAAGATGTTTAAATAAATTTAATTAACTTATTTATTGATTTGTCTAATAAATAATAAAGATAACAATGTCAATAAGTATACCACGCTCATTGTTACAAAATGTATAAACTAGATTTCATTCGAATATAAAAATATATGGATCACATAAAAAACAATATTAACAACTTTAATGTATAATTATTTATTTTAATAAATTTCAGTTAAATAATACGATTCAAAAATTACGAACCATCTCGGTAATTATAAAAATTTCATCCCACATCTTAATTCTCTTCGATTTTTTTTGAATCCATGTGAATTATCATTTTATAGTTATCCAAAGCGTTGTGTCTATTTTTCCATGATGTTATATCCATATACCTAGATTTTATAATTTCTACAGTTATTTACAAAGTTTTCATCAATTTTCTCTTATTATTTTACATTAAATCCATGTATTTAAATTAACCAAACATTGTAAATACATACTATTTAAATAAATTCAAGTAACTAATATTCATTCATTTCTCTAATAATTTATAAAAAATGACGGTTTCAATTTATATTCAGCATTCGTATTAATGAAACGGTAACATAGACTTTTCTTTCAAATATAAAAATATATAAATCACTTAACACAAATTATATGCATAAACAATAATAAAAAAAATTAATTTATGATTGATGTATCGAACGTTGCATAGCAAAATTTTATTTTTAAAATATTTAATGTATGAATACTATGTTTTTACAACATTACCGTGTGTAATGTATATGATACACACTATTACTTTATTATTATTATCCATAATTTTATTAAATAAAAAGATTACTTTTTTCCTTAATTCTCTTATGTTACATTTAAATTTCTTATCAATACTGATTTTGTAATTTAACAGCTAAAACTCATCATCATGTACATGGGTGGATGCGCATGCGCTAAAACGCACAACATCATGAACTTTCTTAATATCATTACAAAAAGAAAATATTACTTCAATATTTATCTTTGAAATTTATTACCTTAATAAATACTTACAATTGTTTCGCATATATAGGTTTATCAGTCAACTATTATATTTAATGTATAATTTCTTAAATTTCAAAATATAAATTGAACTTAATTTAAAATTAAAAACTAATATTTTAAAACATAATTTCTAGAAATAACAATAATATATCTCTATAAATTTACTTACATTTTTTTGGAAATGTATGAATTAATAAAATACCATGTTTAACATATAGTTTTCTTAAAATTTTGAAATATTATTATAAAACCAATTTGATACGAAATATATCATTTTAATTAGTTAGACTATGAAAATAATAAAATATGTGATTATTTTTAAATAATCAAAAATAATATTTTAATATATTTTATTACAAAAATCATAACATTTTAAAATACTGAAATTCAAAAATAATAAAAATAATTTTTCTATAACTTCACATATATTTATTTAACAATATAAATTGGTGAAATATTATACTTAATGTTATAAATTTCAAAATTATTTTGTTATCCAAATATATTGTTTTAGATATTTACAATCTAAAAATATATAAGTACTTATAATTTATTATATTACTATGTTAAATAATTAATATATATGTTTATTTAAGCATTAGTCTGTTACATAATAGTAAAATAGAAGAAAATATATTTTTTTCCTTAATTCACTCTTATTAAGTTTTCTTCTTTGTTCTCGATATTGATTTGTCGACGTTAAGCTTCCCACGATTTCGTTAAGTCAAAAATAAAATAGTATCATCCTTGGTTATCGTTTATTATTTTACATATGTCTATTACAATTTGATACTCTAATCAAAATATTTTACTGAAACTTTAAAAAATAATGTTATTTCAAATTAAGTTAAAGCTATATATTTCATTTTGAATATAAAAAGAATAGCGGTATTTACAACTATTTGTAGCTATTTAAACATATAAATTATTTAAGTATGATATTTAAAACGTAATTGATTTAATTTGAAAAATATTATTTTAAATTATTTTACAACAACAAAAATATTATGTCAACACATAAAAATTTGAAAATAACAATATATATTTGCTGCTAATTCATTTGTATACTCATTGATTATACATATAAGTTAATTAAATACTATAGTTAATGTTTAATTTATTTAAATTTTAAATTCATTTTTTTAGAGTTATTTTAAATTTAGACATATATATATCTATAATCCAAAGTAATAATATATATAATTTATTCTTATGTAACTTAAATTATTGATAGAATGATTTATTAAGCATACTGTATTAAATAACTGTTAGGTAGAAGAAATTATAGCTCACTTATGAATTTTGAGAATTAAAGTCTTTTAATTTTTTGATTTTGTATTTTATTTAAAAATCAATCACTATTTTTTATAGTTTATGATTTCTACCATTATTAATAAGTCTTCTTAATTATGACCTACTCTTTGGTTTTGCGTATAAAATCTACCATTGTCTGATTAACTTCAACTATTTTACATTCAAGTTTGTATTATTGTTTTCATCTTTAAATGATATTTAGTAATAGAAAACATATATATAATAATCAGGCTCTATTTAGTTCTCCTTACTACTTTATATTGAAGTATAATTGGTAAATTGTTTGGAAGGTTCTCTTTAGTTCCATTCAACTAAGCTACATCAAGTTTATGTTATTAGCTTTCCAAGAAATTGATATTTTATCACGGACTAACACATAGACAATAATTAAAACACATGACTTACAAAAATATATGCTTAACATTAGCATATTACATTGCATGCCAACTATTTAACAATATATATTTAACAATTCTTTTTACAACATAACCGTGTGCAACGCACGGGTTATACACTAGTTAAGAAAAGAAAATTGAATTGGTAAATAAATACAAACTGAGACTGGAAATACGGAAATAATACACATAAAACTGGCAAACAATGATTAGCTATATATTATTAATAAAGAGGAACCAAGTATCTCATGCCCACTTTAACAAAAACCAATGAGTGATATTTGTAAGTTCTCTTGCCAATTATTTCTTCATCTCTTTCATATTGGCAACACAAAAATAAAGATGGATACCTTGTTTGAAGCCATCATCGAACCATTAGTCGAGGAATACAAACTGAATCCATAAATGTAAACTATAGTCGTCCAATGTTTGACTTTTCATGTGGTGGACATCAATGATGTTCTTTACAGCCAAATAACAAAAATAACATGATGAAATGAGCACTACTAGAAAAAGTCAAATACCGATGGGTGGGAGCGACGGCTTCCGACGGCCATTTTCCGACGGCTTCCGACGGGCCGTCGGCGGCCATCGGAAGCCGTCGGAAATTATCGAGATACAGCTCCCAGCCGAGCCTTTCTTCCTCATTTTCCAACCACCTCAAAATTTCGAAAAAAACCCCCAAATCACCATTTTCGACCTCTAATCGCTGATTTCGTGCTTTTTCCTCCTCCCCGCTGTGAATTCAACACCTCTTGCTCTCCAGCTAAGGTATAATCTCTTATTTTGGAGAAAAATTGAGTTTTTACCTTAATTCTATATTTGCATAAATTGATAAATTAGGGCTAATTGGTGATTGAAATTGTTTCCAATTGTGTTATAATAGTTTCTAGCATTCCATGATATACATATTTCATCTTTTATCGTGAAATTGTGAAAGACATGTATAATTTGGGTTTGTTCGTGTATATGGAAATCGTTGTGTATGCCTTGGTTGTACCATTGTATATATGTGTAGCGCTGCTATCATTGTATTGTGTTAGTTGGACTAAGATAAAATGAATGCACGAGCTAGGAATATTATATTGTGCACGTATTGACTTATGCTACAAAAAAAATGCGTCGAACGAGCCTTAAGTTGATGGAATACGTCGAATAAATGTGTTAAATTAAAATATTTTTTTGTAAATGTGAACAGTTAGTAAAACTGTATTTTTTCGTAAAATGCGCACATTTAATTAACTAATGTCCCTTAGACAGTTATTGGCCCCGTCTGACGAGTGTTGTACATGATCGTTATATAAATAGTCGTTTTTTTTTCAAAAAACGACCATTTATATTCATCTGGTACAATGTTTGTTGGATTTGTCCCTGTATTGGACAAGTTATGAACACAGTAAGCATTTACATTTTGTATACTACTTGTCTCAAACGGTTCATAAAATTTCGGCCTAACTTTCTTTTTTGTTTCCTGCGTACACGCATTTGTGTACAATGCAGGGAACAAAAGGGAAATGTTGCTGAAATTTTGTTGAATCGTTTGAGATGAAGTAATATACGAAATGTAAATGCTTACTATGTTTGTAATGGGAAGTAGGATGCCTGACCATGGAAAAAAAAAATTTATACAATTTTTTATATCGATACGTTAAAAAATAAAATGTGCCCTATTTGAAAATATTTTTAAATTTGTGAAGTTGTTCTTTAAATTCAAATTTTATACGACCATGAAAATAATCTTTTTCGAATTTGTATTCTTGAAAATAAATATTAAATTTTGAACTTCTAATTTTCTCAAATAGGAAAAATGATTGATTATTTTGTTGATCGGAGGAGATGGATGTACCAAAGAAAAGGACCGAGGGTCTCAATAAAAGAAGATTTTTATAATGGTATAAACGTGTTTGTTGAATTCGCTTTAAGTAATAACGGAAACGATCCAGAAATTTGTTGTCCGTGTAGTAGGTGTAGACATTTGAAGTATTTGTTACCAGATATTGTGAAAGTTCATTTGGGCAAAAACGGTTTCGTACCCGAGTATTATATTTGGGATCGGCATGGAGAAGTTGTAGCAAATACTTCTGTAGAGTCTGAAAGTGTCGTTAACGAAATAGTTAGGACGACCCGTATAGAAAATATGGTTGAAGATGCAGCACGATCAATGTTTTCTATGGTTGAAGAACCAAATATTGAAGCAAATTTTTTTTATGATTTACTAGATGCTGCTAAGAAACCTATTTGGGATGGTTGTAAAAGCAGCACTCAGCTGCTAGTAATCGCAGAATACATTGCGATGAAGTCAAAATACAACATCACTGAAGCTGGGTTTACGGCTGTTGTACAAGCTGCAAAAAGACATATGCCGCCCGATAATCTAATGTGTGAAAATCACTATGAAGTTAAAAAACTTATGTCGGCTTTTGGTTTACCTTATCAGAAAATAGATACATGTTTAAAAGGCTGCATGTTGTTTTGGAAAGAAGACGCAAACCTTAGAAATTGTAAAATTTGTAACCAGGAGAGATACAAACCAAGAAAAAAGAAGGGGAAGGAAGTTCCGTACAAGCGTATGCATTACTTACCCATAACTCCAAGACTTCAAAGATTATATGCATCTTCTGTAACTGCATCTAATATGAGATGGCATAGTGTGAGAACGGAGGAAGAGGGTACGTTGACACATCCGGCCGATGGAGAAGCATGGAAGCATTTCGATAAAATGTATCCAAATTTTGCAGCGGAGAGTCGAAATGTTAGATTAGGATTATGTACGGACGGTTTTTCTCCATTTTCTCAATTTGGTTCTAAATATTCATCCTGGCCCATTATCGTCACATCGTATAATTTACCTCCATGGATGTGTATGAAAACGCAATATATGTTTCTTACTGTTGTCGTTCCTGGCCCCGACGATCCGACACAAGGAATCGATGTATATTTACAACCGTTGATTGAAGAGTTAAAAATACTGTGGAACGAAGGAGTAGAAACATATGATGTGTCCAAGAAGAAAAATTTTCGTATGTTTGCTTCTTTGTTGTGGACTATAAGTGATTTTCCTGCCTATGCAATGCTTTTAGGATGGAGTATCACTGGTCGTCTAGCATGTCCATATTGCATGGATGAAACACGAGCGTTTTCTTTACCTCATGGTAAGAAAATTTCATGGTTTGACTGTCATCGATATTTTCTCCATGTAAATCATCCCTTCAGAGGAGACAAGAAAAACTTTTTAGCTAATAGAGTAGAAACCAGACAACCACCCACGATATGGTCAAGCGAAGACATATATGAACATGTTAGGGACTATCCAAAGATATATGAAACTGGAGAGCAAATAGAAATTGAAGGCAAATCAGTTGTTCATAACTGGTGCAAACAAACTATTTTTTGGGAGTTGCCGTATTGGAAACATCTTTTGCTTCGTCATAATATAGATGTGATGCACAATGAGAAAAATGTATTTGATGCAATTGGTTTAGCAATGTTCCAGGTTCTGGAATTAATGTGCACAAGGATTATAATCTTATCGAAATAAAGCATACATCGCACTATCACAAGTATGATCCTTTTGTACTAGCCAAACAAGCATTGCAAGTTTATTACGCTCCTTATCCATCTGTAAAAAGAGATAAAGCAGATTGGTCTGCAATTTTTAAAACAAAGGCCAGATTCACATTCGATGGGAAGAATATTCTGGACGAACAAGTTTATCAGGCAGATCTTGAGCAAAATAACGAAATAATAATTACAGACGATCATACAGATTTTGGTCCTTTGATCGATGAATCAAATGTTTTGGTAGAAGCGTTTGACAGTGTAGAGGAAAATATCGTAGAAAACGAGACCGAATCTGAATCAGAAGACGATGATGACTGATATAAATCTGAATCTGTTTTTTTGCAATTGATGTAACTAAGTTGAATTCTTGATGTATTATGAAATTGATGTGACTATGAAACTAAATTTGTACGTTTACCATTGTTTACATGTTTTATGTCATTTCCATTTGTCATTTATTTAGCAATTTTTATTAAAAATGCAATGTAATCTGCTTATCGTCGTAACATGAGACCCATTATGAATCAGGTATAACACACTTCCATTTCTATTTCCACTTCAATCATTAATTTAGCAATTTATACCGTTGATGTCATTTACGTATGAAATATATTTCATTATCATGTTATTATTCTCTTTTGAAATGATGTGTATATACGTCACAGGTTTATTGTAATGTCTTCTAGAGGTAGGAGCTCTTCCCGATCTTCAGGAGGCGATGGCAGTGGTCCATCGCAAGCATCACAACGTCCTGTAGTTTTTTAGTACCTAGAGCAGAGGGGTAAGAATTAAATTTTATTCAGCATCTTATTTTTTTTGATATATGTATGTACTTATCTGTATCATATTTAAAAACAGGGGGTTCGACCTACTGCCCTCGAAGGTTGTGTTGGATGTTTCTAGAGCTTCTTACCGGAGTAGGATGAGTGCTTGCTGGCCGAAGTGGTATAACATCCCTCCTCACATCATAGAGTGCATATGGCAGGATGTCCTTGTATGTATATTTTTCTGTTTTCCATTTTTAATTTGTTTTTGTCGTTTTTCTACTGTTTATCGTTTACAGTGTAATCTTTTTTTTTTTACTTTTTATCGTGAAACACAGGCTGAGATAGACATCCAGACAGACGATATGCTGCTGGCACGAGGATACTGGATGATGAAGATGTGCAAGAACTATAGGGACACGATATCCGAAATTAAGAAATCCGGTAAGAAACCACGGTGGATGGGGGAGAGCATATGGCAAGCATGGTTGGGATACTGGGAAACGGACGAGGCGAAGGAAAGTATACTAAATTATTTTGAATTATTAATTTGACGTGATTGAAAAATAATGTATCAAATTTTGAATGTACAGGCAGAGTCGAATAGAAACTTTGCAAACAGAAATAAAAATCCCGTCACTCATCGCGGAGGGTCGAAGTCATTTCAGCAGTATCGGCAGGAGTTGGTAAATTTACTGAATGATAATTGTAAATAGTTTATGCTATATGATTTTAAATGTATAAAAATTGTATGTAAAAATCAACTTCAGGAAGCTGAGGCGAATGGTCCCATGGGCTATATGGACGTGTTCACTCGTACGCATGCTGTCGAGCATGTAAATCCGGACGGAACTGTTTCGTATACATGGCAGGACGATAAATCCAGCAAGAGCCATGTAAGCATATTTCATTTTATGCAGTATTAGTAATTGTTCTGCTTGTTAAACTATAATGAAATAAGATATGATGTTGTTAATTTGTTAATGCAGGAAAAATTTATGGAGCAGCGCCAGAAACTTCTTGCTGATACGGGTCGAGAACAGCTGACGATTGATGAGGAGGATGCCATTTTTGAGTCCGTTATGGATCCAGCAGATCATGGTAGACGATACGGATTTGGCAATCAAGTGGTAAATAATTTATTTTACTGCTAATTTGATATTTAACTTGAATTTTATTCATTTACAGAGATATGCACATACACTTACAGAGATCACATAGCTGAATTTAATATTTATTGCAGGCCAGCAGTCAGGGACGGGGTCGGCGTAATAGAGGTCAGAGCGATCTAGCAGATATAGAAGAATTGCGGACTAGAGTGTCCCAGCTGGAGGAGCAGAACCGCTAACAGGCCATGCAGACCACACAGTTGTTAGAGTACATGCAGCAGTTTGGTGGCCGCTTCCCATCCTCGGTTGGCTCTGGATCTGGAGGAGATTGATTCATTGCTTTCTTGTTTTTCCAGGTAAGTTTTTTTAGTTTTGTATGATTATTTTTGATACACTTGGTTGTGTGGTTGTATAATGATGTGGAGATTGATTTTGTGTATGTATAACATGGTATAACACTTATTGTTGGGGTTGTTGGAATGGTTATGTATATTATGTATTTTATTTTGATGTAATTTGGTATATTTGTGGGTTTGATTAATTTTGTGTAGTTTGGGTTTTGATATTTGGTTGGTATATTGTATATTGGATTGTGCAGTATTGCTAATAGTTTTTGGATGAGAAATGTGTATGGAAGGCTACATTTGCAGCAGTAATAAAAAAAACAGCAGATTTCCGACGGTTTCCGATGGCTTCCGAAAGTTTACAGGTACGATATTTCAGACGGCTTCCGACAGCCTGTAGGAAATTTTTGCCGATGGTTTCCGACGGGTCCCGACACGTGTCGGAATCCGTCGGAAGCCGTCGGGAATATGTACGGCGACTTCCGTCGGAAGCCATCGGAAGTACTGCTCCCCGACGACGTATGTTCCGACGGCTTTTTCCGACGGCCGCCGACGGTTTTCAGCCGTCGGAAATCACTGTTCTCCTTGTAGTGGAGTATTGCTTTAAATTATCCTCAATAATATTAACATGGAGCTCATCAACTAAAATTATAGATAAGCATTCATCAAGTATCTTCTTAAAAATTAAACTTAACCTTAGTACTTGAATCGAAGCGATTAGCCTTATGAATTGGCATGTGAGCAAGGCTAAATAGGCAATATATCCTGTACGTCAGTTCCATCAGAATGAAATATCAGCAAATAGTAAATGTTATTTTCGGAGACAAATTAAATTATTGAAATGAAAATATAAGTATCCACATAAGTTGGGAGCAATACCATCATAGCAATTAGCTACTAAGAATTAAAAAATGACTTGTAAAACACACGCACGCTCAATAATTTTATTAATGAACAGTAACAGATGATTTGCCAATTTAAACTTTTATGTAGTTGGAAACATATATCTGATATAATATACAATTTCCATCAGGGGCCTTACTTATAAGTTAATAGGCAATATAGCTAAAAACAAAAACTTATACATCATGTCAAAAGCATATATTGCACAAGGAGAAAGCATGCTTGGCAAAAAATAGAAAGGGCTTGCTTCTTATTTTGCTCATTTTACTCCGGCATTTCACAATCTGAAATATGATTGAAGCGACAATGGCTATCGCAAGAGAAGTGAAAACAGAACAATATCAGTATCTATGTTGTAAGTCTCGTTGTCTCTATTTCTATAAAGTAAACCATTTTAATTTTTATAAGCATGTGACTACGATAAATATGCACAGAGGGAAAAAAGAGATATAAATTAACCCAAAACTACTTTATATTTCGTCCAGAATACAATAAAACGATGGTAATAATGTAGCAATATGGCAAGTTCACAGCACAGCAGCTCCGTGTTCAAAGCAACATAAATTTATATTCATACAAACAACCATAATGAATGATCTAGTTTGTTAATTCATCTCCAAAAGGAAAACAGGTTAGAAAAATAAAAATAATTTTTATTTTGTAGTAGAGTGCATAGGAGAATAGAATCGTAATACAATACTGGTTATAACTTACAGCTAGAATTGTCATCTTGTAGTTTATAAACCTAGTCAAAATTAAAGTATAGGTAAAAAAAATTGTAAGGAGGGAAATGAGTCATTGAGCATCCTAGACAATTGGTAATTCTGCTTCAATCCATAAATAAATTATTGATCTTATTTCTTGTGGTGAGACATATTGCAACCGAACAAATCAGTTGATGCACGTAACAAAGCAGAAGTAATTTTGCTGTTTACATGCCTTCTAATAAACAAAGAGTAGAGAGATGATATAAAAAACTTTATAGTTCTGAAGTCATACTAATGTTATTAACCTATTATATTCCACATATATTATCTCAGCTACAAATCTTAAAACAGTCAGATCAAGTATAGTGAAATCATACAGTAACACTTCAAAACAGACATCAAGTTATTTAGCAATACGTCTGCAACATAGCAAGGAAAAAGGAGGGGATCTATATGACCTACATAGTGGAAAATTGAAAACCGAAAATAGCAATGTTGAAGCAAAAGCTCAGAGAACAAACAGCTTTAAAAAAATGAAGCAAATAAAACAATGCAAGGTCAAACAGGAAAGCAATGGCAACATAATGGATTCATCAACAAAAGTAGGTTTTTTTACCTCTAATTGGATATAGACGCAGGCAAATAGCACGTACAGCTCCTCTACACATTTAAACGCAAGCCAACCAAGCGTGGAAGAGCTCTGTTACACTAAGAGCAGAATTTATCGATTCCCAACGAAATGAAGGAAAAGGGGGGAAGGGGGATAAGCGGAAGGGGAATCGATCGATTTTGGGTGGAGGAAATTGGGAGGAGGAGATTAGGGCTGGAGAGAACAGAAGGTTTCGGTGGAGGAAAAGGGGGAAGCTAAAAATACGGACGTGCAAATTCGAAGACGGTTCAGCTGTCCAAATTCAAGGGGGCTTCTGTGCTCTTGAAATCAAACTCATTAATCATAATATAGTGTAACGACCCGTAAATTCTAATAATTTTAATAACGTATTTAATTGAATTTTTGTGAATTTTTAAGTAATAAAATTTTGAAATATAAATTTAATATTTAGAATACGTCTATTTAAACATAGCAAATGGTAAATTTTCATCTGATAATATGGAACTAAATTTTCTTGTGTAATTTTATTTCAATTCAAATCAGTTAATATTTGATGATGATAAAAAAATGTTTCCCAAAACTAAATATTTTTCTATAGAAAATTTGTAAATCGTCTTCTCAGTGAGACGTCATATTTCGTTTCTTCAAATTTTGACTGCTATTACTCTGTTTTTCTTATTTCTGACAAATTTGCAGCATTTTCGGTACCGCTTATCGACTTTTGAGCGGATGATCGCACCATTGATATATGTATACCATTTTGATCATCTCGTCGTGCTGATCTCTGCGGTATATTCAATTCTGTGTTTTGAGGTCCGGTACGCGACGGAAACGATGAAACGGTATGTACCATAAATTGTGACCGTTAACTTTCCTTTACTTTTTAAATTTGAAACGTTCAGCGGGACCACAATAATGATTTGCTTTAATCTTTCAGCTGAATTGTAGCATGAGACCGTTGCAATTCACTCAACCTTTATATATATTTGATTTAATTTCTTTCCTCTATTCACTTTTTCCTCTTCTCTGAGCCAACACGTTTTTCTCTCTCATTTCTCCTCTCCTTTTCTTCTATTCTTACTTTTGTTAAATGAAAGTGTAACGACCCAGAATTTTTGATAATTAAAATTCGAATATTTAGTTGATTTTAAAATATTAATAAGTGGAATTAAGAAGTCGAATGATTTATTTCTCGAATATTGGATTTAATTGGATAATTTAATCGATAAATTAAATAGTTAAATTCCAGAGATAATTGAAATCTGGATTAAATGTGATTTAAAATGATTTGTAAAATTATATTTAATCATACTGGAGTTATAGAGATGTTACAGGACTTTTAAAATCGAATTTGGAATTAATTTGTGAAAATCGAATATCTTAATATTTAATTATCGACTGTAAAAATAGCCAATTTTCGAACAGTCTCAGAATTGAACGAGACCAGTTCCATTGGATCCGTAATAGTTAGTTATTATCGGATTTCAATTTTCGTAGCAATCGAAGTTATCGTTTGACCGTGGAAGCTCCAAACGCATCGAAATTGTTTTGATATTAATTCGACGAGTTAAAATAGTCATTTTTCAAACAGTCTCGGATTTCGACGAAACCAGTTTCATCGGATCCGTAAAGTGATATTATTGTAAGATTTCAAATTTCGTAATTTTTGGATTTACCGTTTGTCCGGGGCAAGCCAAAACGCCTTGAAATCGATTTAAATCGGTTTAATTTAAATTGATCGTTTAATTCTATATCTCGCACATACGATCGAATTAGCTTTCGAAACCTGTTCCATTGTGTCCGGAACGCGGGGTAAACCCCAGAAACGCTAGTCACTGCGCGTAAATCGGAGTTCGGAAATTCGAAGTGAATAGTGTTCGTCGGTTCTCTATAAAAGCAACCCATCCTCTTCCATTTGTTAAACCCTAGCCCTAAACGTCTCAGCCGCCACTTCTAAAACCAAAGGCCAGAAATTCATGTCTTTCTCCTCTCAATTACTCCCAATCCACGCATCAATTTGAAAAAGTGTCAACTAGGAAAACGTAGGGGACGACGAGAGCTTTAAATCCGTACGGTGGAGATGGGTATCGTCGACCATATGGGGAGCTACGTGCTCGCGTTCGTGCCGAGTTGCGCACGCAGTTCGAGGCCAGGGGGAGAACCGCACTTCGTGCGGTGGTAGGCGGAGGTAGCTCTCGCGTGGGGCTTCGTTCTGGTGGTGGTTGATCATCACGTAGGCGAGTGTATTGCGTGCGAAAATGGAGGGCTAGGGCCGGCTATGGGTTTGGTCGCGTTCAAAATGGCCTGGGAGTAATTTTCGCGCGTGAGATGGAAGAAAGGGGACACGGCCACGATTTCGTTTTGGAAAATGAACGGTAGATGAAGTTTAGGTTAAATTAAAAATAAAAGAAATTGAAATTTAATTGTTTTATAATTCGTGTATGTTTAAAATGATGTATCTTTGTCATACGATATCAGATTTCAACGAATTTGGTAGCGCCGGAATCGTAGAAACACGTACTACGCGATGCAACTGATTTGGAAGCGATTGGAGTCAGTGAAAATTTTTGATGAGATTAAACGTCTGTTTAATTTCTTCGAACTAAACGCTGAAATCAGAAATGAAAATCAAGGTGAGATCTTCTCACTCAATTGAATGTGGAATTATTTACAGTTATTGATTGATGATTGACTGTTTGAATGTGCTATTAGATATGATAGGATATATCTATATATATATAGCAGTATATACATATTGGCATATGTATATATTGGATTGTTGATTTCCCGCCTCGTATAGCGGATGAGACCCTATTGCGCCGTTAGTAAGCGGATTTATAAAAACCCATATACCGCGATAATTCCGTACTGGAGCGGAATTGGTATTGTGCTAACATCTGTGGATGCAGGGAAACAGGTTGGAGGGATCCGACTGGATTCCTCACCGTATTGATTATTTACAGATATTTTGATATATTCTGTTATCATATGATGATATATGATATTTGACTGTTGTGATGGACTGATTGGTGTTGTGGCATCATCAGATTCAGTTTTGAAATGTAAAAATGACGACTTTTAATTTAAAAGGATTTTTAAAGTGATTTTTGAAAATATACGTTTTATGGAATTTTTGAATCGATTTATAAACGTAAAATTTTAAAGTTATAAAAGTTATAATTTTTAGTGAAATATAACCGAAGTGTTGTTTTTGAAACAAAAGTTGATTTATTTATAAAATGGTTTAAGTTGGGATTTTTGAATAACTATAAACGATTTGTATAGAAAGATTTATAAAAATTGATATTTTATAAATCAAAATATTGGACTTATAAAACGAATTTTATAAGTGTTAAAAATGAAATTTATAGATTTATAAATTGTGAAGTTGTAAAATGGATGAAACTGTAGAATAAAAGATTTATAAGAGATTAACTTATAAATTGGATTCTTACCTTTAGAGGGAATATTTATCGAATTATTAAAAAGAAGATTTGCAAGTTGAAGTTGTTATAAAAAAACAGAAATAGAATTTATAACCGTTGTTTTATAAATTCGAGATCAATTGGGTTTGATAAATTAAATATAGAAGATTATCAAAGGAGATATATTCGCGATTTTGGATAGCGAATTATTATCGAAATAAAACGTGTAGAAAATAGTGAAATGTAAATAGTAAAGTATATTCACGATTTTGGATAGTGAATATATTGTTAAGTAAAATGAACTTGTTTTGGGAAAGCGATATTATAAAATGAAGTAACTGTTTTAAAAGATGTTTTAAAACGTGTGAATTATCGAAATCATAGATTTCAACATTTATTGTTGAAATAGACGTTTTCGAGGAATTTAAGGAAATGATGGACTATAACACTGTTGTTATAGTAAATGATTTCCGAAAGGAAATGTTTTAATGTAGTATTGGGATTTATATATCTATCTAAATTCGAATCCCTATACTAGTGATTTTGAGTCGTCGTAACGATGTTTTACGTAACATTCGTTTTGACTCAAATAAATGTGTTTAAAGAGAATGATTTCCTTAAAGAATGAATATATACTTAATTTTGATTTTAAGTATATCGAATATTTTCTAAGTGTTGAAAATAAATGATTTTGTGAATTACTTATTTTTAAATAAGTATGGAAATGCTTTTCCAATATGAAGTGAACTGTTTAGAGATTTTATCTTTTAAAGATAAATTGAAAAGTGAATATTTGAAAATTTGTTTTCAAACGGTTAAGTGTGGAAATTATATATCTAGTAAAGATATTTTTGAAGATAAATAATTTGGGAAAATTATTTGGAATCTGATGATGTTGCGCATCTTTATTGATAGTTAAATAACCGACTATCAATAATTACCTTGAATAGGTATTTGTTGTGAATTGGATGAATTTGAATGCCACACTTGTTTTTAAATAAACGCTCACTATTCGGGTTAGCCGGGAAAGGACCATGGGGTCGTATAACCCATTCCGAATATGTGATACGTCGTTATGAATTGCATTCGAAGACCGGTGTTGAAGACCGGATATTTTTGAAAACGGAAGGATTACCGTCGAGTTACTCTACATCGGCTGATCTCCGGTTTAGAGGTTTTATTACCCTTAGTGACGGGAAGTCCTGACGTGATTGGAAATTATCCGGAAATGCAAGGGCTTCGTGAGAAGTGCCTTCGGTTCTGTTCGATCCCGGAACAGACTTGTATGGATTGTGTGTCTGACGTTACAATTTGAGATATAAAGCTGATTTCTTTCAAATACATATCTGTTGGTGGCGGAGAATTTATTCTCTTAGCTTAACACCCTTCTCTGAGACGTACGAGCTCAGAGGTTATGTAGTTGAAATTTATCAGCGATATATCCCAATTTGGTAACGTGGCATACTGAGTGTTGCTGTGAAATGATCAGTGTTTGATCATTTGTGATATGATCATTTGTTTGATCTTATATCTTTGTGATCATAGGTTGATCATTTTGTTGGACCCGAAGCAGGGCTTTTTGAGAAAGCGTAGCTTTGTGGACGAGACTTCATCGAGCCTCAACAACCCGGAAATGGTCGAAACAGGAATGTTGCGGCAAGGTTATGAGGGTCGCGCCCTTTAGGGTATGTCATTTCCTTCTGGAAAGGGGTGGTATCATGGTATGGAGCCCAGATACTTACTCATGTGGATACACTTTCTTTATGATGTGTGATGTTGGATATCGAGCGCTCGGATAAAGGTCCCATAGGACCGGGTGATGACATATTCGTGAGTTACCTGTTACAGGGGTAACCCGGCCTTGTTTGGCAGAGAGCAGTTTGTCTCTCGGGACGTCCAGCCAGAGGCGATCCCAATCGGCAGGAGGAAAGGAAGTTCCTTAGCCTGACCATTTGTTGGAAATCCATTTCCCAAATACGAAATTTGTACGGTTTTAGTTGTAGAACCTGCTATCTAATATAGCAGCTATAGTAGGCATAGTATCATGGTACCTATGCTGGCTAAGATTAATACTATACTTTCGAAATGTTTTCTACACTATGCACTAATAATAATATCAAAAATGATTTGATTTTGCGTAGTAAGCATCTTTGACTATCATAAGAAGAAATCTCCTCCAATTCTGCGTTTGCATTGTGTGTGTGGCGGGAGGTCTTATGGTAGTTTCATTTTCCAAAAGCATTTCGAATTGACTTTAAAATTATCCTGTTGTTTATTTTAAAGAATAACTGTTTTACGATCTCACACCAGTCACCATGACTGACTCGGAGTTTATTGTTCCCTTCTAAACTCTGGGTGCCCACCAATTTCCATACGGGCAGCCTAGAGTTATATTATCAGGATATTCTGGATATTCTGGAGCTTTGGAAGCAAGCTGGATGGCGAGACGTAGTATTTGTATCTGATAGTATTTATTCCGCTGTGTATTCTGTATGAGGACAAGTTATATAACTGTCCATTGTTGTATATTGACTCTGATGATTGATGTGATGTAATGTAATAACAGATATAGTTCTTTGTTTTAAAGATTATTCAATTATCTATTATATATTGTTCCGCTGCGATATGTGAGATTCTGATATTGTTTCTGTTTCTGATGTTGTTCTTTTGTTTCTTCTTTCTCTTTTCTTCTATCTTTTCTTCTACCTCTTCTTTTAAAAACCCTAATGGTTCGGTTTTTCGTTCACCTTGATACCAAATGTAACGACTCGGATTTTTCGCGTTCGAAAATCAACATCCGTACTTCACATTGTACTAAAATGCCGCAGATTCGACCGTTCAAATCCGATTCGCCGGAGCTATAACACAATTAAGTATAACAACACAGCGGAAGAATATCAATAATAATACATTGATATACAATATCTGATACAATATCCAGATACAATGATGATACAATGAATATCTATATACATCAGAGATATGATACAACAAATAGCAGCAGAAAAGAAAAGATAACAACAGCAGCGGAACAATATCAATAGAAATGATAACTCCAAAATGATCTTCAGACAAGAATGAATCCACAACTCCAAGATAAGCAACTCCGATGAATGAACTAGCTCCAGATAATCTACTAAACCTGAATATCTGAAAAACCCAACTCTAGACTGCCCGTGTGGAAAATAGTGGGCACCCAGAGTTTAGGAAGGGAACAATAAACTCCGGATCAGTCATGGGACTGGTGTGAGCAACAAAAACAGTTTATCTTTAAACAAACACAAAAGGCTTTTAACATTGAAACCCGCAATGCTTTTCAAAAATGAAACTACCATAAGGCCTCCCGCCACACACACAATGCAATCGCAGAATTGGAGGAGATTTCTCCTTATGATAGTCAAAAATGCTTTCTACGCAAAATCAAAACTCTTTTGATATTATTAATAGTGCATAGTGGAAAACCATTTCGAAAGTATAATATCAATCTTAGCCAACATACAACTATTGTTGTATGCCTACTATAGCTACTACGTTCAATAGCAGGTTACCGCCACATTCCATAGCAGGTAATACAACTAAAACCGTACAGGGTTCGTATTGTTTCTTTGGATTTCCAACAAATGATCAGGCTAAGGAACTTCCTTACCGAAATAGAAACGCCTCTGGAAAGACGCCCCGGATCCTAACCGGATCTCCGCAAACAAAAGGCCGACGCTACCTCACGCTCTAACCGAGCTATAACTAGGTAACTAACACACGAGTCATGTCATCCCCCGGTCGTCACCGACCTTTATCCCGGGATCCCGAAAACCAACAAAGCAACATCATACAGTAATAAATTACCGTGTCCACATGAGTTAAGTATCTGGGCTCCATACCATGATACCACCCTTTATCCAGAAGGAAATGACATACCCTAGGGGCGCTACCCCTACAAACCTTTGTCGCAACATTCCTGTTTTGACCATTACCGGGTTGTGAGGCTCGACGAAGTCTCGTCCACAAAACTACGCTTTTTCACAAAGCACGCTTTTTCACAAAGCAACGCTTTGACCAACAAATGATCATCAGCACTTCGTATGCCACATTACCAAATTGGGAATGTATCACTAGTAACCATCAACTACATAACCTCTGAGCTCGTACGTCTCAGAGAAGGGTGTTAAGCTAAGAGAATAAATTCTCCGCCACCAACAGAAATGTATTTGATAGAAACCAGCTTTACATCTCAAAGTGTAATGTCAGACACACATCCATACAAGTCTGTTCTCGGGTCGAACGCGAGTATATAATAGTTTTGAAATGTTGAGATAAAAACAAGTTTTTGAAAAGAAAAAAAATATAAGAGTGGCTCGAGTGATTGCTCGGGAATTTTGAAGGGTCTGTGGCTCGAATCGTTTAAGTATAATTACCTGGTTTAAACTTGAGGAGAACATGGCTTTGGGTATGGAAAGTTTATACCTGGGTTTAATTTTGAAATCACGATTTAGTTAAAGTTTATCCAAACGAAATACGATTTCAAAATAAATGTACTAAGTTCCAAAGTAAAGTTAATCAAGTTCAAGATAAAAGTATTTATCGATTTCAATATAAATATGAGGTCATAGGGTTTGGAATTTTGATTGTTTTGATTTGAAGAATTTGTCTTTATTATTTCAAGATCAAGGGATGGAAATTGGTAATGATTACAATGAGGGTAATTTAAACTTTAATTTATAAAAGCTCATAAATGTTTTGAATAAGTTATTTACCTTCATTCCATTTAAATGATAATTAAAGAAATTTAAATAAGAGTTAATTAATTTATAAGATTGATTAACTAAGGATAAATAATTAAAAATAACTAATTAAGGTTGATTAATTTATTATAAAAGGTTAATTAATTTGTTATTAATGATTAATTAAAAAATGATTAAAGAATAATTAATCAAGATAATTTGTAATTGATTAATATTAATTAACCAGGATTAATAATTCATAAGAAATTAATCTGTTTAATTATAATTAGATATTAATTGATCTTACTTATGAATATTTGAATTCTATTGAGTGCTTTATATTGATTGATATCCCTGATATATGATGCTTTGTGATATACCCTGATTTATGATGTGATCGGTAATTTACTTATCTACGATATATATATCTGTTTCTGTGATATATTACTATGTGAATATGAAAACCCTTGACCCATAAACGACATTTGAATTTCGATGCGACAGGGAGTCGGATTCCAGTTGGTTATCCGAAACCCACATCGAAGTGTAATAATGAATTTGTGACGGATAAATTTACTTTATCTATGAATCTGTGAATGAAGATAAGCGTTATGAGTTATACCGCTTATCGATATATCTGTGATGATTGATGTTGTGCACTATCGTGGGAAACCCCTGGACCACACTCTTACACACACAAATATGGATTTCACGTGGAAATCGGTTAAATCACAGATGATTTAAATTTAATGTTTTTGAAATTGAAATTTTAATTTCAATTGATTTTGAAATTGGAAATTTGGGTTTAAAGTGAAAAGCTTTTGAAATGGGATTTCAAAGATAAAAGTTATTTCGAATAACTTAATCGAGTTTTGGAAAATTAAATAATTTGATTTAAATTTGAATTCAAGTTTGAAATTGAATTCTAGGATTTGAAACTAGGGATTAAAAATGTTGTACAAGTTATATATGGGTTAAACCATTTTAAAGATATTGATTTGGGAATTTGAATTTAATTCAAGGGTTTTAACTCGTGTAAATATAACTGGATTTTTCTGAAAATGAAACTATTTGTTTTCAAATAGTAAAAGCTTTCACAAAATTAATGAATTTCCAATTTGTGTTGAAAGAATTCCAAGTTTGAAATGGAATTGAAATGTTTTGAAAACTATGAAATGAGTCTTTGATTTCAAAGACCGAACGAGTTAATCCAACTTGAAATGGAATCGTTTTAAAAGCTATAAGTTAAATCTTGATTTAAAGATTTAACGAGTTAATCAAATTGAAATGGAAATTGTTTTGAAATCTATAAATGGATCTTTATGAACGGGGTAAACTTTGTGAATTGGATCTTTTTGTTTAAAAGATTAAAGTGTGGAAATTGTTTAAACCATTGAAGGTTTTTGAAATGAATCTTTTTGTTTAAAAGATTGGAAATGGTAATTTGTTTTACCATTCGAATGAAAAGTTTTGGGCTTTAAGCTGTGATTTAACTGAGACCCCAGTATCCATATGATTTTTAATTGCACTCGTTATTCGGTTTAGCCGGGAGAGGACCTTTGTGTCATATATCCCATTCCGAATAGTGATACGACGATATGGAAATAAACGCCGTTTAATTTTATTCGAAAATAAACGCTGGAATGTCCTGACGTGATTGGAAATTATCCGGAAATGCAAGGGCTTCGTGAGAAGTGCCTTCGGTTCTGTTCGATCCCGGAACAGACTTGTATGGATTGTGTGTCTGACGTTACAATTTGAGATATAAAGCTGATTTCTTTCAAATACATATCTGTTGGTGGCGGAGAATTTATTCTCTTAGCTTAACACCCTTCTCTGAGACGTACGAGCTCAGAGGTTATGTAGTTGAAATTTATCAGCGATATATCCCAATTTGGTAACGTGGCATACTGAGTGTTGCTGTGAAATGATCAGTGTTTGATCATTTGTGATATGATCATTTGTTTGATCTTATATCTTTGTGATCATAGGTTGATCATTTTGTTGGACCCGAAGCAGGGCTTTTTGAGAAAGCGTAGCTTTGTGGACGAGACTTCATCGAGCCTCAACAACCCGGAAATGGTCGAAACAGGAATGTTGCGGCAAGGTTATGAGGGTCGCGCCCTTTAGGGTATGTCATTTCCTTCTGGAAAGGGGTGGTATCATGGTATGGAGCCCAGATACTTACTCATGTGGATACACTTTCTTTATGATGTGTGATGTTGGATATCGAGCGCTCGGATAAAGGTCCCAAAGGACCGGGTGATGACATATTCGTGAGTTACCTGTTACAGGGGTAACCCGGCCTTGTTTGGCAGAGAGCAGTTTGTCTCTCGGGACGTCCAGCCAGAGGCGATCCCAATCGGCAGGAGGAAAGGAAGTTCCTTAGCCTGACCATTTGTTGGAAATCCATTTCCCAAATACGAAATTTGTACGGTTTTAGTTGTAGAACCTGCTATCTAATATAGCAGCTATAGTAGGCATAGTATCATGGTACCTATGCTGGCTAAGATTAATACTATACTTTCGAAATGTTTTCTACACTATGCACTAATAATAATATCAAAAATGATTTGATTTTGCGTAGTAAGCATCTTTGACTATCATAAGAAGAAATCTCCTCCAATTCTGCGTTTGCATTGTGTGTGTGGTGGGAGGTCTTATGGTAGTTTCATTTTCCAAAAGCATTTCGAATTGACTTTAAAATTATCCTGTTGTTTATTTTAAAGAATAACTGTTTTACGATCTCACACCAGTCACCATGACTGACTCGGAGTTTATTGTTCCCTTCTAAACTCTGGGTGCCCACCAATTTCCATACGGGCAGCCTAGAGTTATATTATCAGGATATTCTGGATATTCTGGAGCTTTGGAAGCAAGCTGGATGGCGAGACGTAGTATTTGTATCTGATAGTATTTATTCCGCTGTGTATTCTGTATGAGGACAAGTTATATAACTGTCCATTGTTGTATATTGACTCTGATGATTGATGTGATGTAATGTAATAACAGATATAGTTCTTTGTTTTAAAGATTATTCAATTATCTATTATATATTGTTCCGCTGCGATATGTGAGATTCTGATATTGTTTCTGTTTCTGATGTTGTTCTTTTGTTTCTTCTTTCTCTTTTCTTCTATCTTTTCTTCTACCTCTTCTTTTAAAAACCCTAATGGTTCGGTTTTTCGTTCACCTTGAGTAAATAGATGGAGATTAGTGTCTATTCAAGGGGTACGGAAAAGCGGGTCATTACAGTTGGTATCAGAGCATATGGTTAAGCGACAACCCTGCTCTGTTGGGTGTTACTCATTAGAGATAGAGTCAGTAGTACTCTAGAATGAGTTTGAGTGTAATAATAGATATGAGTGCGTATTTGTTAGTTAATATAAAATTGTTTTATATTGTGATGATTGGTTTGTTGAGTGGTATATGGATTCTGGTCGGTATTGTCCGTACAACTCTATCGATAGGGATCTCTAAACACTTATATAGAACAATTCGGCACAATATTGTTTTAAAAATTGGGTAAATGAAATAATTTTACCTTGATTATATTTTGTGTATAAAGAAATAATTTTTCAGAATTATTAAAGTATATATATGAATTGGTTGTTTGGTTGTTAAAATGTATATATATACAAGTTAATTAAAATTGTTTGAATAAGTTGAATTAAAACAACAATTGTGAAAGAGAAAAATATATAAGAGAATGAATTATAAATATGGAGTTATAATTGATATGATTTACAATGATAAAATAATCTTATATATAAATAGAGAAATTTTATAAGTAAAATATTTGTAATGAGATTTATAAATCAAGGAAATTTTTGAAAGAATTTAAGCACTGATTTCACTATTGTTGCTGGGAAATAATAAGGGTGATGACTGCAGCATCATCGGTATCATTTTCGAGTTTCTGTGTGATTGATTTGCTACCATAGTAAATTGGAAATTGAGGTTTTGTTGTGATAAACAAATTTGAAAATTTAAGTCCAAATTTAAATATGGTAAATATAAGTGAAATAAGATTTATACTTATGATAGGAGATGATAGATTTAATTTTGGTAAAAGGTTAAATGAATTTTGTTAAGAAAAACAAAATCTGAATTGGATTAATAAGTGGAAACTTAAGTTAAGTTAAACAAATGATGTTTAATTGGAATATAACTTAAGTAATGTTGAACGAAGTTGATTTTGATATCAAGTAAATTAATAAAGTGAATTTATTAAATGAGTGTGAACTTGAGTTGTATAAATGAAATTCAATTGTATTTGTTAAAAAAATGAATTAGCAATTGAATAAATAAATGGATTGGATGTTAATCAATCTAATGTAAAGTATTGATATGAAATAATGAATATAAGTGTAATTCATTAAAAGCTAATGAAGTTGAGAAATTAAATAAATTGAATGGAAGTCAATGTAATTTAAAAAGTGTTGAACCAAATCGAATGTAAAATTTATAATTTGGTTGTGTTGAATATGCATTGGTTGTTATATGATTGATAGTTGATGGTATATAATTCATTGAGTGTTAATGAAAGTAAATTAGCAAAATTGGAAGCTAAAGTAATTGAGTCCAAATTGAAAGTAAATGAATATGAACTAAATTTGATTGATGAATTGGAAGTGAACTAATGTGAATTTAATTAGTGAATGTAAACTAATTGGAAACAAATGAATGAATGTTAGTTAAATCCAATATTAACGAATCAAATGTGAGTAAATTGAAAACCAATTCAATGAATGTTAATGAGAAGTGAATCTATATTGATCTGGTTATGAAGTTGTTGGATGATAGTTGGATGATGGTTTGATGGTTGCATTGTTGCTTCTGAATGCATTTGTTGTTTGTTGCATTTGCTATGTTGACATATGTAGTATTATGTTGCTATATGATGTATATTGACTATATTTTCATATCTACGTGTTCTCATATGGTTTGTTGAGTGTTTAGTAGGTGCGGATGGCGTTGCTTCGCATTTGGAGCTCGCTTTCGCGCTATAGTAGCCGTATACGCTCGCTAAAAATATAATAAGGTACATATCTCGGATTAAATATCGTACTTTTACACTTTTTTCCCTACGGGATGCCTCATCACTTGATGGGATGTATATTTGTGATATATATACACTGTCATTTTTTTTTCGGATCGAGCCGCGCAAAGGAGACGCTGGCGAAATTTTCTGAAAATTTAAGGCGTTAGAATATTTTTGAGAAATTTGAAAATTTTGAAAACTAAGTTATGATTTGAAAACTTAGTAAAGATTTTGTGAGGAGTTTAACTATGAATTTTGGAAAAGTTAAACACTTAAATGAATTGTAAAATCTAGTTTGGATGAATCGTTTTTGAAAAGTTAATGAATTCAGTAACTTTTTCCTAACTTGTAATTTCGAGGACGAAATTCTTTTAAGGGGGGAAGTCTGTAACGACCCAGAATTTTTGATAATTAAAATTCGAATATTTAGTTGATTTTAAAATATTAATGTGGAATTAAGAAGTCGAATGATTTATTTCTCGAATATTGGATTTAATTGGATAATTTAATCGATAAATTAAATAGTTAAATTCCAGAGATAATTGAAATCTGGATTAAATGTGATTTAAAATGATTTGTAAAATTATATTTAATCATACTGGAGTTATAGAGATGTTACAGGACTTTTAAAATCGAATTTGGAATTAATTTGTGAAAATCGAATATCTTAATATTTAATTATCGACTGTAAAAATAGCCAATTTTCGAACAGTCTCAGAATTGAACGAGACCAGTTCCATTGGATCCGTAATAGTTAGTTATTATCGGATTTCAATTTTCGTAGCAATCGAAGTTATCGTTTGACCGTGGAAGCTCCAAACGCATCGAAATTGTTTTGATATTAATTCGACGAGTTAAAATAGTCATTTTTCAAACAGTCTCGGATTTCGACGAAACCAGTTTCATCGGATCCGTAAAGTGATATTATTGTAAGATTTCAAATTTCGTAATTTTTGGATTTACCGTTTGTCCGGGGCAAGCCAAAACGCCTTGAAATCGATTTAAATCGGTTTAATTTAAATTGATCGTTTAATTCTATATCTCGCACATACGATCGAATTAGCTTTCGAAACCTGTTCCATTGTGTCCGGAACGCGGGGTAAACCCCAGAAACGCTAGTCACTGCGCGTAAATCGGAGTTCGGAAATTCGAAGTGAATAGTGTTCGTCGGTTCTCTATAAAAGCAACCCATCCTCTTCCATTTGTTAAACCCTAGCCCTAAACGTCTCAGCCGCCACTTCTAAAACCAAAGGCCAGAAATTCATGTCTTTCTCCTCTCAATTACTCCCAATCCACGCATCAATTTGAAAAAGTGTCAACTAGGAAAACGTAGGGGACGACGAGAGCTTTAAATCCGTACGGTGGAGATGGGTATCGTCGACCATATGGGGAGCTACGTGCTCGCGTTCGTGCCGAGTTGCGCACGCAGTTCGAGGCCAGGGGGAGAACCGCACTTCGTGCGGTGGTAGGCGGAGGTAGCTCTCGCGTGGGGCTTCGTTCTGGTGGTGGTTGATCATCACGTAGGCGAGTGTATTGCGTGCGAAAATGGAGGGCTAGGGCCGGCTATGGGTTTGGTCGCGTTCAAAATGGCCTGGGAGTAATTTTCGCGCGTGAGATGGAAGAAAGGGGACACGGCCACGATTTCGTTTTGGAAAATGAACGGTAGATGAAGTTTAGGTTAAATTAAAAATAAAAGAAATTGAAATTTAATTGTTTTATAATTCGTGTATGTTTAAAATGATGTATCTTTGTCATACGATATCAGATTTCAACGAATTTGGTAGCGCCGGAATCGTAGAAACACGTACTACGCGATGCAACTGATTTGGAAGCGATTGGAGTCAGTGAAAATTTTTGATGAGATTAAACGTCTGTTTAATTTCTTCGAACTAAACGCTGAAATCAGAAATGAAAATCAAGGTGAGATCTTCTCACTCAATTGAATGTGGAATTATTTACAGTTATTGATTGATGATTGACTGTTTGAATGTGCTATTAGATATGATAGGATATATCTATATATATAGCAGTATATACATATTGGCATATGTATATATTGGATTGTTGATTTCCCGCCTCGTATAGCGGATGAGACCCTATTGCGCCGTTAGTAAGCGGATTTATAAAAACCCATATACCGCGATAATTCCGTACTGGAGCGGAATTGGTATTGTGCTAACATCTGTGGATGCAGGGAAACAGGTTGGAGGGATCCGACTGGATTCCTCACCGTATTGATTATTTACAGATATTTTGATATATTCTGTTATCATATGATGATATATGATATTTGACTGTTGTGATGGACTGATTGGTGTTGTGGCATCATCAGATTCAGTTTTGAAATGTAAAAATGACGACTTTTAATTTAAAAGGATTTTTAAAGTGATTTTTGAAAATATACGTTTTATGGAATTTTTGAATCGATTTATAAACGTAAAATTTTAAAGTTATAAAAGTTATAATTTTTAGTGAAATATAACCGAAGTGTTGTTTTTGAAACAAAAGTTGATTTATTTATAAAATGGTTTAAGTTGGGATTTTTGAATAACTATAAACGATTTGTATAGAAAGATTTATAAAAATTGATATTTTATAAATCAAAATATTGGACTTATAAAACGAATTTTATAAGTGTTAAAAATGAAATTTATAGATTTATAAATTGTGAAGTTGTAAAATGGATGAAACTGTAGAATAAAAGATTTATAAGAGATTAACTTATAAATTGGATTCTTACCTTTAGAGGGAATATTTATCGAATTATTAAAAAGAAGATTTGCAAGTTGAAGTTGTTATAAAAAAACAGAAATAGAATTTATAACCGTTGTTTTATAAATTCGAGATCAATTGGGTTTGATAAATTAAATATAGAAGATTATCAAAGGAGATATATTCGCGATTTTGGATAGCGAATTATTATCGAAATAAAACGTGTAGAAAATAGTGAAATGTAAATAGTAAAGTATATTCACGATTTTGGATAGTGAATATATTGTTAAGTAAAATGAACTTGTTTTGGGAAAGCGATATTATAAAATGAAGTAACTGTTTTAAAAGATGTTTTAAAACGTGTGAATTATCGAAATCATAGATTTCAACATTTATTGTTGAAATAGACGTTTTCGAGGAATTTAAGGAAATGATGGACTATAACACTGTTGTTATAGTAAATGATTTCCGAAAGGAAATGTTTTAATGTAGTATTGGGATTTATATATCTATCTAAATTCGAATCCCTATACTAGTGATTTTGAGTCGTCGTAACGATGTTTTACGTAACATTCGTTTTGACTCAAATAAATGTGTTTAAAGAGAATGATTTCCTTAAAGAATGAATATATACTTAATTTTGATTTTAAGTATATCGAATATTTTCTAAGTGTTGAAAATAAATGATTTTGTGAATTACTTATTTTTAAATAAGTATGGAAATGCTTTTCCAATATGAAGTGAACTGTTTAGAGATTTTATCTTTTAAAGATAAATTGAAAAGTGAATATTTGAAAATTTGTTTTCAAACGGTTAAGTGTGGAAATTATATATCTAGTAAAGATATTTTTGAAGATAAATAATTTGGGAAAATTATTTGGAATCTGATGATGTTGCGCATCTTTATTGATAGTTAAATAACCGACTATCAATAATTACCTTGAATAGGTATTTGTTGTGAATTGGATGAATTTGAATGCCACACTTGTTTTTAAATAAACGCTCACTATTCGGGTTAGCCGGGAAAGGACCATGGGGTCGTATAACCCATTCCGAATATGTGATACGTCGTTATGAATTGCATTCGAAGACCGGTGTTGAAGACCGGATATTTTTGAAAACGGAAGGATTACCGTCGAGTTACTCTACATCGGCTGATCTCCGGTTTAGAGGTTTTATTACCCTTAGTGACGGGAAGTCCTGACGTGATTGGAAATTATCCGGAAATGCAAGGGCTTCGTGAGAAGTGCCTTCGGTTCTGTTCGATCCCGGAACAGACTTGTATGGATTGTGTGTCTGACGTTACAATTTGAGATATAAAGCTGATTTCTTTCAAATACATATCTGTTGGTGGCGGAGAATTTATTCTCTTAGCTTAACACCCTTCTCTGAGACGTACGAGCTCAGAGGTTATGTAGTTGAAATTTATCAGCGATATATCCCAATTTGGTAACGTGGCATACTGAGTGTTGCTGTGAAATGATCAGTGTTTGATCATTTGTGATATGATCATTTGTTTGATCTTATATCTTTGTGATCATAGGTTGATCATTTTGTTGGACCCGAAGCAGGGCTTTTTGAGAAAGCGTAGCTTTGTGGACGAGACTTCATCGAGCCTCAACAACCCGGAAATGGTCGAAACAGGAATGTTGCGGCAAGGTTATGAGGGTCGCGCCCTTTAGGGTATGTCATTTCCTTCTGGAAAGGGGTGGTATCATGGTATGGAGCCCAGATACTTACTCATGTGGATACACTTTCTTTATGATGTGTGATGTTGGATATCGAGCGCTCGGATAAAGGTCCCAAAGGACCGGGTGATGACATATTCGTGAGTTACCTGTTACAGGGGTAACCCGGCCTTGTTTGGCAGAGAGCAGTTTGTCTCTCGGGACGTCCAGCCAGAGGCGATCCCAATCGGCAGGAGGAAAGGAAGTTCCTTAGCCTGACCATTTGTTGGAAATCCATTTCCCAAATACGAAATTTGTACGGTTTTAGTTGTAGAACCTGCTA
This sequence comes from Allium fistulosum, assembly GCA_030737815.1. Taxonomy (NCBI): domain Eukaryota; kingdom Viridiplantae; phylum Streptophyta; class Magnoliopsida; order Asparagales; family Amaryllidaceae; genus Allium; species Allium fistulosum. Next base: position 594,478,785 of record CM060905.1, read on the forward strand.
TCTAATATAGCAGCTATAGTAGGCATAGTATCATGGTACCTATGCTGGCTAAGATTAATACTATACTTTCGAAATGTTTTCTACACTATGCACTAATAATAATATCAAAAATGATTTGATTTTGCGTAGTAAGCATCTTTGACTATCATAAGAAGAAATCTCCTCCAATTCTGCGTTTGCATTGTGTGTGTGGCGGGAGGTCTTATGGTAGTTTCATTTTCCAAAAGCATTTCGAATTGACTTTAAAATTATCCTGTTGTTTATTTTAAAGAATAACTGTTTTACGATCTCACACCAGTCACCATGACTGACTCGGAGTTTATTGTTCCCTTCTAAACTCTGGGTGCCCACCAATTTCCATACGGGCAGCCTAGAGTTATATTATCAGGATATTCTGGAGCTTTGGAAGCAAGCTGGATGGCGAGACGTAGTATTTGTATCTGATAGTATTTATTCCGCTGTGTATTCTGTATGAGGACAAGTTATATAACTGTCCATTGTTGTATATTGACTCTGATGATTGATGTGATGTAATGTAATAACAGATATAGTTCTTTGTTTTAAAGATTATTCAATTATCTATTATATATTGTTCCGCTGCGATATGTGAGATTCTGATATTGTTTCTGTTTCTGATGTTGTTCTTTTGTTTCTTCTTTCTCTTTTCTTCTATCTTTTCTTCTACCTCTTCTTTTAAAAACCCTAATGGTTCGGTTTTTCGTTCACCTTGAGTAAATAGATGGAGATTAGTGTCTATTCAAGGGGTACGGAAAAGCGGGTCATTACAGAAAGCCTGTTCAACATTTATCCCTTCTCCTCCCCTCTCACCTGTTCATTCATCCAAGCCGGCCATACCACCCTCATACGTCATTTCCCTACGCGCGCAACCGCATCCGCCTACCGACCTATCACCACCCTTCCTCTTCCATACACGACCGAGCACAGGAACCCACAGCTAAAACCAAACTAGCAGCCGAACCATCATCTGCCTCTTCCACGTCCACAAACTCAAGCTCCTCCACCACGCCTCCGGCCTGACGCTAACCGAGCAGTCTTCCACCTTCCCTACAACAAATCACCGATCTTCGCCACCTGATCCGCATCGTCGCCTTACCATCCAGCACCGCTCCACCCCATAGCCACTGGGAATCCACGCAACATGCCTCGACCACCTATCTCCACCTGAAGCGACAAAATGCTCATCCCCCTCCAATCTTCAACCCGAGACCACCACTGGCCGACAACCCCGCGCCTAGCAGCCTCGACCAGATCTGCGCCAGCACCTTCCTTCCCCACTGCTTGGCCGAGCACACCCCTTCAATCCGTCACCTCCGACCTGTTTTTCTTTCTCTTGCCAAGCTCGCCCGAGCCATTACCGATTACCTTCTCTATTTTTAATGGTATTATGATATTGTTTTACGATATTACAATCTGCAAATATATTTAAGACCTATATATATATTAGTTGATTGGAGTTACAGTATATTAAAAATGATGTATATAAGTTTACAATGTATAGGTTTATAATAGTAACAGTTCATATATATAGATTGTGATTGGAAAATGTGTATGAGTCTTAGTTATATATTATGAAACCTGTGTGATAGTTATAAAGAAGAAAGAGAAAAAATATCTTACAGTATATATAATACAAGTTTTCATATGATTTTGGTTGGATCTGTTAGGAACATGTATTAGTATTCATAAAGTGAGTTTAAATTGTGTTTTACAAATATTTTATAAGTGCAGATACTTTGCAGTTTATATGTATGAGTTTAAGTTATAAATCAATTATATAGTTTATATATTCCATTGAGCTGTAATATAAAAATTTATAAAAGTTTATTTATAAGCTGTTGTATTTTTGATATTTTAAAATTGAGTGTATATAAATTTGTTTTATACGAGTGTTGCAGAGCTTGCCTGTTAGTATAAATATCTATTAGTTGTATATTAGACTGTATATATAGAAGTATATTATATTACGTATGATTACAGTTCATAAGTTTTGCCTGGCTTTTATAAGATTTGTATAAGGTATAAGTTTATATTAGTACAAGTGCGCGTATGTCTTTATATATAAAGTTTTATATACAGGTATATATGTGTTACAACATTTTTCTATATGAGTCATGTTATTATCTTGGGATATGTATATGACGTTTTAAAATATATATATATATAATATAAGTTTTTTTTTCATTTTAATAAGTATATATATGTATATGTATAAGTATAAGCGTTTATTTCAAATATATGATAAACGATGGATTTCGAAATGCATATATATTTAATTTAATATAGATTTGAATTTAGAACATAATTTATATATATATATATAGTTATATATATAAGTTCACTTATACCAATTATCTTCATCGAACCCGTTCTGATTTGATTTCGTCAATTTCTATTCATCAGCTTTGTTCGTCGATTTGTGTCCATCTAGCTTTGCTCCAAAATTCGTGCTTGGATCCGTAACTCATTCCATTGTCTATTCTCTCTAGCCTCGAAAGATGAGCAATCACTCACGATTAACGTTCTGATATTTATTAAATTTGATCTCAATTGAAACGACAATTGAAATATGCTGCTAATTTGAACTGTTAATTATTTAATTGTTATATATGATATGCTATTATCTGTAATTGTTCACCTATGGGATATGGCACCATATCCTGTTGTTTATATTTTGTTTAATCATATGTTATATTATTATCATATCTGTTTTCACTTTGCAAGTTCCCTGTTAGTATAGAATTCCCTATGGGTTGAAATGATACATACCCGAACGATCTGTAGAATAGGGGAAAATCGTTATGGGTTGAAATGATAAACCCAAGCGATTTTCTTTGAATTGAATTTGGGATTGCGGGTTGAAATGATATATACCCATAGATATTTAAATTACAGATTGAAATGATAAATATCTGTATCACTTGACCATTGGATAGAAGATTATATAAAGACACCGTTGGTCAATATATATATATATTTTGAAATGATTTCCAAGGTTTTGAAATATAATTTATTTAAGAATTATACTCAAATAAGTTTGATTTGAAATTTATAAAATTTGCGATTTTAAATATATGATTTTTTTTAACTTAATTCCTTTTGATTAAAAGCGATTTAAGCGAATATTTCAAATTTACATAAAATTGAAATGGTATATTTAGTTTATTTAAATTTGAAATTTGAAGTTGTATATAAATGTTATTTGAATGATTAAGTAAATATTTCAAATTAAATAATAGTAAAGTGAATTTGATATATATGAAATTATCAATTTAGTTTTGAAAGTGCTATAATTTGGAAATATATATATATTTGAAATGGAAATGATATTTTGGTTTTGAAGTATAAACTATTTTGAGATGACCACGGTGTTATAATGACGTTTGATTGTTAATAGTGTATATTTCTACATTGTAGATAGTTCCTCGGATCCTTAGAGGATGGTTATCCCAAACATCCTTTAAGTTACTTGTATTTTCAGTTGATATTTCACTTGAGTTGGATTTATCGATATAAGAATGTTAATCCTGAATCGAGTGTTTTTGTGTTTTGCTTTATGCTCGGGTCAGACTGAGTGATACAGCATTTGAGACTCACCTTTAAAGTTTGGAGCTTCGCTTGGAGATCCAACTATCGATTCAGCTTTCAGCTTTTCCAGTTGATTTGTTCAGAGATGTCATCAGTCGGTACTTGAGATATTCTGTGTATTTTATTTCAAACTCTGTTGTTTACATAGTAGCTTCATGAACTACTATTTATCTATTCCGCTGCATTATTATATTACTTTGTGTCTGTGATTCTGTGATTGGTTTATTTACTGTATATGCTGAGTTTTGCCAAATATAAATTAACAATCTGATATTTTGAGCAATTCAAGTCCGACATGTGTGGATGCGAATGGTTGAAAATACCGGGATGTTACAGTTGGTATCAAAGCTCTGGTTTTAGGCAAACTTAGCATATATAGTAGATTTAGTTATAGAATTACTTTCGTTCGTGCTTGAATCTCTTCCTCTTTTATTCGGTTTCCTTTGAATTTTGGAATGCTCCCACTTGTTCTGAAATCCATTCTTGTCTCTCCCTATTTGTATTCTTTTGATTCTGGAGCATCCCATAACTCCACTTCGAATGATCTCTATAAAAATCAGCAAGCCCGCCAATCTTTGAATGATTTGTAAAGGTGTGAAACTCCTTTACAATTGGCATTGATTCACCGGAGATTTCTATACCTTCGGTTTATATGCTTCTATCTCTTGCTATGCCGAATTCTACCTCTGACGATCGAATGTCGATTTGCCTTAGAATCCCGCATCGATCATATTCCCGAATGTCACGGTTAACCCGGTTAAGGTCACCCGCGATTTATATAAGTATATCCATTTCTATTCTGTAATTTAATTACCTCATCTTCGTTCGAGCTTATCTTCGAATCAGAATTCTATTTGATTAGAGTTCCTCTAATTTGAAGCTCTACTTTTTTTTTGAAATCCATTCTTGAATCATCCTTTGAAAAATCGTGTTTGTTTGTATTTTAGAAATTGTTTATATATCGAAATTATTATTTTGATAAGTATGATTATATTCTATATATAAAAGTGAAAATGTTTTCGATAAGGATTATATACTTTTTTAAAACTAGAATTTGAAGTTTCGAAAGGATTTGAAATTTTGAAAATTATATAAGAAATTGATTTATATAAAAATGATTTATAACTGAAGGGTTTCGAATTTGAAATTTGAGAAACTGAACTCCGGTATTTTGAAAATTGGTTTTAAGATTTTGAAAATATATAATAATACGATTTGAAAGTATTTTCCGAATAAGAAACGTTTCAAATGACTTCAAATGAGTTCCAATGATTTTGAAGAAATTTCAAAGAAGTTTTCAAGAAAATAGAAGTCCAGAACTCACTTATGTCGCTGGAGAATAATTTCGGTGATGAGTGCACGCATCATCGACATTGATTTTCGAGTTTCAGAGTGGGGGATAGGCCACTTTAGTAGCTTTGCTATGCGATTGATTTTGTGAAACCGATTTTGATTTCAAAATTCCGAAGTATGATTTGATATTCGAACAATATATGTATATATATTTGAAACGATTTGAAGTAAGCCCGGTGTTCAGTCCTCGAGTTTCAGATTTGATTTGGCATAACCATATCTATTGAAATTGATTTACTGATTGGTTGCTGATTTCCAACCCTTGGATTGGAAATTTGATTTCTCCGACTATTTTGAATGTTCGAACACTTCCAAATCGAGGTTTAATTTTCAAAGCTAAGTAATTTTGAAAAGTATAAGTTATTTGATCAGGTATATAAGTTTAGTTTGTATGTTTAAGCATGAAGTAATATGATTTAAAATAAGTTTGAAACTGTTTTGTTAAGTAAATGAATAAGACTATTTTTAATTATACCAATATGGAATTTAGTTTTGAAATGTCTTGAATAAAAAATTTAGTCGTAAATGTTTTAACTTAGTAACATCTTTTATAAAACTATATATATATATATATATTATTATTATTATAATTTTCAAAAGGTAAATTGGATCTTTCAAATAGAAATAAATAGTTTAAAGGTTTTAAAGGAATGGTTGTAAACTTTGTAATCATTTTTGGGTATAACTGATTTTGAGAAAAATATTTGGTTTCGAAAATAGATTGGAATCTAAAACCCAGTATTTATATGATGATTTTGGAAATGAATTTGTTTGACTAAAATTATATTGATTTAGAAACTTGGATTATTCTCTAAACCTATTATTTTGGAAACTTTGGAACTAAAGATATTTAATTTGGAAGAAATAATTTGGTGAAATCTTATATGATTTTGAAACTGAACTGATATTGAAACAAATTGAAATTGAGAACCTTATTTTACTAAATACTTGATTTGGGAGTTATCGAACTTATATAAAATTGAATTGTATAGGTATGAAGTTGATTCGAAAACCATTGATTTAGTAAGGTACTCAATTTGAAAAGCGAAATCTTATATAATCGAAGTCTATATAAGTGTGATTTGATATACTATTGATTTTGGAAAGTATTCGATTTGAAAATGAAATCTTATATATATAATGGAATTTATATAAGTACGGTATTCAAAATTGATTTGAAAGGGTACTATATGATACATATTTTCGAAGTAAAGATATGGAAAGTGCCTTCTGCTTGATATCCTCTTTGTGGCCACATTTTGGATTCATTCTATCGATATTATTCTCTCTGATTTAGGTTTTCCGGATAAGACACTCGGGTGTCCTTCGAATTCCATGGCGTTACCCATGGTCTTACGAACTCGACTGCATAGCGTAATTCGCAAGGCAGTGATTGCTTAAAAGGTACAGATTTTTCCTGGGGGATCCAGGCATAACCGTTGTGTATCCGCGGTCTACAGGATTTTGTTATCGTAGCGTAATCCGCAAGGCAAAGATTGCTTAAAGGGTACAGATGTTTCCTGGGGGATCCAGGCGTAACCATTGTGTATCCACGGTCTACAGTTTTTTTGGTTATCATGGCGAAATTCGCAAGGCAGTGATTGCTTAAAAGGTATGGATGTTTCTTGGGGGACGCAGGCGTAACCATTGTGTATCTGCGATCCATGATTCGATTCGGTTGATTTGTTTGGATTGTACTTTCCATATCGGTTTTGAAGGTTTTTCGAGTATTTTCACTGGTGTTGAAACAGGTCTACTAAATACTTGGAGAAATCTAGCTATGCGCCTGATCAACGCATGACCAGAGTCTGCGAGAATGAGGATAAACCTGTTAAGACATCAAGTTATAAAAGTATTTTGATAAAGTATTATATAAAGGATATTTTGATCATTTTTTTTCCTTTCTAAATAATTTAAAATGTTTAAAATATTGTTTATTTGTATACTACATGGTTTAATAGTAAATTATTAGTGTTTTATGTAAGTGATTGATCTTTATATATAAATAAGTGAAATCGAAAATTTGAATCTTAAAGTCTTATATTAAGAAATGGTTTCAATTATTGAAATAAAGGGAAATATTTGAATAATTGGAATGTCTGAAATGATAAATAGAATCAAACCAACCTGAAATAATGAATTGAAACAAACTTATTTGTATAACACTAAATTACATTCTAATATATAACTTGCCTAGAATATTCAAAAAAGTCAAAATGTTAGGATATAATAAAGGGTTGTACAAGAAGAAAACTTAAGTAATAAATTGATCAAATTAAAATCTGGCCTAATATAAATGTTGTAAATAAAGAAAATTTGTAAAGTATTTAGTTACACTCAAAAACATTTATATAACTTACCTAGAAAGTTTAAATGTAATTAGAATGTAATTGGATAGTATATAACTATGATATAAACAATAGGATATCAAAAGATGGTGTTTTGTTAAGGGAATTTACTGATAATAAATTTGATAATAAATTGGATAATAAAAAGAAAAATTTACTGGTTGAATAATGGTTATAAAATGTATACACCTAATATATGTTGCAAAATATATATTAAGGGAAATAAATTGAATAAATAAAGGATAATGCTAGTTAAGCAAGTAAATAGGAACTTAAGAATAGAGAAATTGAATTTCAAGTGGAATCAGCTTAACTGAAGGGAAATAGATTTAATAAATGAGTTGATCAAATAAATTTTTGTTTGAAAGAAATTTTGTAACAAATGGTAATAATTTGAAATCAAATCACTGATTGTACATGAAACTTAAGTCAAATGTGACACAATGACTACTATTTATTGGATAAAATGGATTGAAACAAAATTTGTTGAAAATTTTCAATTCAAAACTAAATTAATTTTATATGGTTTGATGTTACAGTATGAATTGACAATTTTGAACTGAATTACTATCTATTGAATTAATAAAATGGAATAAACCAAATTGTTGACTATTAATTAATTTGAATTGAAATTTATCTGGCTTTGAATTTATTGTTTTATTTTATATTTCAAATCTATTTTTCTCCTGGTTGTTTCTATTCTCCTACCTCGCTCCTTTTCGGAGATGAAAAGTTTTGAGTGGGGAAGAGTGTAACGACCCGTAAATTCTAATAATTTTAATAACGTATTTAATTGAATTTTTGTGAATTTTTAAGTAATAAAATTTAGAAATATAAATTTAATATTTAGAATACGTCTATTAAAACATAGCAAATGGTAAATTTTCATATGATAATATGGAAGTAAATTTTCTTGTGTAATTTTATTTCAATTCAAATCAGTTAATATTCGATGATAATAAAATATTTTCCAAACCTAAATATTTTTCTATAGAAAATTTGTATATCATCTTCTGAGTGAGACGTAATATTTCATTTCTCCAAATTTTGATTGCTATTACTCCGTTCATCTTATTTCTGACAAATTTGCAGCATTTTCGGTACCGCTTATCAACTTTTGATCGGATGATCGTACCATTGATATCTATATACCGTTTTGATCATCTCGTCGTGCTGATCTCTGCGGTATATTCAATTCTATGTTTTGAGGTCCAGTACGCGACGGAAACGATTAAACGGTACGTCGCATCGGTACCATAAATTGTGACCGTTAACTTTCCTTTACTTTTCAAATTTGAAACATTCAGCGGGACAACAATAATTATTTGCTTTAATCTTTCAGCTGAATTGTAGTGTGTGACCGTTGCAATTCACTCAACCTTTATATATATTTGATTTAATTTCTTTCCTCTGTTCACTTTTTCCTCTTCTCTGAGCCAACACATTTTTCTCTCTCATTTCTCCTCTCCATTTATTCTGTTCTTACTTTTGTTAAATGAAAGCCTGTTCAACATTTATCCTTTCTCCTCCCCTCTCACCTGTTCGTTCATCCAAGCCGGCCATACCACCCTCATACGTCATTTCCCCATGCGCGCAACCGCATCCGCCTACCGACCTATCACCACCCTTCCTCCTTCATACACGACCGTGCACAGGAACCCACAGTCAAAACCAAACTAGCAGCTGAACCATCATCTGCCTCTTCCATGTCCACAACCTCGAGCTCCCCCACCACGCCTCCGGCTTGACGCCAACCGAGCAGTCTTCCACCTTCCCTACAGCAAATCACCGATCTCCGCCACCTGGTCCACATCGTCGCCTTCCCATCCAGCACCGCTCCACCCCATAGCCACCGGGAATCCATGCAACATGCCTCGACCACCTATCTCCACCTGAAGCGACAAAATGCTCATCCCCCTCCAATCTTCAACCCGAGACCACCACCGGCCGACAAGCGCCTAGCAGCCTCGACCAGACTGCGCCAGCACCTTCCTTCCCCATTGGTTGGCCAAGCACACCCCTTCAATCCATCACCTCCGACCTGTTTTTCTTTCTCTTGCCAAGCTCGCCCTAGCCATTACCGATTCCCTTCTCTATTTTTAATGGTATTGTGAAATTGTTTTACGATATTACAATCTGCAGATATATTTAAGACCTATATATATATTAGTTGATTGGAGTTACAGTATATAAAAAATGATGTATATAAGTTTATAGTGTATATATATTATTACAGTATATAAAAAATGATGAAACCTGTGTGATAGTTATAAAGAAGAAAGGGAAAAAATATCTTACAGTATATATATATATATATACAAGTTTTCATATGATTTTGGTTGGATCTGTTAGGAACATGTATTAGTATTCATAAAGTGAGTTTAAATTGTGTTTTACAAATATTTTATAAGTGCAGATACTTTGTAGTTTATATGTATGAGTTTAAGTTATAAATCAATTATATAATTTATATATTCCATTGAGCTGTAATATAGAAATTTATAAAAGTTTATTTATAAGATGTTGTATTTTTGATATGTTTAAATCGAGTGTATATAAATTTGTTTTATACGAGTGTTACAGAGCTTGCCTGTTAGTATAAATATCTGTTAGTTGTATATTAGACTGTATATATAGAAGTATATTATATTACATATGATTACAGTTCATAAGTTTTGCCTGGCTTTTATAAGATTTGTATAAGGTATAAGTTTATATTAGTACAAGTGCGCGTATGTCTTTAGATATAAAGTTTTATATACAGGTATATATGTGTTACAGCATTTTTCTATATGAGTCATGTTATTATCTTGGGATATGTATATGACGTTTTGAAAAAAATAATATAATATAAGTATTTTTTTCATTTTAATAAGTATATATATGTATAAGTATAAGCGGTTATTTCAAATATATGATCAACGATGGATTTCGAAATGCATATATATTTAATTTAATATAGATTTGAATTTAGAACAAAATTTATATATATATAGTTATATATATAAGTTCACTTATACCAATTATCTTCATCGAACCCGTTCTGATTTGATTTCGTCAATTTCTATTCATCAGCTTTGTTCGTCGATTCGTGTCCATCTAGCTTTGCTCCAAAATTCGTGCTTGGATCCGTAACTCATTCCATTGTCTATTCTCTCTAGCCTCGAAAGGTGAGCAATCACTCAAGATTAACGTTCTGATATTTATTAAATTTGATCTCAATTGAAACGACAATTGAAATATGCTGCTAATTTGAACTGTTAATTATTTAATTGTTATATATGATATGCTATTATCTGTAATTGTTCACCTATGGGATATGGCACCATATCCTGTTGTTTATATTTTGTTTAATCATATGTTATATTATTATCATATCTGTTTTCACTCTGCAAGTTCCCTGTTAGTATAGAATTCCCTATGGGTTGAAATGATACATACCTGAACGATCTGTAGAATAGGGGAAAATCGTTATGGGTTGAAATGATAAACCCAAGCGATTTTCATTGAATTGAATTTGGGATTGCGGGTTGAAATGATATATACTCGTAGATATTTAAATTACGGATTGAAATGATAAATGTAACAACCTGCATATTCTACGATTGAATATTTAAATATTTTATTTAAATATAGAATCATTAATCAGATTCTAGTCCGAAAACCTACTTTTTGCAAATAGTCGAATTGAGACTCGAGACCACTTCCATTGAGTTCAAAATGCCGTTTGCGACCTTTTTGAGTATAAACTTCGGTATGTTTGGAGTAAGTCGAATTTTGCTACTTTTTCTATTGGGTTTTGGGTTTTGGTTCAGCCCCTTTGCCAACTTAACCCCCAAATCTGAACCACTTCTCCCCATTCTCCCTCACTTCCTCCTCATTTCAGTTCTTGAGCAACAATGGTGAGTGGAATGGGAAATTAAAACTCCAAGCCCTAGTTCCTCTTGCAAATCCAAATTCTAGCTCCAAATTCAAAGAGAACCCATTGGTAAGGTTCATCTCCTTCTTCTCCAACACATTCTCTCTTTGATTTCAGAAAATTCCTAAACCTAATTTGGGAAATGTTTCTCTTTTAGCTTAGATTCATGCTTCTTGTGTTGAGATTGAAGTGTGGTTGATCTTCCCTTGTCTTCAAGCTTCTTCTTCATTTGTTTGGGTTCAAAGGTGAGATTTTTATCTCACATCTTAGTCTATGATTATCATTGATGTTGGGTATGAATTCCTAACAAGTATTCATGTGCTATTGCTTTTGATTTGGAAAGAATTGGTATTCATTGATAGGGCAAGAAGTGTTGGAAATCAGGCTCCGGTCGACCGAATGCAGGGTCCGGTCGACCGACCTGCTACTTGAGCACTTCCCTGCCTCTGTTTTGGGAGTGCAGGAATTTTGGCTCCGGCTGACCGACCAGGAAGTCCGGTCGACCGACCTGCTTCCTGAGAATTTTTCAGAACAATGTCCGGTCGACCGAGCTCTGATAATGGTCGACCGACCTGCTCCTATTTGCCAATTATGCCTATATTGCCTACTTTGTTTGAATTTCCAACTTTAATCGATTCGTGTTGTTTCCCTTTTGTTGTTATCATTTATTACCGACTTTGATGACTTCTTTTCTTCGGGATTTTTGGGAATACCCATTTTGATGGATTCGGTATCGATTTCTTTGGATTTTATTCACGTCTTCGAATGTGAATTTTTATGATTGATTGTTTCTACAATCACTTCTATGATTTGTCACTTCAACATATAAAGGTTTTCTATACTAGTATTAAATATCAAAACTTCTTCATCAAAACGATTTCAACTCTATTTTCAATATCAAAGCTCGTTTCTTAAAACCGTTTTCCAATCTATTAGTATATACAAACTTTTACCTCATTCGTATGAGAAAATCTAATTAAACGGCCTAGCAAAACAAGTGGTATGAAACGCTTGCGTTTACTTCGTCGGTTAATTTATGGACTTGTTCGATTGAGACTCTTGTGACAATTTTCTAGTGGAGATCTACAATCTGTTCGTAAATATTTGAGTTAAGCAAGTGGTTATGGGACATGAAGCTAAACTCTTATATTTACTAGCTTAGTGTAATCGACACTTCTTGATGATCGATGATGATCATTTTATGGTTTAGACTAGCAATGTGCGATGTCTCTTTGTCCACGTGGAGGACTGTTCTTCGTTTTATTGAGCTTCGTCTCACTTCTCGCATGGGTCGTACCTATTTAGGTACGTCGATGTTTACTTCTCGCATGGGTCGTACCTATTTAGGTACGTCGATGTCTATTTACTTCGTGGAGCAATCGGCTCAATAAGTCGGGGCATGGGGCATATCTATTTAGGTGCGTCGGTGTTCGTCTATGCATGGGTCGTATCTTTCTAGGTACGTCGATGTTCGACTTTACATGGGATGTATCTTTTTAGGTGCATCGATGTTAGACAGTACATGGGGCATATCTTTCTAGGTGTGTCGATGTTTATTTACGCATGGGGCGTATCTTTCTAGGTGCGTCAATGCTAGAGCATGGGTCGTATCTTTCTAGGTGCGTCGATGTTCGACTTTGCATGGGGTGCATCTTTCTAGGTGTATCGATGCTAGACTTTACATGGGATGTATCTTTCTAGGTGCGTCGGTGTTTAGTTTATGGGATTGGCCATCCTTTTATTGTGATTTCTGGATTTCTAATTGATGATTTCTGGAATTTATGTGTCACCACCTTTTCAGTTGGCATTAATATGTATGTCATTTATTATGGCTTGGTGAATTAAATAAAGAATATGACATTCTTTTTATGCTATGAGATTCGTGAGATATTTGTATGATTTTCCTTTGTTGATTTTCTAATGTATACTTGTCGAGGTATGACCTTTTTGGTTATCATACGTTTTTATTATATCTCTTCTTATATCTCATTTTATCTGATAATTATAGCTAGACTGATCCGTTTATTATTTTCTTCTTAAATAATACTCGAGTCAGACTGAGATTTTACAAGTGCTTCTACATGACTTCCTATCTGGAACCATCATCTGACTTTTGGCTAACTACTCTAGTTTAGTAGTTTTTGTTGTATACATTTGAGATATAGACTCCTTGATGTATACATATTCTTTTGCCTTGCACTTGTATCTATTCTTTTGTGTTATTGAGGATCTTATTTGACCGCTACTCTGATGTACACTTTCATGTGTTATATTCATATCTATTTCCGCCTTTGTGATATGAATTGTCTGTGACTGATTTATGTTATGCTTATTTCTATATTTGTTTCCGAGGTCCATATAGCCACTGTGTAGTAGCTTTGAGTTTGTATCTGTATGTCGGATTTCCTCTTGAGATGAAAAGTTATATTTTTAATCTGGCATATCGGTACTCGCACAAAGCAATTACACAGACGGTCGCTCCTCAACAGCCTTATTCTCCGTGCTAGTTGACGGCATTACCCCGTAGTGTCCTTGGCTAGCGTGGGTATAGAGGTGGGGCGTCACAATAAATATCCGTATCACTTGACCATAGGATAGAAGATTATATACAAACACCGTTGGTCAATATATATATATATTTTGAAATGATTTCCAAGGTTTTGAAATATAATTTATTTAAGAATTATACTCAAATAAGTTTGATTTGAAATTTATAAAATTTGCGATTTTAAAGATATGATTTTTTTTAACTTAATTCCTTTTGATTAAAAGTGATTTAAGCGAATATTTCAAATTTACATAAAATTGAAATGGTATATTTAGTTTATTTAAATTTGAAATTTGAAGTTTTATATAAATGTTATTTGAATGATTAAGTAAATATTTCAAATTAAATAATAGTAAAGTGAATTTGATATATATGAAATTATCAATTTAGTTTTTAAAGTGCTATAATTTGGATATATATATATATATATATATTTGAAATGGAAATGATATTTTGGTTTTGAAGTATAAACTATTTTGAAATGACCACGGTGTTATAATGACGTCTGATTGTTAATAGCGTATATTTCTACATTGTAGATAGTTCCACGGATCCTTAGAGGATGGTTATCCCAAACATCCTTTAAGTTACTTGTATTTTCAGTTGATATTTCACTTGAGTTGGATTTATCGATATAAGAATGTTAATCCTGACTCGAGTGTTTTTGTGTTTTGCTTTACGCTCGGGTCAGACTGAGTGATAAAGCATTTGAGACTCACCTTTGAAGTTTGGAGCTTCGCTTGGAGATCCAACTATCGATTCAGCTTTCAACTTTTCCAGTTGATTTGTTCAGAGATATCATCAGTCGATATTTGAGATATTCTGTGTATTTTATTTCAAACTCTGTTGTTTACATAGTAGCTTCATGAACTACTATTTATCTATTCCGCTGCATTATTATATTACTCTTTGTCTGTGATTCTGTGATTGATTTATTTACTGTATATGCTGAGTTTTGCCAAATATAAATTAAAAATTTGAAATTTTGAGCAATTCAAGTCCGACATGTGTGGATGCGAATGATTGAAAATATCGGGATGTTACATATAGTATAGATATGTTCTTACAATATTAGAAAGGTTGAATGTTATCATTTCATTTTTATAACAAGGCTCCCACTAGTCCTTTATGTTTCTCCAAACCCTAACTTAAAACACAAAAGTCTTTCGACTTCACAAATGTGTGTTAGGACTCCTCCGTCTTGGAATTCTAACCTTGAGCTTGCTTAACAAGTCATAGCTCCACGGATGATGGATAACTCCTTATCAGTTGTATCTTATACAACTCTTAACCATTGGTACCTTGCCTTAATTTCACTTCGACCTTGAGTTTACTCAACAAATCGAAAATAAATATTCACTCGTACCAAACCATATCGCGATGGCCTAAGTATGGTATATGTTCCTTGAGTTTGCTCAACAAATACATATAGTTATCTTACCTCGTCTATTCAATATGTTAATAATACTACAATAACATCCTTAGCTTGGGTTTTCTCAACATCCAAGGAGTATGTAAGTAATTTATTAATATATGGTAGATGAAAACATTATATTGAAGATTCATAATCTTTAATAAATTATATTGAGTGATATCGACTTATGGAATAGTGTGTTTTTTATGAAATACCCTCGTGATTCAAGCGTCGGATACATAAAAAATTATGGTATATGTACATTTACGAATGTATTTATTCCTTAAGTCTATTTAGAGTTTCTTAATGTTCCACCTTTAATTTATACATTCGTATTATTTAAGTTTTATTATAATATAACCTTTATATTTCATACTACTTATATAATAGTCTTATGTATAATATAATATTAATTAAATCTTATTTGACTAATTTTAGTTAATTAACATTTTAATTAATTTTATATTATCTTAATATAACATTTATATTAAAAATTTATTATACATTATAACCTTTATAGTATAACACATATATCATATATATGTGTTATATTATTTAATTAATTAGCCTTTTAATTAATTTATTTAATTAAATAATTTTAATTAAATTTATATTAATTTCGAAATTCATTTACATACATACATATATACTTATGTTAATTTAACATTTTAAACCAACATAACATATATCATAATCTAATACATGTATATATTTTATTAATTAATTGACTTATTTAATTAATATATTTTATTAACCTTAATAATAAATTTTATAAATTTCAAAATTAATTTATATTAATTTTTCAAACATTTTGAATATTTTTATTATATTATAACATTTATAATATGTATATATTTTATTTTAAATTTAACTATTAAATTTAAAATCTTATATTTTTCCAATTTTGAAAATTAGTCCAAGGCCTAATTCCAATTGGACCTTTTATATTAAGGGTAACTTTTGGATTCACATATCTGTTTAGGCCAGGCCGGAAGCCAGGTAGGGCAAGGTACTTAATTATTCAAACTCAATCCTTTCACACTACCTTTCTAGACACTCTACTATCTAGACTGTGAGCTTAATTTGTTAACCCAAAATGACTAATTTAGACAGTTTCGATACCATTGTTGGAACTAGGCCAGCCCACAGCAGAAATAATTGGTGAATTTCAAAATTTTTGCCATTTTGGATCTTTATTGGGCCTATGAACTCTAATTCATTTAGAAAATTTCTAAATATCTTCTAATAAAATCATTATCTTATTTAAATTTATAATATATAGTTTTATATTATGTATTAATACTATATTATATATATACATGTATCATCTACACATATGTAACATAGCAATCCGTGCAAGGTATAACATTCCCGTATATAAGTGTTGGGATTTACACTACAACGGATAAGTTAACTCATCTAATATACAAATATATTATCCAAATGTATGTTTATATACTTTATTTTATGTATATGAAATATTGCAAAACACATGCATACATATATGGTTTTATTTTAAATTATTTTATGGAAATATAAACATACATATGTGTGTATATGTGAAACTTATAATATATATATATGTATGTATGTATGTGTATGTATGTATGTGTATATTAAATCATTTAAAATTATATTAAAATTTGTTTTTTTTATTTTACTAGAAATTCGAAACCATAATTAGAAATAATTTTTTATTATAATTTAACGTAATATATATATATATATAAATTAATATATTGTTAAATTAATAATAAATATATATACACACTTAAATAAAATATATATACACACTTGCCTATTATATAGCACATGGCAAATGATGTTTTTTAATTTAAATTATAAATTATATAAATAGATATTTCTATATGGAAATATAATATAATTAATAATAATTTTTTTATGATAATATAGAATTTAAATATTTTAGTAAAAATCTCAAGGATATTATGGTATTTAAATATTTTATATGTATTTTATAATTTGAAATCAATTTAAAATCAATTTAAAATCAATTTATTAATTTTTATTATTGTTTAAAATATTTAAAGTACATAATTTTTTTTCTTTTTTACCCAAAGTTATATTAAATATAACTATTAATTTTATGAAATATAAAACATATTTTAAAACGTATATATATTAATATTATTTATTTATAGAATTAAACAATTTAAATAATATTTAAATAATAAATATAAATATAAAAATTATTTTAATTCTACCAAAAATATTGTAAACATAATTTACTTATATAAAATTTTAAAACCATATTTTATGCAACGTATGGTTTAATATTTGAATTATAAATTTTGTACAAATTAAATAATGAGTATTCAATTAATTTAAATTAAAAAATCTATTTCCTTCCTCCGCCGTGAGCAATATATGCATGATTATGTCATAATTTTTTTAATAAAAGTATATATATTCATACAACCATTTAGAATGTGATAATATATTCATATAATAGAGTCGTCATATAACTAATAAAACAAAATACATGATATATGTATTATCTACACATTAATATACATTAGTAAATTAGGAAATTTACCTTATTATCAATGCTTATAAGTACATATTGAAACGATGAGATCTACTCCTTGAACTAATTTCTGATCTAGCAAATTACTAGTCTCTAAACCGATGACCACCAACTATCGAATAATATTTGTTTTACTTTGGTTTGTGTTTGGAAATGGAGGGATAAGAGGGGTTAGTTTCGACCAAAGGTAAAGGACTTGGAGGCTTCAAAAAGTCATCAAATAGGTTTGGGTTGGGATTCCTATATAGAGGAGAGATTAGAGATAAGTTAGGATCTTAATCCTTTTTATCTCTTACCAATTTTCTATCCCTTACCCATCCAAACCAAGTCTAACTTGCCATCATATGGTCGCACACCTTTATGCTCTTATCATGGCCGAACCAACCAGCCTACAATATAGGCTTCAAATCCATTTAAAGTCCGAACAAAATATTTTGCATTTAAATTCAATTTAAACGCGTTAATATATTTATAACTATTATAAATATATTTAGTAATATTTGTTCATCAAATAAAAATAAAATTTTACAACTAATATTTCATAAACATTAACTAATTTAATTAATTTATAACAATTATAAATTAATTAAATCGTTTGGTCAAATGAGTAGTCAACGTTCAGTTGTGTGACCCGTTAGTTTTAAATTTGGTCAACGATTAATATTGAACTATTCGAATATTAATGTGATGCCCCACCTCTATACTCACGCTAGCCAAGGACACTACGGGGTAATGCCGTCGACTGGCACGAAGAATAAGGCTGTTGAGGAGCGACCATCTGTGTAATCGCTTTGTGCGAGTACCGATATGTCAAATAATATAACCTACATTTCATTTTAAGAGCAAATTCGACATATCAAATACAAACTCAAAGCTACCACACAGTGGCTATACGGACTTCAGGAACAAATATAGAAATAAGAATAACACAAATCAGTCACAGACATTCATATCACAAATGCGGAATCAGATATGAATATATGTCATAAATGTGTACATCAAAATAGTGGTCATATAAGATCCACTACATCAACAAAAGAATAGATACAAGTGCTAGACAAAAGAATAAGTATACATCAAGGAGTCTCTATCTCAAATGTATACTAACAAAAACTACTATGCTAAAGTAGTTAGCCAAAAGTCAGGTGAAGGACCCTGATAAGAAGTCAAGTAGAAGCACTTGAAATACCTCGGTCTGACCCGAGTATTATTTAAGAAGAAGATAATAAACGGATCAGTCTAGCTATAAATATCAGATAAAATGAGATAGGATAAGAGATATGACAAAAATATATGATAACAAAAATGCCATACTGTGACAAGTATACATAAGGTAACAACAAAAATCATACAATATCTCAAATCATCTCCAACATCCAAAAAGAATCGCATTCTTTAAATTATTCACCAAAAACACAAATAATTGATAGAGCTCATCAATGCTTATCATCAAAATTGGTGAAATACAAATTCTAGAAATCATCAACTAAAAATCCAGAAATCACAAAGGGGGAGGCCTATCAAAAACGGGAGCATGAAAACTCACCAACACGTGTATCACAAATGGGTCGCTATCCCATGGTCGCTAACCATAGAGCCGGTGCCACGACGTAGTACAGCGAATGCCCGAGGAACCAGAAACTCAAATAATCCAGAACATCGACGTATTACAGCGTTACACCCGATGAACCAAACTCAAATAATCAGGCACAACGACGTAGTTCAGCGAACGCCCGAAGAACCTGAACACAAATAATCCAGAACGTCGACGTAGTACATCGAACGCCCGATGAACTAAACTCAAATAATATGGAACAACAACGTAGTACAGCGAACGCCCGATGAACCAAACTCAAATAATATGGAACAACGACGTAGTATAGCATTATTCCCGATGAACCGAACTCCATAAAACCATAGGTCGCTAGCCTATAAAAATGAGACGAAGCTCCATAAATCGGGGTACAGTCCCCCACGTGGACAAAGAGAAAGAGACATCGCAAATCGCTAGTCTAAACCATAAAATGATCATCATCGATCATCAAGAAGTGTCGATTACACTAAGCTAGTAAATAAATGAGTTTAGCTTCATGTCCCATAACCACTGGCTTAACTTAAATATTTACGAACAAATTGTAGATTTCCACTTGAAAATTGTCACGTGAGTTCAATCGAACAAGTCCAAGAATTAACCGACGAAGTAAACGCAAGCGTTTCATACCACTTGTTTTACTAAGCCGTTTAATTATATTTCTCATACGAATGAAGTAAAGGTTTGTATATACTAATAGGTTGGAAAACGGTTTTATAAACGAGCTTTGTATTAAAAATAGAGTTAAAATCATCTTTGTGAAAGAGTTTGAATATTTACTACTAGTATAGAAACCTTTGTATTTTGAAGTGACAAATCACATAAATGATTGTAGAAACAATCAATCACCAAAAATTCACATACGAAGACGTGAATCAAATCCATAAAAATCGATACCGAATCCATGAAAATGGATATTCTCAAAAATCCCGAAAAAGT
Organism: Allium fistulosum; assembly: GCA_030737815.1. Classification (NCBI taxonomy): domain Eukaryota; kingdom Viridiplantae; phylum Streptophyta; class Magnoliopsida; order Asparagales; family Amaryllidaceae; genus Allium; species Allium fistulosum. The sequence goes on from CM060905.1 coordinate 594,499,051, forward strand.
AGTCATCAAAGTCAATAATAAATGATAATGACAAATCAGATCAACACGAATCGATTAAAATTGGAAACCCACGAAAAATAGGCAAGTTGGACCGATTCCAACAGGTTAGTCGACTGAACCAAATGGTCGGTCGGCTGACACAATGCTTGGAAACTTTTGGTTTCCAGGTCAGTCGACTGAACCAGGGTGGTCAATCGACTGATACAGGGACAGAATGTTTTCTGCCCCTGGTTCAGTCGACTGACCTACTGGTTCAGTCGACTGAACCTGCTTCCAGAGCAGAATCAGCCTAGCCCCCAAGTGGGGCAAAATTCTACCAGAAACGATCGATCGAGCAACGACGACTAGGGATTTATGCCAAGCAACAACCCAGCCTAATAGGCTCTTCGATCCACCCTGGTAAACATGTTCAAACACCCATAAAAGGATTTTCAGAAAATTGGACTTCAAAAACCAAAAATTAGAAAATTCACCAAATCAATCCAAATCAAAAACAAATGAACATGAATAGATGTTAGGAATTCATTCCTAACAACAACGAAAGCTATAGACGTAGATGTGAGTTTAAAAACTCACCTTTAAACCCAAAACAACAAGTGAGAAGCTTTAAAACAAAGGAAAGACCCATTCCTCTTCAATATACCTCTAGAATCTTCAATCTATTATCAAAGGTGAAGTTTTTCCTAAGTTAGGTTATAGGAATTTCTATAAATTGAAAAGAGATAGAGATGGAGAAGATGAAGAGGATGCTTACCTAAGCTTCTCCTTGATTTTGGACTTGAATTTGTATTTCCTAATCAAACTAGGGTTTAGGAATTTCCATTTCCCATTCTTACCCCCATTTTTCTTTAGCATGAAAGTGTTAGGAAATGGAATGAATGAATGAAGAGGAGTTGAGGAGTTAGGGTATTAAGTTTGGTTAGTGGGCTGAAACCCAAACCCAAAGCCCAAAATAGAAAACTAGCAAAATTCTACTCAACTCCAAACATATCGATGTTTATACTCAAAAAAGTTGTAAGCGCCATTTTGGACTCAATGGAAGTGGTCTCGAGTCCCAATTCGATTGTTTACAAAAAGTAACATTTCGGACCTTAATCCGATTAACGATGCTATATTTAAATAAAACATTTAAATATATAATCGTGAAATATGCGGGTTGTTACAGACTCTCCTTTTTAAAGAAATTGCGTCCTCGTAATAATTAAGAGGAAAATAAAAAGTAACAACCAAACTAAGGCATAACAACACAAAAGAAGAAATTTTGAAATGAGAAGTTCACCTTAAAGAGCACGAGAGAGTAAGTCCGGATGTGTTCACTCGATAAATTCTCTGGATTCCCAAGAGCAATCCTTAGGATTTGAGGACCATTGAACTTTCACAAGCGGAACATCTTTATTATGAAGGCGTTTAACCTCCATAGCAATGATGCGAATAGGATGTTGCTCATAAGTCAAATTAGTTGAAACTTCAATTTCTTCAATAATACCAGGCTCAAGAATAGTATCAGAATCCCGAAGGCATTTTCGTAGTTGAGAGAGGTGGAATACGTCATGAATAGCAGAAAACTGAGCCGGTAACAAAAGGAGATAAGCCATGGAATCAATGCGTTCGGTGATTGGAAATGGACCAATATATCAAGGTGCTAATTTTCCCGATCGACTGAAACGCACAACACCCTTCATAGGTGAAACACGAATAAAATCAGGACTTAAAACCAGCTTCTCACCAGCTTCAAGCCAACACGAAGGAGATCGGCACGGCCTTCCGTAGAGTGCCTCGAAAGGTGCCATACCAATACTAGATTGGAAGATATTATTGTAGCAAAACTCAACAAGAGAAATATGATCTTCCCAACTTCCACCAAAATCAAGAACACATGCACGAAGGAGATCTTCAAGAATTTGATTCACACGCTCTATTTGACCATCGGATTGAGGACGATAAGCGGTGCTAAAAGAGAAGGATGAGCCTCAAGGCTACATAAAACAAGAGATAAACATAAATTGGATTCACGATCTCGAATCTCACAAGTGGATAAAGTCTCGAGATCATTCCATTCGGATATCATCATGGAAACAACCGCTTGTTGCTTACGACTAAGGGCATCGGCAACTTGATTTCCCTTCCTGGGAGTATAGAGAATATCAAGATCATAAGATGCAAGGAACTCGAGCCAACATTGTTGATGCAATTTAAGTTCCTTTTGTAAGAACAAATACTTCAAAGATTTATGATCGGTTTAGAGAACAATTTTCTCTCCCAAAATATAATGACGCCAAATTCTAAGAGAAAAAACAATGGCCGCGAGCACTAGATCACGAGTGGCATATCTAGTCTCGGCAGGCTTTAATTGTCAAGAAGCATATGTGATAACACATTTCCTTTTCAAGAGAATGGCACCCAAACTAATATGACTAGCATCGGTACAAATAGTGAAGTCTTAGTTCCCTTTGGGAATCGCAAGAATAAAAGCATCGGAAAAGAGTTATTTTAATTGATCCACTTTCCCAAAAAGCTAAGACATTCAAAATTATAATGAACTTTATGTAATCATCTTTTTTAGGAAAATTTACTTTTTACAAGTCAATTTATCGTGTCTGACTGTCTCATCATAGCGTTTAGGAGATTCCTATCGATAATGTTGATCAGGCGCATCGACTAGAATTCTTAAAGCACTCAATGGGCAATACAACACAAAATCATCTTCTATGTGATAAACATGTCTCTTAAAAATTTTACGAATATTCTTTGCTCGTTTTAAGAACAAAATCCAATCATACTTATAAATATCTTATTAAAAAGATTTGCAAATTTTAAATTGTTGTTTTCATCCATAATCAATGAATACAAGGGTGGCCTCATCGAGATATTCGCGGAATACTCGATTCATAAGATGGATGAAATAAGCTGAACAAATCTAATGACATCATGAGTCACTCATAAGAATCATAACAAATGCGGAATGCTGTAAATGGGACGCTACCCCCCCTCCCCCGCAACTCGTAGCTGATGAAAACCGGTGGCAAGGTCGAGTTGAAAAGACCTTAGCATCACTCAATAGATCGCTTAGGTGGTAATCCTAAGACAAGCTCAAAAATACCAGAAAATTCACAAACTACTTGCATGAGAGAAATAACATTTTCCTCATCATGTGGGTTTAAAGAAAAATGATGCCACCGAATTTGGAAATCGAATCATTAAGAAAAATTAAAATCTGCTTAACAGATTGAGAATGTCGAAGATGGATAGTCCTCTCGGGACATATGATATGGGCTTCATAATGATTAAGCCAATCCTTTCCCAAAAATCAATTCTGAAGCCTAAGTAACGCATAACATGCAAATCGGCTCGGAAAGAATAATCGCATAAAAAATCTCGACATCTTTACAAAGCAAACTGAGTGTTGCGGATCCACCAACCGAATTCGCAATTTTCAGTGAAGTCATCAAGCCCATAATATTTAAAGAAAAAGAATCAACAAGTTCTTTTGATATAAAAGAGTGGGATGCACCTGTGTCAAAAAGAACTCGAATAGGATGATCACGAAACATAATAATGCCATCAAGGATAGAATGAGAAATATCTTGACCATGAGAAGTGTTGCTAGGTGCTTGCATAACATTCATCTCTCCCTCTCTCTTGCTTTGAAGTTTGGGACATGAAGATATATAATGATCCGAACTTTTGCAATAGCAGCAAGAAATAGGCCTTGGACACCTATTTATATAGTGGTCCTTAGAGCCACAATTGTAGCATTCTCCACGATTAGGGATTGGAGTCTTTGCTACTGAAGTTACTTGCTTCACTTTCTTGTTGGGATTAGGACTTTCAAACTTAATAAATGGATGCCTCTTCTTATTGATGTTGAAGTTTTGTTTGGCACCCAAAACTTCAACATCACTTTCTTTATCCGCCTCTTCAAGTCGAAGAGCGATATCTACAAGCTGATCAAAAGAAACTTCTAGTTTCATAAGTAAAGGCTTTTTGAGGTTCTTATTCAACCATAGACAAACCTCTGATTTTTCTTCAATGGGGTATTAATATACTCGACCCCATATTTAGAAAGAGATTCAAAAGATGCGACATAATCTGCCACAGTTGATTCACCTTGAACAAGGTCAATAAAGCGTCGAGCTAAAGTTACTTTTTCAGCTTCCGGCACAAACTTTAACTCGAATCTTTCCCGGAATTGCTCCCAAATAAGATCCGCTTCGATAATTTCAGAGATCAAAAGCTCATACCAATCTAATGCTCTCTCTTGGAGCATACTAGAAGCCACTTGGACTCGATGAAGATCCACAAGATTCATGCGAGAAAAGATGCGATCGCATGATCTAAGCCAAGCTTGGATTTCTATAACACTTTCGGAACCCTTGAAATGCCTTCCAACCAAATCGGTATAATCTCTGCACAAGCGTGCAAACCCAGATTTAGGATGAGTAGGCTCTAGAATGGGTCCGGCAGCTTGAGCATTCTTTACAAGGTCTAAAAGTTATTGAGCGGACATAAATACTCCATCTTGAGGAGTAGCACTGGATTGACCGGCGTTGGGACGGTCTGGTCTAGCCATTTCTCTTCTTTAAGAAAGAAAGAAAGAAAGAAAGAAGAGGAAAAAGGTTATTCTCAGAATGAATATCAAACAAACTTGATTGATAAAACAAGGCATCACAAAAGAAAATAGGATAGTACGGGTCCTAAGACTCGGATAATCCTAAGGCACGATTCCTAAGAAAGACTTAGGACAATGATCCTTGCTAGATTATTCTACATTGTTTCGAAGTTTGGCTTTGATACCATGTTGTGACGCCCCACCTCTATACTCACGCTACCCAAGGACACTATGGGGTAATGCCATCGACTGGTACGAAGAATAAGGCTATTGAAGAGCGACCATCTGTGTAATAGCTTTGTGCGAGTACCGATATGTCAGATAATATAACTTACATTTCATTTCAAGAGGAAATCCGACATATCAAATACAAACTCAAAGCTACCACACAGTGGCTATACGGACTTCGAGAACAAATATAGAAATAAGCATAACACAAATCAGTCACAGACATTCATATCACAAAGGCGGAATCAGATATGAATATATGTCATAAAAGTGTACATCAAAATAGTGGTCATATAAGATCCACTCCATCAACAAAAGAATAGATATAAGTGCTAGACAAATGAATAAGTATACATCAAGGAGTCTCTATCTCAAATGTATACTAACAAAAACTACTATGCTAAAGTAGTTAGCCAAAAGTCAGGTGAAGGAACCTGATAAGAAGTCAAGCAGGAGCACCTTAAATACCTCGGTCTGACCCGAATATTATTTAAGAAGAAAATAATAAACGGATCAGTCTAGCTATAAATATCAGATAAAATGAGATAGGATAAGAGATATGACAAAAACATATGATAACAAAAATGCCATACTGTGACAAGTATACATAAGGTAACAACAAAAATCATACAATATCTCAAATCATCTCCAACATAAAAAAAGAATCGCATTCTTTAAATTATTCACCAAAAACACAAATAATTGATAGAGCTCATCAATGCCTATCATCAAAATTGGTGAAACATAAATTCTAGAAATCATCAACTAAAAATCCAGAGATCACAAAGGGGGAGGCCTATCACAAACGGGAGCATGAAAACTCACCAACATGTGTATCACAAATCGGTCGCTATCCCATGGTCGCTAACCATAGAGCCGGTGCCACGACGTAGTACAGTGAACGCCCGAGGAACCAGAAACTCAAATAATCTAGAACATCGACGTTGTACAGCGTTACGCCCGATGAACCAAACTCAAATAATCAGGCACAATGATGTAGTACAGCGAACGCCCGAAGAACCTGAACACAAATAATCCGGAACATCGACGTAGTACAGCGAACGCCCGATGAACCAAACTCAAATAATATGGAACAGCGACGTAGTACAGCGAACGCCCGATGAACCAAACTCAAATAATACGGAACAATGACGTAGTACAGCATTACGCCTGATGAACCGAACTCCATAAAACCATAGGTCGCTAGCCTATAAAAATGAGATGAAGCTCCATAAATCGGGGTACAGTCCCCCATGTGGACAAAGAGACATCGCAAATCGCTAGTCTAAACCATAAAATGATCATCATCAATCATCAAGAAGTGTCGATTACACTAAGATAGTAAATAAATGAGTTTAGCTTCATGTCCCATAACCACTGGCTTAACTTAAATATTTACGAACAAATTGTAGATTTCCACTCGAAAATTGTCACGTGAGTCCAATCGAACAAGTCCAATAATTAAACGACGAAGTAAACGCAAGCGTTTCATACCCCTTGTTTTACTAAGCCGTTTAATTAGATTTCTCATACGAATGAGGTAAAGGTTTGTATATACTAATAGGTTAGAAAATGGTTTTATAAACGAGCTTTGTATTAAAAATAGAGTTAAAATCATCTTTGTGAAAGAGTTTGAATATTTACTACTAGTATAGAAACCTTTGTATTTTGAAGTGACAAATCACATAAATGATTGTAGAAACAATCAATCACCAAAAATTCACATACGAAGACGTGAATCAAATCCATAAAAATCGATACTGAATCCATCAAAATGGATATTCTCAAAAATCCCGAAAAAGAAGTCATCAAAGTCGATAATAAATGATAATGACAAATCGAATCAACACGAATCGATTAAAATTGGAAACCCACGAAAAATAGGCAAGTTGGACTGATACAAGCAGGTCAGTCGACTGAACCAGATGGTCAGTCGGCTGACACAATGCCTGGAAACTTTCGGTTTCCAGGTCAGTCGACTGAACCAGGGTGGTCAGTCGACTGATACAGGGACAGAATGTTTTCTGCCCCTGGTTCAGTCGACTGGCGTATTGGTTCAGTCGATTGAACCTACTTCCAGAGCAGAATCAGCCTAGCCCCCAAGTGGGGCAAAATTCTACCGAAAACGATCGATCGAGCAATGGCGACTAGGGATTTATGCCAAGCGACAACCCAGCCTAATAGGCTCATTGATACACCCCGGTAAACTTGTTCAAACACCCATAAAAGGATTTTCACAAAATTGGACTTCAAAAACCAAAAATTGGAAAATTCACCAAATCAATCCAAATCAAAAACAAATGAACATGAATAGATGTTAGGAATTCATACCTAACAACAACGAAAGCTATAGACGTAGATGTGAGTTCAAAAACTCACCTTTAAACCCAGAACAACAAGCGAGAAGCTTTAAAACAAAGGAAAGACCAATTCCTCTTCAATATACCTCTAGAATCTTCAATCTATTATCAAAGATGAAGTTTTTCCTAAGTTAGGTTATAGGAAATTCTAGTAAATTGAAGAGAGGTAGAGATGGAGAAGATGAAGAGGATGCTTACCTAAGCTTCTCCTTGATTTTGGACTTGAATTTGTATTTCCTAATCAAACTAGGGTTTAGGAATTTCCATTTCCCATTCTTTCCCCCATTTTTCTTTAGCTTGAAAGTGTTAGGAAATGGAATAAATGAATGATGAGGAGTTGAGGAGTTAGGGTATTAAGTTGGGTTAGTGGGCTGAAATCCAAACCCAAAGCCCAAAATAGAAAAATAGCAAAATTCTACTCAACTCCAACCATATCGATGTTTATACTCAAAAAAGTTGTAAACGCCATTTTGGACTCAATGGAAGTGGTCTCGGGTCCCAATTCGACTGTTTACAAAAAGTAACATTTCGGACTTTAATCCGATTAACGATGCTATATTTAAATAAAACATTTAAATATATAATCGTGAAATATGCGGGTTGTTAAAATTAATGTTCACATATCACTTAGCAGATGATGTGATATTTTGACCAAATTTATTGCTTACTTGGTTTCGGTAAAATCCAATTTTACTTTATTAAGCTTTACTCGATTGTGATAATTATTTACATCAATTCTCTACATCAAAACTATATCACTTCGGACTTATAGAATTTGGTAATGGTCAAAATTCCAATATTGTATTTTCAACTCTATAGTCCAAACACAAAGTCCTTGCTTCAATAATAACAATTATTATTAACCGAAATGCTCTGGGCAGAAACTTTGACTTTGAGTTGGCTTCAGTTGACCGTGATACTAACCTCTTATAACTAAAGAGATAATTCCTCTCTTGAATAGTGTTACACTTTCAATGCTTTCACTTACCCAACCATGGTCGTTCGATGGACGTCGTGCCATGATTTAACTATAATCAAAACGGAGTTTCCACATTGAAGCTCGATAGTATTCTCAAGTCGAGGGAATTATGTGATATTATCACATTGATATTTTCCATTTAACATTAGTTATATTAATCTACAGAAAACTATCGAGTAAGTCATTCCATAGTTATCTAATAACTATCAGTACGTAATCCCTTGGTGATGCTAGCATCCATGAGTAATTCACTGTCCAACATTTGGAGGTCATTAGTACTCTAATATCAACGGATGTATCGGTATCCAGTCTCGATACATATTTACTAGGAATGGTTAAAATGGTATATTTATTTTCATTATGATAAATTACTCATGGTTACAGCACTTTATAACTACTATCACAAAACATATCATTTATGGATTTTTTTATATTAAATACACTATAAATTAAATTAATTAGTTAACATAAAACATTATGTCGAGTATATAACAGAAAGAAAATACCTTTTGTTTTGAAAAGATTGGTTATCGAGTAAGGTATATGTAATAAATTACATAATTTCCCTTAGGGCATACCTTCAACTCTATCAGTACTTACTTTTATGAGCAGATCGCCACTAGTTAGAGGTGAGATGCTAGACTAGTAGAGATCATGGCAAAGATAGAGGAAGGAGTAGGGTCTGATGAGATGATGTAGTACGGGCTCGACCGTGATGGTTGGCTCCATAAGGATGGGAGATTGTTTGTTCCTGACATCGATGGGTTGAGGAATGAGGTGTTATAAGAGTGCCATCATTTGAGGTTAACTATACATCCTAGGGCAATAAAATGTACCATGATATAAAGTAGCCATTTTATTAGGAAGGGATGAAAAAGGACGTAGGGGCATTTATCTCGAAGTGCATGAACTTCCATTTGGCAAAGGCAAAGCAGAAGAAGCCAAGCAGTTTGCTGCAACCGCTTGACAGTCCCGACTGGAAATTGGAACAAGTTTCGATGGACTTCGTTAATGGATTACCAAGGACCGAAGGAGTGTATGATAGCATTTGGTTCATAGTTGATAGGTTAACTAAAAGTGTTAGATCTATACCCATTAAGTCTAGTAAAACGATATCCAAATTGGCTGAGTTGTATGTGAAGTGGGATATGCGATTCCATAGTGTGCCGAGGAGCATTATGAGCAAACGAGACCCTTTATTTACTAGCCGGTTCAAGAGCTTATAAGAGGTGCTAGGGATGGAGTTGAATCTCAGTACAACTATCACCCATAAACAGATGGGTAGACCGAGAGGGTGAATCATATCTTGGAGGATCTCTTGCGAGGTTGCATTCTTGATTTTGGTAGCTCGAGGGATGATCGTTTACATTTGGTTGAGTTTGCATAAAATAATAGTTATTAGTCCAGCATCGATATGACACCATTTGAGGCATTATATGGCCAACCGTGCAACGCTCCTTCATGTTGGTGGGAAGCGGGTGAAAAAATGATACTTAGGCTAGATAGAACTAGAGAGAAGATCGAGATCATTCGATAATGAATGGAAGCTGCTCAGAATAGACAGAAGAGCTACGCTGATAGAAGAAGACGTGACTTAGAGTTCTCAGTTGGTGATATGGTGTTTGTCAAGATCTCTACATTGAAGAATTTTGTTAGATTCGGTACTAAGAGGAAGTTGGTACCAAGATTCATTGGTCCTTTTCCGATACTTAAGAGGATTGGAAACCTAACTTAGAGAGGCGACTTACCTCAAAAGATGGTAGGCATGCACAACGTGTTCCATGTCTTTCACTTGCAGAATTTTTTGCATGGCTCATGTGTGATAGTTAAACCGAATTAGCTTGATAATATTGATATTGAACCAGAAGCTCCGAAACCTCATAAGCCTATTCGTATCGTCGGACGTGATATAAAGCAGCTTAGGAGGAAGAAAGTAGAGGTGGTGATGGTTCAATGGTGTGACACCCCGCACCTGTAGGCACCCCGAAATCGGACTTGACTAGAAGCACGGGTGGTCGGGTGAAATAAAAATCCATAACATAGCACAGAGACTAAGGCAACAGCATAAAATGATTAAAATATTACAGCGGAAGAAAACTTTCACTAATTATAAATTAATAACAAAACAGCTTCATTAAAGACAACATTATCCCAAATTTATTTCTGAAACCAAAAGTACCAAGTAGTCTCCACCAAAACATAATAAAGTTCACAATATAGGTCCCCATATATAGAGTAAAGTACAGAAAAGAGAAACGAAGTACATGAAATAAAAGAAACAAAAGCTGAAGATAACAACTACTCCAATGACCCTCCAAGCTGCAAAGAACGCAACCTAGACCTACCCTCCTGTGATTTGGCGAAAATAGGAAAAATAGGAATGGGTCAGACATAAAGTCTAGTGAATGAGAAATAAAATGAAGCAGAAAGAATAAAACAGTTTAATTCCCGGTCTTCCCCGGATATTGTAGACGGTAAATAATATAATGCAGTGAATCCTTCTTAGATATAGTTCCTAAGAAGTCAAAGTCCATGGTCACTCTAGGGAAGTCAACCATGCAGTAATACTAAACGTCAATCGGCCTATTGTACCTGTTGTCCTTACCTATCCACGTGCTACAGCATGAAAGTCATGCTCTTCACCCGTGCACTGTGACTAAATGCCTCTTACGTCTGACCGGTGCCGGCTCAAACAACCTCGCAGGACCCCGAAGTTGCGCTCAGGCTTCGCCAAACTGGACTCCTATCCTCGTGTCTCCTCGGTCACCAATGTGGACTTGCCCCTATCCAAAGTGTCGGTCCTCCGAAAGAGCGCCCGCAGTTGGGTCGGCTGTGCAAAATCCTCTAACGATCTGCCTAAAGAAGCCTACGTTGGATCACACTTGTCATGTTCTGTCCGCGTCGATCTGCCTGAAGAAGCCTACGATTGCGGATGTTATCTATCCTACATACTAGCAACCTATGAAAGGTAACAAACATCCTTACGAACTTACTTGCCCGCTCCTAGTACGTATAGCCAAAACTATATTTTGGTCTAAACTGCATGAAACACCTATCTAGACCTTTACAAGGTCTGCCTACCAAATCGCTTCCAGATTAATTAATTTTACCGTTATAGTTTACGTACTGTTTATTTCCATTAATCTGCATTAGGCCATTTTTACATCCGATTTGGTTATTTCACAATTTGCCTTCTTGTTACATAAATGGTATTTCAATTTCACGTCCGTTCAGTCCATATGGTTTGTTTGTAATTTTTATGTCATTTTATTATAGATTTGCACTAGCCTTTAGGGTCCATTTAATTTACATTTTTTTTCACTCTAATTTATGTTCTCCTTTTAGAGATTTAATCTGTACAAAATTTTTATCCAATAGCCACAAACCATTTAATTACACAAAATTCCACTTTTACATTTTTAGGCCACATATGAAACAAACAATTATGCCAATTAGACTTCCCAATTTTTTTCCACATATTCAAAATTATGTAATTATATCAATCAAAATCATAATTTTATTCAAGTAACATATTCTGAATTTATTCAACTAACATGTTCTACCATTAGAAATTGATTAACAATTCTAATTCAATTTAATTAAACCAATCTTATTTACGCCGTGAAACGTGAATAACAATTTGTTTGTTTCAAATTTCAACCCAAACATGAATTAGAATTGAGAAGTGGAAGAAGAAGAAGATACAATAATTTACATAAATTCAATCTTATTTATGCCATAAAACGTGAATAACAATTTATATGTCCCATATTTTAAACCAAACATGAATTAGATTTGAGAAGTGGAAGAAGAAGAAGAAGTTGCAGTAATTTACATCTATTCTCAATTAATAACAGAAATTAATTCATATTAACATGCCAGAAAAGAACTGAAATTGAACTACTTTATTTTTCTATTTCATACTAGTTCCCACTCACCTGGCACTTGAGTTTGCATAAATTTGAAAAAAGCTTTGCTTTAATCTTTCTCCATTTGATTCTTCTAAATTCCCCAAATTGCTTGAATATATATAGATAATTTAATTTGGTAGAGATTTGTTTATTTAGTAAAGAAAAGGAGGAAGAATAATACACACTAATTTTACTGTAGAATTATGGCGACGGCTGAATAAGAGATTAGGATTAGGTTAGATGGTTTATTTATAGATTGTTTGCGTGAATACAACCCATTTGGTTATTTTAGATTAAATCTGGTTCTTTCATACACTTAATGGTTATCCATTCTAGCCCATACACATCACTCAACCAATAAAATTTAGCCATCTCATCCTATTACATCACTGGAGTGAATGGAAAGCCGCCAGATGTCAAAAACAAGGCTGAAATACGTAGGAAAATCGCTGGAAATGAACCAGCTAAGAAAAACATCGCTTCAGATTTTGGGCGACAACGGGACTTGATCCTTGGTCACTAAGGAAGTCAGCATGTGCCTTTACCACTGTACCAAATGTGCTTTTAATTTCTTTTTAATTATATTTCCCGTAAAATATCGGGGTGTTACAAATGGAGTGAGAGCGAAGGCGATTGTACTTGAGAGACCAAGAAGAGCATGAGGACCACTTATCTGAAGTTCTTTACTTGGTGATATTTTCTATTTATCAATTTTACTTTCATGTCCGATATCATATAGGGTAGTTCAGTATCTCGCATGCTAGGTTAGGCGTAGATATCATTTCTGCTTCTGTGTGCATGTTTAATACTTGATATGTTTGCTCGTTGATGTTAGGCATGCCGGGTTATATTTGATTTACCTTGGTTGTATTAGGATTTTAGGGATAAAATTCGTAAAAGGGAGGGGGTAGAGTGTAATGACTCGTATTTTACGTACTAGAGGATCATAAAATATTATTTTTAAATTCATATGAGGTCATATGACTCTATAACTTTGGAAAATGCCAATTAGTAACATTTACTATCTTTAGAATTTCATCAGATGATTTTACCCATAAAAACTTGTACTAGCTTTAACTTTTTACTGAGGCCAAATTAGCATTCGAGACTACTTCCATTGGAAAGATATGATTATTTCCCTTTCTGTAGACTGGTCATAATAGCGATTTAAGCTTTCTACCTAGGAGATATGGCAGTTTGAAGTTTGGCAGTTTTTAGAGCAGCTTAGTAGATAATTAGTGAGTTTGGCGGGAGGCCAACTCACCATTTCAGGTTTGGAGTCTATATTGGCTTAAATAAACATCCTCAAATCATTTCTACCATCTTCTAAATAAATCTAAGCCTCCGTTAACCCATTCTTCACCCAAAACCTTCTTTTTTCCTCCTCCAAATTAAGTCTAAATCATAGATTAAGGCTTGGTTAGCAAGGGGATTTATTAGAGATCCACATATCTACATTTTTGGGGAAGACAAATCGGATCTTTGTTGTTGATTTTCGGATATGCCTCGATGTGTATGCAAATCTCCACTTTTAGGATGTTTGGTTAGTGATTTATTATCTCGCACCTTATTATATATGTATCTATAGGTTTTAACATGTTTTAGATCCATTTTTAAAGTCAAAATTATGTTATATTTCTATTTTAAAACCCTGCCTATAGTAAAAACATGAATAAATAGATTTTTAGTGTTCTAGACATGTTGTTTGGATATGTGATTGCCTTGATATATTTTAGGCTATGTTATAGACACCTTGTATGATGAATGCTACGAGATTGTGTTATTTGCATGCTTGAATGCTGTTTGGTGCATGTATGATGTTTGTTTGTTTGCTTGTATGATTGAAAATACTTATTGGAGCGAATTAGAGGTTGGAACCGTGAAACAAAACTTTGATGGATGGGCTCCAAAGCGTTTGGAGTCATGTTGTTGCATAAGCGATGCACACATGTCGAAGTAGCGAGTGTAGTAATGGAGTCGGCGCAAAATTAATATGCTGAAAGAGCTACAGGTTTTTAGTTCGACAAAAGAGTTGACCGGTAGTGGCTGTGGTCAGGTGGTGGCGTGGTACGGTTATTGGCTTCAGGAAGAGAAGGTGCCGATTCGGGTCCAAGGTGGTCCAATGAGGGAAGACCAGACATGAATTCCGGTTCGATAGATGCTTTGGTTTGACAGCGGAAGTCTGATAGGAAACTCTGTCTAGTAGCTACATTGGTTCGGTGGTGGAAGTGGTCAACAAGATTCCTTGTTCAGTGGTGGTTGGTCGCTTCGGTCTGGCTATGGACTAAGGTCAAAGTCTAAAATTATTTTATATTTAAATGTGGATTTTTAAATAAATTATAAAATAAGTATTTTTAAGTGATATTTTGAAAATATGTTTTAAACCATAGTATAAGTATTTTTAAAGTATTTTCAATATATGTAGTTTTAGAAAATTAGTTAAATATTTTATTAAAATAAATAGAAGCTTATGTTATATAATATCCTTTTAAATTGTTTTTATTATTAAATATTTTATCTTATAAATGTGTTAGTATACATTTAAGTATTATTTTAAAAAGGGTTTTTAGTAAATGTATAAGTTAGGAAAAGTAAGTTAAGTATTTATAAATGTGGTAAAGGCGGTTTGGATTTTAACACTTAAATTAAAATAAATTATTTTGAGATGTTCAATTAAAATTTTTACCTTAGTTAATAAGTATGAATATGCTTTGGACTTTAATTTGAATATCTTAAAGTTAATGATAAGTATACAAATGGTTTTGGGTTGTAGTAAACAATGTTTTAGTAACATTTGTTTTTTACCCTTATTAATTATATTAGGAACATAATTATATATTTAATCAAGAACGTTTTTAAGATAATTATAAGTGAATAGTTTTGCTTTGTAATGATAATTTTTAGGTAGCACTTGTCGTAATCCCTTGTGAAAGTAATTAGATATTTAAAAGATAGTTTTAAAGATAATGATTAAGTGGGAAGTGATTTGGGTTTGTAAAAAACAGTGTTTCAGTAACATTTGCTTTTAAATCCTTGAATTATATTTATAATGGAAAAATATTGTTAAATGATAATGAATATACTTAGATCTTTAATAATGGATGACAAATATTAAATCTTTTGGAAAAATATAAGTGTTTAAAATATAAAAGAGATAAGGGATTTATGTAACAATGTTTAAGTAATTTTTTTTTAACCTCTTTGATTATATTTTAATGTAAGTAAATCTTGTGAATGATTTGTGAATATACTTATACCATTTGAGATAAGTATATGAATAATTTTGAAGTATAAAAAGAGTTTTGAATAGTAAACACGTGAATAGTAAAATACGTGAATAGTAGAATACAAGTATATATATTTTATAAGGGAAAATTAAATCTACATACAAGTTTAATAAGTTAAGTTTTACTAAATAAGGAATTTTTAATTAATAAAGGAATAATAATTAAAAAAAGAAGTTTTAAACTAAAGGAAGAAGTTTTAATTAAAATAGAAGTTTTGATTAATGAAAGTAGTTTTATTAAATAAAAGGAGTTTTACTAATAAAATGGGTTTAATTAATAAAGGATTAATGAAATAAAAATGGGATTAAAAGTCATTTATGTGACTTGGTCATGCTTTGTGTGTGTTAATCGTGCTTTGTGTGTTTACTTGTTTATGGAAAGTATTTAATCATGTACTTAGCACAAAAGTCGACAAAGTAGACTTGTTTCTATATTTGCGAGTTAAGAATGATGATCTGAGTAGGGTGTAGAAGCAGTAGTGCTCTAACCTACCGGGCTTCACTCTTGACCGAGGGATAGCGGAAGTTGAGAAGGTTGGAAACGTGATAAGTATACGAGACTTGGTTTCCATATGCGATCGTTCTCATTGTTGTTGAATTTGACCAAATTAACTTAGGAGGTATTTAGAAGAAACACGGGAATTATATGGTACAGTTATTCACTCGATGATGATATAACCTACGTATAAACTGGTCTTGCTCTTCTAGGAAAAATGATAAGGAAATCCATCTGGATAGCACAGGATCTCCACCCTTATGTGTTGTCTATTCATTTCTAAAAGAAACAGAGTTGAATTAACCGAAAATCTATCGACTGGTTTTGGAGCACCCTATAAGTGGGAGAGTGTACTCATATGAGATGACTCGAAACCGTAACCACTTCAAAACCAGATATGTGTTATATGCTTTGGAAGAGGTTCGTGATCTATTCGAGAGGATGGAATCTATGAGGAGATTTGATATCTGATTGAGATACTCAAACCCATGCAGATGTTCATGATCTATTCAAGATGTAGGGTCCATATGTGCTCCCAAGATCTGTTGAGATATGGGAATCCATGCGTGGTTCCGAGATCTGTTCGATTTAGGGCTCATGTGTCGAGATCTATTCGAGTTGTGGCTCATGTGTTGGGATGCTAAACATGAATTCACCATCAAAATGACAGAAACCAGAGTAGGGGAGCATAGCTAAAGGGTTTGAATTAAAGCCCATGGATACATGCGACTCCATATCTAGTGATACTTTCAGTTATGCATGTGGGAGCGATATATTCTGTGTTCACAGATTGCAAGTGTGAAATCAGTTATGTTTACCTAAAGTATATTTTATCTAGAGATATATGCTACTATTGAAGGATATCCTTGATCCTTGTGCAGGAAATCCACCTTGATGTACTAAGGGCGTCTTCATAGAAATCCTACACAATTATGTGAACGTGCCTTAGCCGTTTTGATTGTATGACTATTATTGTTGTGTTATACACACACGTAGCACAATTATTTCTTATTTATGTTCATCATCCTAGACATTATCTATTATATCGCAATATATACTTATTGAATGATGGCTCTTTTGAGGGGATAACTGTTATGGAATTCCATGCGGTCTTAAAATTGTTGTTATATGATGATCACATATTTCTTTAGTTTCTTACACCAGACTTATGTATGATATGTGGATTTTGTTTTCCTTAAATTCCTCATGTGCTCTTTCGAGTAGTTTGAGAAAGGCATTTTCTTTGATGTTCGTTGAGCCCTTGGAGAGAAGCTGGACGTTTATCTACCATAGTATTCTTATTTCTGTTGCATTACCTTATGTATATACATCAACAATTGTAAGGATGGGCTGTTATAATTGTCCAAGCTGATGATAGTACTCTGAATACTAACTTCGAAATACTATGTATATTAGAGTAGCTCTGTGTATTATCTTTTGATATTACATGTTATCATTCTGCTGTGAGATTCTGATATTTTTGTCTCCTCTTTCTTAATCATTTCCTTTTCTTCTTTTTCTTTACCCCGACGTTCTGTCTTTTCGGCACTTGGGTGCTCGGCATGTGAATATCGTGGATGTATTAGTGTCGACATTCGACGGTTGAAAAGTTCGGTCGTTACATATATACATGTATACTACTATTTCACTATTCATTTATACTCTTTTACTATTCATTTATACTCTATTCAATACTTAAAAATGTATCCGTATTCCTATTCTAAAAAGTATTAGAATGTTCACAAATCATAAACAGGATTTCACATTTGCACAAGTATACTTTAATGGTTAAAAACGAATGTCATTAAACATTGTTACTACAACTCAAAACCATTTTACTTATAATTATCTTTAAAACATTCTTTTGAAGGTATAATTACATTACTAAGTATAATAAAAAAGGGTTAAGGGTAAATGTTATTAACAAACTGTCACATCAACCCAAAATCATTTCATACTTGTCATTATCTTTAAAAACATTCATTTAAAGATCTAAGTAGATCTATACTTATTAAACAAGGTAATATACTTTTAATTTACTTTACAAAACCATTTAATATAACATAAGTGTTATAATCCAAAACTACCTCTGATTCTTCTGTAAAAAACTTAACTTACTTTTCAAACTTATATATAAACTAAAAAACCTTTAAAAATGATATATATTTATGTATGTATGTATGTATGTATGTATGTATGTATGTATATACACACACTAATTTATTTAAATAGTTGAGATATTTAACAACAAAACAATTTAAAAGATATAATATTACATAAGCTTTATATTACTTTAATAAAATAATTAACTAATTTTCTAAAAACTATATATATAAAATATACTTTAAAATACTTATAATATGGTTTAAAACATTTATTAAAATATTACTTAAAAATAACTATTTTATAATTTATTTAAACACTCTAAAAAGCATGTTTTTCATTTATTTAAAATAAACATTCTACTGTAATAATCCATAACTAATTACTAAAAATATATAAAAATTCCAAACCACTTTTAAAATACTCCAATATAAGTTGGAAAACATCTCTAAAAAGATTTAAGTAAAATACTTAAATTTAAAGTTAATTTAAAGCAAATTAAAGTCTCAAACAGAAACTACAATGTTTACTGGATGTTATTAAAAGTCTCTACACCAGTTTAAAAACGTTTCAAAGCAAAATGCCGTCTTAAACAATTTAAAGCTAAAACAAAGGTTACAGCAATCACAGAATGCTGCAAAATGGGATCAGAGTTACTACAGAGTTTTAAAAGTGCTATCATCGACTGCTGTAAATGACTACGACCTAGGCCATTTTTGGTATATTGAAAGTTTGATCGATTTTCGATATGATAACAAACATTTTAGCATCCAATATTTTTATAGAAACTAGTATACACGTAATAAATCACAACCATGGCAAGAAACAATAAGGATCTCTTTACAAATTCCTATATAAATTGCCAAACATAAGGCAATTCCTAAGTGTGTTTATGGCGACTACCGCTATAAAACTACTTTCAAATCAAGTCTGATCCAAGTTTAAGTCCAACCAAACCCTACGTGCTTTGTTTCAAGACTATGCTATTTTCTTTCCAAAGCAATAATCACAAGAGATAAAGCAATATAAAACCAAGCAACATATTTATAGGTTTAAACAACCATAAATACACTTCATATTTGTATAAATGGTGAGTTAGTTCACCTGTCAACAAGCAAACAACCAAGTACAAGCTCCAATATCCTACCACAATCTTGCAAGCACCAAAACTCCTCATACCTTCACCTTTTGCTCATAGTTATGCCTCTTCCCCTTTATATTTGCTTACGGCCTTGACAAGTTCAAGGGTTTGTGCTTCGAATCTTTGAGCTTTGAGTTGATAGATAGTGTTGCTATGTTGTTGTAAGGCTTCTACAAGAGTTTGGAGAGATTTGGAGTTGTTTTGAACTAATTTGTTTTTAGGAATTTACGAAGAGAAAAGGAGATAAAGAGCTTTGATTTAATTTGCTAAAAATGTAAAAAGGGTTCCTATGTGCATACACACACTTATATAGGGTTCAAGGCATCATCGTACCCTTTCCCTCGCCTCTTTTACATGACCAAAGACCCCTCACCACCCATGTGGCTCCATGTGCCCATCATCTCACCTTTCCACTTCCTTTACTTAAGCCTTAAGCATTCCCAAAATACCCTCCTCTACAAATATCTTCCTTTCTTCTGGAACTTTCCCAAAGTGGCTTAGTGCAAAATATTTTTATTAGCTAATAATGACCTCCTAAGTTATTTATTATATGTAAAAAATGAACAACTTCTGTTCAATAAAAAAAGCTGTTTATCGATAAAACAATTTTCGGTCACATTATCGATGTTTCTTTGAACTATTTATTTTTGTGAAAAAATTTAAAACAAGTTTACCATCATTAGTTATTAACAAAAAAGGGGGTTAACACGGTTATTAAATCAATTTAATCAAAGATTCAAATATTTAAATAATTAAGATATTTAAATACAAAGTGCTTGAAATTCTGGGTCGTTACAAAACTCGGTTTAGATTTAGATCGGATAGCGTCAGAGTAAGGGAGAGCAGCACTAGTCGATAAAGCTTAAATGGAGATTGCAATGGCGGCGTTGCTGGAGGTCTGAAGGATTAATAAGGTGGAAATCATTGATCGAAGATTAAGCGGTGGCGGCTAGGGTTTAAATAAAGACGGGTGCAAATTCATTTTAGCTCCTAATCTTCAAATGATTACACATAAGCCCATTCTTTTATATAATTATTGATTTATACAAAAGCCCCTAAATTATAACCTTTATAGCTTTCACATTTGAACTCTGTTTTACGAACAACTTATAGCGTTAGATTCGTATTAAAATTATGGACACACTGGTATTATTTAACCGTATATCATACACTTATATATGATATTGTTTTTTAGATGTTGATGTATACATATTAATTTATTATTAGGATATTTGTAAATTAACACTATTAACTGAAATTAATATATTAAGACATTAGTCATTTGATTCAAATATTTGATATTAGAATTAAGACAAATAATAATCATTTAAATTTATAACATGAATCAAATAAACATTAAATTAAAAATTGTTATTTCAATTCATATTAAAATTATTTAATTAGTTATTATCATCCAAATATTAATTATAAAATATACATACATACATACATATATCATTATATATAAAATAATTTTATTATTAGATTTCCTTTTAACAAATATTTTTAAAAAACTATTTTCTTAAATTTCCCTTATATAATCAAATGCAATTATATCATGAGCTACAAGTTGTTGATGGTAAATCGTTTTTGAAAGAATGAACTTTAGAAATGTTGCAATCTATGTGCCATTTGGGACTTGAACCTTTGACCTCTAATTTCTAAATTTGGTGTTTTACCACAAGCTTGCATAGAATAAATTTATTTGATTTTAACAATGAATTATTTGTAAAACATTTTGAATTCATACAAACATTGAAAATAACATTAATAATAATATATAATGACAATATAATGCAACATAAAATTCAAATCAAAATCATCCACTAAAATATTAAATATAATTTAATGTTATCAACAGTATTCATGATAGCACCATAAAAGACCAAAGGTCGCGAGTTAGAACCTCAAAACCAACAATCATGTAACAAGCACCCATGGTATATGTTTGACAAACACATACTTTCCTAGAGTTTACAAGCAAAGCTTGGTTCTCAATGTAATTTAACAAAGGTATTTTTTTAATTTTCCCTTTTTACTCCATTATCGAATGCACCTTATCCAACAGAATCATCTCTTGAGTAGTATTACATTTCAAATGATTTAGCTTATACCCAACTATGGCCTTAACATGATCATCACTATTATGGGATTGACCATAGTCAAGCATAGTTTAAGCCCTTGAAATTCACTGTATTCTCAAGTTAAAAGACTAATGCACATTGCCACATGAGATCTTTTATTTGATTTTATAATTAACCAATAAAAGACTCTTGGTGAGTCTTTTTGTAATTTTTTCTAACAATCAATGTACATAACCCTTGGTGCCTACAACAGTCATGAGTAATTCACTGTCCATCGTATAGAGAGCATTACATACACTGGTCTCAGTAGATGTATTGATATCTCATTCTCGATACATCTTGACTAACATTTAAGAATAAGTATATATTGACATGATTCAATACATATTGTACACATTCATAGCCATAATTAATTAAATAGTTTTACAAAGGACTTTCTACTTAAATATTTAGTGTATTCAAAATGTTACTTATGTCCCAATATAACAATATATATAGTAGAAAATAATAGTAAAAACTTACTTTATTTCACACAAGATCTACCATAAGAGTCAATTTATATAATCAAATTACATAATTTCCTCTAAGGCATACTTTTAACTTTATCAAGCACTAAGCACCCGAAAAAAGGAGATATTAAGAGTGTTGGCCACGATTGTACTTGTTTTAGTGGAAATAATGAATTAAATCAACTTTACGTCGTGGATGAAGGAATCTAATGATCCAAATCACATAAATCTCTATGTTTTTATTTGCTACTTTTATTTTATTTCTTCCAGTATCAATTACGTAGCAAAAAGTTCATGTATTACTATACTAATTTGCAAGTAACATTAGTTCTTTCCTCATATATGTAAAAGTATTCAGCGTTACATGTACTACTATGACATGTGGTGAGATGAAAAATCTCATCCTTTTAGTGCAAGAAGGAACACTACCTTTGTCCTCTTTAACGACCTAATTTTCCAATTTCTTCATCATCTAAAGTTTTGTTAAGAACCATACAATGTCCAATAAATCCATTTATAAAAACCTGTTATTCTTAACGGTTATAATTTAACATAATAAACCAGTTTTTAAATGAATTAACGAGCAAATGACTTAAAAAGTTAATCTTTAAAGGTGAAGGAATTAAAAACTCAAGACCTATTCCATTGTTCTTAATGTTGTTTACATACAAAAATTATATAAACTTTGTCAAAATTAGATAAAATTAGACGAAAAGAGAAGTTAGGAGAAAAATGGCAATTAAACCATAATTGGTCCTTATAATTCTAAAATGAAAGCTTCATCTTTATTTTCGTTCTTCTTCTTCCTCTCGAAGGGA
Organism: Allium fistulosum; assembly: GCA_030737815.1. NCBI lineage: Eukaryota > Viridiplantae > Streptophyta > Magnoliopsida > Asparagales > Amaryllidaceae > Allium > Allium fistulosum. The sequence goes on from CM060905.1 coordinate 594,521,575, forward strand.
GATTAAGTTTTTCAAAAATTAAAACCTACATAACTTGATAAACTTAAAGGTGTGCATTATGGGCAGTTATGTAATTTATTATATAACTTGACTTTTGTATAAGAATCCTATTCGAAATAAAGGTTATGTTTTCTATTGTGTGTTGTTATATTGTGATAAATGTGCCGATATGAACACGTTAAAAAATATAACTAGAAAATCCTAAAGAAAAGTATTTTATTGATTGTAAATTCGAATTTGTTTGTAACAATGGGATTTGAATCGAACACTCAAAATACTTATCCATAAGTTGTTCCTAGTCGAATGCAATGAGAAAAAGGATACCAATACATCTATTGAGAGCAGCATATGTAATGCTCCCAATATGATGTATGGTGAATTACTTATAAGCATTGGGAATGCCAAGGTATTACGTACTTGTGGTTGTTTGGAACAATCACACAATGGCTCAAAGAGAGTTTCCTATAGGTTAATACAACTAAGTCAAAATAGAAGATCTCATGTTACGATGTGCAGTAGTCTTCAGACTTGAGTGTATTGTTGATCTTACGTAGCTAAACTGTACTTTGATTATACTCAATCACATGACACCACGATCATGTTACGACCATAGTTTGGTACATGTTGAACTACTTGAAGTGAATTTCAAGAAAGGATTCATCTCTTTCGTTGTAGAATGTGATAGAGTTAGAGGTATGCCCTAAGGGCAATGCTGTAATTTATTGTAAATCAATTAACTCTGTAATCAACCTTCATTCGAAATAAAGGTGTTTTTTCTTTCTATTATATATTTTGTTATAATGTGTTATAAATAATTAAATATTTAATTAAGATATATTTAATAGAAAATACCTAAACGGTGTGTTTGTGATAATAATTACAAATAGTTGTAATCATGAGTATTATATCACAATATAATAAATACATTATTTTAAATATTCCTAGTCAGGATGCATCAAGACTGGATATCGATGTATCTATTAAGACTAGAGTACGTAACACTCCAAATGTTGAGCAGTGCATTACTCATGACTACTGGGGCACCAAGGGGTTACGTACTAATAGTTATTAGATAACTATTGAATGAATCACTTGATAGGTTTCTATTGGTTAATATAACTAAGGTCAAATAGAAAATATCAATGTGACAAATTTACATAGTTCTCTCGACTTAAATATGTTGTTGATCTCTAATATAAAAGCTCCACTTTGATTATAGCCAAATCATGGAATGACGTCCATCGAGTGAGTGGCTATAGTTGGGTCGAGCGGAAGTATTGGAAGTGAAACACTGTTCAACAGAGGATTCGTCTCTTCAATGGTATAGGGTTAGTATCACGGCTAACTCAAGTCAACTCAAAGTCAAAATCTCTAGCCGAAGTGGTTCGGTTAATAATAATTTTATTATTGAACCAAGGGATTTGTCTTTTGACTATATAGTTGAATATGGGCGATATATTGGAATTTTGACCATTGCCAAATTCTATAAGTCCAAAGTGATATAGTTTTGACGAAGAGAATTGGTGTTAAATAATAATCATAACCGGGTAACACTTAACAAAGTAAAATTAGATTTTACTGAAACCAAGTAAGCGATAAATTCGGCTAAAATGTCATACCACCTGCTAAGTGGTGTGTGAACGTTAATATTTGAATAGTTCCATATTAATCGCTGATCAAATTTACACCTAACAGGTTACACAACGAAATGATGAATACTCCTTTGACTAAACGATTTAATTAATTTGTAATTGTTATAAATTAATTAATATTGATGCGATATTAGTTATAAAATTTTATTTGGATTTGATGAACAAATATTATTTAACGTATTTATAGTAGTTACAAATATATTTATTGATATACGATATCGATACTTGTTTAAATTGGATTTAAATGCAAAATATTTTGTTTGGGCTTTTAATGGGTTTTAAGCCCATATGGGGGCTGGTTGGTTCAGCTATGATTGGGCATGATGGTAGCAGCCATATGACGGCATTAAAGTGGGCTTGTTTTGTATGGATAAGGGAAGGAGAATTGGTAAGAGATATAGATCCTAACTTGTCTCCATTCCTTCTCTATATAAGCATCTCAACCCATTATCATTTCTTGCTTTTTAAAGCCTCCATCTATACCCTACCTCCGAGGCTAAAATCAAGGGCTCACCATCTCCCTATTTCCAATGTCAAATCAAAGTAAAACAATTTTATGTGATAGTTGGTGGTCATTGGTTCTGGGACTAGCTCTCTATTGTTTTGAAAACTAGTTCCAAAAGTAGATATCGTTTCAAGGTGTACCTGTAGGCATTGGATATAAGGTAAATTTCTACTATATTTATGAATATTAATGTATATATAAAATATTTATATCATGTATATTATATCTTTAATTAGGTGACGATTCTAATATATAAATATATTGTCATAATTAGATTGGTTGTAAGTTTATATAAACTTTTATATTTATAAAAATAAATTTCTGTCACATGTATAACTATAAGATGCACGATTCATAGTTCAAAAAACACATTTTTATTCAATTAATTTAATATGCAATATTTAATTATATTTATAAGCTTTATAATTTAAATTCTACATCTCACTCTATACAAAATATGATTTTGTAATTTTGTATAAATAGTATCATATTTAAAATATTTTCGGTAGGACTAAAAATTATTTATGTATATATATATATATTATTGTTATTTAAATATTCTTTAAATTAATTAATTATGTAAATTAATTATATAAATATATATATATATCTCATATAAAATATGTTATGTATTTTATAAAATTAAATTAGTACTCGATACATTTTCGGTAGAGAAAATAAAAAAAACGTTATATATATATATTAAATATTTAAATATCAGCCCGAAATTAAAAATATATTTTAAAATAGGTTATTTTAAATTATAAATTTATATATTAAATTTTCAAATAACAAAATATCACTCATAATTTTACTAAAATTCAAAATTATGTTTCCAAAATAATATTTTATTAATTTCTAACGAATATCCGTATGGATATTTAATTTTAAAAAAATAAAAACTTTTCTTCCGTGCATATTATCAGGTATATATTTTTTTGATATATATTTTGTATATTTAAAAGTGTTAATATATAATTTTATTATTATATTATTTATATATATGTATGTATTTAATATATATACATTTAAAAAAATATGTCATATATATATTGCTTTCAGTTTTGCAGTAAAAAAATTAATTTTAGTATAATTTATAAATGTTTTAAAATATATTTAAATATAACTATATACTTACAATGTCAAAAATCGATGAATATGTTTATACACACACACATATATTTATATAAAATTATTTAAAATAAAATATAGTTTATATGTTTACATATATATATATAATTGTAATATTTTGTATATATAAATTAAAGTATATAAACTTATATTTGGACAATATATTTGTATACTAGATGAGCTAACATGTCCGCTGCAGTGCAAATCCCAACACTTATACACGGTTATGTTATACCTTGCACATTTGCTATATTACACATGCACAGACATACATATGTGTATATGATACACATATATATAATATAATATAAAACTATATTATAAGTTTAAATAAAATAATGGTTTTATTTAAAAGAAATTTAGAAATGTTCTAAATAAATTAGACTTCATAGGCTTAATAAAGATCCAAAAGGACAATTTTTTTTGAAATTCACTCATTATTTTAGCTGTAGACTGGCCCAGTTCTAACAATGGTATCAGAGCCCAGTAGTCTATACGATCTAAATTAGTCGTGTTAGGGTTAACTAATTAAGCTCACAGCCTCGATATTAGGGCGTCTATGAAGGTAGTATCGAAAGATTGGATTTGGGTAATCAAGTAAACTGCTTTACCTAGCTACCAGCCTGGCCCAAACAGATGTGTAAGCCCTAATATTGCCCCTAATAGAAAAGTCCCAATTTGATTGGGTTTTGGGCTAATTTTCAAAAAAAAATTGAAATTTAAAAATATAAGATTTTGAATTTAGTATTTAAATTTAAAATAAAATATATACATATTATAAATGTTATAATATAATAAAAAAATTCAAAATGTTCAAAAATTAATTTAAATAAAAATTTTAAATTTATAAAATTTATTAATAAGGTTAATAAAATATATTAATTAAATAAGTTAATTAATCAGTAAAATATGTACATGTATTATATATTATGGTATATGTTATGTTATTTTAAAATGTTAAATTAACATAAGTATACATGTATGTTAATAAATGGATATCTAAATTAATATAATTTAATTAAAATTGTTTAATAAAATAAATAAATTAAAGGGTTAATTAATTAAATAACATGCACATGTATATGATATATGTGTTATACTATAAAGTTTATAGTATATAATAAATATTCAATATAAATGTTATATTAAGATAGTATAACATTAATTAAAATGTTAGCTAATTAAAATTAATTAAATAAGATTTAATTAATATAATATTATACATAAGATTGTTATATAAGTAATATGAAATATAAAAGTTATATTATATTATAACTTATATAATTGAATGTGTAAATTAAAGGTGGAACATTACGAAACCCTCAATAGACTTAAGGAATAAATATATACGTAAATTTACGTATACTGTGATTTCTGATATGTTTGACACTTGAATCACGAGAATAATTCATAAAAATTATGAAACACCCCACCCCTTAGTATACCTAAAAAGGGCACACTAAAAGATATGGTGCATTATAGGTATAGCTAAAGCATCACAGAGACTAAGATTCACAAGACAAATAAATATAAATAGCAGAAACATTTAAATGGTGACTCATTATGCAAAATAAAACTTCATAAATAAGTTTGAAGAACATCACATGTCTCAAATACCAAATACACATGTCTTATGAATCTCAGTCTCATAAAATCAGAGTACAATAAAATAATCATCCCTCTCATAAGTATCAGTACATCCAAAGCCAAATGAAAATAAAACTGAAAAAAAGAAGAATACATGAAGAAAAACTCCGCAACTGAATCTCCAAGAAATCTGAATCTACTGTCCTTGCCTCTGCTGGCCTATGGGGGGAAAAGGGAAAAAAGAGGAGTGGGTCAAACTATAAGTCTGGTGAGTGAAAGTAACTACTAGTATTTTTAAGCAAGATAAAGATAATCGACTTAGCAACAGTTCTAGTATAAAAGGAAATAAACGAAAGATATAACTGGGATAAAATATTGTTTAACTGTTTGCTTTGATTGCGATTGTTTGCACTTGTCTTAGATAGATGCTTTAATTAGGCTGAAATCATAATCCTATTTTAATTAGGCTGAAATCCTAATTCTACCTGTTGATCGGTCTTCTATCTCTATTGTGCCATTATGAGCTAGTCCCATCCTGTGGGTCCCACACAAAAGACACATGTTTAGCGATTGGAACGCAGTAGCGATTTATCTACCCTAATCGATGCCGCACGCTCGGTCACCGCCGGTACACACTAACCGTCGCTCCCTATTTTGACCTCTTATCTACCCTAATCAGCATAAGCGTGCCCAGTCTCACCTAATCTGTTGTGAGACCATCAGCCCTAGTCTGAAAGGCTCCTGCCCAGCCTCACCTAAGTGTTTTGTGAGACCATCAATCCTAGTCTGAAAGGAAATGCTACTGGTATGGGTCCTAACAAACAAAATCTAGTTGTGCCCCTTGCCCAAATCCCCCGATTTGAGCTTCTATCTATTGGCCACTTATTTACCCTGTGTCCCAGCCTCACCTAATTATTGTGAGACCATCAGTCCTAGTCTGAAAGGGTCCTGCCCAGCCTCACCTAATCTGTTGTGAGACCATCAGTCCTAGTCTGAAAGGGAATGCTGTTGGTACGGGCCTTGCTTCTATCTTTGCTTATTAACTTAGTATAAGTTTTTAAAATAAGCCTCTTCTGTTATTTCTGCTCTGTTTTCTTATTAACTTAATCTAAGTTTCAAAATAAGCCTTTATTGTTCTTTCTGCTTAATTATAACCTATGTTATAATTGCTCTTCTATTCTGTCTTTTTAGTTATAACTACTAGTTATAAACTTGCTTGCAAATGTCCCAAATTTTCTTATTTCAATCTATCTTCTTTTTATTACGGTTCTTCTTGTTTTACATCTAATTTCTGTAAATTTTGTGTTTAGTTCTATTTAATCCATATTTGCGAATTATTCTCTTTTTAATGTTCTATTCGTGTAAAAAGGAATAAAAAGAAACTAACATTTACAGGCTAAATTCTAATTTAAAACAGATGCAAATAAAATACAAATAACTATAAATAACTGAATAAAATAGCTAAATAAAAATAGCTGAATAAACTAGACTGAGAAGAACTTTAAAAATTAACTGTAAATAACTTATATAAAAACTATCTCAAAATTGCAGAAAAACTACAACTATTGAGAACCCTATTCTTTTAAATTACTTAAAAACCTAAAATAATTACTAAACACTAACCTGTGGTCCTTAGCTCAAGTCTTTGGTCTTCCTTGATCCACTTCTAGAGCGTAGAATATTTTTATAAAAAAGATTTCCTCCTTAGAAATATTTTATATTTAGGGTCCAACCTCTAGCAATGAACCCAAATAGGAGAAAATCTGAATGAGAAAAATAGCTAGGACTAGGGTCTTATTTATAGTGTAGTCTAGGGATCTCAGACCATTGGATTTGAAGATTAAATCTGGTGCAACCACATCATAGGCTCACTGGGAACCGTCGGATGGAAGTACGAACGCACAGGATTCAAAGAAAATTGGAAAACACGTCATCGTTCGAAGCTGGACGTTTTCACGCCCATATACATAGGTGGGTCGACCTACATGTCGACCTACAGGTTGACCTAGGCCTTTGGGGGTCGACCTGGCCTTGGTCTGGGTCGACCTGACCCATATATATATATTTTTTTCGTTTTCTTTTTAATTCTTGTTTCCTTCGTAACTTCTTCATATTAACTCGGATTTTGACAAACTAGATATGGAAATTGACCGGAAAATTACCATGGACGCAATGGTGCAACTCCCATGGCTCAATTCTGATAATTTCACAATCTTATTTTATTATTTAATTAATTCGTTAATTAATTATTATAGCTTAAATTTTGGGTTGTTACAAATTACATTGTTTGATAAGTCGATATCACTCGGTATAATATACCGAAGATTATGAGTCTTTAATATAATGTTTACCTCTACTATATATATTAATAACTTACTTGCATACTCCTTAGTTGTTGAGCAAACTCAAGCTAGTGATGTTACGTGTAGTATTATTAATATATTAAATAAATGAGGCAAGATAACTATATGTATTTGTTGAGCAAACTCAAGGTACATATATTATATGTAACGACCCGTAATTTTTCGATAATTAAATTATTGAATTTAATAAGATTTTGTAATTTAATATTAGAAGAAATTAAAATTTTACGATTTGTTAATAATAAAATAACTAGAATGAAATTTTAACACTGTTAATTTAATGTAATCGATAACTATTTGAATGTAATTTCAAGAAATTGAAGTAATTGTAAAGTTAATTTGGTGATAATTGTAAATAAGAAAATAAAATTTAACATTGAATTCAATGTTGGAATTATATGTAATTAATTGGAATTGGCTAATATTGAATATGAAATCAGGGATGTGTAAGTAGTTATAACATTTGTTTGTAGATGTATAAATAATCTATTAAGTTTTATCTAAGACTGTTGAGTGTATGATATACTTAGTAGTTATTTATCATTTTATACGATTAAAAGTTCTGAACCCGAACAAACCATTTGTTTTAGTTGTTATGGATGGATGGTTGATTACTTTGATTGCATGTGATGATTGTATAGTTGGTTTGCAAGTGACTATTGTTATGTTGTATTGTTTTGTTTGTTATTAATTGAAACAACATAAATTTCTCTTTTATATAATTATTAACTCTTTGGATTATATAAGTGAAATACAGGTTATGGAAACAATAGCTACTGCTTTTGGTTTCATAAATAAGCGTTGTTTGCCCGACAAATAGGTACGTTTTCAAATTATGGTTTTATAGCGATATTATATTATTTTTCCCGTGGTTTGGGATATTTTATTTTGAAATACAATATATATATATATATATGTTTATTATTGATATTATTATTTCTCCCGGACCTCTCCGTACAAAGGAGACTCTGCCGAAATTTTCCGTGAATTTTGGACTTAGAATTTTTTTGTGAAAGTGGAAATGTTTTCCAACATTTATTGAACTTGAATATGAAAGGATTTAATTGTTTAAATTGATATATTTTATTTAAATTATTTAATTATGTAAATAATTTGTTTATAAATTGAATACTTTGAATTAAATATATTAATTTCTTAATTCCTTCTTTTTCCTTTTCGAGGATGAAAAGTTTTGAGTGCGGGAGAATGTAACGACCCGTAATTTTCCGATAATTAAATTACTGAGTTTAATAAAATTTTGTAATTTAATATTGGAAGAAATTAAAATTTTACGATTTGTTAATAAGAAAATAACTAGATTGAAATTTTAAAAATGTTAATTTGATGTAATCGATGACTATTTGAATGTAATTTCAAGAAATTGAAGTAATTGTAAAGTTAATTTGGTGATGATTATAAATAAAGAAATAAAATTTAATATTGAATTCAATGTTGGAATTATATGTAATTAATTGGAATTGGCTAATATTGAATATGAAATCGGGGATGTGTAAGTAGTTATAACATTTGTTTGTAGATAATAAACTTATAATTGTGATTAAATTAAGTAAAAGGTAACAATTGTTTGAAATTAAATTGGAAATCAATTGCAATCAGTCTACCTAAATATTGCAGTTAATGTAAATTTAAAATGATAATTTTAGAATATTAATGTAATAAATGGTAAACCGATGTTAAATATGTCTATAAAGTAATGATTGACTGAATAATAAGATTGAAATCAAGACAAATTAATTTATTTTGATTTTAAATTATAATTAATATATTTATTACTGTTGAGACGGAACACTGTAATTAGTGTAATATTTAACATTGAATTGATATGGAAATTTGTTTTAAAGGATTATAAATTACTTAGTAATAAAAAATGATAAAAATGTTAGTTATTAAATTTGAAATTAAAAAGTGATTTAATCAATTTAATAATAATTTATTTAATTAACGTGAAAATAGCCATTTTGGCCATTGTCACGGATTTCGATGAAACTAGTTTCATCTGAGATCCGTAACGGTGAATTATTGTAGGATTTCAAGTTTCGTAGTGATCGAACTTGTCGTTTGATCGTTCAGGCTTGAAACGGGTAGAAATCAATTTATTGAAACCAAATTGAAATAAGCTGATTTTAAAAGCCAACTTCTTCATACAATGGAATTAGGACTTGAAACATGTTCCATTGAATTTAAAAATATCTAAAACATCTATTTTGATATATTGGATGACCCACTTTCGTTTCGGAAGCGAAACGGGCTTTTCGGGTCGTTATTGTCGTTCGCACCAACTCGATACATGTTCATTTTCCTATCGGACTTTGTTCATATAAATAGATCTTTCTAAACCCTAGCAGCCTTTTTATTTCTTATCTCAGTACATATCTGTCTATTCCACCTATCTGCTTCTTCCTTCTAATGGTTGTAGATCCAAACCCCAATTCAATTTCAAAACCAAATTCAAACTCCTCAAAACCCTGACATATTATATATTGTTGGAAAGATCTCAACGCAAATCTAGATCTGTAGCTTGTTTTTCGATTTGGGTCTCTATGTGTCCATAATTTGAGGGATAAATTTCGACCGTTCAATTGGAAGTGATCAACGGTGACGGATCGTCGATTCGAGGATACAGTACTGTGGAGAGTGGCATGGGGAGTGCATCGGTGGTGTTCGCTTGGAGGTTTGATGGTTGGATCATCATAAATAATTCAATTTGAATTATAATTGTGGGCGGCGGCTGTCATCGTTTCTCATGATCGATGATGAGGTTTTGGCTCACATGGGGTCGTAAGCCTCGGGGGAAGGTCGGCGGTTGATTGGAAGTGGTCGCGACGTGGTAGCGTCGTGTCTGGAGGCGCGCGACACTGGTTCGAGATGGCAGCTACTTCATGTCGAGGAGAGCGTATGTCTATAGCTAATTAGGCTTTCAAGCAGATGAGATGACGTGGCTATGGTTGGGTGGTAATTCCTTCTTTTTTATTTATTTAAATTTTAATTCAATCGTTCTAACTTACATATCTTTTGCATATGAACTCGGGCTCATGCGCGGTTTGATCCGTTAGGATCGTATCGAAATTACGGACATTTTGGAATTGGTTTGGACTAATTATGAGACTATTAGATTTTGGGCCTTATTTTGGATTTCAAATCGATTTGAAATCAAAGGTGAGTGTTTTGACCCACTCACAACTACTAAATTGTCTTATGTTTGTTAAATTGATTTATGATGTGATTAGGAGTTGATTGATTGTTGTTTGATATATTTAATTTGTCATGCCAGTTAAATCTGAATTTTATTTAATTAAATCGCCAATTAATTTAATATTGAATTTAAATTGCCAGTTAAATACCTGTTAATGATAATCAGTTAATTGTTGTTATTTATTGATTGATTTGAATGATGATTGTGATGGATGTTTAATTTTGATATTGGATGACTGGATGTTATATTTATATATTGTTATCAAACTGCAAGTTCCCTTAGTTATTGTTAGTAAATCACTATGGGTTGAAATGATACACACCCGAACGATCTTATAGATTAGGGAAAAATCATTATTGGTTGAATGATAGACTCGAGCGATTTTATGGATTTTAAATTTAAATTCGGGATTATGGGTTGAAATGATATATACCCGTAGATTTTAAATTATTGCAAGTTGAAATGATATATATCTGTATCACTTGACCATAGGGTAGAAAATTATATACGAACACCGGATTGGTTAAATTGAATGATTTTAAATCCTAAAAATTTTGAATCCAGTTAAATGATATTTTGAAATAAAATTTGATTTATACAAACTGAATTATTTTCGAAAATCCAAGTTTAAATGTTGAAATTGAAACTGGTTCAAATGAATTGTTTAAAGAATTTAAATTGAAATTTCAAAGTTGAATTTTGAAATATAAATGAAATTTATCGAAATTGAGTTATTGAAATGTTTGAATATTTAAACTTTGAAATCCACTAAATTTATAGTTCAAAGAAGGATTTCAAATCGATATAGATTTAAATGGTTTTTTGAGAATCTGAATTGAAAGATAAAAAATTGAGTTTGTTAATTTGGAAGCTGGATATGGTCTAGATATGTTGAAATGGAAGAAATAGTTTAATTTAATATTACTTTAAAATTCATTATTAACTGTTAAAAATATATTATTTTAAATTCAGATTTATTTAGATTTTCAAACCATATTATATCAAACTATATTAAACCTATTTTTAAACTATTTTAATCTATTTTAAACTATTTTAAATTATTTAATCTATTTTAAACTATTTTACATTATTTAATCTATTTTAATCTATTTTAAACTATTTTAAATTATTTTAATATATTTTAAACTATTTTAAATTATTTAATCTATTTTAAATTATTTAATCTATTTTAATCTATTTTAAACTACTTTAAATTATTTAATCTATTTTAATCTATTTTAAATTATTTTAAATTATCTACTCTATTTTAATCTATTTTAAACTATTCTAAATTATTTAATCTATTTAAATCTATTTAAAACTATTTAAATCTATTTTAAACAATTTTAATCTATTTTAAACTATTTAAACCATTTAAACTATTTTAAAGTATTTAAAACTATTTAAAACTATTTTAACTATTTTAAAACTATCTAAACTATTTCCTAAAAATAAACTGTGCAAGGCTGAATTGTTTATATTTCAATCCTGGTTTAAAAGCGAATATGGTTAAATGATGTTATAACCTAAGTTGGGATTTGAAATGATATTTTCTAGTGAAATGACATATTTTGAGTAAATATGATGATTTTGAAATGAGGGTTTAACCTATTTTGAAATATGACTTCAGAAGTGAATATGATTTCGAAAGTGATATGATTTTTGAGAATATGATATTTTGATATCAATATGAAATGGCTTTGGAAATGTAAAAGAACCATCCGGTGTGTAATAAGCATTTGATTGTTAAAGAGACCGGGATCGGATATTATCATACTCTCTGCCAATACCAAAAAGCACTTTAACAACTGTGTACGTGGTGGAGATTCCAGAATGAAATAGGATGGTTTGGCGAACGATTCTGTATGAGGTATTTATGTAGCCCTGACTTCCGTGAGTCAGGTTGATGTGACTAAAACAAGAGCCACGCTGGGCCAAGTGAGGTCGCTCCTCCTATCGGGTACATTTCTTCGATACCATATTATGACTTTGTGATTGTTTGGTGGCCACCCCTCGATTTTGATTATGGGAGTGTGTTCCGAGGTGGGCGGTAGTAGCTGCTACGTGTTACCACCAGTCTGGATCCGCAAAATGGTAGTATCATACCCTAGGCATTGCCTCGCGTGCCTTGTCACATGCCTTATCGCGCCTTCTACGAGTTTGCTTTGTGTCGTACCTATGGAGTGCCCTTTGATAGCCCTCCAGTTTACGGAGGAATTACGGTACTGTATAGACTACGGGAATATATAAAATGTGTTAAGGAGGATATGGGTAACGCCTTAACGTTATTTTAATACTTTACTTTACTGTAGACACTATTATAATAGCGTATTGTACTATGTATGTAGATAGTTTAACATATCCTTAGGAGATGGAATCCCGAACATCTCTAAAGTTATTGCACCCACGTTTGACACTGGATAGTAGATGTCAAAACCCGTAAACATCTCCGACGCCGTTACACTCATATTTATTTACTGTTGATTTAACTTACATAAGATCTTTTAGTTCTGACTCGAGTGTTTTGTCTTTTCAATTCGCTCGGGTCAGTCTGAGCTTTTCAGTATATCGAAAACTGCTTTTCGGGAGGACGAAGACGGAGATTTGTATAATATTTTTATTTATTATATTTATTCCACTACATCATCTTGTTCCGCTGCATTTATTTATCCCAGTTGTTTGTAACTCTGAATCTGAATTGTAAAAGTGTAATCAAATATTATTTGTGAAACAGCTTCATGAACTGTTATTTGATTATTATATTTTGTCATTCCGCTGTGAGATTCTGTGTTTATTTTATTTCTTTCTCTTCTTTTTCTTATTTACCCCATAACAATCCTCCATTTTGAGTGGTTTGAGTTTGACGTGTGTGGTTTATCGTCAATTTAAATCGTCCAAAAAGGTGGGTCGTTACATTATACTTAGGCCGTCATGATATGGTAGGTACGAGTGAATAACTTCATTTCGATTTATTGAGCAAATTCATAGTCAAAGTGAAATTAGGACAAGGCACCAAGGGTTTGGACTTCTATGTTTCAACTTAAAGTTTAGTGAAACATAAAAGACTAGTGGGTCCTTCTTTGTAAAATGAAACATAAAGTTTAATCTTACTAATATTACAAGAACATCTATTATGATTTGTCCTAATATACCATTTAAAACTTGTAGAAAAATGCCAACTAGAAAACTGTAACGACAAGCTTATTGGACCAAACTATACCGATTGGCTAAGAGCAATTAAAATAACATTGACTTATGAGTGCCTATGGTCAGTTATCTCATGTGAACCTAAAAAACTACCCACTGATGATGCGGACCTCGAATTAAGACTTGCTTATGAAAAATGGGTGTCGGACCTAGAGATCGCCCAAGTTTACGAGTTGTCTATGTTAGACTAGCCATTACAGAGGCATTAAAATATGTCTGTCCATGATATATTTGATAGTCTTAATGCCATGTTTGACGAATAGTCATGTTTTGAAAGGTACGAGCTTACGAAGAAGCTATTCATTACCAAAATGACCAAAGAACAGAAAGTGGACGATTATGTACTAATTATGAAAGGCTGTATTGATAGGTTTTCTCAATTGGACGTACAGATAAGAAAAGAATTGCAAGTTGATTTGATCCTTGGTTCTCTTACTCTTTAATATGAATCATTCATGATGTATTATAATATGAACCACTTAAATGTGAATCTCAGGAAGCTCCTTAATATGTTGAGGTCAGTCGAGTCTGCATTTAAGATCAAAGGGTTGTACTTGCTATTAAAGGTGGTGCATAATCTTCAAAGGATTTGAAGAAGCAAAAAAGATAAGGTTAAAAAATAAGAAAAGTAAGAAGATCGATGACAAGGGTGAATGTCACACTACCACAACAAAGGTCATTGGTAAAGGAATTGTCCTGCTTACTTAAAGATTGTCAGTGAAAGGAAGCAGAATGGTTCTGCAGCTCCATCAAGCACATTTATGATTCAAAATTGTTTTGTAATCAATAAAATGTCTTGGATCTTAGATATTGGATTATGAACACATATTCGTAATTCGTTACAAGGGCTTAGGAAGTGGCATCGCATGGCAAAAGGAAAGATAAGGCTTCAAGATGCTGATGGATCTACTGTAGATGCAATGACAGTAGGAGACTTTCATTTATGTTTGTCTAGTGGATTAGTTTTGATATTAAATAAGTACTATTTTGTAAAAGACTTTATTTGTGAGATTATTTTTGTTTCTAGATTGTCTAAGGCTGGATATATATTTCATTGTGCAAGTAATGTTATAAACAATAGTTTGAATGGAAATAAAGTTTGCGATAGTATTCTTGAAAATGGAATTTGTGTGATTAATACTAATTATGTGTGCTCCGTGAATAATTCTTCTAACAATATGATAGTTATCTTTGGCATTGTAAACTAGGTAATATTAGTGAGAAACGACTTCACAAACTGAAAACTGAAGGTTTTCTCTTGTCACTTGATTCTGAATCATTTGACATGTGTGAGTCGTATCTCAAAGGTAAAATGACCAAGCGCCCTTTTAGTGGGAGCAATGAAAGAGTTGATGAACTCTTAAGATTAATACATAGTGATGTATGTGGCCCGATCCTTATAATCACAAACGATATTAGTCCTTACTTTGTTACATTCATTGACGATTTCTCAAGACTAGGATATGTGTATCTTATAACCAAACAAGATGTTATTTTACCGAATTTTAAATTAAATACTTTTTCCAAACTTTTCTTTTTTACATCGGTAAAAGCACTTTTAAATCTCATTTTACCTACAAAACCATATTTGAGAAAAATACTTTTTATTTATCAAATCAAAGCATTCAACTTTCAATAACTTATTACATTCATAAATGAATTATAGTTTCATTTTAGACTTCACTTAAATTGGAAATTCATATAAATAATTTTTATCTCACTTTGCACGTTATTAAAAATATAAATCCTAACATTTATTCCAACCACAATATTATATACACAATCATCTAAAAGTGTCACATAAAATTTTATTTATCATGCTTTTTAAAAAAATGAATATGTAATATTCTATAATTACAAAATAATACTTGAATTCCCACTAAAATATCTATTCAAATAATGCTCTAATTTTCCAAATAACGTACACTTTCATTTTAATTATTTTATTTTATTCATCAAAATATCTTAAGATACCTCCTTTCAAAATAAAGCTTATATATTTCTATAAATATTATTTTACCTTCAAAACAATCCTTCTCAAACTATCCACTTTATCTTGTATAATATTTAACTTATTTCAAAATTATATCTTCTTTACAAAAAATATTATATACTTGTTAAATATTATTTCCGAAAATATTTTATTGCCCAAAACATTATGTCTGAATGTCTCGAACTAGTGTTTAGGAACTCCTATCGATAAGTTGATCGGGCGCAACGACCAGAATTCTTAAAACACTCAACGGGCAATGTAACACAAAAATTAGTTTTCAAATAATATACATATATCTTTCAATACTTTATGCCTTTACAAAATATTTGCTTGCCTATAATAAACAAAATCAGATTCCATATATATGTATATTTAATATCATAAGATTTTAATTCAAATAGATGCTTGCTTTTATTAAAATTCTTTCAATCAATCTAACATTTAATTAGTCACGCATATGAATTAATATTTCATTTTATATAAATTTTAATTTTCAATATTTCTTGCGGTAACTACACTACTAAAGACATCGCAAGTTCTTATTGGTATTATTGAGTAGGTTTCAACTCTTAATAGTGATTCTTATTCAATATTAATTTTGCACAATCACTTACAATTTTACAGCAACCAAGAACCCATTAACCAATAAATTTTCATTATACCTTGTTTTATTTATTGAGTTATTTTATAATTCCAAATTTAATTAGATACATATTATTTTTCATTCTATATTTTAGAACTATTAATTGCTTAGACGTTTTTATTATTCCCTAGCGATTTATTTTATAGAAACAGCTAGCTTTTATTAATAATTGGGTTTATCCAGATTCAAGTGGAATTATAAATTCTTTAAGTGATAACGTCTTATTCAATTCCACATTTTAAATCAAGCATAAAAAAAAGCAAACAATCATGCAAACAACATATATTTCAATCAAATAAACAAATAATCGCCTTTAGTGGAAAGCTATCTTCCAGCTTTCGTCGTGAAACCCTGATCACTAACAGATCAGAACACCACAATTCAACTTTAAGCCATCTAAGGTCTCATTTGTGCTATCTATTTAATCTCACTCTTAACAGAAGTGGGTTCCAACTTTAGAATCATTTCATACCAATAATTGGTATAGAAATTTTTTTTTTTACAAATATGTCCCAATGATTATTTCCAATAATCATTCATATTTATATCCTAAATAAGAATATAAATTCTAATTCTATCTAGGCTTAGATCTCGACTCTGTGTCAATTATATTATACAATGTTCTGAACACAGCTCTAATACCAAGCCATAACAACCCCATCGCTATACCCATATTATTAAAGAATATTACAAGTAATGTTGTCTAATAACATGGAGCATACTACTGGTTAAAGGCGATCGAATGGGAATATATCTTTGTACTAACACTTCTATATTACCTTATGAGGATTTGAACTAAAATTTTTGACGTGTACAGTATTAATATAAAGTAATAAACACACCGATTAAAATATTCAAAACAATATACAATATAGATAAATCAGAATCAGAGTCAAAAATCATAGTGGAATAAAATACATCATATACATAATAAAAATGCGAGTTTACAAAATATCAGTACCGGACCCACATAATATCTACATCACATCTAAAATATTGTATCGGGTATAAAATGACTACTAAATAATATACATGACATATCCTTCTAAATGTCAATACATACAAGGATGCAGTAAACTGAAACAGTCAAAATAGTCTACTCCAATGCTAGCACAAAATCCAGAGGTCAACGAGTCCCTGTACCTGTAGAGTCTCGACCTGACCCGAGTATTTTTAAAATAAACGAGTCAGACTATATCTAATAAAGAGATGAGATACTGATATCGTAATTATATGACTTAACAATAATAATGGGTCATAAATACAAATATGCCTGAAACCAAATAAGATGAGCAAGACATATAATAAATCCAAATCACCATTTCATAAATCCATATCAAGTTTCAAATAGACTATCATCAAAAGTATGGTGATAGCAATTCAAAATTCTCCAGAGTCAAAAGATACCAAAAGATCTAATCATAAATCTCTCAAGAAATAATCATAAATCTATGAAGAAATAATCATCGCTCGTGATATAATAATGGTAGTCCACATCATTTAATCCAGCGACATGAGATCTACTGAAAGAGATCGCCACATAGAAAGGAAGTCTACTGAAAGAGACTGCAAATTAGGAACACCGTTAAAAAAAAGAGCAGCCGTGCACCTAAACCGTCCTATGCAAATTTTTTTTTTTTTGGAAATGCCAGCCTGTTTTTATAGTGGCCAGTCCACTTTTATTAAACTAAAACAAACATACAAAAAGGATACACAACAAACCATATGAACCAAACAAATTAAGTAGCGACAACAACAGGACATATTTTCGAAATAAGATCGGAAAAGGAAGACGAATTCCGCGCAAATATTCTTGAATTTCTTTCATCCCATATCACTGCTATCGTAAGCTTGAGGTAATGGAGATATCGCTTGGTCGACATGGTTTTCCACCTAGTTAACCTGAAGATTCTAATCCATTCAATTTTGTAATCACGCTGCGGAGGCCTCTCATGAATTCGATGAAGCACCTCCTTCCATAAATGGAATGAAAATTGGCAATTGAAGAATAAGTGTCCCACGTTTTCAGCAGCCCGGTTGCAAAGATTGCACAGAGAAATATTAATTAACCGCCGTTTAACAAGATTATCTTGAGTGTGAATCGCGTTCATCAGACATTTCCAAAGCAGCAAGTTATGTTTTTGTTTCGATCCAGACTTCCATATGCGAGTGTGCCAAGGAAAAGGAGAGTTGCATTGGTTTTGGATAATCGATCTGTAGACTATGGAAATGCTATGAAGTTTCCCATTCCAGTTAAGCTCTTCGTGGTCGACATGCTTAAAGGAGGCAGTAATGGTAGACCATAGATTATTCAGCACAGACGAACTGACATGAGGTAACTGCAGAACTTCATCGACAAAAAAAACATTTGCATTAGTATTAGTAGGAATACCAGAGTTAAGCACAAGATTATAATCGCAATGTTGAGAAAGAATCATTCCTGGAGCACACCAGGGGGAGTACCAAAAGGAGTTTGCAGAGCTGCATTGAACCATAGGAAGGTAGTATCTTCTATTAGCCAAAATCCTTTTCCATAAAAAGCTGTTATAATTGTTAGCTTCCATAGTCCAAAAATTTCCACCCTTAAGGTTATAATGCCTGTTCCATATCTCCCACATCCCCATGCTATTACTGAGTAACTTGTTAACAAGTTGGGAAGTGGTTGCTATGTTCCATAATTTTAGATTAATGATACCCAGACCACCCTTATCTAAAGGAGCAATAATTTTTTTATAAGCAATCGGAATGAGCTTAGTGGAGAAAATGTTTCCATGCCATAGGAAATGATTAAAAGCCCTATTCAACATAGTTATAAGTTTATTTGGAATGAAGAAAATTTTAAAAAAATAGGCACACATAGCAGTGGCAATACTCTGAATGATGACAAGCCTACCTGCTTGAGAAATTTTTGTACCATTATAATTATTGAGTTTTTTTGTTATTTTTTCGTATAAAGGTAGGCATTGGGCATTGGAAATTCTAGCCTTACACATAGGAGCACCAAGGTGCATTGCATTAGGATCAATAGCTTGAAGACCCGAGGCCCGAAGAATATTCTGGTAGATGACATCAGAGACCCCAGCAATATTTATTTGAGATTTATTTTTATTTAAAAATAAGCCTGTCATTTGTTTGAACTTGTGAAAAACAGAAAACACAGAGGAGATAGATTTAATGTTAGGTTTAGTAAACAGCAAAAGATCATCTACAAACATTAAAGTAGAGATATGGTGTTTCTGACACTTAGGATGATAATCAATATTGTTATTATGGCATTCAACACTAATCAATTTGGTAAGCACTTCCATAACTAAAATGAATAAGGTTGAGGAGATAGGGTCCCCTTGCCTTATACCTTTTTGAGTTTTGAAATAACCAAAAGACTCGCCATTGATAGACAAGGAGACATGCACAGAAGATATGCACGTATATATCCAAGCTAAGAAAGGTAAAGGGAAATTCATCTTGGACATAACGGATATGATTGCTTCCCAGCAAACAGAATCATATGCTTTATGAATATCCAACTTCATAAAACATCTAGGTGAAATGTTTTCCTATTGTAACCTTTAATCAGTTCTTGGGATAGTAATATATTATCAATAATAGATCTACCAGAAAAAAAACCATTTTGGTTAGGAGAAATTAGGAAGGGAAGGCAAGTTTTCATTCTAGAAGATATAATTTTAGCAATACACTTATATATGACATTACAACAGGCGATGGGCCTAAACTCTGTAACAGATTGAGGCATGTTAACTTTAGGAATAAGGGCAAGTTTAGTATGATTTATACCTTTCAGCAAAGTATTGGATTTAAAAAAATGTTGGATCGCTTTACAAAAATCATGTTTAATAAAATTCCAACATTTTTGAAAAAATAAAGCAGAAAACCCATCAGGACCCGGGGAGCTAGCACTTTTCATTTTGAAAATGGAATCTTGAATTTCATCAGAAGTAACAGTCTTTATTAAATTATTAGCAAGATCAGAAGAGATATAATTTATAGGTAAATCTTTAATGACATGACAATTTGTTACTACCTCAGATTTAGTAAAAAGAAATTGGTAGTAATTAAGAAAGGATTGCTTAACACTGGAAGGAGTGTTGACTTCAAATCCATGTCTATCTTTTATCCTATGAATTAAGGCAGCAGATTTCTTAAGCTTCAAAGAATTATGGAATATTTTAGAGTTTCTATCTCCTCCTATATCCCAATTTATTTTGTTTTTTTCTCTAGACATTTTAAGTTCAGATTTGATGGTTATTTTCAATCTCTTGGTAAGCTCACTAGCTTTATTAGATATAGCAATGTTATTAGGGTCATTTTGAAGTTGAAAATGGATATCACTAAGCTCCGATCTTAATTTAGTAGACAGCAAATTACCATTACCATACTTATGTAAAGACCAATCTTTAATGGCAACTTTACAATCTTTAAGTTTCGATTGAAGAATATACATGGGATTGCCAAATTTAGGTTTGCCCCACACTTTCTTAATTAAAGGAAGAAATTCAGGATCTTCAAACCAACTGGAAAAAATATTAAAGGAAGAAGGACCTTTATTACTTCTATTTCCCCAGTCCATAATAATAGGACTATGATCAGAAAGAGATGAGGTAGGAAAAATAGAAATTAAAGAAGGCCAAGCATTGAAAGCAGCTGAATTAAAATAAGACCTGTCCAATTTGCAGAAAGTTCTAATACCTGATCTGCTACAATTATTCCAAGTGTAAAAAATACTAGTTTTAGGGACTTCATGAAGGTTAGCAAGAAAGATTGCATTATTGAGGGGAGCCACATCCACCAGAGCCAATGGAGCTCCTATGCAAATTTACATACCAAAAGAAGTAAACGTCGTCTAACTATGCAAAACAAAAATAAACTAATGGGTTGTAGTCATTCGGTTCATAGACTACAATGCATGTAAACACCTACCATTCGAAAGAGACAGCCTATATTTACACCAAAAACAGATCTACCGAAAGGGGCCTGCCTACCAAATCTAAGAACAGTATCGACTCTTAAGTCGATGAAAAATGAGTCATCTTCTCTAGAGATTCTATCGGCCAGAAATCTGAACAACCTAAGATAGTATAACTCTAAGTGTTAATTACTATCGCTCAAGTAATCACAAGAATTTAACTGACTTTCCCATACCAGATAGTAAATTCAAGTATTTACTAAAAGCTAGTAAATTCCACTGAAACTCTATTTAACAAATTATAATAATAAGCGAAAGAATTGTACGAAAAGTCCGATAGAAATCTGACAATTCAATTGTTTATTAAAATTCTTTGCTTCATAGAAAATCACAAAATCTCATTAAAATTTCAAATCCTAAATAAATAAAATAAAAAAGTTTTAAATAAATTTTATATACACAAAGATATAATTTCCCGAAATCACTTTTTAAATCCTTAAACTCATTTTAAGGAAAAGTTATTTATTTACCAATGCTTTTATAAAATAATAACAGCTTTTATAATCAGTTAAACCTCTTTTATAACTAAATCACTTGAAACTGAAATTATTACTTCCATAACAGCTTTTAGAAAATAATACTATATTTTATCTTTTGCCTCTAAAACATTTCTAAATTTTATAATATACTAATAATAGTAAATTTTTAAAAGGTTTTATTAATAAACTTTACTTATCTTAAAAGGCTTTGTATATAAATTTTGAAATAAAAAATAAGTTAAATTTATAATATAATTTAACAATATTTTATAAATTAATTCCAATAAGGATCAAAATAGATAAAATATATTTTTGAAATTCTTTTAAACATTTAAACAATTCAAACAATAAACCCATCTAAAATTCAATATCGCTCTAAAAATATAATTCCATAATATGGAATTATTTATCGACCCTAGTTGCTTTCCGACAGCTTCGGTCACACAAACAATGTATATACTTCAATTTAAGTTAAAAGAATTTAATTTGCAAACGAACGGAACTCCGTTTGCAAATTGTCTTTCAATCCACATAATACCAAACAAACAAATCTAATCTGTATCATTCGACGAATTAGATAAATCACAATATGCAACCAATTGGATTCATAGCATGCAATTTCAATAATTTCATTCAATTACTACCATAAACCTATGCTTTTCTTAACCCAAACAAGGCATGCAAAAAGGATATAATTATATAAATATAGGTATATAAGTTATAAAATAACTCACCTTATCAAAGAGAAAACCACTCACTCGGCATTCAACAATCGCTGCCCGATATATGCCTCGGCAACTAAACTCACGTCGTCTTCTTCTTCTTGCCACCAACAACTTATCAACCACATCCAAGCTCGGTCGCCACATCGCTACTGCCCCAACACTCTCGAAGTTCATGTGCATTCCCTTGCCAGTAACTACCATTCGTAGCCTTATCACTCACCAGTCACGGCCATCAAGCCCCGGCCATCACCACGAAGCATGTATCCTTCGACTCAATCAGCCAATCGTCCAAAAAATAATCACACACAACCCTAGTTCACATGCATGCCACTCAAGCCACCTTGGCCTTCACCGGAACGCATGACCTCATGTCACATGCACGCTTCCCCTATCTCGCATCGACCTCCATCATGATTTCATTCGCCATTTAATTTTATTTATAGATATTATTATTTTTCTCTTCGCAAATCGATTTTGAGCATTAGGCCTGCTAAGGGGAAAATAGGTTTGGGGAAAGAGAGAGCGAGTTAAGTAATTAGAATCAGAAAAAGGATTGGTTTAGATTTAAATAGGTTGGGCTTATTGCTATTGTTTTTCTTTTAATTGATTCCTTTATAAATTTGTAAATCTATTCCAGTTTAATTTAATTTAATTTACACTTCATTCGATAAGAGATATATTTCCAAATTGAAAATTTTCTATTCCATTCAATATTATTTCACTCTATTCAATTATGCATTGAACTAATATAAATAAATCTATTCATCTTCATCGATTTATTGATTTGATTGAATATCAAATAAAACTTCTTTTCATCCATTTCAGTTATACAAAATTATTTACACTTTAAAATATTTTATTTTTAACAATAACACTTTATCCGGTTTAACGTCTTTTGAAAATTATTTTATTAACTAATTCAATTTGTTAAAGAAAATCTATTATTAAATAGACTTCAATTAAATAAAAATCTTGTTTTCAAAATAATAAATATAAAAAAATTGAATCCGAATACTTTTACTATAATTAGTTTATCCACTATTACGTCTTTGAAAACAGGGTTGTTACACACACAAATATACATACATGCATACATACATATATACATATATATGTATTTATTTATGTATGTATGAGTATACCTATGAATTTATACATACATACATACATACATACATACATATACATATACATATATTAAAAAGATACTTTTTCCTTTTCCTTTCGGCTAATGTAATATACGTACATATTTCAATCATATAATATTTATGTCTATACACACACAAATATATGTATAAACACACAAATATATATATATATATATATATATATCTTCGAAAAAAATGTTTCTATTTTTAAATAAAATCTTCGATTCGATATATATATATATATATATAATTGAATTGATCAAACTTAATATTTAAGTTTCAAACTTAAATATGCGTGTGCGTGTATCCGAAAAAATGTAAATTCTGGCTAAAATATAAAAACGTAAAAATTTAATTTAAAATTATATATATTATTTGTTTAATAAAATCTGCATTTATAATTATAGTCGAAAGTGTTTTTATATGTATGTATGTATATTAAAAGACAATTTTTTCTGTATAACGGACCAAATAAATTTCTATATTAGTTTGGCCAAAAATAAAGATTCTTATAAATAAAAAATAAATGTTCATATATCTTTATTAAAACAGACAAATATATTTAGGAAAAAGCCTTTGTTTGAATTAAAACTCATATAGACTTAAAGGAATATACTTAAGATGTAGAGACATGATGTCATCGAATATTATACTCAACTCCCTTAAAATGGCGATAATACACAATGAATTATTTGAAAGCCTTTGTTTTTAACTATAAAGTGGTTAAAGTTTCAACTGCATTCAATACTTTAACAAAAGTTTTAATTGTAGCTTCAATTGTTTTGATCTCCATAAAAGTATTCATATTAGTTATGTGAAGGTATTGAATTTCAAAGTACCTTTCATGTTACAAAGGACATGGATATGGTTGACTATAAGAAAATGAATTGAATATTGTAATTGACATCAATAATGGGAACTAAAATTTTAATTTTTTTTAAGCAACTTAGTAACAATTATAAGACTATCTTAAAGCATATATTACTGTTGTATTTATACAGTTTTAAGCAATTTAAAACTATTTTAGAGCATATTTATTTAGTGCATTTAAAAAATGTAATTTTAAATAGTTTTAAGGCACTTTAAGGAAATTGGAAATTTTAAATCTGTTTATGATACTTTAAAGTGGTTTAAGATGGAACTATCACTCTAGTGGTTATGCTAAAAGTGACAGAGTCTTCAAAGTTTTGATTTTTAAAAGTTTGATTTTCACACCATAATCATGTCATTGAAAATATCATAAAATGGTGAATTGATGGTGAAAAGATAAATCTTTTTTATTGTTCTTAAGAAAAATTACTGTATTTTAAATATTTGAAATAAAATAAGATGTGAAATATTAATAAAGCTATGACAAAAGTGAAAACAAATGTAATGAAAGATCAGGATTTGGTTTATAAATAATTGTTGGATTGTGATTTTATTTATTTACTAATAGTATTGACATGTAATTCAAGAAATATATAAATAAAAAGGCTTGTTTTACTTGCAAAGTAGTACTTATTGTTGGAGTTGATGGATGGAAACAATGGAAAAAGCAAGTGATAAGAGTTGTGTCGTGGATGAGGCTACTGTCTTTAAAATGAAATTCGACACGACTATGGTGCAATCGATAATTGTCATCCGCTCCCCAAGGATAACATAACAATCATTCAAACTTATGCACTCAAGGTTAAAGGATTTGGAGATTTATAGAAGTCACTACCTAGGAGTTTTGAGTATATTTGGAAAACTGATTTTATTTCAAAGGAAATTGTGGAGAGAAAGAGATGATGAAGATGATTTTTATTCACTGCAATTTTTGTATTCTTTTTTCAAAGAAGAGAAAAAAGAGAGAACTAAAATGAATGTATGATTCTATGCCTTCTACTTAAGTCCATCAATCATAATAAATAAGCATCCCATAAATAAAAATGTTTTTTCGTTTAATAAAATCATAAAAGTCTAGACAATGAAAAGACTTTGATTTTTGTTGTAGTTATCCAACAATCCCTCACTAACTACACCAAAAATCAAAGAAGAAGAGTGAAAATCACCTGGGCAAGAGGAAAGTTTCATATGTAAGTACCAATATTTTTTGATTGATTTGATACATAAAGAAATGAGTTTATAATGTAATTTAAGTGGTGAATTTCTTCTTGAACTACAAAGATTTGGGTTGACAAATTTAGTCTAAGTAGTGAATTTCTCTTGAACTACAAAGATTTTGGTTGAGATCTACCAGTATGTATTACACTTTCAATTTCTGCAAACTCCATGATAAATATGTGTTTTTAATGGTCATATGCCTACCTTGTGAACTCATGAGTGCTCTAGAGAACTCCAATCTCTCATAGAAGGCAGCCTACTTCACACCTAAGTAGGTGAATCCATCAAGTGCTCTGCTTTAGCACCACCACTTATGGTTATGGACTCATTAAGAGCAAAACCTCCACCTCAAAATTAAATAAAAATAATTCATCAAGTGCATCTCAAAAGCACTACCAATACTTGTTATGAAATATATACGAGCAATAAGGATTATATAAAAGCTCAAACTTATATCAAATGGTGAAATCCATTAAATACATTTCAAAAGCACCTCCAAAAACTAGTTAAGTATTATATAAAAACAAAGATGCTTACACTCATATCAAATAGAAAAATCCATAAAGCGCATCTTAAAAATACCACCAAAATTGGTTATGGATTATATAAAAGTAAAGAAGTCCAAACTCATATCAAATAGAAGAATCTATCGAGTGTGTTTCAAAAGCACCATCAGATATTGATTATGGATTATATAGAAGCAAAAAAGCTCAAAATCATATCAAATAGCAAAATCCCTCAAGTACATTTCAAAAGCACCACCAAGCATTGGTTATGGATTATATAGAAGCAAAGAAGCTTAAAATCATATCAAATAGCAAAATCAACCAAGTTTGTCTCAAAAGCACCACAAAAATTGGTTGTGAATTATATAAAAGCAAAGAATAAATCATGTCAGATAGCAGAATCCATCAAGTGCGTCTCAAAAGAACTAACAAAAAATGGTGATGGATTATATACAAACAAAGAACCTTAAAATCATCAAAATTCATCAAGTGCATTTAAAAAAAGCACCACCAATAACCGGTTATGGATTATATGCAATCAAACATATATACACAAAATAGTAAGGCAAAGAGTAATAATATACATTGTTTGGCCATTAATGGGTATTCATTACATTATTCTCTACTCTAGGCTCGAGGCCTATTCCTCTTGAAGATTCAAGGATTAATTCCCTTTGATGATAATTAAAAAAAGGATCCATCAAGTTTTCTTTAACCTAATTCATTTTGGTGAGATCACTTCTTTCATCAATTTCTCAATTACTTCAGATCTAAAATAAATATTTCTTCTCATTCCATTAATACACTCTTATATAAATTCCAATGTTCATCGTTAGGGTTATGAGTGTATCTGCTCACATCATGAATAATGATATGTTTAATAATTTAATAGTAACATCATGCTTTCTTCAATTTTAACATATTTATTGGGTCCCTTATTCTTTTCAAGGTATATACTAGGATCATGGAAGATAGCACATGCGTCATATCAAAATAATCAAGCCATTTTTTATTTTTCTTTTTCAATATAGTCAAAATAATCTATGGGAAAATCATTTTCAATTTTTCTCATTTTTGTGGCTAATGTTACATCTTGTACTCCTAAGTCATTCATCTTGATTTGAAATTTTTAATCTCTTTCACTACATTCAAGTTTGTAACAAAAATTAGCATATATTTAATATTGTTAACCCAAAAAATGGATCAACACCCTGGATCAAGTGTGAAAGCACTAGTGCAGATAATTAGCAGCACAAATCTCAGATAAACAACAAATAAAAAGCAGAAGTAAGAGAAGAGACACGAAATTTTTATAGTGGTTCGGCTGACTCTGGCCTACGTCCACTTTAATCAATCTTTATTATGATTATACTAGTTGAATCTCTCTGGATATCAACTAGTTAGTCCTTAGATCTAAGTTACAATAAGTTAGAATAAGTCATAAGTATAAGGGTTGACTGGAGAATCACAATAACCCCGCTGATGACTGTTGTGAGGAAGAAGAAAGTTGAAGAAGTGAAGGAATTCCAGTAGAGTAATGGCAGCTCTTTCTCCGAAAAAGATCCATCTCTAGTTGCCGTTAGGTGAGTATTTATAGGGTAATTCAGTGAGTGTTGGGCCAGAAGTCCAAGTGCTGAAGAGTCTAGTTGTTATGCCAAGTAATCACCGAAAATCTCAAATCAATCTGAGTCATTTCTATGGATCGCCAGCTATCCATAGGCGATGGATCGCTAGATATCCATAAGGGATGGATCACTAGCTATCCATCAACATAGCATAATTTTCTACCAGAAGCCTTTACTTAGTGCTACGAAGGAGCTCGGAAAGTTTGAGGGCAATCCGACCTACCTTGATGGATCGCTAGCTATCCATAGGGGATGGATCGCTAGCTATCCATCCACTTAGCATATTTTTGAATGATCTTTGTTTGGTTGTCTTCCTGTCTTCTATTTATGTGTCTTATCCAAATATCAAGTCGTTTGGAATTAGTTTGATCATCCGTCTTCATGGGTCATATAGTCTAGAAGAATCATCCATAGCTCACTCAAACCTTAACGAAATTGAATGAAACTTTGCAGGAACACTTTAGAGGGTGTTAGGGACCTAGATTAAAAATATGAGGTGGTGGGGTCCAATCTAGATGGGTCGCTAGCGATCCATCTAGATGGATCGCTAGAGATCCATCAAATCAACTCCAAATACTCTCAATTTTTTTCCAGCCTTTTTCTATGTCTTCTAAATGTTCTTCCAAAATTTTAAGTCAATCCGACTTTGTATGAGTTCTGTAGGTCCATTTTAAGTTAGCTGTTTTTGGTCAAACAGCTTGAATCCGGTAAGTTTCCCTTCTCAAGCTAGATTGTTTGGCATGCTATGAAACTTGGCAAGCGTCTCTAGGGAATATATTAGATCATGATGCAATAGGACTGGAGGATCCACGAGCAAGCTTTATGGATCGCTAGCGATCCATCGCCTTAGCTTGTTTTTGCATTTCTCTTCTTTGGTCTTTCTCTTCTTTTCCTTCTGATCTTCTTGGTCGATCCTTAAGATATTTTGACTTGCTGTAGATGTTCTAGTTCCCTTTGAATTCTATTAGGTTAAAAACCTAGTTAACGCTTGCCCCCCAAAGTACGCCTTTTGAATGAAAGGTGTGTTTTGCTCCAGAACAAGTCTTTGATTGTTGAACTTTCCAGTGGCTTTAGCCTTGGCAAACCATCCAGTTCATTTGGATTCTTTGGTCAATTACAAGTCGCTCCAAACCTGTTATATCCTAGGACTCTAACTCTGCTTAGGTGTAATCTATACATCACAATCATTCCGATTTCATTCAGGGTTATTACATCACATATCTCTAATTAAATCACATGTTTCCAATTACATCACATATCTCCATTTACATCACACATCTCTAATTGTCCAATGTTCATTCGGGATTTACATCACTATCAATTTTTCTTCTCGTTCGTAGTTGTCACATCATATATCAAAATCGCATTATATATCGAAATCACATCATATATCAGTATCACATCATATATCAGAACCACATCATATATCAAAATCATCCTGTGTTCATCTGGGATTTATCAGTTTTATTCTGTTTATAAGGCACTCAAATCCTTTTATTAAATCAAATCTATTTTAAGGCTCGATCTCTCCTGATTGTTTAAGTTTAATGCGTGATCTCTTCGGATCGTTCAATGTTTAGTTTAATGCGCGATATCTCCGGATCGTTTAATGTTTTATCTAATGTATAATCTATCCGGATCGTTTAATGTTTTAAGTTAAGGGGACGATCTCTATGGATCGTTTGTTTGTTAAGTTAAGGGGGATGATCTCTCCAGATCATTTGCTTATTAAGTTAAGGGGGATTAAGCAAGCCCATCCGCTCACTCTCCGGTGAGGGGACTTACTTCTTGCACTCCGGTCCCGTCTCTCCGGTCGGGACTCTATGGCGTTCGATATCGTACAAGTCCCTCCACACGCTCTCCGGCAAGGGGACTTGCACCTTGCAATCTAATCTCGTCTCTCTGGTCGGGACTTTATGGCATTCAAAATCAGTTATCACATTAAATATGGATTTTACAAAATTCAAATTTCAAATCAAAGCAAACAAGCAGAAATTAAATAAGCATAAATCTTGAATGTCTATCCCAGACATCCGACTCGGAGCGTGGCAAGGGATCAATCTAGGTTTTGTGCACGTCTAAGCGGTCTGAGATTATTATCCTAAGCAATTATCCCGGATATCCGACTTAGAGCGCGACTAGGAACCAATCTAGGTTAGCACACGTCTAAGCGATCTGGGATCATTATTGTTTTTACCACTAATATACGAAAAGAAAAGTGCATAAAAGAAACCAAAGCAAAGAGTTGCAACTGGATCTAACTTCCCATCCATCCCGGTTATGGTATTATATGTCTTGGCCTAGATCCCTGGGCAATCATTGAAGCCTCTGGTGTGGGTGGTGGCTGCTCCGGCTGTGCAATCGCAGCTCTGTTCCTCATATACTGCGGCAGTTGGTCGTTCCGAACCAGTTCTTCTATCAGATCACGAAGGTGTCGGCACTCATTCGTTTCATGTCCGCCAAGCTCATGGAAGATGCAAAATTTTTCGGATCCTTTCTCTCAATCAGTGGGCTCTCTTCTCGGGGGCTTTTGATAGGGAATTTGCCCCCTAGTGTCTAGGTATATCCTTTCCATGGTTTCAGGTAGCTCAGAGTGGGAAGAAAATTTGGGCTCCCTCCTTTGTCATTTAGATTCTCTAAAATCATCATCAGCTTCTATTTTCCCTGTCTTTTCCAAATCCTGCTCCGGAGGATCCCATACCATCCACGGCATAAATTTTGACATCTTCAGCTTCATCCTCAGCGTCAGCATCCTCCTGACGTAAATATCTCTCAGCTTCATTGTAAAACTCAGCAAGATCCATTGGTGGATCTCTCTTAAGTGCAGCCCTGAAGTCGGTCTTGCTCGCGACTCTCGTCACTACCGCCATCAAAATCACTAAGGGGTCTGGCCTAACGACCGCAGCCGCTGCTACATTGAATCTTGTTAAATAACATCTCAAGGTCTCCCCAGGCCTTTGTTTCACATTTGCCAATGTCATCACATTCTTCGGTTGTGAGACGTAAACTTGAAATTGTCTTAAAAATCTACCTACTAACTCGGTCCATGTGCTAATGGAACCATTCTCCAGTTGCCTAAACCACATTGCTGCCAAATCTGTCAAGTATAATCGGAAGCACGGCCCCATTACTTCCTCAGAAGCACCCAACACCTCCATATGTTGGATGTATCTCATTAGACAAATTATTGGATCGGTCTTTCCATCGTACACTTCCAGCGCGGGAAGCTTGAAATCAGGAGGATTACTCACATTCTGGATATTAGCAGTACCCTGATCTGTGGGTCCTCCTCTAACCAACCTTCTTACCAAATCAACGATTCAATTTTTCACCATCAAATGAAGGTCTTCGTCCGAAAGCAATGTTCTGCCCCCTGTCTTGGCAAGGGAAATCCGGTGCATACTCCACTGGTTGCACACTAGTGTTCTGCCCTACTCTTCTAGTCTCATTTCGTCCTCCGCTCCTCCGGGGTAGCCTTGTCACATATTCCTCCGTCGGTTGCACTCTAGTATTCAGATTAGCTCCCGTAACACCAGTTTTCGGAGTTTCAACTGTCACTCCATTGTTGGCTCTTTTGGTGCCAGCTCCAATATTGATCCCATCATCAGCGTTGATTCCCGTGTTGCCCCCAACTATCAGTGCTCTGGGCGTAGAGACAACGTTCCATCTCGTTCTAATCCAACTCTAGCATCTCTTATATTGTTCCTTAGGGTTTGAATTCCTACACCTCCTGCAATTCCTTGTTGTCCCATCCTTTGGAAGAAACCCTCCATCATCTCTTGTTGCCTAGCCAAGATTCCATCCTGCATCTCCTTCATCAGCCTTTCCATTCTTCTCTAGCTACGTAGTTGGATTAGTGAGAATTTGACGATACTTCCTGATTGCCCCAGGCTCTAGTTGACTTGTTCCAGTTTTAGATCTAGTGTTAGGCTTCTTCATTTCTCCCCAATCATAGATTCAAGCTTCAAGTTTCTGGTTCTACCTTTGTTCTCATTGAAAGTACCAAAATGTTAACCCAAAAAATGGATCAACACCCTGGATCAAGTGTGAAAGCACCAGTGCAGATAATCAGCAGCACAAATCTTAGATAAACAACAAATAAAAAGCAGACACTACAACAAAAAGGGACTTTTGCAGCGTTTTAGAATTGCAGTCATTATCATCCACAGCGTTTCGAAGAACGTTGTATTATGTGCCGCTGTAGAAGAGCACGAATATATCGCAGCGTTTTCTGAAAATGCTGCTAAAAACGAATATACTGCAGCGTTTCTGAATGGCTATTAAAAAATGGATACTAAAGCTTTTATGAAACGTTGCAAAAAAATTTTAGTGCAGCGTTTTCTAAATCATGCGCATTCATTTAGCAGCATTTTGAAGAATGCAGTTAAAAAACATGCTTCAACATGTCATTAATATAGCATCATTTATGAAACGCTGCAATAATATATAATGCAGCGTTTTTGTTCTTAAGTTCGATATCTGTAGCAATTTTTTATAGCTTCGAATGTTGTTTTGCAGCATTTTGCTATTTTAGTTTGCAGCAGTTTAAAAACAATGCGGTATATCAGGTTTTGCTTCATTTTTTCCCCTTACTGCAGCAATTTTAAATCAGTTATAGCTAATATATTCAATAACAAACTACTCAATTTATAACACAATAATGTGATATAATAAACAACTTTATAGATAAAACATAATCAAAGCTACATCAATTTCGTTAACTATAAGATTTAGTCATATACAGAATTTTAAAAACCATGTTTTCACTCAAATGTTAGGGACAAGATCTTACAATTTTTTTTTTGTTAAAAGAGCATAATATAAATCAAGGAAAGTCAAAGCTCTTCTCCTTCAAAAGTCCAATATTCCTATATGAAAAAAAAATTAGAGATAAACGGCGAAAGAATGTCATATAGTGCTTGGAAATGGTCATTCAACACACATAACAAGAATGGTTATTCAAACAATAACGACCTGCATACTCATGCTATTTCAACAGAGTTCATCAAAGTTTAACACATAAAATCAATCTAAAAGTATAATCCAAATATTTACCAAACATAATCCAACAACCAATTCATGTTTATCTGTCTTTGTTAATACTTCATACAAATGTTTGTCATAATTCAGGTCAGATTTTAGGTAATTTAACACTTAGTTGCCTTGTGGTGCATTATCCCTTTTCCATCATTCTAATGGTGATTTGATGAGTAAATAAAGGACAGATGCCAAAAATATTAACCTTGTATATTATTTTTGTACAGGGCAGGAGTTTACCAATGGGAAAATCACAACCTTCCATCACATAAATACAAAGGCACAAGCGGTGGATTAGCCATTTGCATAAGTGGCTTTGCTGATCATCAACTTTCCATAGATACTATGGTAAACATATTGTACACCGTTTAGCAGTATTTTGTTTGTCTAATTTGTTTTATTTTAGCATGTAGTACATGCTCCTATTCAAATCATATTACTATTTGGTAACTATAAGCTGCTTATTCCAAATGGGTTATATATAAAATGCAGCTTCTTAGTTCATTTCATGCTTAAGAAGTCCGTGCTTTCCAAATCTTAGTTTATAGTGAATTGTCTTATCATAATGTTTATGTAACCTTGTGGATTTACATCAATTAGTAATTGGTTGACTGCAGGCTTTGTCAGGACATACCACAACTGGTGCGATGACTTACAGTTTAATTTTAGCATTAGAAAGTAATCCTGGAACAACATATGGGCAATTGCTATATTCCATGCGATCTGTGATTCGTGGCGCCAATACAAACACCAAGTTGTCTGGCCTAGTTGCTTCTTTTGCAAGGAAAGTTCTCAAGTATGGTTTAAGACAGGTACATTCTCTTTTTTTTTTGCATTTTATTTTAGTGGATGAAGAAAAAGAAGAAGTCGCTATAATTTTTTTAATGTAATTTATGCATTGCTGCTTGATGGAGAAATAAAAGATGTTGAAAATTAACGCAAGAGTTTTAGTTTAGTTTCTTACTGCACCTTAAATATAAACTTTATCAAGATAATAAGCATGTACTTTCTACTCTTAATGGGAGTAAAGTTACACTTTCAGGGTTGCTTAATGTTATTGATGGTCTATGGTCGGCTTGTGTACGTGAAAGACTGTTTGTTTTCACTGCGAATTATAAGGACAAACTAGACGAGGCACTTATAAGAGCAGGAAGAATGGATATGCATATAGAGCTTTCTTACTGCAAGTTTGAAGCGTTTAAAATTCTTGCTTGGAATTATCTGTATATTGATCATCATTAATCGTTTTCTACAATTGAGAAATTGATAAAGGAACATGATATTACATCTGCAGATGAAGCAGAGAAATTGATGCGAAAGGGCAACACGGTTGATTGGGTTAAAAAAAATGCTTGGACGATTTGATCAAAGCTTTGACTGAAATCAAAGTTAAGAAGGAAGTTGTACAAGGAACTGAACACGTTATTTCAGAAGGGGAAACGAGTGGAGAAATTATGCTCGCTTAATTAACATGCAAAAGAAGATGGGTGATACGTGTGATTTGTATGTAAATTTTATGCTTATATTTGTGTTTATGTATATTATTACTATACTAGTTCTTGAACAAAAATATCTTAGCAGTATTTCCACCAAATTTTCAAGAAAATGCAACGTCAAGTTGCCCACACTCTGAAACCTTGAGAATCTGATTACATATTTATATATCATTAAAAAAAGGCACATTGATGTCTCAAAACTTATGGATACAAAATAAATATATCGACTGGAAAAAAAATGATTCACGAATTTATTTTATTTTTTTACTTCTGTTCCAATTTTGGTTTTAGAGTAAGCTTTGGGTTTCAAACCTGAGGAGAGGGAGGGAAAAAATAGTAACACGTGACTTCTAATGGAGGGGTTGCTTGTTTAATTTTCATTTGGGTTGGGCTAAGATTTGGATCAGTTGTCAGTATTAGTTAGGATTTCGAGTCAATATTTAACAATGTATAATAACTTGTATAAAATAATTATGAGAGTAGTTGTCTAGTAATTCTGTAAATTAATTGCATGAATGAATTTGAGTTAATTAGAGTACCTACACTTGACCATTATTCCAAACGGATTTGAAGAAAAACAAATTGTGCAGTTGTTCATATAGAAGAAAACCTTTATCCAAAAAGTTTGCGTCGAAGCTTTAACAATTACCTAAATGAAAAAAAATACAACAATTAATTAAAAAACAATATGCACATTTATTTATGATTTATCTAGTTGAATTAAATGTAAAAAATCAGGAAATGAAATATGATCCTCCTAAGTGTAGACAAAAGCATAATAAATTATATCTCATGCTTACTAGAAGGTGAATTTGCTATAACATTTGCAGAAGGCCAAGCTACAGTAGAACCAATTGCATCTTCGATGGTTTCAAACTCAGATGTAGGTCTCCACAAACATGCGTTTGGAACTTTTACCGTGTCTACCCAAACTTTAACTGCATTTTCTCCAAGTGGAACAAAATGGACCAATACTTTTGGGTCAATTGAAGACACACGTCCTTCGGCAATCACTTCAACTCCATCAAGACCAATCAACTTGCATTTAGTGTTTAACTTCAAATTTGTACTCTATCACACAACAAAAGAAACTATTTAAATATATTTAAAAAAAATAAAAAGTGTCTACATTTATATTTAATATATTTAACACATAAATTATGCACATTATCATTGAAGATATTACGACATTCATTGTGTGAGAAGATGTTGTGACATTGATATCCTCAACAACTACATTTCCTTCCGGCCATGCAACTTTGCTACCTGTAGCTTCTCTAACGTATGTCATACCCGCTGGCGGTCTCCACAAAAATGCTTTTGGTTTCTTACTCTCGTCGATCAAAACAAGCACATCAGATGGTCCAAGAGGAATATTATTCACAAGGTGTTTCAGATCACTGGAGTACAATCGTCCTTCAGCAACTAATTCTTTACTTCTGATCCAATCATACAGCTTGCATTTGATATTTGTACTGCTGGTTTTACTCTAGGAATGATCATATTTATAAAATAAATTTTGTGTACTAAACCATAAAGTTATTAAATACATGAAGAAATTATGTTTACCGTATTTCTTCTTTCTTGGAGTATTTCATGGTGTGCAAAACAACTCTATCAGCAATATGTATGTAAGTTAGTTTTTTCAAAGAAGTCATACACTACAACATGCTTGAATTCTCAATTTTTTGTTGATTTCAAACCGATTCAACAATATAGCACATAATAGATTATATTAACATATAAACAGTGAATTTTTCTAAGTGTCACCTGATTTTGTGATACCAACATACAGACCGTCTTCTTCAAATCGACAACTCTATTTTGAATTTGGATTGTATGTTTTTGATTAGCTTGTGACAAAATAAACTTGGTGTGGGTCATACTTCTTCCCATTCCTCTTAATCGCCCTGGTTTAACTTGCCCTAAAACTACCGAAAGTGCATCTTCTCTCACATTAGTTATTGAGCAAGATTGTGATTCATTTTCAATTTTTTTATCATCTCCTGTAAAAGTCAACATGCATGTTATCTTACAATTATCACATTCTCAAGTCATTTACAATATTTCAAACTGAAACAAAAGCACATACAATAGTATCTCCAATAGTCGTGTTTACTGGCTCGCCATTTTTGTGAGTGTGAGATTTGATCCAAAAATGAACCCTAGAAACAGAAGATGGATCGGAATTCTCGTTTCTCTACATAAAATATAATAATTGATCGTATTAGCTATAATACTTAAAACTAGTTCAAGACATAAGTAGTGTGAACCAAATGAAAATAAACATATATATACTGTCAAATAAGAAGCCATGTTTATTCATAGCTTAATGTTACAAAGATTATTTTCTACAAAAAAGTTAAATTCATGTAAAATAAATGTCTTACGATATCTTCAGTTAATCGAGCCATTACTTTACGACCACATGTATGTGGCATTTGTTTATGCCTAATAGCTTTGAATGTTTGGCTTTGTCCCTAAAAAAACATAATACATTGGATAGTTACTTCCTATACATGCAAATGATGAACGATTAGATGTAATTTACCTTAAATTTTGAACTAGTATTCAAGTTGATAAAATCATTCCACGCCTTTGTACTTCTAATGTTATCTGGTTTCATTTGAAGCCTTTCCTCCTTGGATTTTGCTTTTAATATTCGTTGAACTAATCCAGATTTTGAACATCTGAAAATACACCCCATTTGCTGAAATATGGGGACTTTTTGCTATTCCTCATCTAACTTAAATCTAGCCTGCATCAATCAGTGTTGTAACAATTAATAGGTTAATTAAGTTGATGTACTTCTTTTAGAAAAATATGTACATCGTTTTTGATGTCTTTTCGAACAAGAAATTTAGAAATATAAAATGACATTACTTCAATTGCAATATATGCATACATGTCACTGATATAAGTGGTAGGATTATACTGACATATTGGTATATGAACCGGAATAAAAAAAGCAACTCAAATTAAAAAAACCATGAACAAGATTGGAACTATAATGTTCATTTGAATTATTTATGGTGGCATGATGTATCTTTCCTTCGAGGACTCGTATCCTTTCTATTTGCAAATTAACTGACTATATTAATAGCATCACTATGTGTGTGTATTGGAAAAAAAACTTAAGATTATACGACAACATAAGCCAATGATTCATCGACATATTTCAGTTCTAAATATACTTTTCTCTAATTTATACAATTGTGCTTCATGCACTAATAATTATATCATTTGATCAATGATCCATCCATTCATATTATAGTGAAATGCAAGAGACTAGTCTACTATAGTAAGCGTCACAATATAGAGACTGAACATGTCATATCTAATAAACAAAACAAAAAAGGTCTAGAATAATCTAAATAACTTTCTACCTCTCTTTTGACATCCAAGGATAGTACTGATTCACCAACTATCATATTTTCTTGCACACTTGATAAAATTTAAGAAAAGAATAAATACTTAAAAATGCAAAACATAAAAGGTGTTGTTTATATTTAATTCAGAAACCGTGCATATTTACAAACTGTACATTCGTTTACAAACTGTACATTCCTTGTTTTCTGATTGAAAATATTATCAAATATAACCGTGCATATTTACAAACTGTACATTCCTTGTTTTCTGATTCATCTTTGATTTAATTTACATAGATACCAATTTATATTCTCATGGATTAGAGGACAGACGCCCTTTGGTTATTTTACCATTTACTTTCTAACCTATTTTTACCATAAATTCAGAAAACAAAGGTTATACTGATCTTTGTATCTATCTTCATTTTAATTAACCAGATTTAGTATTTTTTTATATAAATTCTATGAATCTTTTATCTTGAAAGGCTACTTACTTAAAGTTGCAAGCTGTAAGGACGGTTTATATTACGATCAGTTGGGAAATCTACATTAGTCTTAAACATTATATATGTTATCTAATATTCGATGAATGATAACTTTTACTATAATACTAAAATAATATATCTCATTTAACACTTACTGGATAACAAGTGATGTACCAGTTTTCATTGTATAGTTCATTATTTACTCATGCACATTGGCAACATCATACGAACAGTATTGAATCGTGCCTTGTGGGCTACTAGTTGACTACAAAATGGATCCAAAAAAAGATAATCGGTGCATAAGCGAGTGCATTTCATAAATGTATTTTTCAGGTTGATTTTTCGTGTATGGAATATTTAATCAAAATCAATTGTTTTCTAGTGAGACTGAAACTCAATTGCAGTATTCAAAAATTACATTACCTGAATGGATTCTCATAGAACAGATTTCAAATCATCACCAAGATGTCTCCAATTATTAAGCGTAACCGGAACATGCTCTCGTACAAGCGGCCCCAGATAAGAAGATAAGCGGATTGATCCATCGCCTATTGGTTCGGCATGTGCATTAAATTCAACTTCGATCCGATTTGCGAAGCTTGATGGAAGTTTCTTTATTTTAGTGGGACCTCTAGGTTTTCTTTTCCCTAGTACATTTGTAGCTACATCTTGGATAGATTGTTACCTTCAACATATTCTTCGACATGCATTATATTGCCTTCAAGTGCATGAGCGTTGTCGTCGTTTAAAACATTATTCTCTTCCATGTGCTTATTTTATACATTAGACTCCTTGAGTAACACGGATTCCTTTTTTTGGTTTCGAGTTATCCTCTTCATTTTCTGTAATAGACGGTAAAAAGACAAACCAGTATAAAGATCAACAAAGAATTATAAGTTTACACACGATTCAAAGCAACTTAAATTTATGGGTGTTTAAATATTGCTAGCAACTAGCCTGTATGTTCTATTAATCATAACCCATAATCTACACAAGCATGAGCAACTTTAATTCCAAAGTATTTTGATTAATTTTGCAAGTATGTTGTCACTTATATCAGGACTTATCGAAATGCTAAACAAAAATAATATTATTTCTCAAAGAAACATGAAGCACATGTGATAACTAAGAACAATAAGCATCGGCCTTCTGCCTGTCAAACATAAAACTGACAAATAACTTTAGCACAAAACAACAGCAATCAATATGGCAGCTGCCAGTATCACAAAATAAAAAAAGTGAATATTTTGAAATTTCAACAGAGAGCATATCCTAAGTGCTAACCATCAAATAACACAATCTACATGCAATGAAACGAATTCGAACGTCCCTAGGATGACAACATAGTTTGCGAACCATTTGTCTATTTTGGACTTTGAAGTTTCATCACATCTTCACAAATTCTAATCGTTTATAACGTAGGAAGTTTATTGGTTTTTTAGTTGTTTAATGTTAAAAAGAATTCCACTGTTGTTTAGTTTACACTTTTTTAGTTCAAAAATT
The DNA here is from genome assembly GCA_030737815.1 of Allium fistulosum. Classification (NCBI taxonomy): domain Eukaryota; kingdom Viridiplantae; phylum Streptophyta; class Magnoliopsida; order Asparagales; family Amaryllidaceae; genus Allium; species Allium fistulosum. The sequence continues at coordinate 594,561,314 of CM060905.1, forward strand.
CCACTGTTTTTTAGCTGTAATATGTACTTACTCTACAAGTGGTTCCACCACAGCCATATTCATTAGCACAGCCAAGTGAGCATTTTGTTTTTCACTAGAAGCCAGCACAACTGTTTTGCAAGCTGAAATTGGACATCCTTCAAGTATTACATCATTTTCATAATCGTCATTTCAGACTTCCTTTTCCTCCAGTTGCATTGGTTTTTCTAAAAAACCACTGAAAAATTTCATGCACTCTTCTGCAATATAGGATTCTGCAATACATCCCTTTGGTCGTGCATGATTTCTTACATAATGTTTAAGTGTTTTCATGTATCTTTCAAAAGGCTACATCCAACGAAAGTGAACGGGTCCACACAATCGCACTTCGTTTCCAAGATGAACTGTCAGGTGTATCATTATATCAAAAAAGAAGGTGGAAAATATCTTTCAAGTTCGCACAAAGTTATAATAATCTCATCATCAAGTTGTCGCAGTTTTTCTCTATCAAGGACACGTTGACATAATTTATTGATGAATGAACATAAATGAATTATTGCATTTCTTGGCTTCTTTGGTAAGAGTCCTCTTATTGCAACTGGTAATAATTGTTGCATTAAAACATGATAGTCATGTGATTTCAAGCCGCTAATTTTGCAGTCCTCCAACGATATAGAATTTCTGAAATTCGAGCAATAACTGTCGGATCCTCTGAAATCATACAGTCTTTTATAGAATAGTTTTTTTCCAAAATTTGACAATGTATAGGGAGCTGGTGGAAGATATGTTTTTTCCCACGAGACTGTGCATAAAGAGCGTGTCGAATTCCCCAATCCTCCAAATCTTTTCTTGAATTAATTCTATCTTTCGATTTGTTATCATGTAACATCGTGCTTATAATACTTTCACCAACATTTTTTTCTATATGCATTACATCTAAATTATGACTCATTGGAAGTTCCTGCAAAAAAAATTTCAATATTTTTATACTTCATTAATATATTTATGTACTATTGGTTTATTAAAAAAAATTGGATAACTAACCTCCCAATATGGTAAATCAAAGAAGATTGATCGTTTTTCCACCTTGATAGCTCTCTTTTTGTAGGATCATCTTCATCTTCTCTATTATTAGAATTTTTTCTCTTCTTACCTGGCTGCTTCTTCGTTAATTTATTTTTACCTTTTCCCTTCTTGTTCTTATTATTTTCCATTTTGCCTTTTTTCCCAAAATTATTCCAAAAGCTTTTTAATATGCTAGAAATATTTCTTCCGGTTAAAATTCTAGGTCTGTAGTCGTTTTCTATAGTATTATCAAACCAAGTTTTCTATTTTTTAAAGAATCTGAACGAGGTAAAAAATTTCTATGACCTATATAGACAGTTTTCCGACAATGATTCAACCACCGATAATGAGTATAGACACCGCATAATGGGCAAGCTTTTTTACCCTTAATGCAACATCTAGCAAGATTTCCATATGCTGGAAAATCATTTATCGTCCATAACTAAATTGCTCTCGTATTAAAAAGTGTTTTACTAAATGCATCATAAATCTGAACTCCGTTATCCCACAAGTAATGCAAATCTTCTACCAATGGAGCCAAATATATGTTAATATCATTTCGAGGTTGTCTTGGGCCAGGAATAAGCAATGTTAGCATGATATTTTCTTTTTTCATGCATAAACTGGCGAAAGATTATATGTTACAAGAATCACAGGCCAACAACTATATTTTGAACTCAATGTTAAAAATGGATTAATACCATCAGTAGCAAGACCAAGTCTTAGATTGCGTGGATCAGCTGCAAATGATTTCCATTTCTCATCCACCACATTCGATGTCACAGAATCTACAGGATGACGTATTTTTCCATCATTACTTTTGTTACTGAAATGCCAATCTTCTGCCATCTTCTGTGATCTAAACATTCTTCTAAATCTTGGAATAATTGGAAAATATCTCAGAACTTTAACTGGAATACCATGCATAATTTCTTTTGTGCGTTCGTTCATCTTCCATCTTGAGAATCTACATTTTGGACAATTGTCAAAATCTTTGTACTCTCCTCTAAAAAGACAGCAATCATTTTGACAAGCATGAATTTTCTCGAAACCCATATCAAATATTTTGAGAAATTTTCTTAAATCATATAACGTCTTGGGAAGTACGTTATCTTTTGGCAATAACAGTTATTGCACATTGAGCAGTTTGTCAAAACTAGTATCGGACAATCCAGTCTCACATTTAAGATCATACAAGGCAATAATTATAGATAATTTTATTTGACAGTGCAACCAGGATATAATGGGATTTCTGCATCTTCTAAAAATTTTAACAAATCCTCCTCTCTTCTTTGTGCACAATCTTCATTTTTATCATCATCGGAAAAAGTACGATTGAAGAAATCTTCATCTTCATAATGAACGGCTTTGAATAAATCATAAGTGCCATCAGATTTAACATCTTTGATTATATTTATTTGATCGCCGTGATGATACCACGTACCACTCTTGTATATGGGATCCATTCCTTTTATAACTAAATGCTCAACGACAGTATTTCCGCAATAATGACTAAGATTATGACAGTCTAGGCAAGAGCATAAAATCTTCTCTACATTTTCCAAATTTCTCATTGCAGCATACACAAACTTCCAAGCTCCTTGCTCATATTCCTTGCTTGTTATATGAAGGACGATATTATTAAAAGTTAACATCAAAAGTATATTATTTGGTTCTTAAAATATTTTTATCGTCGGTATTATATAGTTACCTGTGTAGATGCATCCAATCTTTATCCATCAGAAAATGAAAATAGGCTCCTATACATAAACTGTATTAATAACAATCTATAATATAATAAAAAGGATTATCATCAAGTGAAATTCACAAAAGAAAGAACATAATATATGATAACTGTTGCATATAATAAAATAGTCAACCGAATAAGGTGAACTTATTCAACTTGTTGGAGGTACGATTAACTCAATTAAGAAAATAGAATATATAGAGAGAACTAAAACCAGAGATATTACTATGTGATGCAAATAAGATTAATACATAGAGTGTACAACTCAATTCATTTCAGTAGAATGATGAACAAGAGACACACATCAACGGGTAATCATGTACAAGAAATAATGTTAAAATAGAAAATGTTTAACATTTCATATTTTAACAAATGGGCAATCAAATCCATAAAGCCATAGGTATGTAAATTAAATCAATATTTTCTAAATCAGAAAGCGCAAACTATTTTGTGTGTACTTTTCAAAAAGTTTTTAAAAAATTGAATTAAAATTATTTATTCGTAAATAGCGATGATTGTTTTTTAAGAACAATTTTAGTAAATAACTACAGTTTTTCACCATTACTGGATTTTATAAAAAAAAATTCTCTCAAAAACTGCAACTTAACTTCCATTTTCTATCAGAAAAGTGTAAACTACCTTTTGTTTTCTGTTTTTAAAAAATAAAAACCTAACTTACATATTCATTGCTATAGGAACCTTTCTTATAACAACATCAGAAAATAAGGACCCATCGCTTTTTTTTATTAATTTGTAAAATTAATAATACAGAAATTACGATAATACAGAATTACCAGTCCCAGTTCTTTTGATATTACATAGTCATCAATAGGTACTTGCTTAATACTGTGTTACAATTCTGTCTTGGTGGTCTTTACAGGAGGAACCGGAGAGAAACCGCAAGTCCTCAATAGGTACACTTATGGAGCTTTATATGTTTCAGTTTCAGTTTCATGTTAAATGATTTTCATCTACGACATTAAGTGTTTTTATTTGGCTCAAGTTTTCACATAATTGTATAGGTTCAAAATCATTTGTTAGCTCAGGAAAGCAAATGAGGGAGGTTGCACGTCCTACATGCACAGTCCACTTACAAGTTAGACAATAACCCTGACCCATGCTAAAAAATTCAATATTAGTTATAAAACCTTACTGTTTTTGCTAAGTTTATGTATGTTTGTGCACTAATATTCGACTACAATTTTTTTTTGGGTAAATATATACAGGTACAAATTCCAGCTTCAGGTTCTGAAACAATAAAATGAGGTGTCTGCTAGTAACCCTTCCTTGTTAGTGCACACTAACTTAAAGAGCTAAGATTTTATAAAGCTTCAAAAATGAACTACTGCCTATGCCCGTTGCGTCTCATTTTATGTTTTATTTGTATAAATAACATTAGGACATGACAATTGAACACTTGTATCATGTTTGGGTGGGAGTCTACTTTGTGTGATATTACGCTACTATGCCTATAGCTTCGAGTTAAATTTAATGATATATGTTTGTTGATACTGTTAATATATATATATATGATCTGTAGTGTGTGTTTACTATATTTAGTCATCTGCACGTGTGACCAACTATATATGCGGATGTTTCTTTCAAGTTTCAAGGGGAGAGAATGATGGGCAGTACAAACTGGGTTTTATGTCATATTGTGCATCTTTTTTTCCTTATCCAAGGTGATTTAAATCCAATTTACCTGATGTTTTCAGAAACGTCCTTCATTTGTATAGGTGGCCCACACCATTTAATTTGTGAGCTTCATCCTGCTCTCTGCAATTCATATCTCACTCTGCATGCATCACACCAATGAAACTCCTAGCGAATCGAACTGAAACCGCTGCTACATTGCTTTTGACTAAATTTTCTCCATTTTATATTAACATCCCCAAGTTTTAGAGTTTTTTATTTTTATTTTTATACTTATTTTTTTTAACATCCCTAGGTTTTAAAGTCTTTTATTTTTATTTTTATACATATATTTTTTTAACCAATAATCATAGAGCAGCTTTCAATGGCACCTCGAATAGTATAGCATCTCTGTAGCCTCATGATTTCTACCACACAATCCAAGTTAAATAGTAGCGCTTATCATAATTATACATGTAATACTTTTATTTTATTTCTATTTACGAGTGACATAATCTCATTTTGATCATTCAAACTATGGTTTATATTGAATTAATGGGGCAATGTGAAAAGTAAGCGTTTCCTACGCCAGAGTAAAACTATGGTTTATATTGAATACATGTAAAACTACTGTTTAGGATGCAGTTTTGTTTAGTTTTCTATTCGTTGTTTGTGTCAATGTGAAAAGATTGAATCTTATGTTTTTGCAGGCTACTGTTAGTGATTTGTAGGAGGCCATTCATGCTAAAAGTAAGCATTTCCCCATTCTGTTTATGATTTTAACTAAGGTTTATGTCCCTATAGGAAAAAAAATTTACTTGCAAGTGAAACTTCAGTGTTCCTACGCCAGAGTGGTGGAACTTATTTCGTTGAATATAAGCTCTAAAATAATGTTAGGAAATAAATTTTTATGTTGATAGACCTTATCCTTCAGGGGTAGTGCTTTGTTCACACCTTGAACATTTGTTCAAATTAAAAGGATACACTAAAATGTGCATGCTAATTTAATTCCCAATCGTTCTATTTTTTCTCGATATATTACGACATATTTTATTGTTGGGATAGAAAGTCATTTTTTTAATCGGATTCACTATACAATTTTAAAAAATCAAAAAAAGAAAAGAAAAAAAAATAAAGTTGTTGTGACAGAAAGTCATTTTATTGTTTTACTATACAATAAATTGAAGTTGCTCCTACTTCTATCTACATAGTGCCTAATGTACTGGCTTTCTACAAGAACAAAAAATGCATGTACCATTCTTTCCAGCGAAGCACTGTAACACACGGCGTCAAAATTAATTAACTCGATATTATTTTACTTAAAGCGAATTTTAGTCCATAATAATAAATATTTGCCCTTTTTCCCCAAATTCACCCAAATTCAAAAACACAGTAAAAATTTACCCTACTTTCCCATCAATTCTTCTTTGACAAACCATTTCGCATTGCCCAGCATATGCCTGTTCGATTCGTTATAAGTGCAAAATTTGAATTCAAATTGGTTCCTTTTCCTTTCAAACTATTCGAGCTAATATTTGTAGTACCGAGATACGAAGAAATATAAAATGAAATACCGTTGGCTTCAAGGGAAAAAGATAGACGGATAGATTAAATAAAGTGAGTATTGGTACCATGTAAGACCTTTTTTTGGTCTTACATGGTACTAAATTAGGTCGCTGACCACGCAAAATAAAAGGCATGATGCGATAAAGTTGGTACCACTAAAGAGTGTGAGAAATGCGGATTACGGATCTTAAGGCTAGTATAAACACTAGAGGGGGGTGAATAGTGTTTTAAGGAATTACTAATTTTTTTAAGTTTATATTAATTTGAACACCAATGTATGCAATATTCAGACACAGATATAATCACAAATTCAAACACAAATATAAATATAAAGTAAAAGCAGTAAAGGAAAGAACACACCGGATTTTATACTGGTTCGGAGTTACCCTACATCCAGTCCCGCACATAAGTACAGATTTCCTTTCAAAAACAATCTTTACAATTACAACACTCGAATTCAAGGCCATGAGGTACACCACTCCAGATTCACAATCCTCTGGGTAGAGATACTTGATTTTCCGGGCAACAAGTTCACCCAATTGATTTCCTAGGCTACAATCACACCTTTTCTCACTTGATTGATTTCCAAGGCTACAATCACACCTTTTCTCACTTAATTGATTACAAAGAAGCCTATAACTCTGAATAGCACTGGGATCTTGTTGAGATAGTGATGGAGAATCAAACCAGAAATGATCTAGTTAAATTCAATGGTGATTTCGGCAGAGTAATGGTAAGAATATATATAAAGAACTGTGGAAGAAGAAGAGGAGTGAAAACCAGAAAAATATTGTTAAAAATTCGTTGAAAACATCCCCTATTTATAGAAGAACAACAGCCATGTCTATTCGTGAAAGGTTATGGCGAATAGACACTTCTTTTGAAATTCAAATTTTTGAAACCAACTGCCACTATGTCGACATGGGTATCTTGGGTATGTCGACATCCCAAAGGAAATATTGGTGATTTGTTTTTCTTTGAAAATTACTTCTATCTTATATTAAAACTATTTTAAACTTTATAAATATACTTAACTATATTTAAAATACATAAGTAAATATAGAAAATAATATATATATATAATTTTACTATAATTTTATATTTAAATCTAAGTATAAATATATTATAATTAAAAGATAGTTTAAAACAAACGAAGTTTAAAACAAGAGTTTATTTAAAAACAAAATCAAAGAATATTTTAAGGCTAAAACATCTTTTTGAAAATCATTTGAAAAGATAATTTTTAAGGCTAAAACATTTTTAAAAGCAGTTTTGAAAATCATTTTGAAGTAGTTTTGCAAGCTTCTTCCTGCAGAATATCTCATCACATCAGGACTCGAGAACTTGTACAAAACCAGGATGTTCGTGGGTTTGTAAGCCACTTGTCGTAAGTTTGTAAGCTACTTGTCGTGGGTTTGTAAGCCACTAAAAAGGTAGAAATGGGTTCCATCCCAAATGAAATATAGAGTGAAGATTTCAGTGCTATTATGAAGTTTTAACATAATTCTAGACTCAATACTTATCTTGTATTATTAAAATCTTGAACTCTTGATAACTTGATTTCTTGATACTCATGAGTCTTCAATCTTGATATTTTTGATATTTAAATTCATCAGTCTTGTATCTCTATGCTGTAAAGTCTTCATTCTTGATACCTGCATGGTTAAATCCTGCATATACATATATATCTAAACTATAATGTTAGTATTTATATTTTATAATCTTATTCTAAGGTTGTTTTCATCAAAACCACCATCTCAAGGACTAACAATCTCCCCCTTTTTGATGATGACAACCTTTGTTTATAAAATATTATTTCTATCCTAATGACTCCCCCTAAAACTAATAACTCCCCCTTAATCTATGCCTAACTATTCTATATTTTATACTTCTTCCCCTTTATCATCAACAAAAACTAACTCCAAACTATATAACTCCCCCTTAGTCTAATATTAAATGATTATAATGATAGTGTTATCATAAATAATCAACACTTAAATCTAAAACTAAAACTTTAGTCCTAAATTACAAACTCTCCTAACTAAGAATCTATATATAATAATATTTGTAATATAAGAACACAAATCATTTATATTGTTATATTTACATGAGCGTAGAGAACGTAAGTAAAAACATACAACAATAGGAAAGAGGAAAGAGAAACTAATGCGTGTCCTTAAAAATGAGAGATCTATGAACCGAACAATTTGGATAGTGGAAACAGAAATTTCCACGTTGTTCGACAAGATTTCCATCTTTGTCAAAGCACACTTCGCCAACGCAAACGACTTTGTCGTTATCTTCAGCGTGCTCTTCTTCCATGGGGCCTTCTTCTTCTTTTTCCTCACTGTCCTCTTGCACTTGATCTCCTGAAGACTCTTCATCAATCAAGATCGGATTAGCATGATTGTCCATTAGAAATCTTTGCAAATTTCTAAGAATTTTGCCTTGCCGTTCTTGTTCTTCGTCCATTCTAAGTTGCACCAATTTCAGTCATTAGTTGCAGTGCATCCTTCAAAGAATCCTCCATTTTCGTCAGTCGTGCAAGTGTAGTTTGTTGAAACGGTCCAGAAGTAGGACAAGGGAACGAAAAGATTGAATTTTTGTTTGATTTGGAAGAGGAGGCCATTGTTTAAATGTTTTCAGAAGATAGAACAGAGAAAGAACCGAAAGAATGATCCAATTTTCGAAATAAGAAGAATATATAACCACTTATTTGAATTTTGGTGGGAAAAATTCAAAAATAAAAAATCGTTATATGTCGACATGGTTAGGAGGGGGATGTCGACATGGTGCTTGATATTTTTACTATTTGATTTATTTTTAATTTAATTTTTAATTATACTTTGTTATTTATAATTTATATTTCAGTTATTGAACAAATACCTAATTCTCTTCTTAATTTAGTAAATATAGATTCATTTAAGGGTTTTGTTAATATATCAGCAATTTGATTCTCAGAATTAATATAATCGAGAGTAATTACTTCCTTACTTATATTATCTCCGAGAAAATGATGGCTGATATCAATATGTTTAGTTCGAGCATGATGAGTAGTATTTTTTGATAAATTTATTGCACTAGTATTATCACAATAAATTGGTGATCTTGAGATATTTAAACCAAAATCTTTTAAAGTTTGTTGCATATATATTACTTGAGAACAAGCTAAAGCAGCAGAATTATCGGAGGGACGCTGACGCAGCGGATTAATCAAAACAATGTAGATCGGTGAAAGTAGCAGTCGATGGATTGATGAATGCTGAATTGCCCGAATTCGTTGATCCGAAGATACCGAACTCTAGCTATCTCGAACTCGTTGATCGCGCACGATACCGGGTTCAAAGATCTTCAATTCTTCAAGCGTTGATCAAGCGCACTTGATTCCGCGAATCGGCTTCTACAATCGTTGAATCGAGCGCACTCGATTAACCGAAAGAGGAGATAGGAGATTACACTCAACTACCAATTTGGAATGAAAGCACAAAGCAATCAAAAGAGAATTTTATTCAAAAAATCAACAACCTTTATAAATGACACCACTTGCCTATTTATAGGCTACAACACAAATACAGAAAATTTCCTAAGTCATAAGTCGTTTCCGACTCATCATAAGTCATATACGACTTATCAGCTTACAATACAAATGTCACAACCAGGTACACGACTTAACGACTTAACAAATCAACACTCCTTATTTACAAAGCATACGACTCACGACTTATTACAAGAAAGCCTAGCGACTTAGCAAACAGAAAATACAACATAGAAAAATACATCTTTTAAGTCGTTGCCGACTTATCAACTCCATTCGACTCAACATATTTACAAACAGACGCCATACGGCTTATACTCCAGTAGCGACTTAAGAAACAACGGCTCAGATTAACTCGGCAGCGACTCATCCCTTCTCTTAAGTCGTGGACGACTTATAGCAGCCTCTTCCATAACTCGTGGTTGACTTACCTCCTCATCTTCGTTGAGTCGTGGACGACTCATACCTGTTTCCTTAAGTCAGAGACGACATATATCTTCCATCCAGTTGAGTCGTGGACGACTTATAGCTGCACCGTTAACTCGTATACGACTCATCAACACCGAACGACTCATGCTCTCCTTAAGTCGTAACTTCCTCCCATCTGAACTGGTAGGTCGTAGACGACTCAATGTCAATTCGTTAGCTCGCCGCTTCCCCTCACATGGCTTCATAAGTCGTAGACGACTTATGCCTTCCCCTTTGGTTTTCCAGATGAGTCGTGGACGACTCATCACCGCCTCCTTAAGTCGTAGACGACTTATGCCTTGGCCAAATAAGGGTTGCGCTGCATCATCCTCCCCAGGTTGAGAGAAATTCGACCTCGAATTTGCACACTCTTCATCCCCAACAAACTCATCCCCATGATATGGTACGAGATGCTTAACATTGAATACGTCAGATGTATACACATCATCTGGCAGCTTCAGTTTATAAGCATTTTCATTGATTCGTTTCACAACCTCCACCGGACCAATTTTCCTGGCTTTCAACTTGTTGTATGCGCCCACTGGAAAACGATCTTTTGTTAATACTGCATAAACCAAATCTCCTTCAATAAACTCTACATTTCTTCGTTTCAAATCTGCAGTTCGTTTATATTTCTCATTTGCTTTCTCCAATCGTTCTTGAACGAGTTTATGACATTCTGTCAATCCTTCAACAAAATCAGCAGCTTTCTTAACTGTCTTTTTTGATTGTGGCATTACCGTTAAATCCAACGGTCCCTTCGGTAAGCTCGAATAAACAATCTGGAATGGACTGAACCCAGTACTTCGATTCATAGCATGATTATGAGCAAATTCTGCCTGGCATAACTTCACATCCCAGCTCTTCAGATTATCTTGAACAAGACACCTCAATAAGTTTCCCAATGATTTGTTAACCACCTCAGTCTGTCCATCCGTTTGCGGATGATAAGCACTACTGAACTTCAGCTTCGTTCCCACCATTTTCCACAAACTCAACCAAAAATGACTCAGAAATCGTGTATCTCTATCCGACACAATAGATTCTGGCAATCCATGAAGTCGATAGATCTCCCTGAAAAATAACTGAGCAACATGAACAGCATCCGCCGTCTTTTTACAAGCAATAAAATGTGCCATTTTCGAAAATCTGTCCACCACCACATATATGGAATCGTTACCACGCTGTGTCCTCGGTAATCCCAACACGAAGTCCATACTCACATCAACCCATGGTTTAGTTGGTACCGGCAATGGCATATATAAACCCGCATTAGTCGCAGCTCCTTTCGAAACTTGACAGATATGACATCTCTCAACAAACCTTTCCACTTCTTTCCTCATCGATGGCCAAAAGTAGGATTGTGAAATTAACTGTAAGGTACGGTCTCTTCCAACATGCCCTTCTTCATGTAATTCCTTGATAATTTTCATTCTCAAACTACCCTCCGGTATGCACAATTGATTCCCTTTGAACAGAAAACCATTTACCATCACGAAATCATCCGTCTTTCCCTCCTTGACTTTATCAACAAATTTTGCAAAGTAAGGATCATTAGTAAATAAGTCTGGCAACATTTCAAACCCCGTCACTTCAACCTTCAGTGTAGTCAACAAATGACTCCTCCTACTCAAAGCATCATCCACACGATTTGTCACCCCTGACTTGTGTTTAACAACAAAAGTAAACTGTTGCAGATATGCAATCCACGATGCATGTCTCGCTGAAATCTTGTCTTGCCCTTGCAAATGCTTCAATGCTTCATGATCAGTGTAAAGAACGAACTCCTTCTGAAATAGATAGTGTCTCCAGTGTTTAATAGATTGTACAACAGCATAAAACTCCACATCATATGTATTGTATCGCATCTTCGCTCCTGACAACTTCTCACTGAAATATGCAATAGGACGCCCCTTCTGACTCAACACCCCTCCAATCCCAACCTTGGATGCATCAGTATGTAGTTCAAACACCAACTGAAAATCAGGTAGCACTAGGATTGGTGCAGACGTCAGCAATTCCTTGATCTTCCCAAAAGCACTCCCTGCTTCCTCTGTCCATGCAAACTGTTTACCTTTCATGCAATCTGTAACAGGTGCCATCACACTACTAAAGTGTGGTATAAACCTTCGATAGAATGAAGCCAACCCATGAAAACTACGAACTTCCGTTATCGTCTTGGGCTGCGGCCAATTTCTGATCGCCTCAACTTTACTTTGGTCAACCTGTATTCCTTTCTCTGAAACAACATACCCCAGAAATAAAACACTATGCGTCATGAACACGCATTTCTTCGTTGCAGCATAGAATTGTTCTTGTCGCAATACCATCAGCACTTCTCTAAGATGATTCAAATGTTCCTCTGGACTCCCACTGTAAATAAGAATATCATCGAAATATACCACCACAAATTTCCCAATGAATGGTCTAAAAATTTGATTCATCACCCTCATGAAAGTACTCGGTGCATTGGATAAACCAAATGGCATGACCAACCATTCGTATAGACCCTCCCTGGTTTTAAAAGCAGTCTTCCACTCATCTCCTGGTCTGATACGAATTTGATGATATCCGCTCTTCAAATCAATTTTCGAAAATATAGTAGCTCCGCTTATTTGATCTAACAAGTCATCCAACCTCGGCATTGGAAATCTATATCTCACGGTAATCTTATTCAATGCTCGACTGTTAGTGCACATCCTCCACGTCCCATCCTTCTTGGGTACCAATAAAGCTGGTACAGCACAAGGACTCAGACTCTCCTGCACACGTCCTTGCTCAAGCAATTCCTCTACCTGCCTTCGCAACTCTTCATGTTCCTTCGGACTCATTCGATAATGTGGTCTGTGTGGCAACACAGCACCTGGAACAAGATCTATCTGATGTTGTATATCCCTTAACGGTGGCAATTCCGTTGGTAACTCCTCTGGAAATATATCGTCAAATTCTTTCAAAATTGGTTTAACTTCTTCTGGAATTTCAACTTCTTCACTGCTCTCACGCCCAATCAACAAGAATACTTCCGGCTCTTCTTCAACTTCTTTAACAAACTCCTTTAAAGTCAATCAAGTTTTCAGCTCTTCAATTTCTTCTGACTTACTTTCTTCTTGTGATCTCTTCTTCGGAACCAAGATAATCTTCGTGCCTTTAAACATAAAACTGTAGCTATTGGTCCGACCGTCATGTAGTACTGCTCGATCATATTGCCATGGTCTTCCCAATAATAAGTGGCAAACGTCCATCTCTACTACATCACACCATATTTCATCTTTGTATTTCTTCCCAATAGAGAATGGAACACGAACTCGTCTATCCACTTTCACTTCTCCTCCTTTTCTCAACCACGCTAACTTGTATGGACTCGGATGTTTCTCTGTTTTCAATTTCAACTTTGTCACAGTCTCGGTTGAAATAATATTATCACAGCTTCCTGCGTCAATCACAAACTTACACACCTTCCCCAGAATAGTACACGTTGACTGAAAGATGTTACTCCTCAACCAACTAGCTTCTTCCTGCTTCGGTGTTAAACACGATCTCCTCAGCATTAGGTTACAACCTTCATCCCCTGACGCAATATCCTGCTTATCCTCCTCAACTGGACTAGAACAATCCTCATCAACTTCCTCATCTTCAACCTCTACAATCGTGGTTCTCTTCTTTGGTTTTGGACACTCACTGCTTTTATGACCCAATTCCTGACAATTGTAACATTTGAAACCATTGTTAACCCTTGTCTTCTCAACCTCCTTCACCACTGGTCTACTGATAGGTTTAGAAACATTAGAACTTCCTCCAACACCCTTCGCTTGATTGTTAGAATTAGTAAACACACCACTTCCTCGTCTCCCTTGTTTTTCCCAAGCCAACGCTTTCTGATGTGCTTCTGCCACAGATCTTGGATCGAACATATTAACCATATCCTGAATCTACATTCTCAATCCTCCAATGAACCTAGATGTCAGCTGCTCTTCTGTTTCCATAATATCATTCCTTGCAATGAGTTGATAGAATTCATCAGCATAGTCATTCACAGTTTTCGTCCCTTGTCTCAAGTTTTGCAAACGTTGATACATCAAAGATTGATAATTGTAAGGTAAGAACGTTGCTTTCATCAATTTCTTCATCTTCTCCCAAGATTCAACTTTTGACTTTCCCATTCGTTCACGTGTAAGCTTGGTTTGCTGCCACCATGCCAAAGCTCTACCCCTCAGCCTCGTAGCAACCAACTTCACTCTACGATGTTCTGGAACTTCTTTGAAGTCAAAAATTTCTTCAACATTAGCCACCCAATCTAGAAACTCCTCCGCTTGCATACCACCTTTGAATTCAGGAATTTCTGTCTTCATCCCCGATTCCCACTTGTGATCATACTCAGAATAGTTTCTTCCTTGACCTCTTCCTTGAATACTACCACCATCATACTCCTCTTCAAAATCAGATGCATAACGATGTCGATTCTGACCACCAACATCTCTACTACCATTACGCCTTCCACCTTCCTCCCTTCTATTGACATTCCTCCGTTCACGATCATTCACGTTCCTCCCACGCTCTTGATCATTTTCAACACTTCTGTCTCGATTGGAATGTGGCGAGACTCTACTACCCCCATGGTTAGATTCTGGTGAAACCCTTCTCCGATTTTGATTCATTTCCGTCAAAAGCCTCTCTAACCGGCCAATTCCTTCATTAAGCTTCTCACTAAAATTCTCATTGATTCTTTGTTCCATCTCATCAGCTTCTTCTCTTCGATACAAAGCTTCTACGTTTTGGTGGCGATTAGCTCTTCTTGGCGGCATACTTGAAAACTTCACAAATTCTTCAACACTTCAAATTCCAACACTTTCCGGTTTTTGATCCAAAATGAAACGGATCGAAATCTTCCACTTTGTTGCAAATCTCGATGAACACGATGAACACGACTTCTCCAAATCACAAATCCACACTTCAAACTTCAAAAGTATGCACGACCCACTTCCTCACACTCTCGGCCGTGATTGATAACTTCAAATCTTCAAATGAATAGGCTCCAAGTCTCGATCTAACTATGATTGGTTAGAACTTGGCTCTGATACCAAACTGACGCAGCGGATTAATCAAAACAATGTAGATCGGTGAAAGTAGCAGTCGATGGATTGATGAATGCTGAATTGCCTGAATTCATTGATCCGAAGATACCGAACTCTAGCTATCTCGAACTCGTTGATCGCGCACGATACCGGGTTCAAAGATCTTCAATTCTTCAAGCGTTGATCAAGCGCACTTGATTCCGCGAATCGGCTTCTACAATCGTTGAATCGAGCGCACTCGATTAACCGAAAGAGGAGATAGGAGATTACACTCAACTACCAATTTGGAATGAAAGCACAAAGCAATCAAAAGAGAATTTTATTCAAAAAATCAACAACCTTTACAAATGACACCACTTGCCTATTTATAGGCTACAACACAAATACAGAAAATTTCCTAAGTCATAAGTCGTTTCCGACTCATCATAAGTCGTATACGACTTATCAGCTTACAATACAAATGTCACAACCAGGTACACGACTTAACGACTTAACAAATCAACACTCCTTATTTACAAAGCATACGACTCACGACTTATTACAAGAAAGCCTAGGGACTTAGCAAACAGAAAATACAACATAGAAAAATACATCTTTTAAGTCGTTGCCGACTTATCAACTCCATTCGACTCAACATATTTACAAATAGACGCCATACGGCTTATACTCCAGTAGCGACTTAAGAAACAACGGCTCAGATTAACTCGGCAGCGACTCATCCCTTCTCTTAAGTCGTGGACGACTTATAGCAGCCTCTTCCATAACTCGTGGTTGACTTACCTCCTCATCTTCGTTGAGTCGTGGACGACTCATACCTGTTTCCTTAAGTCGGAGACGACATATATCTTCCATCCAGTTGAGTCGTGGACGACTTATAGCTGCACCGTTAACTCGTATACGACTCATCAACACCGAACGACTCATGCTCTCCTTAAGTCGTAACTTCCTCCCATCTGAACTGGTAGGTCGTAGACGACTCAATGTCAATTCGTTAGCTCGCCGCTTCCCCTCACATGGCTTCATAAGTCATAGACGACTTATGCCTTCCCCTTTGGTTTTCCAGATGAGTCGTGGACGACTCATCACCGCCTCCTTAAGTCGTAGACGACTTATGCCTTGGCCAAATAAGGGTTGCGCTGCATCAGACGCCTTCCAGTTTAATATTTAGGAGTTCCTCTTTCCAATAACACTATCACAGATGCTGAGTGTGGCAAGTTGGTGGATGACATAAGAGATAGATTACAAGGCTGGAGATCAAAGCTTCTTTCTTTTGCAGGCAGAGTAGAATTGGTGCACACAGTTATCACATCTAAAGTCAGATTCTGGTTACAATCTTTCCAAATTGCAGATTGCTCGATTACAAAAATTAATTCAGTCTGTGCGGACTTCATATGGAGAGGGGGGATGCATAAAGTTAAGTACTCTGACTTATGCAGGAAAAAGGAGGAAGGAGGTGTTGGCCTGAAAAATCTTTTTGAACTAAAAAAAGTATATGGTCTGAAATTAGCTTGGAATGTTCTTACTTCAAACAATTTATGGGCTACATGGATGAGGTCTAGATATCTTAAAGATAATTTTTGGACTATTAAAATTGACAACAATGCTTCTGTTACTTGGAAGAATATTCTAAAACTAAGGGATGAACTACAGAAGCATTTAGACAGAGAAATTGCAAATGGTAGAAACACTGACCTCTGGAAAGACCCATGGCTAAACTTTAAAAGTTATATTGACAGGTTAGGATGGGATACCTTCTCAACATACGGAGCTCCAAACTGTAATGTGGCTGACATTATAGACAACGGAGAATGGCAATGTAACAACAACTTGCTAATCCTAAATTATAAAGAAGAGATACGAAGTAAAGACATTCACGGAGACAAACTGGAGGACATATGGACATGGAAGAGGAACTCTAACAGTTACTTCAGGTTCCGAGAAGTGTGGGAAGAATCAAGAAAAAAACACCCTTTGGTCAAATGGTCTACAGTAGTTTGGAGCAGATCTAATAGTCCTAAAATGGCGCATACTCTTTACAAGGCTATTCTCGGAAAATTACCTATTAAGGATAGATTACATAAATGGGGAGTTTTAAACGACACAATTTGTTATCTTTGCCATAATGCAGATGAAACGCATGAGCACTTATTCTTTGAATGTGAATATTCCAAAAGAGTTTGGAGCATTCAAACACTGAGATGTCTACTTACTACCAATGTTCAAAACTTAGCAGAAGAGGTTGATTACCTGCACGGAGGGAGTAATCTCACGAAGTTGATGAAGGAGACTGGAAAAATTGGACTCACAACCTCCCTGTGGCACCTCTGGAGGGAGAGAAACTGTCGGGCTTTTGAAAATAAACAACAGGATGTATTAACACTCACGAAACAAATAAACAGAGATATTAGTCTAATAATTTGGCGGATACCGAAGAAAGTTCTTACCATTGCAACGGCACAAGAAGAACAACTAATGGAGATGTTGATGATGAAGGAATTGAACGAACGAGTTCAATTAGAGAATTGGGAGCCACAATAACCCTAAAAATGGAAGTTTTTAGTTGCGGGTGTTTGTTTTGTCTGGAATAGATTGTCGAATGTGTTTCTCTATTGTGTAATACCTTTACGAATCTGTATTATGCCGCTTTGGGCCGCAAAGCCCATCTTATTAATTAATTAACCCAGTTTCAAAAAAAAAGCTAAAGCAGCAGAAATATACTCTGCTTCAGTTGTTGATAAAGAAACTGTGTTTTGCTTTTTACTAAACCAGGAAATCAGAGAATGCCCCAAAAAGTGACAAGTTCCACTTGTACTTTTTCGGTCTGACTTACAACCAGCATAGTCAGCATCACAGTAAGATATTAATTCAAAAGAATCATTTTTAGGATAAAATAAGCCATAGTCAATGGTGTGTTTAATATATCTTATGATACGTTTTACAGCTTTTAAGTGGGTCTCTTTAGGTTGGGATTGATATCTTGCACACAGGCAAACGCTATGCATGATATCAGGTCTACTAGCAGTGATATAGAGTAGTGATCCAATCATTCCTCTATATAATTTTAGATCTACATCTTTTGAGAGATCTTCTTTACTTAGGTACTCATTAGTTTCCATGGGAGTGGGTTTTCCACTTGCAGTAGTCAAACCAAATTTACTAACTAGGTCTTTAGGATATTTTTCTTGACTAATAAAGATACCATTATCTATTTTTTTTATTTGTAATCCTAGAAAGAAGTTTAATTCACCCATATGACTCATCTCAAACTCTTTTGTCATTATTTCAGAAAATCCTTTATTCATTTCAAAATTAGTTGATCCGAAAATGATATCATCTACGTAAACTTGTACTAGTTGAATATCATTTTTATTTCTTTTAATAAAAAGATTATTACCTACTTTACCAATTTCAAAGTTTGATTGAAGTAAGTAAGATCTTAGTCTATCATACCAGGCTCTAGGAGCTTGTTTTAGACCATATAGAGCTTTCTTAAGTTTGTAAACATGATTTGGAAATTTTTCATTTTCAAAAAGTGGTGGTTGTTCAACATATACTTCTTCTTTTACAAATCCATTTAAAAAGGCACTTTTAACATCCATTGGAAATTATTATAATTTGCGAAAGCAAGTAGAATCCTAATGGCTTCTAATCTTGCTACGGGAGCAAAGGTTTCATCAAAATCTATTCCTTCTTCTTGACAATAACCTTGAGCGACTAACCGGGCTTTATTTCTAACGACCTCACTTTGTTCATTCATTTTATTTTTATAAACCCACTTTGTTCCAATTATAGTTTTATTTTCAGGTCTAGGAACAAGTTCCCAAACATCATTTCTAGTGAATTGATTTAATTCTTCTTCTTGCATAGCAAAAATCCATGAATCATCAGTTGATGCTTCTTTTGGATTTTTGGGTTCAATAGTTGATATAAAAGCTACATTGCTCATTTTACTTAGTTGATTTCTAGTTGTAACAACAGATTGCATATCTCCTAGAATATTTTCTATGGGATGATCTTTTAAAAGTTTAATCCTTTTATTAGGATGATTAAATTCATTATTAGTTTCAATTGATTCTTGATTTTGAGTAATTAAATCCTCTTCATCATTTGTCTCTACAAAATTTTTGGGATTTTCATCGAATGAAACATGCATTGTTTCTTCAATGGTGTTAGTTCTTAAATTAAACACTCTGTATTCTTTGCTTCTATTAGAATATCCGATAAAGATACCTTTGTCGGATTTAGGATCAAATTTATCTAAGTCATCTTTTGTATTTAAAATAAAACATTTACTTCCAAAAATTCTAAAATAAGATACCTTAGGTTTCTTTCCATGAAGAAGTTCATAAGATGTCTTATCAGTTAAAGATCTTATTAAGATTCTATTTAAAATATAACAGGCGGTAGCAACTGCTTCTGCCCAAAAATATTTTGGTAAATTACTATCTGAAAGCATAGTTCTCGCACACTCTTGAATCGTCCTATTTTTACGTTCTACTACTCCGTTTTGTTGTGGAGTTCTTGGAAATGAAAAATTGTGAGTTATCCCCTTTTTATTGCAGAATTCCTCAAACTTTTCATTTTCAAATTCACCACCGTAATCACTACGGATGGTTATAATTTTTTACAGAAAGTTGATTTTGAATCCTTTTTGTAAAATTCTTAAAACATTCAAAAGTATCACTTTTATGTTTCAAAAATATTGTCCATGTAAATCTAGAATAATCATCTACAATTACAAAAACATATTTACTGTGATTTATTGACTGAATTTGACATGGACCAAATAAATCAATATGAAGTAATTTAAGAGGTTTTGAAGTTGAAATCATATCTTTTAATTTAAAGGAACTTTTTCTAAGTTTTCCTAATTGACATGCATCACATAAACTATCTACTTTAAAATTCATTTTAGGGAGACCTCTTACTAGATCATGTTTTGACAGTCTAGATAAGAGTTTGAAATTCAAATGCCCAAATCTCTTATGCCAAATCCAAGGGTCACTTGTATTTGCCAAAAGACACAAGTTATCATTTGAAACTTTCATACTAAGAATATAAATATTCATTTTCTTAATTCCCTCAAATATTATGGTTGAATTATTATCTTCAATGTGACACTTATCTTTTTCAAATTTAAATTTATATCCTTTATCGCAAAGTTGACTAATACTTAGCAAATTATGTTTCAGATTCTTAACTAGCAAAACGTTAGTAATAATATGAGTTTTAGAGTTACCGACATTGCTGATGCCAATCACATATCCTTTTGAGTTGTCTCCAAAGTTAACCAATCCTCCGTCTTTGTATATTATATCATTCAGCATATCCGGATTACCAGTCATGTGTCTAGAACATCCACTATCGAGTATCCATTTATTCTTTTTGATCTGCACAATTTGTCCATTGTGGATTGATTCCTCAACACCCATAAAACATGTTTCCTGCACATCATAAAAACCTTGTGAACGATTTGACTTTGAATATAGATTATATGCAGACTTATGATACAATGATGATTTGAATATTTTTAAACAAGTATTAACAAAATTTTCAAATATAGCCATTAATTTTTTTTCAAAATTCAGATTATGAAACTTTGAAAACCTTGCTCCGATACCAAATGTGAGAAATGCGGATTATGGATCTTAAGGCTAGTATAAACACTATGGGGGGTGAATAGTGTTTTAAGGAATTACTAATTCTTTTTAAGTTTATATTAATTTGAACACAAATGTATGCAATATTCAGATACAGATATGATCACAGATTCAAACACAGATGCAAATATAAAGTAAAAGCGGTAAAGGAAAGAACACACCGGATTTTATACTGGTTCGGAGTTACCCTACATCCAGTCCCGCACACAAGTACAGATTTCCTTTCAAAAACAATCTTTACAATTACAACCCTCGATTTCAAGGCCACGAGGTACACCACTCCAGATTCACAATCCTCTGGGTAGAGATACTTGATTTCCCGGGCAACAAGTTCACCCAATTGATTTTCTAGGCTACAATCACACCTTTTCTCACTTGATTGATTTCCAAGGCTACAATCACACCTTTTCTCACTTGATTGATTACAAAGAAACCTATAACTCTGAATAGCACTGGGATCTTGTTGAGATAGTGATAGAGAATCAAACCAGAAATGATCTAGTTAAATTCAATGGTGATTTCGGCAGAGTAGTGGTAAGAATATACATAAAGAGATGTGGAAGAAGAAGAGGAGTGAAAACCAGAAAAATATTGTTAAAATTCATTGAAAACATCCCCTATTTATATAAGAACAACAACCGTGTCTATTCGTGAAAGGTTATGGCGAATAGACACTTCTTTTGAAATTCAAATTTTTGAAAACAACTGCCACTATGTCGACATGGGTATCTTGGGTATGTCGACATCCCAAAGAAATTTTGGTGATTTATTTTTCTTTGAAAATTACTTCTATCTTATATTAAAACTATTTTAAACTTTATAAATATACTTAACTATAGTTAAAATACATAAGTAAATATAGAGAATAATATATATATATATATAATTTTACTATAATTTTATATTTAAATCTATGTATAAATTTATTATAATTAAAAGATAGTTTAAAACAAACGAAGTTTAAAACAAGAGTTTATTTAAAAACAAAATCAATGAATATTTTAAGACTAAAACATCTTTTTGAAAATCATTTGAAAAGATAATTTTTAAGGCTAAAACATTTTGAAAAGCAGTTTTGAAAATCATTTTGAAGTAGTTTTGCAAGCTTCTTCCTGCAGAATATCTCATCACATCAGGACTCGAGAACTTGTACAAAACCAGGATGTTCGTGGGTTTGTAAGCCACTTGTCGTAGGTTTGTAAGCTACTTGTCGTGGGTTTGTAAGCCACTAAAAAGGTAGAAATGGGTTCCATCCCAAATGAAATATGGAGTGAAGATTTCAGTGCTATTATGAAGTTTTAACATAATTCTAGACTCAATACTTATCTTGTATTATTAAAATCTTGAACTATTGATAACTTGATTTCTTGATACTCATGAGTCTTCAATCTTGATATTTTTTATCTTTAAATTCATCAGTCTTGTATCTCTATACTGTACAGTCTTCATTCTTGATACCTGCATGGTTAAATCCTACATATACATATATATCTAAACTATAATGTTAGTATTTATATTTTATAATCTTATTCTAAGGTTGTTGTCATCAAAACCATCATCTCAAGGACTAACAAAGAGTGCATATGTGGCAACGTGACCATGCAGCTGCCCACGATATAGTACTGTTTAGTAATTCGCATAGCCAATGGATAAGTTTTAAAGTGAATATATCATTATAGTTGAGTTATGTGCTTATCAAAAAAGAATAGGAAAAATTGACTAGATTCCCACGCTTCTATTATCATATCTATATCCACATATTCTACTCTAATCCGTATATCATCCACGTTTTAGTAGAATTTTCTACCTACTTGCGTGTCTATACCGAAATTTCATTTGTGTGTACAATAAATTTAGGATCCTTTTATTTCACATTTCTATTTTTCTATAGTTCGTACACATGAGCACGTAAGATGCAAAGCCACTGAGCAAAAATAATGCATGTAATAGTAACAATAGGTCAAGTATTCAAGATATTACCCAATTATATGCAAACACCCACATGACATGTTCATACACTCACATACCTTGCCATGCATACATACACCTAAATGCTCAACACACGCGCACCTCATATATCTGCACATGCTTCGCCCTTATATCTATATGCATACACCCACACACTTTGCATTCCTATAGTAAATTTTTGACAATACATAAATAATAATAAATAATATCAATATATATTATATTCCAAAAAATCATGTTCATTTAGAAATATTAACATGGTTCTCTCTAGTTCAATAAGAAATATTTGCAAAACCAATTAATTTACCTAACTATCCAAAATATGCAGATTCAGCAACGCCCTATCTTCTCCTGTAAAAGATGACGCGTGCGAGATGCCTAAAAAAGCAGTGCCGCGACAGACGATGGTGGAGACGACGCGTGCGAGATGCCCAAAAAAGCAGTGCCACGACAAAAGATGGTGGAGAACGAGGGGTGATTTAGTGGTCGATGGTGGAGTCGCGGATGTGGGAGAGATGGGGCTGTCGAGCGCGGTGGAGAGGTAGGCCAGATTTTTCAATTAAAAGAGTGAAAACAATTAAAAAGGGAAAAGGAAAGAGGCGTACACGAGAGGATAGAACGAGATTGAGCGGCGCCGAAATTTTTTATTTCTCCCACGTTCGTTTCTGGCAGCGTTTTGCAAGTTGTTTTTTTAATGATCCATACACATAATCGCAGCCTATTTACTAAAACACTGTTAGACTATGCTGCTAAAAGTATAGTTTCTTGTAGTGAGAAGTAAGAAAAGAGACACGGTATTTTTATGGTGGTTCGGCTGACTCTAGCCTACGTCCACTTTAATCAATCTTTATTATGATTATACTAGTTCAATCTCTCTGGATATCAACTAGTTAGTCCTTAAATCTAAGTTACAGTGAGTTAGAATAAGTCACAAGTACAAAGGGTTGACTGGAGAACCACAGTAACCCCCTTGATGACTGTTGTGAGGAAGAAGAAAGTTGAAGAAGTGAAGGAATCCCAGTAGAGTAATGATGGCTCTTTCTCCAGAAAAGATCCATCTCTAGTTGCCGGTATGTGATTATTTATAAGGGAATTTAGTGAGTGTTGGGCCAGAAGTCCAAGTGCTGAAGAATTCGGTTGTTATGCTAAGTCATCACCGAAAATCTCAAATCAACCTGAGTCATTTCTATGGACCGCTAGCTATCCATAGGCTATGGATCGCCAGCTATCCATCAAGTTAGCATATTTTTCTACCAGAAGCCTTTACTTAGTGCTATGAAGGAGTTCGGAAAGTTTGAGGGCAATCCGACCTACCTTGATGGATCGTTAGCTATCCATAGGGGATGGATCACTAGATATCCATTCACTTTGCATATTTTTGAGTGATCTTTGTTTGGTTGTATTCCTATCTTCTATTTAAGTGCCTTGTCCAAATATCAAGTCATTTGGAGTTAGTTTGATCATCCATCTTCATGGGTCATCTGATCCATAAGAATCATTCATAACTCTAGAGGGTGTTAGGGACCCACCATAAAAATTTGAGGTGGTGGGGCCCACTCTAGATGGGTCACTAGCGATCTACCAAATCAACTCCAAATGCTCTCTAATTTTTCTTGAGCGTTCTTCTATGTCTTTTAAATGTTTTTCCAAAATTTCAAGTCAATCCGACTTCGTATGAGTTTTGTAGGTCCATTTTAAGTTAGCTGCTTTTGGTCAAATAGCTTGAATCCGGTAAGTCTTCACTTCTCGAGCTAGATTGTTTGACATGCTATGAAACTTGGAAAGCATCTCTAAGGAACATATTAGATCATGATGCAAGAGGACTGGACGATCCACGAGCAAGCTTTATGGATTGCTAGCGATCCATAGGTGATGGATCGCTAGCGATCATCGCCTTAGCTTGTTTTGGCATTTTTCTTCTTTGGTCTTTCTCTTCTTTTCCTTCTGGTCTTCTTGGTCGATCCTTGAGATATTTTGACTTGTTGTAGATGTTCTAGTTTCCTTTGAATTCTATTGGGTTAAAAACCCAGTTAACAAATGTAAAATCATGAATCTCTGTGAAAATCGTGATCAAAGAATATATATTTAAAGTTCTTAGATAAAAATATCGGTGGGTACTTCCTCTTCCCTTTTTAAATAAAAAGGCCAAAGGGACAATTTTGCCTAACACCCCACATTTTTAGAAATTTCAATCTTGGAAAGAAACTCTTCCATAGTTCATAAGAATTCTTATCTAGCCTTTTATAAGGAACTAAGCTCATTATTTAAGAATCAAACAAAATAGCTTCCCCAACATACAACCAAACATACTAAGATAACTATACTTAGCTTTGTAGAACCAATTACATTCACATAAATTTGACACATTTTATTATTCATGTATGCAATTGTATGATTATAAAAACAAATATATCCTTCAACATATATGAGATAATAATGGGCATATATCAACACAATAATCAATTCAACTCAATTCATTTTCTTATCATGAATACATAACTTCCAATCATGCATACTATGCAGTTATACAATGTGATGTGATATACGCCAAACATAAGATATTATAATCAATGTACGCAAATATAAAAAATGTAATTATTACTTCCATACATTGAAATATTCTATCCATATCATACATAATAATCTGTAATATATAAATTTTCTTTTATATACATGAATTCAAGACATTTTCTTTTAATATGGTTAAATAATGTAAACTTCACTTTCACTCATGTATTTCAAATAAAATATTTTCTTTATATATATACACCTCATATTCACCAACCCATTTTGGTAAACTGGATAAATATTTTCTGAGTATGTGTTTTTCTTTTCTTATACTCACACAAAAACTGAAATAGTTGTTTGCACTTATTTAAAGATCACACATACATGTAAACCTATAGATATTGATATGTCATTTTAAGCTACTTCATGGACTACTTAAATTATCTATTATTCAACATGATCCATAACTATCCATTCTATATTAACATAGGTCATATCAATGCAAGTAATTTTTTTAAATCCAATATAAACACCGTCACGTAAAAAAATTTAACATGGTTCAGATAAATATTTTCCATATTTATTTATCAAAGTATCCAATTCATACATACAAAATATAAATACTTCTTTAATTATTTATAAGAAAATCATTTTCCAAAAAAATGTTTCCAAAGTATTTATTTTGACGAATACATTCTATTTTCATATATGTATTCGAAAATAAAAATGGTTTCTTATATTCACTTAAAATACATGCAATTTTCTTGAATATGTATATGTTTTAACATAACTTTATTCAGTAAATATAAAATATACAATTCCTTCAAAATACATGCATTTTCAACATTCTTTATGAAATAGTTATTTGTAAGTTCATTAACACACTAGCTATAATCATATCTTGCATGCATGTATATTTTCAAATCCCTATCACATGAATATTCATTAAGTACCTATCATAACATAAATAAATTCAAAGGTTTTCATACAAACATATCATTATACTACCATTTGAATCTTTTCAACATTTGGATAAACATATCATACTCTCAGTAAAAAAAATTATAGTTATGATGATGAATTCAACTCCATAAGTCAATAAATATAAAGTCTCGTCATTCAATTCCAAAATTGATTTATTATTACTTACTCTTTAAATTGCTTTCCATTTCAAACATTAATCATAACATTAGATGCTATAAAGTTACAGACATAAATAAATCACAAAGTCGTGTATAATTCAAATACCACACCTTTAATTCTTATAACAATTCGTACCAAAAAATACACAAAGCAAAATCGAAATTTCCATCATATAAGTTTTTTGTCAAAAATCATACACATGTAAATATGATAACTTACTATATAATTCTCTTTCTAATTAATACCATCATATACGTATAACTCGTATTAATGCAAGTAATTCATTGCCTTGTACTTAAATATTTAATTTATTAATAAGTAATGTACACACATATACATATATGTGTGCGCGCGCGCGTATTTGGATAAAATATCATTTTCAAAATTATTCGTTTAAAATGAAAATTCTTATTTTCCTATATATGTATGTATGTATGTGCGCACACACACACACTCGTGTGTGTGTCATATATATTCACATGTGGATACACATTTTATTATGGAAAAAACAATATTAAATGTCCAACCTTTTGGTATTTTTGGCTAGATATGGTATTGTTTAGTGAATTAACACAATTAACATATTGTAAATACAACATTTATGTGCATTTATAGTGATATAACCTCTGCTTGAATTGGAAGGATAAAATTGAAAATCCTTAATTATTACGGTCATAAAACTAGTTTTAAACTTTCCAGCTCCTTTATGTACACATTTTACAACTTAATCATATAACTTTGTTCTTGTTTATCAACTGAATTTGCATAATTTATATTCCTAATACCTACAAATTATATTTTCCCTTGTTCAAACCAATTTTCTCGTATAGTTTGACACTTCAATAAAATTTCATAATTCAAACAATAACCCTAATTTTCTTTATGCAATCAAAGTGTCGTTTTTCAGCACTAATTTTTTCACTTGTCCATGGGACTAACGAAATATTCAATTTTTGAATTTATGAGCATAATGCATGCAAGAAAAACAATATTAGTGAATTTAAATTGAATTGCTTGCCACATTTGTTCGAACTCTTAGTTTTCCTTCTTCAAATTCTTTAACCACCATAGCAAAACCTCGAAAATTCAAACTATGCTTCAAACCCATGTATCCATACCCCGATATCCAAACCCCGTAAGAAAAGGTAAATTTCACTTTCAAATTGTTGGAGTTCATGTATATGAACAATGGAAAAAGTAATGATAAGAGTTGTGTCGTGGCTATCTTGAAAACGATATTCGACACGACTATGCTGCAATCGATAATTGTCATCCGCTCTCCAGGGATAACACAATGATCAAACTTGTGCACTTAAGGTTGAAAGATTTGTAAATATAAATGCTCAGAAGTTTTGAGTATTTTTGAAAAATTGATTTTATTTCAAAAGAAAACGGGGAGAGAAAGAGATAAAGAAGAGGATTTTTATTCACCGTAATTTTTGTATTCTTTTTTCAAAAAAGAGAAGAAGGAGAGAGAACCAGGCTGAACGTACAGTTTTTCATCTTTCACTTAAACCCATCAATCATAATAAATAAGCATTCCATAAATAGATGTGTTTTTATTTAATAAAGAATGTAAAAGGTCAGATAGAAAAGACTTTGATTTTGTTGTTGCTATCCAACTCCTCCAATAATATTTAGTTATAAATCCATAAGCCAAAGTAGGATTGCTCTTGTGTAAATTGTGTGTATGTGTATTACGGTAAACATATTTTGGATTTATAGTAGCTGGTTGATTTTGGACGCCTTGGAAAGACTTTGCTAACCATGGTTGCTTTTCTGTTTGACCTATTTACTTTTGTTCTTTTCTCTAACTAAGAAATTTCTACATGCCAAGAGACACTTCAGTTTTGTTGGAAGTACAAGTTGAATATTGTGCAATCTTAATCAATCCTAATATTATCTTTAAGCTACATGATAAAATATTTTTTAGTTGTTATTGCTAATTAATTACCGCTAAATCCAAGTTTGACACCTATGCATGAAGTTTAAGTGTAGCAAATGCAGAAGCTACGACATTTATATAAAATGAAACGTAAGGATACAAACATACATGAAACACGGATGTAGCTTGTACACATTATTAACTTGGTAGAGTAAACAAAATGGTTTGTATTTTGGGTGCAAATGTTACGTAGCAGCGGTAAACACTTCAAAAAAATTTGTGAAAATTAGCCATAAGGGCCTCTTTAGCAAGTGGAATTAGTTTGTAGGACACACAACTGAAATAATTAATTTCTAGGGCCTAAAAATCTATAAAATTATGTCATTAAAAGTAATTGGACTGCTGACTTTGTCCTTGAAAGTAATTATTCTGCTGACTTTGACCTTGAAAGTAATTTCTTTAAATGTGTGTTCTAGAAACTAATTGGACTGAAAAATTTGTCTCTCCTGCAATGCCCCCTTCAATTTCGTGTTGCTTCGGTGTATAAATCTCTATAGGAAGCTGCTAGTTTTATATTTGCAGTAAAAAGAAACTGACCAACTGTTCACATTGATTGCTTTATCACTCCTTTTCAAGCTCGTAACAGGATATTTTAATTATTTCTCAAATGGTCCAAGGCAGTCTGCTACGTGTCGTGCTTGAGGTACACATTAAATATAAATTTCATTGGGAAATTAGCGAGTAAATGCTTCCCTATTAATGAAATCTCCATTTAATAGAAATGTTAAAACAAGAAAGTGCACGATATAAATGGAAAAATAAATCAATATTATTTATGTTTTGAAAATATATTACCAAATTACTATTAAAAATGTTAATTTACGAATATTATGCAAATTATATTTCCAGATCTGTTTAACTTAAAATGCAAACTAACTGATTTGTAATATTACAATAATGGAATATTCACCCTTACTGTAACAACTAAAAGACCAATTTGATAAAACCAAATAGTGGACTAATGTTGTGTAAGAAAATCTTCAGATAAGTCAAATCAGTCAGAAAAGTGAAATTTTATTCATGTCTGCTCTAACAATTAGTTCATCCACGCTAAATTTTTAGATTACTCTCTGCTTTAATGGTCTCTTTAATTTTTAAAAACTGATTAGATAATCCACACAACGTATAATTTTTAAAATCTGTTTTCTTCTTATTTTCCTTATCATGCAGCGTGAAGCCGACCTAATGCATATTTGAAGTAGAAAGGTAGAAACTTTTCAAAAAAAAAAAAGAGATATTCTTTTAAGATGAATCTATATGCAAAGTTTTGCTTGTAAATTTGGTTATTTTTTCAAAACAATATCATCATGCAAAAGTAATTGCTGATTTATTGAGAATTTAAATCAATGTGAAATAAGCATGTGAAATTACAGTGGAAGTCGTTGAAAATTTAGTTGAAAATGAAAGAAAGAAAATCTAGTCCTTATAGACTTTGAACATTAATGTAATCAAATTTACAAGCTTTTAATATATGAAAAGACAAACGTGGTAGAAAAAATTATTTGTTTCTCAAATACTATATAATATACAACAGTTCTCTTTTGTGAGCATAATAGATGCTTCTTAATTTTTTATTTCTCATTCAAGAATTTATTTCAGTATGCATGCATTATTATGTATGATTATTATGTCTGCATAATTCAATTGATTTCAATTCAATGAATAAGACTACTGTGTGTGCATGCATCATGGTGCAAGATGCATTTCACAAATTACATATTCAACACTCAAAATTTATTAAATTTATACACAGGTGGATGAACTAATAAATTAGTTAATTCATCCACATGTGGATAAACCGACAAATTAGTTATGGATAAACTCATTTGTGGATCAATTATCAGAAACGGTGATACAAAAAAAATTACCCTTTAGAAAAATACTAAAACTTCAAATTTTAGCAGCCATTTTAGTAATTCTAATATAAAAATTTAATTTAACATGGGTCCCGATCTATGATCAGAAAATGAAAGGCGGCAAGATGTGCGGCCGCGCCAAACTACCAATCATCATTTCATCGTTTAATAAATTAAAAAATACTTTTAAATATTACGCTCAAAGTGCCAACTTAAACCCGATCCACTAACCAATCTTGACATCAATTCCACTCGGTTTCCTAAAATACCCTCAAATATACATAAATACCATTCAGCTAGAAAAATCTTCAACCATTTTGCATTTTTTTCTTTCCAAACCTCAATCAAACAATTTATTACAAAAAGGCCCAAACCATCAAACCCTAAATTACAACCCAATCTTCAATTTAAATCCCCAAAAACTAATCTTTCCAATATTCTCGATTTCATCGGTTCTTCCTTGTTCGACCGGTTTTGGAGATGGTAGCAGAGGCTGAGGCAATTCATCAGAGCTTACAAGTGCTCGGTGTCAGACACGTGACGGTTGATGATACCGCGTCTGAGCTAGTGAGTTTTTGATCCGATCCTTGTTTCCGGGAATCAGAACTTCTGATTTTGGTTTGTTTTAATTGATGTGTTTTGTTATCTTTGCTATTTATATAGAAAGCCGAATTGGAATATTTTTATTTAGTTTATTTCTTGATTATTCAATTGATGTTTGAAGATGTGATATCCTGATTGAACCAATAGACTAATTTGCAAAGTTATCAGTTCATCGAGGTTCATTAGGTTATTGTATTGAAATATCAATTTATGTTTTCTGAAGATTGTTTAGTTGGTTACCGGATTAAATTTATTAGTTTTATTGTTAAACCATATTGTCTGAAAGTAGAAGCTAAAATTCGTTAACTTTAAATTTGTAATTATCCTGGTATGATATTATATTTGTTTGCTACAATTAGAAAACGAACAACCAAGATATACAAAGGCTCTTACCTATGTTACACTAAACAGTTATTTATGTGCCTTGTACAGTTTGAACTTTGTTATGTACAAAACTTTTATTTTTCAATAACACATAAATGGCACTCAAGAATAATCTTTTATACGTATGTGTAAGCATAAGGAAAGTGTGTTGCTTCATCTTGTGTGATGATAAATTTTGGTTGTTTAAGAAAGTACATGTACATTGCTTGAATAAATCACTAACCCTTCAATTTCACATTATTCTTATTGTATATAAAGGACTTGAGAGATTTATATGTTACACGAGACGTTTCTTTAGACTCATCAGTCCAATACATTCCTAGCATGAGGTCGGGTAGTTTTGCAGCCATTGGTCCCCGAAGGGACATGGAAGATGAGCATATTTGTATTGATGATCTCTCAGCACATCTTGGTTCTCCTTTCACGTGCCCTACACCTAGTGCTTTTTATGGGGTAAAATTTCATTACTTGATAGAATCTTTTTTGTCCAAATATGTTATATTATATTGTGTTGTAATTTGTACATGCCTTTGAACGGTGGGAGTTCCTCAATAAATTTTTGGGTAAAAATTGAAAATTATGCTATATTAGCATTTTTTAAGAAAGTTTATGCTATATCAGCATATTTCTGTCCAAGCTTGTTTTGAAACTGCTTGGAAATTGTCGAGTAACAAGTGCAAAACTTAATTACGTGCCATGGAACATGGATGTCTACCTAATGGCTGACCCAAACATGAACTTAAAATTTCCAATAGTCTATATGCATGTGATTAAGTTGATTAGAAAATAATTATATCCGAAGTTAAATTTCTCATATAGTTTTTACAATCTGAATAGGTTTTTGATGGGCATGGTGGTCCTGATGCAGCATCCTATCTCAAACAGCATGCAATCAGGTTCTTATTTGAAGATTCTGATTTCCCACAAGCATCATGCGTGGACGATACATACTTAATTTCAGTCGAGAACTCCATACGAAAAGCTTTTCTTCTTGCCGATCTTGCTTTAGCCAATGATTGCACCATTAACGCTTCATCTGGTACTACCGCACTCACAGCATTAGTATTTGGAAGGTACATAAAACCCTTACTTTCTCACGTTTCCCTCTACAATGAATTGTTCCAAGTCAGTTTTTCAAACTATTTGCTTCATATTATTTCTCTGTGTACAAACGTACACATAAGGAAAAAGCCTTCTGAATTCTCTGTTATGTTTGCACCCATGCGCATAAATAAAAAAAAGGGAAGTGTGGCAGTGCTCCTAACAAAAGTATACTATGCGTTATGGAAATGTTGTTTGTCATTTGTTAGAAATGATAGGCAGCCTAACTTATGTCCTCTATAATTTTCTATTATAATCATGACACAGTAAACAAAATCTTTATATAAACATATATGTACTTCTTCCTTCAGACTTTTGTTAGTAGCAAATGCTGGGGACTGCAGAGCTGTACTATGCAGAAAGGGAAAACCAATAGACATGTCAGAGGATCACCGCCCAATCTACCCTCCAGAGCGCCTACGCATAGAAGCTTCCGGAGGGTACATAGACGATGGCTACCTAAATGGTATCCTCTCCGTAAGCCGTGCCCTAGGAGACTGGGACATGAAGCTCACCAAAAACGGGTCCCCATCCCCATTAATATCCGACCCGGAATTCAAGCAGCTGACCCTAACCAAAGAAGACGAGTTCCTAATAATCGGGTGCGATGGCATATGGGACGTCATGTCCAGTCAGCATGCAGTCAGCATAGTAAGAAGAGGCTTGAGAAGGCACGATAACCCAGAGCAGTGTGCGCAGGAATTGGTCAGGGAAGCCTTGAGACTTAACACCTTCGACAATCTAACGGTGATCGTGATATGTTTCAGTAGGGAGATGTACGGTGATGATGTTCAGGAGCCTGTTTCGGGGTTGAAGTGCTGCAGTTTGTCGACTGAGGCGCTGTGTACGCTGAAGAATTGGCTTGAAGAATGAACATTTTTCTTTTGTGATTTCTCTTTGGTGGGGGTTGCATTTAATATTGAAGGAAATGGCAGAGGTATCCTGGTATGCACTAATGATGTGATGAAGATGATGACTGCTGATGGAGGGGTATTTGTGGAATGTTTATGATTTATTATGCAGTGCATGGCTAATAACATATAGATTGTTGATAATTTGTAGGCAGCCCTTGTGGGTTTTTTCTTTATAAATTTGGGGGGTTGTTGGATTGTTTGTGCATATAGGAGGTTGGCGATGGAGGTGTAATATTGCTATTGTTGTAATTTCATAATAACTTTGAGCTAGTGAGTGTACTTGTTCCATTTTAGCGTACTTTTTAAATACGTTGGTAGCATATATATCTCGTGTCTGTTTCTCATGCACAACCTAGATGCTTGATATCTTGCTCTTTTGCTTACTAATTTTCATCACTAATTGAAAGTTGATATACACGAATATTTATTTTGGTATTCTTATGTTTGTTTCAATGATGTTGCTAAAATGTCTGATGCATATGTGCTGATGTTAATGTAACTTTTTAATTTATATGCTGGGCAATTGGTGTGTATGTGAATAAAAAAGAAAACGAAATCCACTTTGTCCTCGCAGGTCAAACTAGCTTTTGTAGCAATGACTATAAAAAAAATCGGAAGGACAGAATTCATGACAGTGGGAAGGATAACAATAAGGATAACAACATAACATACTTTACTGAATGATTGATTTGCATATTGAAAGTTTACATAGGAACAAGAAAAATGATTGATGTTAAGATTCACATTTAATATTCGCTGCCATCTTAATGGTTTCAATAAATACACAGATTTATTGGGATTTATTGGCTTTTGAATATCAAATAAATCCCTCCCATGAGCAAGTACACACTTCACTTTATCAATGTCATTCTCAACAGAAATCTCCTACTTTTTCCAATGGTGTCATCAGTTCAAAACCTCTGTAGTCAATACTGATCAAGAACCGTATTTGCTCATAACGGATGAAAGACTCATGTTCAAAGGAATGACGTGATGTTCATGGATTCAACAAAATAAGTATGATACTTTTAGAAGAAACCCATTTTGCATTATATGTGTGCGCGCACGCGCGAGTATCAGTTACACCTCATTTTGATTGCACGTTAAATCCCTTGATTTTAGTTGAAAGTTTTTCATAAAATTGTCTAAATTAATTGCCTCTACCAATGAGATCCAGGAGTGTGGCAACTTTCTGAATGGAGTGCGGGGGCAAATCTTCCGCTGACGGTGGTCGATCTGGCATGTTAGGGTCCGGTGGCTGCGTCCTATGGCGAGATGTGGGACAGCGGCCCGTCCAAAAAACGATACATCTCGTTTGAATTTGAATTTGAATTTAAACAGCAAACATATATAACTGTTTGGACCAAAAGGTATCTGTTCGTTTCAACAGCCACCACCAACAGAAACTTTCTCCTTATATATACAAGTATGGAGGCACGTTCGATGAATGTGAGTATGAAAAACGGGTGTAAAAATGGTTGGGTGCAAAGAGAACTATGACGAATGTGCACTTTGGAAAAAAATATTACGGTGTGAATTCGTTTTGTTGTCCAATGTACATAGTTTGTCAACTTTATATCGAAAGTTGATGTGGGGAATGAAGTAAGGCAACTACCTTAGTTCAATTAGCTGGTATGTTTCTCCAGCATGCTACCGGTCATTATTTTACCCATCTATACTTGTAACAAACAGAAATCAATGAGTAGAGGTTGGGCGATGTCTTTTTGAAATTCATAAAATACCTTCTTCAATTTCACAGTTGGTTTACTATGGAAACAACATAATTCTGTACCCGCTTTGAAAAACTTATTGGCTTCCAGGTCATACTGAGAATTTCAACCACCTCTCCTGCTGAACCCTTCAGGTTGCCGTTACATGCTTGAATAACTGACAACATGCCCTAGTGCTAGTAATATAATTTGTTTTCATCAAAATTTTCTTCAAATGCATACCGAGTTAACCTGTAAGATATGTATGTGAAACTTGAATATGTACTATACGTGACCAATATGTAAAATATGTATGTGTTTGTGTATCACAAATGTGTGTAATGTGTTATAATATTAGTAGTGCAAAAGCGGATTATAAATATCGATAACGTGAACAATATGACAGTAGTAGCAGTGGAACTGTTGTACATGTAAAGGATAGTTTTATTAGCGAAAATGGTAAAAGCGTACATATTACAGTAAAAGGTGGATAGAATCTGTATCAGATAAGGTACCATATTTTACTTTTTTATTTTTTATGCAACCGTGTACTGTGATAGTGGATATCAAAATCCGCAGTACAGATTTTGAGTTACCTGTATTGCAAATACATTCAATAAAGTTGAAGGGCAGGAAGCAATATAGATTATCAAAGCTCTAAACTGTAGTCACCGAATAAGAACGTCATTTCAATATAAATGTGTATAATATTATGCAGTAATAAGCTGATACTTGGAACACCTAATAATAATATTACCTAGTATGAAAAATCAACTTGAATATCTTATGCAAAATTAGATCACGGGTATAAATTTATCAATAATCTAAAGGTGCCAAAACATATTCAGAAGAGTGACAAATGAGACAATAAATATAAGATGGAAACAATAAATTTAACAATCTTAAAAGTAAAAATTATAACATGTAACATTTAAAAAAAAACTTGTTTGTTATTGTATCATTGAAGATTAATGCATAGTGTTATCGATTGATTTAAGACAAATTTTAGTGCATTCAAATCAATTAGAACATCATATGCATCATCATCTCTAGTTTAAAAGGATGCCAAATCAAACTATGAACTACAAATCAATAAGTACCTCAATTTTCAAGGTATACAACAGTATGTTCTCTATATCGATCAATATCCATAACAGAAATTAAAGTGTGAATCACAAATTTCTGTACCCAAAATTCGTACAAAATTAATTTGATCTAACTCTTGCATAGATCAAATCATCAGAGCCTTCACATGAAATGATGAAATATCAGAGTCTTTCGTGCACTTTGCATATTCAATTGCTACAATACATAAATTGACAATACAGTACAACATTGAAAGAAGTATTACATTACTTATTACAGTATCCAAAACTAAACAAAAACTCAACATAAAAATTAATATCCAATTTTTATCCTCTTTCTCTTCTTATGTGTAACATGCATCCTTTTATTGTAGCTAGCACCGCAATAAAATTTCATATACATAAATCAGCTGAACATATAAAATGCACAGCATAGTACTATTCACTCATCCAAAAGTTATTTCAAATAGCATTAAGAAAAAAACCTCTAATTAACCATCAAAACTCAAATTGAAAAAAATGCGTCAGTTAGAAAGCAAAATAATTCAACCACCCATCCCTTCATTACTGCTAGCCCGTTGATGCTGCCCAAAATGATTCTGCTGCTGATAAGGATTCGGGTTGCGGATTCCAAGATTATCTGCTACATCCACATATGGATACTACATCCGAACATTTTGCTGCTGCAGCTGCAGCTTACTTTGACCTTCTGACCATGCACATTGAAACCGTCGTCAAAATGCAATGGCCCAGCCCTAAACCCTCATGCACCGGCCCAGTCCCCACTGTGGGCTCTGCCGTCAGGGCCGGCCCAAAGACATTTAATGCCCTAAACGAGCTTTATTTTTTCATTTTTTTGCCCTATTTTTTAAAAGAGAACGATAATTTTAAATGTAGAAATAAAATGAAATTTTTTAATGTAGAAACAATATGAAAACTCTTTCATATATAGAACGATAATTACAAAATATTGGTTTACTAAGCCATTTAGAGTACATATCAAAAACCAAAATGTCAACATGATATCATAACATACTAATGCAATTAACGGAAACAACTCCTTCTCGCATTTTTTGAAGCAATCTCGTCTATTATCCCTTCATAGTTAAGCATATTCAAATACTTATTTTCAATTGAAATCATAGATAATCCGTTTAACCTTTCTTGCGACATAGTAGTCCGAAGATATGTTTTAATCAATTTCAATTTTGAGAAACTTCTTTCCACCGAAGCAACCGTTACCGGAATAGTCAACAAAATACGATAAGCAACCCAAACATTCAAAAATCCACTTACATCTCTATAAGACCTCAAAAAATTTAAAATATCAATGGATTTAGTTACTTTCAATGGTAGAATCTTTTTTAATTGTCGAAGCTCGTAGAATAATTCTTTACCACAAATATCTTGCTCTTCGTTATGTTCCAAAAAACCTTCTAATTTCATGCAATGGTTCTTCAACTCACCATCGTCAATATTTTTAAACTTCAAGTTTAACAAGAAACCAAAAGTTCCTTCATAAAGCTTAAATTGCACAAACCGATCTCTAATTGAACTAAAGCTTGATCTATTATATGAAGAAAATAAGTAGCTTAAAAATTATCTTCAGGAGATTGCATATCATTATTCTTTTCGATATCTTCATCAAATTGTTTTTTTCTACGCACAACTCTCTTTTCCAAAAAGATTGGATCAATACTGCGCAGTTAAAGCGCTCGGTGGATTCAATGCGGTAGAGGTGCAAAAAGTCATAGCGGGGATGTAGCGAAGATATAGCGGGATATATCGGATTACTCTAAAATAGCATATAAATCCCACATACTTGTTGTTTTTACAAATATATAGATAGTAATTATGTGAAAAATTAACATTCAATTGAATTATAATTAATACAAAAATAATTTTAAATAAAAATATGTGCAAATGTATTGTAAATGAACGTAAAACTGTTATAGAACTTAATTTAATTTAGTAGAATATTAGAGTATTATCATTTCTAAACATATATCAAAAATTCAATGAAATTAATTGATTTCATAATTTTTATAGCGTATAAATATCATTTTTCAATCCAATTTTTTATAGAAGATATAGCGGAAATAGCGGAATATAGCGGAAATAACGGGATATAGCGGGGATTAAAGCGGAAAGGCTATATGTTGGGGATATATGGAAAAATCGTAGCGGTAGGAATCCGCTATAAGATATATCGGAGTTATAGCGGGGATATAGCGGGGCATTAACTGCACAGGATCAATACCAACTTCAATTGCAATTTCTTTAGCTTCATTCATCATGGTTTCAAATCCATCTTCTCTAAGTTTTTCAAAAAATGCTACAAGCTCCTTAATATTTGTAATTGCATCTTCGATATCCATTACCTTTCGTTGAAGTATTTTACTTACTCGTTTGATATTGTCTAATATTATGTACCAAATACACAAATTAATCAAGAATTCAAAATTTTCCAAACCATTTTGGCATAATCCTTTAGCCTCATCTTTAGAATTATTTGCAATATCAATTAAAGCATCTCTTAGTTTCGATGTTTGCGTTCTTATTGCTTTAACACTTTCAATGTGACTTTCCCACCGAGTTGCCGATAATGGTTTTGGAGTCAAACCTTTCACATAGCTTCGAAGTATTTCCCGTCGATGAGTTGAGCCAG
Organism: Allium fistulosum; assembly: GCA_030737815.1. Taxonomy (NCBI): domain Eukaryota; kingdom Viridiplantae; phylum Streptophyta; class Magnoliopsida; order Asparagales; family Amaryllidaceae; genus Allium; species Allium fistulosum. The sequence goes on from CM060905.1 coordinate 594,599,922, forward strand.
AAAATAGAGCCACATATGCAAAAAAGTTTCTAGCTTTCATACATGATTTTGCCATATCGCATAAAGCAAGATTAAGACTATGACAACCACATGAAATGTAGAAGACTCTAGAATTTATATCAAGTATCCTTTTTTGCACACCTTGATGTTTACCTACATTAAGTTCAATTAAGTATTTAATATTATTGTCAATAAATTAAACTCAAGTTTAAGAAAAAAAATTATTTACTATTGTTACCTTTCATGTTCGAACCATTGTCATACCCTTGTCCTCTTATATCATTAATATCAAGTTTAAGCTCAACCGAAAACATTTTCAAGCTCTTTAAAATGACCAAGCCCGGATGTATCATCCACAATCCAAGAAAATATTCTTCTACCTTGATGTCATTTGCATCACCAACGTTCACACTTCTTATAATAATGGACATTTGCTCCTTATGGCTTAAATCCGGAGTGCAATCAAGAATAATAGAGAAGTATTTTACTTTCTTAATCTTTGTAAGCATTGCTAATTTGATCTTGTTAGCCAATAAACTTATCAATTCATTTTGAATTTTGTGGCTTAAATAATGATTATTGATTTCATTATTTACCACCTGTCTAAGATGATCTTCCATAATTGGATCAAACTCGGCTATAAATTCTATAAGTTGACAAAAAAGTCCATTATTTTTCTCATAAATTTTCTCATTTGATCCACGAAATGGTAAATTATTTCTAGAAAGTATTTTGACAACACCAATTATGCGCACAAGTACCTTTTTCCAACGTTGTTTCTCTTGATCAATTTGTGCTTCCATTGTTTTATCGATTGTTGCTTTTTGTTGAAGCCCTCTACGCAAATCCACCCATTTAATTAGATTTTCATTGTGCAATGGATTACCTTCATGCTCTCTTAATTTAGTAGATAAATTATGCCAATCATTAATTCCTTCATTGGCTAACTTGGATGTTTTTTTTGTATGTTTAAATAGCTTACAACAAAAACAATAAACTTTATCATACTCATCCGAGTACACAAGCCATTTTCTTTCATGCTCTTCTCTCCGTGGATAGTCGCCGATGTAATGTTTAAATGAGAAGTGTCTACCATCAATCTTATTTCTTGGGAACATATCATTTTCTTTCACTATTTTGATGGGACTACGTTGAATTAGCATAATTCGTTTGGTGTCGGTAATTTTTCCCCATAATCCCAGATCGCAATTTATATCAACATCCTTTTCTTTTTTTCTTTTTTTTGAAAACCTAGGAGAACCCGGCGGGCCGGTAAACTCCTGAGGAGGGTATAGTAAAGCCGTCCGCTGATCCAAGCTCCCATACCCCTGGGTAAATTTATATAGGATAGGGAAGCGCATGGTAGGAATCGAACCTGGGTCTTTTTACCATAACCCAAGCCTCATTTCCACTGTGCCGCACTTGCGAACATATCAACATCCTTTTCAATATCAAGTATAACTACATCTCCAACATCTTCATCATCAACATCAATGTGTACATGCACATTATTATCCTCGTTTACAACTTCTACAAATGTTGATCTTCAATTTCAATTTCAACATCCTCATTTACTTCATCTTCATTTATCTCGATATTGGCATCAATATTATCATGCTTAAAGTTAATTTATTCAACTTGACTTGATTTTGAAGTTTGAGATTTCTTTTGTCTTGCTTTAAATAAATTTGAAATTGAGCCTACCATTGATTTTGCTTCTTCATTTTTGTGTTGTTTTTTCTTCCTATTTTGGTACCCGGAATTTTTTTTCCGAATCCTATATCCAATTAAAATAAGGAACAATATTATTAATGAAAAAAATATTAGCATTTCACGCCTTTTAATTCTTTTGAACTCAATTCTAGTTACTAATCATAATTTAATTTATTCAAATAAAGTATGAAATCAATGTTATTCATTTTCAAATTCAGTCATAAAAAGAATGTCTGTTCATTTTAAAAAAAAAATCATTCACAAAAAAATTAAAACAACTCAATTAACTTTCAATGAGCCAATTTTCAAACTAAGCCTACTGCAACTTCTTGCACTATTTCGACAGACAACATCATTAGCCACAACCATGCAATGGAAACTTTATATGCATAATTATGGTGTGGTCTTGGCCAAAGAGATAACAGTTGCTTCATATGAAAAATGAGAAATAGACATCTTGCACAATGACAGAAAACTTTATTTAGTGCTGCAAATGTTCAAATGGACCATTCTGACAAAGAAAAAGTTAGTGCAATGAAAACCTATTATGAGATAACCACAGCCATCAGCCATGCAATGGCATAAGGATATACAATAACTTAATAAGTATAGGTCAAGTTGAGAAAACTCAACAAATTGCTAGAAATAATGATGCACCTATATATTTAAGTAACAAACTTTTGAGAAACAATCCTACATATCATATTAATCCAAGGATCACACTCGTGATATGCTTAGTAGATGTAATATTGTTTTTAATATCTTAAGCCCTAACACAATCTGTTGATTTTTTTTCCTTCTTTTTTCATTTTCCTTTGCTAATTTTTTCTATTTTCCATAAAGTGAAGTAAAAATTTTGAATTATTAAAACAATAGGTTGGTGCAGTGAACTTGAATCCATACTTATTCCATAATAAATATCAAATTCTTTTCCAACTCTTAATTGTCATCTTATTCAGAAGAATCAGAACGAAGAAAAGTGATGAAACCTATTGTGCTATAAATAAAAACAAAAACTGCATATTTAAATTGGTACATAAGTCATTAATCCACAAGATTAAAATATATTATGTTTACAGACCAGCAACACATATTTTCAACCGACCCCAACAACAATCAAAACAGCAATCAAGTTTAACTTTAAAAATAAAATTAATAGAAAATTTACATTTTAAAAAATCAACAAAGCACAGTAGCACAGGTAGGGAAGCAGATCACTGAGTGGCTTAGCACAAAACAAGGCAGACCATAGAGTAGCACCGTAGCAGCAAAACTGAAAATTGAAATTAGGGAAAAATTGGATTTGGCGCTGCAATCGTTTGTCACTTCTGTTCTGGTGGCACGCGAGTGGGTCTGGTGGTGAGCGGGAGGTTCCGGTGGTGATGGCCTGCCAGGCTGGTGGCGTGCGACACTGCGACTATCGAGAGATTCTGGACGGCGAACGAGAATTCTTTTTTTCTTCTTTTTTTTGTTGCCCCTTGCGTGCCCGTTGCCCTAGACATAAGTCTTGTTTGTCTTGGGCTTGGGCCGGGCCTGTCTGCCATCAAAACATTACTACGACTATTACTGTTCGCCATCATCAACTCCTGCTCTCTCCCTGTTATTGCTGCTGCCATGGCTGCCAGCTTCTGTGCAACATGCTGCTACTGCTCTCTTATCATAGCCTGCTAATATATATTTATTTTGATCCTATTTCAAAATATGTGATATACTACTTTTTTTCTTTTATTTACCTGCTGCCGTTGTGGATTTATGAAAATGCCTCCTAAGGCATACCCTCCAGCAGCAGTTCCATGATGGTACCCGACGCAATTCGACTGAGAGACAAATGGAGGCAGGAAAGGGCTAAAGACAGCTGCACTGATATAGGTGATAGCCAATGCAATCTGACTTGTTCATGAAAGTAGCATAAAGCCTGATTTTCGGGTATGGTATTGAATGTAGGGAGATGATATCCGATAGCCAAGTAGGGGGAAGTGAATATATATACGACAAATGGGCTATCAAATTCAATGAGTATGTATAATCTGTAGATCCATGCAGCGTCAAACGAAAATGTTCTGTCAGTTGTTACATTGTCGTGTAGTTAGTACAATAAGAGCATTGAAAATCCACCAACTATAAAGGAAGCCAATAACAATCAAAAGTAAATGTATCTTATCCGTACGTAGGTGGACTTTGACTAACTTTTAATTACAGCAAACACAATAAATTTTTTTGCAATTAAAACAAATATTTGACAATCATAACTAATTTCCTAGGTCACTAAGTGTATATATATTTTACCTTGTAATAGCTAATCAAATAAGAAAAAAGAAATAAAATATTAAGTCTATTGCAATAATCTAACAAATGTTGACAATGTTACTACAAACATGTTGTAAATTTAAGCCATTTATGTTAAATTCGGGATTGGTTGCCTTAAAATATGAGCCATAAATGACCATTTGAAATAGCAAGTAGATATATTTCCACTTTAATTATCAAATGCTATTAAAATTTGCCAAATTTGAGATAAGGAACGAAGTCCTAGAATTAAAAAAAGGATTTTATGTGAATCTTCACTTGTTTTGTTTAGATCAAACTCATGATGTGTAGAGACACAAAAAAAACATGAGAATAAAATTATGTGGGTTGTTCTTCGAATGCCTCTAGCATAGACTACACCAGAAAAGCCATTTTGCCACGGCTCTGGACCATGGCTAAATCATTTTGACACGGTCCAGAGCCGTGGCAAAATGGGGAGTGGTAAAAATTTTGCCACGGATCCGAGCCGTGGCAAACTTATATTCAGCCGCGGCTCTGAGCTGTGGCAAAATTAATATTAGCCATGGCTCAAAGCCGTGATTAAATATGAATTAGCCACGGCTTAGAGCCGTGGCTAAATATTGCATTTGCATTTAAAAAAACCCACCACAAAACAGCCTACATTAAACTCAAAACAAATAGGTTAAAAATGTCTCGCCTCAAATTTAAAACAGCTTACATTAAACAACACAATAGTGTCTTATCTCAAACAATAATTCAAGGTAGACTTCTTGTTCTTTTACTTGAATACATGAATACAAAGTTCAAACAATTCAACAATTACAATACTTGAATACAAAGTTCAGTACATAGTTACATACACAAAAAAGCAACAACACATAGTTAAAGCCTTCTTGTTCCTTTACTTGTGGATGGTTGCATTGTAGCCCATTCCTCCCACTCCAAGCTCTCTTCTAGGAGCTCTTTGATATTCCAGGTGCTGGTATTTATTAGTATGGCTCTGTGCCAAAAAGATGCTCACTACTTTTAGATTGAACTTCTTGAATTTTGAATGATTGGCCAAAACCGCCTCTGTGGCCTTGCTTGTTGTTGAACTCTACGCTTTACAAGAACTAATCTTTTCAATGCCTCTGGTGCATACCTAGGAAATTAAAAGGTTGAATCAAAACCTTTTCATCGTTGTAAACATTAACTTATTTAACATCTATTTTCAAAGGGCTAAAAATAAATATCTAACATGATTTTTAAAAATATATTTGGAACAAATTACCCCTGACAATCAAATAGATTTGAAGTTCAGCTAGAATTCAAATAGTTTTTGACAATTATATAGATTTGAAGTTCAGCTGCATTTACGTTTTATTAGAAACTTGCCTCCAACTCAAAACAAACTATTTTCACTAATGGTACCAAAGTAAAAGAACCAACTGTCGTATGAGTAAAAAATTGGTTCTGTACACATGATTGTTATAGTATTGAACATTACCTATATTTTCATAATTGCACAAGCTGCGTCTCTCTCTCGCTCTCCACCCCAACTTCTATTTATTTATCTATTTATGTTTTTGTTTAAGATTTGTATTGTTTATCTCTGGTGCTAGCATGTTGCAGGGGTACAAAGTGCTGGTAATATATATAATTAATGTATTTGATTTTTAGATCTTTTTTATCATTAATTTATAGTCACGGTCGTTGATGCTATCTTGGTCGTTAAAATGTTTTTAAAAAAAAAACAAGTGTAAAGAATGTTGTACATTCGAAGATCAGGAGTAAGGTGCTGCCATACACAGCAAAGAAGTTTTCTTTACTGTGTTGAAATTAATCCAAAGCTATAATTTGCGTTAACCGTTCCATATGGGTTGTAAATTTGGCTACAAGGGATACATTGAATGTGTTGTGTTTGAACGATTATAAACCTGAACAGGGTTTTAAGAAAAATAAAAGCTACACCAAAACGGGTATGAACAATGATTTCATCGATAAACAAATGAAGTGAACATGTAAAAGTAAAGACTAATATTACATAGAATAAGTTAAAAGACAGATTCCTTCAAACAGTTGGAAACAGAGGATGAGATGGACCTTGGGATTTATTAATATACACAATGCTCTACTTTGAGAACGTCTACTTAAATCTATCGATGAATGTCTGAAATATTCAAAATTCGTTCATATCTGTATTCGAAAGACGGATAAACATTCGATATGCAGAAAAACGAACACGAATGCTGATACGTAGACATCGACATTCGAAATGTTTGTAACCTTAAAAATTACTGATAGCCTATATTCACTTCTTCCTCTCTTTTTTTCTTACATTTTTTTTCATTTTTTTCCATTTTCACTAATATTGCGGCTCTTTTTATTGGTTCTAGTATTGTTTATTAACAATCTTTTTCATGGAGTCCATATAATTGATCAAAAAGAAACCTCCAAATTCTCATTACTAACAGAAACAAAAACAAGAAAACAAATCTTAAACTCATACCATTAGCCCAGCAAAGCAAACATCAGCAAATGATAGCAGAAAGATTTTATGCCCAGGATTAATAAAGTCATGCATGCGATCGATTGTCGCAAACGTCGATAAGCCTACCAAAATCAACGGATAATACCCCCAATTATTCAGTGCCTATAGAAGTTAAGAAAGGCAGAATCAATATGATGCAAAACATATAAGAGTGAAGCAACACAAATTTTCATGACCGTACTTTGTTACAGATGCAAGCACAAACAGTTAAAATATGACAGTACTCATGATAGTGTCCTCTAACATGATTATAGCACCTGACTAAAGCAAAAAAGAGATCCTCTAACATGATTAAGGCACCTGATCAGATATATCCATGGATTTATCTACGGATGCACTTCATCTAAAAGCAATCATTTATTTTAATTATAATAACATAATCCACAAAAGGAGAAAACTTGTTTTCTATTTACACGAAACTATATGATTTAGATAAGTGATATTCCCATTCAATTATGTCTGACATTCTAATTTAATACAAGCTGCTTAGGATAATGCTCATGTGTATGAATTAGAAGTTGTGTGTTTCAAAATAAACATCTATGGAACCAAGCAATGCTTACGCATTCACTTGCATATACTGGAACCATGACTATGACATCGATTATCCATTTTCGTTCACGAAAAACATTAAGTTTGCATGCTCTCATAAATAAATGTAGAAAACAATATAGAAAATTTAAACATCTCAAACAATAGGAGTTCTAGGGGACGTAGAATAAAAACACGATGCAGATAGTTACAATAGGTAGATAGTAGAACTGCATGATAGTGGTAAGCTAATTTTAGCACATTCATTCATGAATGATCTCGCGTTACTCATGTAAGTCCACTTATAGGGGCACATCATAAATATAGATCATAAAATTACATTTATACCACATTATATTTATATACACCACACATATACATACTTACTCTCTTTGATTTTGTAGGTGTTACATATATTGAAGGATTGCTGCAATATATATTTAACCCGATTTATATCATAAACACCTTACCCGATTTATATCCATGGGTTTGTCTGCTTATGCACTTCATCCAAAAGCAGCCCCTATAGAACTATTGAATCCTGCAAAAAAGAGGTAGAAGAAAATATCCACTTTAGAAGATATTGTCTACATATGAAGTAATTTGATCATTTAATTTTGCAACGATAAAAACCAAGGTGAATCTGATATTCAGGACTTAAGAGGAATTATTTATGAAGACAAAATATGTTTGGTCCAACAGCCTGCAGTGAGCATGACAAATTTTTCTACGCTTAGGTGCTTATTTGGAAATTGAAATACAAACTAACAGGTGGTGTAAACTATCATAAGCAATTCATATATAGCACCATCTGATATATTTGATCAAAATTGCCAAGGCAAAAGACCAAATAGGTTTATAGGCATGAGTTAATAAAGCAATTAGCCATATTACTCTCACTAAATTAAGGATTATGTAAATTACTAATATATTATTCTCATAACAACCAATTACTAAAATGGAAGAGATGATGTATATTACCTTCAGTAAGCTCTCTGGTGAGGATACACTATAACATGTATGTTTAGTAAATGTTCCTTTGAACTTCTCTTGCAAGCGAGCATTTTACAGAGTTTTGGGAGAAATTTGGAGAAATGGTACCTCAATATCCTCATCGCTTGTTGCTATCAGATGTGCATTCTCCATTTCTCTATCCTTCCCAAAAAACATAGTGTGCGGAATACGAATAAAATAGGTGAACGAAGTAAATGCAAAATAAAAATACAAAGATTAAAATGAAAAGTAGAGAAGTGGAAAGAACCTTGAACGGATTCATATTAGTAGTTGAGAGTGCATCTACACTTACTACACATGCTAAAATCATGGCAATAGCGAACACCAAATCACCAATGCCTTTTTGAAATATGATGGCTACAGCAGGAGCTGTAATTGTTTGAGGTTGTTGAGGCGGCGTCATTCCTCCAGATGCTATCAACTGCCTCGAGTCTCATTTTAGTCCATGTATCATACATACATACATAAATATATTACAATTTTTTTATTTAAGTAAACATAACTAATGATCAAATCTGATGATGGATTAACCAAAAGACATTGTTGCAGCCATAACATTGCTGGAAACAACCTTGTCTTCCTAATACTGCAACAATTCAACAGTAAAGTTGAATTTACTAAAAAATTTAAGCAACAATTCAATAGTAAAATTGAATTTACGACAAATATGTGTCTGTATTAAACTTCATCTAAAGGGCCTCAATGTAGAACTTTTAGTTAGAACAGAACCAATACACCAATCGGTATAATAAATGAGTAAATGATGGCAGCAACAGCTCATAATTTATTCCCAAAGTGAAATTCACCTTTTTTTACTTTAAAACATGGTGGTTAAATCTTTGCATGAAGGTAAAGAAGGGAAAAAAGATGGAAGTAAAAAGGTCATTCGAAGAAAATCATAAAATTTCTTTGCATGATAGATCTCTTCTTCTACATTTCTGCTCCCAATAATTGCAAACAGGCTAAAACATTTACTATTGCTGCTCCCAGCAATCGCAAAAATCATGAAATTAACAAAATATATCATATACTCATAACTAGTAATATCGCTTTGAATTCGATGATATATATTTGGAAGGAAGAGAATAGGAGTGACAGTAAAATAAAATGATACCAAAACTAAAACACCTTTATGATCACAAATATAATTTGTTACTGGAGCAAAATCCAAATGTTAACAATCCACAAAATAGAAAGATGGCTGCTGCTTAAGACTAGGATATGATAGTATGGTTACGTCCGAGATGAGTGTATAATGGGTGGCGTAGGAGTAATGAACTAGAGGCCTTGGTCGATGAGATAATCACCCATCCTCTCCACAATCATGTTGCATTGCCCTGGCGTCATCGGCTCATCGTATATTCCAAAGATTAAAGCTTGGTTTGTTTTCTTTATTGTTATGCCCCCTGATCCCTGCTCATTTATATTCCATATGATATTTAGTAAATTTTCTGTTCTATAATGCGTTTATATGGCCAGTAAATGATTTCAGTTGCTGAAATATTAACAATGTTAGCTACTATGTAAGTTTTTTTTCCATTATTTGGGATTTCCTTGTTTATTTATTTTTTTAAGAGGAAAAAAAAGAAAACGAGAAAGAAAAAGGAGAGAATCAAAACAATAAAGTTGAATACAATTCTTTCATTCATTCTTTCTTAAATACTTAAAGTAAATTAGTGCAATAAAAAAGGAGCGATTCACATGATAAGATTTATCCTATGAACAACACTGGAGATGCCATGTAAACCATGAAGTAGTTATTGCCTTGCACACTCACACGTTACATTTAGCTAATAATATAAGTATATTATATATTATTAATTATTATAACATCAAAAATGACACAAGATAAGATTTCAAGCGACAAAATGTATAGACTTTGCTAGTCAGCCTCATAGCAAATATTTTAACACATGACTCCAACTAGTAAAGTTAACGTTTGTCCTAACTTATCCAATATGCATTTAAATTATACTCTACCTAACCTATGACACTTGCGCCATACTCCATTGTTAGCTAGAATTTTACCCGGTGAAAATGAGACCCAATTATTTGTTCAATGTTTTCATTAATTTTACTTATGTTCTATTTCAATTTGTGGTCTAAAATCCAAATGTATAATAAATCAACCAATAAAATAAGCAATTTCCACATATACATAAATACTAGCTAAACTTAACGTATGAGTGTCACTATATGCTCTGAGGCGCAATATTAATCTAGTGAAATTTGGTTAATCCATTATGGATGCTCTAAAATCCTGAATCCCTTAAAAATGACCAACTCCAATATTTATCTGATGTTAGCTGCTTAATTAATATGAATCATTTGATATATTCATGTATCTAAATCTCCCTAATCCTCATCGTTCCTAGCCACCAGATTAACCTATACCTAATAAAAAGTGGTCAATTACTCAAATAAACCAAAAGCTAACCCTGAAAATCAAACTTCAAGCCTACAACAGTTTATTTTGACGATAAAATTATTCTCATATATAAGCATTTTTGGACCTTCAACAACTTTGTACTCTTTTAGAGCCATTTCTCCTCCTATTCATCGCAATGCCCAGTTCCAAATTCTAACTCCATATCCCTGCTAAATTTGTGCATCCACAGCTCCAACTAAGTACGAGTGTGCATTATAAGTGGATCGGATCTGATTATGCTGAACGATGAGCGTCAGATCTCTAAGGTGATAAAACTAAAATTTATCATCGTTAAAATGATTCAGCACCAATAATCCTCAATATGCAGATTGAAATTACATAAATTACAGAACGATTACCTCTCGATTGTAATAGTTGGACGCAACGTGCTACTGTGAGGAAGAAGTGAAGGAAGATGGAGAAGCAGATGATGCAATTGTGAGGAAGAAGAAGCACGATTGAGAAAAAATGTGAGATTAGAGTGATAAGCGATCGATTTGAGTGAGAAGCAGTCGATTTGTTCAGGCGTTATTTTTCAAGGAAGGGTGAAATTAGGGCGCGTAATTGAAATTAGGACGTTCTTTTTTTTTTGGAAGCAGAGAGGCAAGGGTTATTGAAATGGAAATGGGGGTGAAATTTTTAGGGAAGCATTACAATGGTTCATAGTAGTGGTAAATTTGCCACGGCCTTAGACCATGCTAATTGACTTTACCACGGCTCAAAACCATGGTAAAATTGCCACGGCTCAAAGCCATGGTAATTTTTCCGCCTTGGGGTGTGGCAAAATGGGCAGTATGGTGTAGTGATATTAGAAAAACAATTAGGAAAACACTTCACGAAAACAACCAAACATGAGGATCTAATACATAATTTAATGGAAGGAGAGAAGAGCTATAATTAAATCTATATAGCAAACATAATTTAAAAAATACTAATATAAAAAATATTTTTGACTATTTTGGATCCATTCCCAATGTGGCAGATAGACAGTGAATGTCAAAATCAACTGAGTTAGGCAAAACAGTGTTGAAGAGACTGTAAATCATATAGTAATAATAGAGTGATAAAAAAATGAGTGCAAAATCACTTTTTTCCGTATATATTTTAGCCTTCTCCGTATAATCTCATTCTTGACCTTACATGAAAATTTTAATTTTTATGGATCAAATTCATGTTTTTCGACTCATTTCTCTAGAAGCAAAGAATATGAACATTCATTGTTAGCAATAACAATATGGTAGTTCATTTCTTTGGAAGAAAAGCATACTAAACAAATTTTCATGTTTTTTGACTCATTTCTCATAAATTATGTAAAATGAAATAACTCTATTTCGTAATGTTTTAAATTCCCTCTTGATATAGTATTTTGATAGTTCTTGTGCTACAAACCATTAACAATGTGTGTTTAAAGGTAAGTAAAAACAACTTGAGATCAACTCCTAATAGTAGTACAAAAAAAAATCTCCGATCCAATCCAAAATGATTAAAAACACATTATAAATGGAGGCAGAACTCGAAAATGCAGCTAGAAACTAAGAACTAAATAGAAATGTTGTTCTCGAAGGTTGAAGCTAAATACGTAGCATGACAAAGAAATTTTGGAAGCTAAATTTGGCATATTTAATCTACTGCAAACTTAAGGGTTATTAATTAAAGAGTTATTTTGTGGAAAATTTTAAAATATTTGGTAAGGGTAAATTATCATTACATTAAACTTGAAATCATTAAATATAATAAGGATGTAGGCACTGAATTTTGGGATCTTCTATTAAATAGTTTATTCATGGCTTTTTAAATATTTGATAAGTGTAAATATTCATAAAACTAAATTTAAAACATGAAACATAATTAAGTGCCTGCATTGAATTTATGAAAAACCATATGATAGTTATTTGTATAATATAGATCAATGTTCCTACCAACTATCTCTAATTCATCAACTTGAGTAGTTTTTTTGTTCATATTTAATAAAAAAATATTGATTTCAATGTATATTTAGTGATCTAAGATCAAAAAATTACTTAACACAGGTATGGTGAAATCAAAATTTTGGCATATATTTTATCTACTTTCAACTACTGATTTAGTGATCTATACCTAAAAGATGGTTAATTTCACTATATATTTAGTGATCTAAGATCAAAAAAAGGCTGAACACGTGACACGGGTATGGTGAAATCAAAATTTTGGCATATATTTTTATCTACTTTCAACTGTTGATTTAGTGATCTAAGCCCAAAAGATATTTAATACATGTTATGGTAGGTATCAAGCAGGACTGCTAAATAGAAAATGTATGTAAACCTCTGTCTACAAAAAAAGAAATACACAAAAGGAAATTTATTCACTGAGCATGTCATTAGGTTAGGAAAACATACTCAATATTTCATTATACATTTAATGATCTATGCTAAGAAAAAATAAGAAATATTTTTTATTTTATTTCAGAATATCATTTATATGCTGCAAGCTATAAAAGTGTGCAGTTGGAGATTTTGTAGTCATAACTGCTTTTTTAGGTTTCTTCATATCATTAAAAATGGGACTTAACTATATATATACTCAGATATATATACACCATCATTGAAGAAATATTTTTTTTTGTTTTAGAACATATTTGCATACCTTTTGTATGCTGTAAGCTATAAAGGTTTAAAGTTGGAGATTTGTTAGTTAGAAATTATTAGCATTGGTAATCACATTTGGTTACCGATGACATTTTGTTTGCTAATACTCCATTGTTAAAAAATATTATATAATATTGACGATATTTTACTTCCATAATGATTGTCTATTATTGACATGTTGCATGTTACTAAAGCACCATGAAAACAGAAATCAATAAATAAGCAAATAAGGGAAAAATCAAGCTTCTGATGATACAACTTATATTATAACTAATAAATAACTTGAAAATTGGTATACCTAAAAATAGCCATCTCTTCACTTGATGTATAGAAGATACTTGCCCATCATCAATTAATAATGCACTTTCATATCTATTCCTCCACGTGATGCATAATTTAAGGTGAAACAGATAGAAAAAGAAACAATGAAAATTGTACTATATATGTCAGATTCCAATACGGTAATGTTGATGACTGTTGTTGTAAAATACAATGCCAAAATGCTGTGTACCTGTCCAATTTTTCCTTCTCTTCAGGTTCTGAATCCAAGTCGCTGTAAGCATCATCATCATCATGTAACTGGATCTTTGCAAAATCTTGTAGCGTTGAACTTGTACTTGGAGTAGTGGAAGATGGATCATTATTTGGATTATAAGCAACCACTTAGAATGTAAGTAAATACATGCAAATAAATATTTAGCAGCTTCTAAATGCAGTGTGGAGAAGGCAAATAACCTGTGCATGTGTGTTTTTGGGGCCATCACTAAAATTATATGTTGGTTGATCTTTCCTTCTTTTAGTTTTCTTTTTATTCTTTTTAACCTTTTTGCATTTATCTGTAAGTATTTAGACAATTTCAACATATATTAGTAATAAACTATAGAAATCCGAAAAACAAACACCATCAATAAATTATTACATGATATATCCCAAAGTTTTACCTTCATCTTCTCCACTTATAAATGATAAGAGGTCATCAACTGAATGTTTATCACCGCCCAGGTCTACCTCTCTTCAGTTTCTGTATTCTAAATAAATATATAAACATAGAGTAGTGCAAGGACAAGATATAAAATGAACAGTCTTGTTCCGAAAAAAAAGCAAGTTAACAAATTATGTAGATCATCACCTTCGATAGTTTTTTCTGCTCCACATCTTTTCTTTTCTCGGCATTCAGACGATTCAACAATCGACAACGCTCATTTGAATTTAAGCGCAATGCCGAAGGAAGTTTGAGTGTCCCCATGTCTAACCACAACGCAGTGCAGTGCCCTGATGTCTATGTCCATGGCGAGGAAGACAGAGTAAGCCATCGACCTGAGCGGTCAACTAAGGTCGCCGGACATCAGATCCCGTCATCGGCAGGGCATATCGGAACCCAAAGCAAAGCGGAGTCCGTAGATGGTCGATTTACAGCGAGAACAGTGAAAGCGAAGAGCAAAATAGCATGGGGATGAGAATTAGGGGGAAGCAGCGAAAATCCCAGAACACGGTCGAATCAAAAGATAGGATTGGTAGATGGTCGAATTACAGTGACAACAACGAAAGCGAAGAGGTAATGAAGTTGGGGAGGAGAATTTTGGGGAAACCACAAATTTTAGGTTGAAGAAGTGGAGAGGGAGTAAATTAGTGGAGGGGAGGGAAGAAGGGGTAGGTTGTGAGATGCGGGCTAGGTGGAGGAGGTACGGGGAAGTCGGTTGGGAGAGAACGTAGGGAAAAGAAAGTGGGGAGAGGGAAAATGGGGAGAAATGTTGAACAACCGCAGAATGTAGTGGGCAGTAGATAATGGGAATGGTAAAGGACAGATAAGCCCTCTTCAATTTAGTTGTGTAGCTAGTCTGTGCATGGGTTGGTTGGGAAGTTTAAAAAAGCTTCACCAAAGTAAAGAATTTGTATTATTAGTAGAGATACACGATATTACTTTGTCTTGGGTACATAACTTCCTTTGCTTTCTGAATAAACAAGCTATTCACGCATCAACTGATCATTTGAAGCGTTCTTCTGATTTATGCAGGTAATCATAAATTGCACAAAATCACTCCATTGTATCCTGAGATAACGTTTTCAACAACCCTCTATAATTTGAGATGGGGAAAACATTTAAAAAAAAATGATTTAACTGTGCCTTGGAGTGATATGCCAATTGTTTCAAATCTCGGATTTAGAGAAAATCTCGGACTGATATCTCGGCTGAAATGAATGATATTTAAAACTTTGACAACCGATCAAGCTGTTAAATCTCGGATTTCGAAGAAAATCTCGGGCTGATATCTCGAGTGATATGAAGGAGATTTAAAATCTTGGATATACAACTGGAACGAGCCAGCCATGACCTTCATGTATAGTTAATTGTACAAATAGTACGTTTACAACAGATTTCAGTTTGGATCAGATAATTGGGAGGTACTAATTTTATTTTTTGAATTTATAATATTTTAGTTTTATGAATGCTATAAAATCAATATCATCGTTAAATCATAAGATTTTGAGACACTTCGGAGTTTTGGTTTTCCAGTACACACGTTGTGTTCATGAACCAAGGTAAATATTCACTTTCTTCCATCAAATAGCAATTCAGACAAGAATTAGCAAAACTTTTAGCTAAAGGAGAAGCTCATTGTACAATCAACATCGTGAAGAACGCAGTTTCACATGAATAGGGGTCAGATTAATTGTAATCCATTTGTAGGTACCACCGTTATGATTACGGATTCGGGATTTCCAGGATTACCTTTGAATTTGGAATTTGAGCGCCAAATGTGTAACAATTCTCATTCTCATACTTAAAGTAACATTGAACTGTTGCGACTGCACATTCTAGTCTTGATTTTAAAATATGCTTTTTTATTAGGAAAATTTACCATATTAGACTAGTTTTGAAAACATATAGCAAGAATAGACCACTTATAAAAGTATTTACAAATATAGACCAGTTTTCGTTTAACTGGTCTATAGCGTTGGCGATTTTTCAAAAATCGCCAACGTGCGATTTTCGAAAAATCGCCCAGATTTATCTCTGGGCGATTTTCGAAAAATCGCACGTTGGCGATTTTTGAAAAATCGCCAACGGTATAGACCAGTTAAACAAAAACTGGTCTATATTTGTAATTACTTTTACAATTGGTTTATTCACGTAATATCTTTCTAAAACTAGGCTAATATAGTAAAAAATCCTTTTTATTACTACACATGATGGGGCTACTGTTTTTAGAATTTTCATTATGGTAAATATTTTAATTTATTTTCCAATTGTAACCAACACACATATACATGGATTCCTTTATTGATAAAAGATAGTATACATTATATACATACCATGAACAACAGCTATAATAACATAACAGCCCACTACCCAATATTACAAAGTAGTGTGTAGAAAAGGCAAGCCCACAATCAAAAAACCTTCAAAACCTTACATCATTCGAGCTGCCTATCTTGTATTCTTCCCCCAAAATCAGCCGCCATCATTCAGATCGATCACCCATTTCTGCAAAATCTGAATATTTGTCTGAGTGCAATCAGTCCTTGCCTTTGAATTTCTCATAAGGTAAGTTACCTCCTTCTGAATGATCTTCGATTTTGTAATTTTATTGGTTTCTTTATGCTCAAAGATACATTTGTTTTTTTTCCTCCCAAATGTAATATATGGTTGTAATGAGGGAGCATGAAGCAAGCTGCCTAATTGGTCTAGAACTCGGAAGTTCGATTTGATCAGCTCTATTTCATCTTCTAAATCAAGGGAGTGACTATTCGTTGATAAATTCATTTTTATTTTAAGCAGTGTCCATATATATATATATATATATATATCTAGAGTAGTTGCAGTTGAGAAACAAGTGCTTGGTACTCTTTGGTTGCTCTTTACATAAGATGCACTGTTGTTCACAGTCAACACCCCATTCATGAAGTCGATCCGTAGTATTTATGCGACCCAATACAACTCTGTATGCACAGCATGCCATTTTCCTGTTATTAATTATGTCCCAAATTATAGGACACCAATCTAGTTGCTCATAATATGGTCTACAAGTTTGCCATGTTTTACTAAAAGAGAATAAATGACTCCACACCATTCCATATAGTCCGTCTCTCTGTCTGAGACTGTTAAGATTTGGTTGATTAGCGTAGACACCTCTTTAGTTTCTGTAAATCTGAAAGTGTTCCATTGATTGTTCTAAATGATGCTACTTGCTGCCATATGTTTAGTAGTAGATAAGTGATATCTATCCCACCCTAAAATGTCAACTAGGTATTTAATGTTGATCCATGGGTATGTCCATTGGAAAGTGCTTCTGTCATTCACAATAACCCGTTTAATGCACTTGAGGCTGTCTCCTCTGTGAAGATCATGTTTTTCATTATAGATGACAGTTGTTGTCCAACTACAATTGCCAGAAATTTGTGGTTGTACAGTACTTGTTATGCATCCACCTTGACCACATACCGTCTTTGAATAAAAATTGCCAGATTAGCTTTAAATATCCAACAGTTATGAGCTCTTGGAAGTTTTTGAGGCCTAATCCACCTTAAAATTTAGGTTTGCACAGTTTATTCCAACATATTTATGTCTTTTACCTACCCAAAAAATGTCAGCACATATATTGTCAAGTTTTATTAGAGTTGCAATAAGTATATGGTACACAAGCAGCCAATATAACACCATAGTTGTAATGACTGTGTGAATTAACTCTGATTTGCCTGCCATTGACAGTAATTTACTATCCCAAATATCAAATCTAGACATGACCCTCCGAAACAAGGAGGTACATTCAACATAGTAAAGGCAGCGAGTTGATATATGTACTCCTAGATATTTGACAGGCAAGGAAGATTCTTGCAATTGTAGAATTTTTAGGATATCTGTTTTATTTTGACAACTTGAGCTGAAATATACATTTGTTTTCATTTGATTGAGAGACAAACCTTCTACTCTGCTAAGCCAATTAGTTATGCTTTTTATAGTAGTAGCATTTTTAGTATTAGCAGTTGCAAAAAACATAACATCATCTGCATAGAGTAAATGAAATACAATAGGTCTAACATTATTAATAGGGGTGATATGTTTATTCCTAATAGCAGATTTTAATTGCAAGGACATATTCCATTGCAATACAGAATAGTAAGGTGACAATGGGTCCCCTTGCCTGATTCCCCTTGCATATGGGATATAGCCTTGTGGTACACCATTAATTAGAACTTAAAAGGTTGGAGTTGTTATGCAAGCATGAATTAGAGTAATTATTTGGGTTGAGAAATTCATTCTTGCTAGCATAAAACATAATTGAAATCCCTGTTAATCATGTCAGAGGATTTTGTAAGTCAACCTTAATGTAGAATTTCTTAACACCTTTCTTATTAAAATTTCTGATGTTCTCATGTGCTAATATTATGTTCTCTGCTATATTCCTACCAGGATTAAAAGCGCATTGAGCCTAAGAAATTAAAAAAGGAAGAAAACCTTTTAGCCTGTTGCATATTAATTTAGGAATAATTTTATTTAGCACATTGCAACATGCTATAGGTCTATAGTGAGATATACTAGTAGGCCTATCTATGTTAGGAATAAGTGTTATAAAAGTGTGGTTTAAGCCTTCTGGTATATCAGCAGTTTCATATACATAGTTAACTGTATGGAGTAACTCGCCTCTAGACAGTGCAATGTAAAAAATTTGGAAGAGAACCCATCATGCCTTGGAGATTTATCATCCTTTATGGAGAAAACAACATCATGTAATTATTTTCTATTGGTTTCTATAGTAGATAATCTTTGCCATATTTATTGACCATTTTTTTGCATTGGATAAGACTATAGTGTGTAGTTAGATCATTATCTGCATTGAACAATTGTGTAAAATACTGAATGGCTTGTTGTTGAATGTGCTCAGGATCATGTAGTAAATCTCACTAGGTATTGTATAAAGGCTTTATATTATTCCTATAATTTCTCATGCTCATTTTAGCATAGAAGAACTTTGCATTGTAGTCTCCCTCTTGCAGCCATGAAATTTTGGGTTTCTGTAAAGGCCCGATATTTTCAACCATTCGCATCCGCACATGTCGGACTTGAATTGCTCAAAATACCGCGTTGTAAATAAAATTTGGCAAATCTCAGAATATACAGTAAATAAATAATCACAGATCACAAACACAGAGTAAAATAATGCAGCGGAAGTAAAAAAAATAGTAGTTCATGAAGCTACTATGTAAATATATCAGAGTTAAATAAGATACAATAGAAGAAATAAAGTACAACAGAAGTCTCAATACAATAACCAAGTACAAACTGAGTAGAACAACAAAACAGAAATAGATAGGACCAGACAAGCAGACAATCTCCAGCAATTCAAATCTCCGAGAGAGTGGAAATCCAAATCTGTGAATAACTCAGGCTGACCCGAGCGTAAAGCAAAACACAAAACACAAAACACAAAACACTCGAGTCAGGACAATATATACTTATATAATGTAAACCAACTCAAGTGAACTGTAATAAAGGTACAAGTAACTTAAAGAATGCTTGGGATCGCCCATTCTTTAAGGATCCGTTAAACTATTTACTATGTAGTAATATACGCTATATACAGTAGTGTCTACTTAGTAAAGTATAATCATATAGAAAATAGCGTTAAGGGGATGGTGAACCTTAACGCGGTCGGATCTTTAAACCAAAATCGTAGTGGGCTCGATATGGTAGGTGACACGACACACAAGGCAATTCCAGGGTAGATATACCAATTACGCATCCGGACTGGTGGTGACGCATAGCAACCACTACCGCCCACCTCGAACAACACTCCCAAATCAAGGGTGCGCACCAAATCAATCACAAGTAATAGAATGGTATCGAAGAAGTGTGTCCGATCAGAGGTGCTACCTCATTGGTCCGTCAATCGCTCCTGTTTTAGCCACCTTATGCCAACTCACGGGAGTTGGGTCCACGTATATACCTTAGGATCGTCGCCACCATTCTACTTCATTTTGGAAACTCCACCGCGTACACAGTTGTCAAAGTGGTTTTCGGTATCGACAGAGAGTATGTCTATATCCGATCCCGGTCTCTTTAACAACCAATCGTTATTATAACCCGTGGTTATAATTTAAAAACAGTTTATACTTCAAAATAGAATATCATTTCAAATCCAAATCTTTATCAAAATAAAGATTAAATCAATTCCAAACCATTTCAATATATTTAAAATATCATATCATTTCAAAACTTCATTTCAAATCATTTCAATATATCAAAATATCATATCTTTCCAAAACTTCATTTCAAATCATTTTAATATATCAAAATATCAATCTTCCCAAAACTTCAATTCAAATCATTTTAATATACCAAAATATCATTTGAGTTCAAATCTAAATATTCAACTTTAAATACCTTTTAAATTTAAAGATATAATTCATTTATTATCATTTCAAGTCACCTTTTAAATAGTTTATATTTCAATCAAAATAATTCATTTAAACCATTTAAAAGTGTAATTATTATACTTTCAAATCAAGTATTAAAATTTCCAAAGTTTCAATTCAATTCAATCATTTATTTCAATTAAATTTCCATAGACCATTTCAAATCTTATAAATTTCGAATATAGATTTAATCCACAAAATAACTATTCAAATTATAAAATAAATTCCAAAGCTTTATTATCCTATATTTCATAAGTCCAATATCTTTTAAATAGATTCAAATTACAAGTAAACCAAATATTTTCATACTAATATAAACTTCAATTATTCATTCCAAGATTTATTATCATTTCAAATTCATTTCAAAGTATCAAAATATCATCATTTATTTAATTTAAATTTAAATACCATTTAATCACATTTCAAAATAGTTGTATTTCCCAAATCAACTATTCCATTTAAATCATTTAAAGTCAATTCATTATATTTAATAATTAAATATTTAATTTCCAAAATTTAATTTTTTTTCAAAGATCATTTATCCATTTAAGTTTATTAAAACAATGAAAATTCAACTTTCGCAACACTTAGGAAATGCTACGAAATGTTATGTTTTAAAACAGTTCATTAACAAAAGACAGCATTTAAAATGCTGTAATATCTTAATTTAGTTTCAATTAAAATTTTAGTTAAATTTAACAACTATAGCACTAACAAAGTGCTATAATAACTTTGGTTCAAATTTGCTATTTGGTTCATTTAAAACAATTACAGCATTTTCCAATGCTGTAATATCTTTACATTACATTTCAAAAATGCTGTCAAATCAAATTCAGAGTTTTATTTACAATTTCACACATAATTAACTTTTAATATAAATCATTTTTAACTTATAAAATCATATATTTTCACATTTTAAAAACAATCATTTATATACCTTTATTTCTATGCTTTTATAAAGTCAAATTTCAATACAAAAATCAAGTTAAATAACAATTAAATTTTCATTTCTTTAATTAAAAATTTAACTTAACATTTAAGTTTGAATTTCCAAAATATAACTTATTCCCATTTATTTTACTTAATTAAAATTTCACTTTTGAACAAATTTCACAAAATTCAATTTAAGTTATACTTCCAAATTCAGCTTAAATATTCATTTATTTCATATTTTAAGTAATACAAAATCATTAACATTTTTTAAATTATTATTACTTAATGAAAATCATTAAATTCATCTTTTAAATAAAATTTGTCATATATTCATACTTTACATAAATTTCATTTATAAACAAAATCATAAATTTCAAAATTTACTTATATTTCAAATTCTACTTCACCATTTACTTAATCCACTTATTTAACTTGTAGAAAATCACAAATATTTTATAGAAATCATTATAATAAAGTTTAAATCGAAATATCATAATATTTACATTTTTAAAATATTTTTAAAAATTTCAAAAAAATATATAAACCACGAGTCAGTATAAAATTTTCTAGCCTAGGTCAAGTGATACGGATATGTATCATTTCAATCCGCAGTTTACAAAGAAAACCGGGTTTTATCATTTCAAACCCGCAATCCCAAGTGATATAAACAAACAAATAAAAAGTCGCTCAGGCTTATCATTTCAGCTCATAACGATCTTTCCCTATTCTAACGTCCGTTCGGGTATGTATCATTTCAACCCATAGTGATTTCTAATTTACAGGGAACTTGCAGTGTGATAAACTGATAAAAATGAACAATATACAATATATAACAGTAACAGATGATATAACATATGTATAAACAGGGATGAACATCATATAATTATAATATAGCAGTTATAACAGGATGATATGCATTTACAGATTCAAGTGATGTCAGATTATCACTATATAAGTACATATTAGTCTGGTGAGATTTACTCACCTGTATTAGCTGGAGATATCAACTCAACTGACACAACGAATTCCAGAAGGCACGATGACACAAAAATAGGCTTAAGTGGGAAGAGATCCATGCTTAGAACTTGTGTTACAACCCAAAACAAAATAAAATCACAATTCAATACAACATTAAATTGAAACAACTTTGAAGTAAAAAGAGATACGAATACATAGTCTTTTGCCTTGCTTCCTACATTTGATTGCACGGCCTAGGGAATGTTTTGGCTCAGGTTTGGACATACTTTGGTTCAGGTTTGGGTCCTATAAGGCATTGCTACAAGGTATTGGAGTGGTGGAGGGGTTACTACGCATGAATATGAAGAGGCTTATGCAAAATAGTGGTTTTGGTTCAACTTTGGCTCAGTCTACAAGGTCATTGGGCTCGGCTATGACATGTTTCAAATCTGGACAGAGGATGAAGGTGATGGTTATGGGTGTGTCAAGGTGGTGGTGGCGGCTAGAGGTGGTGGTGGAAAAAGAGATGGTGAAGCAACAAGGCTCAAACTAGCATGTTTTCAAGGCATAGGTTGTATTTTTTTGGGTTTTAGTATCATGGTGGGTTCGACCATGGTTCAGATCTGAGGAGTAGGTGGTGATGATGACAGGGAAGAGGTGTAGGAGGTGGTGGCCATGGCTATGGAGTGGAGGCCGAGCAAAAGAGTGGAGAGAACAAGGCAAAAATACATAAGAAAATAGGAAGAAAAGGAAGAAAATAAGAGGAAGACACTACCCAAAATGTTTGAAGCCATGAATAAAATGAAAGAATGGTTTCTTGAGTGAGAAATAGGATGAAAGTCACGGCTAGAAAACTGAAAATGGGCAGCCAAAATGAATAAATGAGATGGTTATGACATTTGAAACGCTTTTGGACAATGAAACGTCTAGAAATGAAACGCCTTAAACTCTTCACGTTTCCATTCTTTAAAGATCAAATAAAAACAACAATAAATCAGCAAATACCTTTAAAAACCGAAACCAAGTGAAATAATATGAAAATAAATAATAAATTTTAAAGAAAATATAAAAAGGATGAAAGAAATTGCTTAAAAATACAAAACAGTGTCCAGAAATTACAAACAAATCACTACTAGTCTCGGGAAAATATCCACTCCATTTTAAAAATATTATGAAGTGAAAATTTGAAATAAAATAATTTAGTTATAATTTTCAAAATAAAATAAATAATTAAATTGGAGAAAAATAGAAAAAGAACTAAAGAAAATGTTTAAAAAAATTGAAAACAGGGCATGGAAATTACAAGAAAAATACTTCTAGCTCTAGAAAAATTCCTACCTCACTTTAAAAATATTAAATGACAAAAATATACATAAAATAACATATTAATACATATAAAAATAAAATATGATAAATAAAATATAATTTATACAATTTAAAATAACAAAATTGTAGAATAAACAAATTGCACTCAATATTGAAATATACATAACTTTTACTGTTTAACTCCGTTTTCAACGAAACAAAAAGCAGTGTTCAAGTTATTACATATATTTTCATAATAAAAGATAAAATTTAAGATTTTAAATAATTTAAATTTGAAGTTTAAATGTCAAAGTTTGACCAGTTTGAACAGAAATTTACTATTTAGTAAAATATTCAATTTATACAAGTTTGAAACTATAATTCACATAAAAATCAACATTTATATTTAAAATAACATAACTTATTCATTTTAATAAAAATAAAATTCTTAAATCAAAATTTCAAATAAAATAATCAAAATAAACAATTAAAATAAATCACAAAATTCAGGGTTGTTACACTCTCCCCACTCAAAACTTTTCGTCCCCGAAAAGAAATGAGGTACGGGAAAGCACAGAAAAAGATAGAGTGAAATAGGATTAAGATAAGATGACAAGAAGATTGAGATTATACCGGACAACTATTGTTATAGGTAAGTTTAACAAGGTGGAGATGGTCTTCCCAAGATTCTCCAGAATCAGGAACACAAGTACGAAAAGATCCTCTAGAATCTGATTCACCCTTTCCGCTTGACCGACGGTCTGTGGATGGCAAGAAGTGCTCAGATTCAAAATGGGTACCAAAGATTATAAAGATTTATAGAAAAATTTCTAAACAGAAAGAGTATAGAAAGATGCCTTTACCAGTCTGTAGCAAGATTTCTAAACAGAAAGAGTATAGAAAGATGCCTTTACCAGTCTGTAGCAAGATAAGGAAAACAAGGACAACTAACAGACAGTTTGAAAACAAAATAAGATAATAAGTTTGAAACCATGGAAATTTCAACTTAAATAGATAATTAATTTTACACAAGTTAAATAAATCTTAACTATTTCTAATTTCATTATCTTATCATCTAATTTTCTTAAACTAACAATTTCAAAAATCATGGATTTGCAAATTCATTATTTATTATACTCATAATGTACTTAATAAATTTAATTCCTCTTTATTCCTAATTAAAATTAAATTTATCCCTCTCAATATATTTTATCACCTATGTTAAATATACTTACACTTATTATAACTGTTTTAATTTATTCCTAATTCCCTTAACATCATTTTGTTGTGTAAATTATTCCATTACTCTTTTACTCTATTTACCTCTGTTAATCTTTTTATAACTAAAATTTAAGTGTATAACATTTATTATAACCACTCAAATTTTATTTATAAAAGTCTTTTTATATTGTATATTATTCAATTACATTGTTAACTTCTAAAAATTAAGGTAAGTTATATTGAAATGCAATTGAGAATTATACAAATAAAACTTTCTAAAGTTAATATACAATATAAACATTCTAATTCAATCATTTCAAGCTTGAATATTTATTCAAAATTTTGATTTTCTTTTTATACTTGAAGTTATTATTTAAGATAGAATTTAAGAATAAAATTTCCGATTCCTTTCAAACCATTTAGAGATAAATAAATTTATGTACATAATTTGTCAAATCAAATTTAAATCATATATCTATATATATTATAAATCAAATCATATTTTAGAAATTCAAATCAATCAAATTTCCCAAAACAAAGATGTAGTAAGACTACAGAATGATTTCTTCACTTCGAAACTCGGAAATGAAAGTCGATAATGCCACGGTCATCACCGAAATTATTTTCCAGCGACAAAGAGAAGAGCACTAAAATTTTAAAACTTTAAAATTCTTTGGAAACAAATTTCTATTCAAAAATACTTTAAATAATATATCCTTTTAAAACTTTAAACACAAGGCTTAAAACCATCGGAAATTAAATTCTCCAATTTTTTATTTAAATTCATTTCAGTTCCCAAATCAAATTTATAAACAACTATTTATAAATTCATTTATAGAATGATAAATCAAGTATTATCATTTCAAATAATCAATTTAAATCAATTTATTTAGTTCCATAATATTTACTTATATCAAAATTTATTTCATTAACCAAATTTTAAAATAATATTGTGTCAGTTTGTTCTGTCAAAGTGTTTTAGAAATCCTATCGATGGTGTTGATCAGACGAATCGATCGGAAGCCCAAATCAACATCAACAACTCAAACAACACAATATATAAAACAAACATAGATTTACAAGTAAAAATTCAAAAATGTTTGGAGATATTTTGGAAACAAAACAAGATGACTAATTATCAAAATATGAAGATGGATAGACTTAGATAAATCGCGGGCAACCTTAACCGGGTCAACCGTGATTTAATGAATAAGATCAAATGTGTATTTTTTTACTGGGGTAAATCTACATCTGATCTCAAGAGAGAGTTGGAATAACAAAAGATATTAACATCTAAACCAAGGATAGATATAAATCTCTGGTGAATCGATGCTAATTGTAAAGGAGTTTTCCCCCTTTTACAAGTCATTAGAGTATTGGCGAGACCGCCAATTCACTATAAAGCTCATTCGAAGCGGAGTTATGGGATACTCCAGAATCAAAAGAAGATGAATAGTGAGGGACAAGAATGGACTTTGGAACCGCAGGGAACGTCCCAAAAATTCAAAGGAAATTCTAATTAAGAGGAAAAGATTCAAACTCGAACGAAAGTGATTCTGTAAATAAATCTACTTCATATGCTGAGTTTTGCCTCAAAGCCAAAGCTCTGATACCAACTGTAATGGCCCGATATTTTCAACCATTCGCATCCGCACATGTCGGACTTGAATTGCTCAAAATACCGCGTTGTAAATAAAATTTGGCAAATCTCAGAATATACAGTAAATAAATAATCACAGATCACAGACACAGAGTAAAATAATGCAGCGGAAGTAAAAGAAATAGTAGTTCATGAAGCTACTATGTAAATATATCAGAGTTAAATAAGATACAATAGAAGAAATAAAGTACAACAGAAGTCTCAATACAATAACCAAGTACAAACTGAGTAGAACATCGGAACAGAAATAGATAGGACCAGACAAGCAGACAATCTCCAGCGATTCAAATCTCCGAGAGAGTGGAAATCCAAATCTGTGAATAACTCAGGCTGACCCGAGCGTAAAGCAAAACACAAAACACAAAACACTCGAGTCAGGACAATATATACTTATATAATGTAAACCAACTCAAGTGAACTGTAATAAAGGTACAAGTAACTTAAAGAATGCTTGGGATCGCCCATTTTTTAAGGATCCGTTAAACTATTTACTATGTAATAATATACGCTATATACAGTAGTGTCTAATTAGTAAAGTATAATCATATAGAAAATAGCGTTAAGGGGATGGTGAACCTTAACGCGGTTGGATCTTTAAACCAAAATCGTAGTGGGCTCGATATGGTAGGTGACACGGCACACAAGGCAATGCCAGGGAAGATATACCAATTACGCATCCGGACTGGTGGTGACGCATAGCAGCCACTACCGCCCACCTCGAACAACACTCCCAAATCAAGGGTGCGCACCAAATCAATCACATGTAATAGAATGGTATCGAAGAAGTGTGTCCGATCAGAGGTGCTACCTCATTGGTCCGTCAATCGCTCCTGTTTTAGCCACCTTATGCCAACTCACGGGAGTTGGGTCCACGTATATACCTTAGGATCGTCGCCACCATCCTACTTCATTCTGGAAACTCCACCGCGTACACAGTTGTCAAAGTGGTTTTCGGTATCGACAGAGAGTATGTCCATATCCGATTCCGGTCTCTTTAACAACCAAGCGTTATTATAACCCGTGGTTATAATTTAAAAACAGTTTATACTTCAAAATAGAATATCATTTCAAATCCAAATCTTTATCAAAATAAAGATTAAATCAATTCCAAACCATTTCAATATATTTAAAATATCATATCATTTCAAAACTTCATTTCAAATCATTTCAATATATCAAAATATCATATCTTTCCAAAACTTCATATCAAATCATTTTCATATATCAAAATATCAATCTTTCCAAAACTTCAATTCAAATTATTTTAATATACCAAAATATCATTTGAGTTCAAATCTAAATATTCAACTTTAAATACCTTTTAAATTTAAAGATATAATTCATTTATTATCATTTCAAGTCACCTTTTAAATAGTTTATATTTCAATCAAAATAATTCATTTAAACCATTTAAAAGTGTAATTATTATACTTTCAAATCAAGTATTAAAATTTCCAAAGTTTCAATTCAATTCAATCATTTATTTCAATTAAATTTCCATAGACCATTTCAAATCTTATAAATTTCGAATATAGATTTAATCCACAAAATAACTATTCAAATTATAAAATAAATTCCAAAGCTTTATTATCCTATATTTCATAAGTCCAATATCTTTTAAATAGATTCAAATTACAAGTAAACCAAATATTTTCATACTAATATAAACTTCAATTATTCATTCCAAGATTTATTATCATTTCAAATTCATTTCAAAGTATCAAAATATCATCATTTATTTAATTTAAATTTAAATACCATTTAATCACATTCAAAATAGTTGTATTTCCCAAATCAACTATTCCATTTAAATCATTTAAAGTCAATTCATTATATTTAATAATTAAATAATTAATTTCCAAAATTTAATCTTTTTCAAAGATCATTTATCCATTTAAGTTTATTAAAACAATGAAAATTCAACTTTCGCAACACTTGGGAAATGCTACGAAATGTTATGTTTTAAAATAGTTCATTAACAAAAGACAGCATTTAAAATGCTGTAATATCTTAATTTAGTTTCAATTAAAATTTTAGTTAAATTTAACAACTATAGCACTAACAAAGTGCTATAATAACTTTGGTTCAAATTTGCTATTTGGTTCATTTAAAACAATTACAGCATTTTCCAATGCTGTAATATCTTTACATTACATTTCAAAAATGCTGTCAAATCAAATTCAGAGTTTTATTTACAATTTCACACATAATTAACTTTTAATATAAATCATTTTTAACTTATAAAATCATATATTTTCACATTTTAAAAACAATCATTTATATACCTTTATTTCTATGCTTTTATAAAGTCAAATTTCAATACAAAAATCAAGTTAAATAACAATTAAATTTTCATTTCTTTAATTAAAAATTTAACTTAACACTTAAGTTTAAATTTCCAAAATATAACTTATTCCCATTTATTTTACTTAATTAAAATTTCACTTTTGAACAAATTTCACAAAATTCAATTTAAGTTATACTTCCAAATTCAGCTTAAATATTCATTTATTTCATATTTTAAGTAATACAAAATCATTAACATTTTTAAAATTATTATTACTTAATGAAAATCATTAAATTCATCTTTTAAATAAAATTTGTCATATATTCATACTTTACATAAATTTCATTTATAAACAAAATCATAAATTTCAAAATTTACTTATATTTCAAATTCTACTTCACCATTTACTTAATCCACTTATTTAACTTGTAGAAAATCACAAATATTTTATAGAAATCATTTTAATAAAGTTTAAATCAAAATATCATAATATTTACATTTTTAAAATATTTTTAAAAATTTCAGAAAAATATATAAACCACGGGTCTGTATAAAATTTTCTAGCCTAGGTCAAGTGATACGGAAATGTACCATTTCAATCCGCAGTTTACAAAGAAAACCGGGTTTTATCATTTCAAACCCGCAATCCCAAGTGATATAAACAAATAAATAAAAAGTCGCTCAGGCTTATCATTTCAGCTCATAACGATCTTTCCCTATTCTAACGTCCGTTCGGGTATGTATCATTTCAACCCATAGTGATTTCTAATTTACAGGGAACTTGCAGTGTGATAAACTGATAAAAATGAACAATATACAATATATAACAGTAACAGATGATATAACATATGTATAAACAGGGATGAACATCATATAATTATAATATAGCAGTTATAACAGGATGATATGCATTTACAGATTCAAGTGATGTCAGATTATCACTATATAAGTACATATTAGTCTGGTGAGATTTACTCACCTGTATTAGCTGGAGATATCAACTCAACTGACACAACGAATTCCAGAAGGCACGATGACACAAAAATAGGCTCAAGTGGGAAGAGATCCAAGCTTAGAACTTGTGTTACAACCCAAAAGAAAACAAAATAAAATCACAATTCAATACAACATTAAATTGAAACAACTTTGAAGTAAAAAGAGATACGAATACATAGTCTTTTGCCTTGCTTCCTACATTTGATTGCATGGCCTAGGGAATGTTTTGGCTCAGGTTTGGACATACTTTGGTTCAGGTTTGGGTCCTATAAGGCATTGCTACAAGGTATTGGAGTGGTGGAGGGGTTACTACGCATGAATATGAAGAGGCTTATGCAAAATAGTGGTTTTGGTTCAACTTTGGCTCAGTCTACAAGGTCATTGGGCTCGGCTATGACATGTTTCAGATCTGGACAGAGGATGAAGGTGATGGTTATGGGTGTGTCAAGGTGGTGGTGGCGGCTAGAGGTGGTGGTGGAAAAAGAGGTGGTGAAGCAACAAAGCTCAAACTAGCATGTTTTCAAGGCATATGTTGTATTTTTTTGGGTTTTAGTATCATGGTCGGTTCGACCATGGTTCAGATCTGAGGAGTAGGTGGTGATGATGACATGGAAGAGATGTAGGAGGTGGTGGCCATGGCTATGGAGTGGAGGTCGAGCAAAAGAGTGGAGAGAACGAGGCAAAAATACATAAGAAAATAGGAAGAAAAGGAAGAAAATAAGAGGAAGACACTACCCAAAATGTTTGAAGGCATGAATAAAATGAAAGAATGGTTTCTTGAGTGAGAAATAGGATGAAAGTCACGGCTAGAAAACTGAAAATGGGCAGCCAAAATGAATAAATGAGATGGTTATGACATTTGAAACGCTTTTGGACAATGAAACGTCTAGAAATGAAACGCCTTAAACTCTTCACGTTTCCATTCTTTAAAGATCAAATAAAAACAACAATAAATCAGCAAATACCTTTAGAAACCGAAACCAAGTGAAATAATATGAAAATAAATAATAAATTTTAAAGAAAATATAAAAAGGATGAAAGAAATTGCTTTAAAATACAAAACAGTGTCCAGAAATTACAAACAAATCACTACTAGTCTTGGGAAAATATCCACTCCATTTTAAAAATATTATGAAGTGAAAATTTGAAATAAAATAATTTAGTTATAATTTTCAAAATAAAATAAATAATTAAATTGGAGAAAAAT
Organism: Allium fistulosum; assembly: GCA_030737815.1. NCBI lineage: Eukaryota > Viridiplantae > Streptophyta > Magnoliopsida > Asparagales > Amaryllidaceae > Allium > Allium fistulosum. The sequence continues at coordinate 594,631,015 of CM060905.1, forward strand.
AGAAAAAGAACTAAAGAAAATGTTTAAAAAAATTGAAAACAGGGCATGGAAATTACAAGAAAAATACTTCTAGCTCTAGAAAAATTCCTACCTCACTTTAAAAATATTAAATGACAAAAATATACATAAAATAACATATTAATACATATAAAAATAAAATATGATAAAGAAAATATAATTTATACAATTTAAAATAAAAAAATTGTAGAATAAACAAATTGCACTCAATATTGAAATATACATAACTTTTACTGTTTAACTCCGTTTTCAACGAAACAAAAAGCAGTGTTCAAGTTATTACATCTATTTTCATAATAAAAGATAAAATTTAAGATTTTAAATAATTTAAATTTGAAGTTTAAAAGTCAAAGTTTGACCAGTTTGAACAGAAATTCACTATTCAGTAAAATATTCAATTTATACAAGTTTGAAACTATAATTCACATAAAAATCAACATTTATATTTAAAATAACATAACTTATTCATTTTAATAAAAATAAAATTCTTAAATCAAAATTTCAAATAAAATAATCAAAATAAACAATTAAAATAAATCACAAAATTCAGGGTTGTTACAGTTTCTATTTAGCTTCTATGTACTGTTCATACATTTTATTCCTTAACTTGCAACCGGCATCAATCATATCACCATAAAGTAGGGCATTATGTGGGTCATTAATTTCTTCTTAGTTTAACCACCAACACACACACATATGCGCACAACAACATGATCCGATATCGCCGTGAATGGAGAAAACTATATAGCTTGTCATTACAATTAAAGGCAACCACTTTGAAACAATAGAAATATTTAAGTCCATAATATCTTTAAACATCACGTTTGTTAGTAGAAACTAAATCACCATCTTGATAAGACATGCTCTCTTAGTCTAACCGTTAGAGTAAAATAAGTTTATGAAAATAGCAACTACGACGCTTCATTGCTGAGCTCTACAACACCCTTAATTTTAGTTTAACATTATTTAGGAAATTTAATTAGATAAATTAAATATAATAATGTAGTGGGACATGGAGATGAGATTTGAAAATTTATAAGGCCGAGCCATCATTAATTAATTAAGTAGGATTGTTTAAACTTAATCTAAGGAGGAATAAATGAGAATGGTATATTAGAAATAGATCTACCTTTTATCCATAAAACCCTCACCCTCTGCCATTTCACTCTCATTTTTCACAAACATAAACAATCAAAGAAAAAGAGAAGAGGCCGGCCATTAATCAAGGGAAAAGGAAAGAGGAAATGAAGAGATTTAAAAGATAGAGCTTTAAGAAATGAATTCTCAATCTCATCATCCAATATTAAGGTGAACAATAAGGAAAACCATCTCTATTTATTATTTTTGAATTCGGTCGTGGGTAATATCTGAATTGTTTGATGATTTATGCTATGTTTTGGTTGTATGTTCACTATTTGGATAGAGTAATGATTCATGGAATATTTATGAAATTATTTAAATGATTTAGAGATATATTTTTAATTTCATATTTTTCCTACTTAAATTGAATATTTTATGAATTTCCTAAGGTGGAAATTGGGTTATTGTGGTTTTAATTATTAAAAATAATTAAGTAAAGTTTTTGGCCTTGAAATTTTTATACGAAAAAGAAAATGATATTTTTGAATTTTTATTATTTTTGGGGATTTTTCCCAAGTGATTTGGAATTATTATGAATTAATTATGCTAGATAAGCATTTAGATTAATAATTAATTAAGAATATTAATTAATCATTTTCATATATGTTTTGGAAAAGAAAAATGGGTTGTGGCAATTTTTTGAAAAAGTTATGGGTAAAGTATAGCCTTATCCAATAGGAATTTGACATCAGTTAAGATTTGGTGAAAAGTAATTGCTTTTAGTAATAATAAATGAGTTTTCACGATAATTACGATAATGTCATGCCACCCTTATCCATACCGAAGCTAAAACAACGCCGCAGCTATGAGATTCGGCGTTGGTATGGAGGAAAGCTTATGATAACTACTTAAGTATTAATTCCAACCAAGTCGAAGTGGACCTCGTCGGCAAACTAATATTGGCGGCATCGTAACTTCGTAATTCATTTAAGTGTTTAAAGCGTATCGCCACAATCATTGATGACGTATGTTTTCTCCATTATTTTAAATTACACCGTGTACTACCCTTTCGATTGTTTTCGATATCAACTATATAAAAGGCAGTGATTCCGCTTGTTTTTAACTTCGATCTTATATATTTGGCGGCATAGTAGCCGAAGGATGCCAAGTATGATGCTTTTATAACAATGCCGCTAGTTTCATTGCATAGTCCATGTGGGATGGGTAGTCTATATAGTAGAGGATGAGTAATCCAAATAATTATATATAAGACGGGTAGTCCACACAAATATAAGACGAATAGTCATTTGTAATTAAGACGGATAGTCAAATAAATTAGGATGGGTAGTCCAATGTATACTGTACGACTGCAAATGCTTATTTCTATGTTCTAACCATTGTGGATGCAGGAGAATAGTGTATGATTAATGTGTTTTGGTTAAGATACTAGTGAGGGGAAAACTCGTTCCATCCAGCGGCGTGGTCTCACCAAATATCTATTTTTGGTTCGAGATGGTAGGTTATTATTCACACTAGACTATTTGTCTGTCCTGAAGTTTTTATTTTTTCCCTTAAACTCTCGGGTACTCATTTGAGTAGGTCGGGAGTAAGGGATTTCAAGTGTCCAGTTAGACGGATAAGCTTCCGAAGACGTGCATGAGACAATCTAGCTATTTAGGAGTTCTTATCTAATCCTGTATTTTGTTTGATTTGGTGTGTATGGATGTAATAGCAAAGTTATATAATTGCCAAGTGTTAGACTTTGGTCAACAAAGAATCTTCATATGTCGCTCTCAAAGTATTTTGTAATAATTATAATTTTTCTAAACATGGGATTATGAATGAGATTATGTAATGAATATGAAATATATTTATGAAATAAAATGCGAAAGTTTGCTATTAAGTTGTGTTTAAAATTTCTTATATCCATGTGCTTCTGATTATTGATATGATTAACATAGTTGCATTTTATCACGGGAAATTAATACTATGAATGAGTGCAGCATCCATAGTGCTTGGTTTCGAGCCTCAAAATGGGAGATATTACAAGCTCCCAGGTCTGGTTATTGTCCTTGAATCACTTAATAGAGGATCATGATTTACGAGTAAAAGAACTTATGATTTGGCAAATAGAACAAGGCATGAACAATAAAAAACCAATAAATAACGAATAGAGTGGAATAAAAGTTAGAATATCGAGAGTGGCTTGCGATTGCAATGTCCTAAAGCCTATCTTGCAGGATACAACTCTCAATCCAATGCTTTATAGAGATGGCTTGCATTACGCACGAACTTCAATCCGTGTTTCCTTGTTTGACGTTTAAGAGAGAATAAGTACTACTAGAATGTTTTTTTGTTGTTTCGGTCCCGGTATTTATATACATCGCATAGACATAGCCGTTTGGTATAATAAGTTAAGTCTATTCGAATTTTAAATGAACGGACACTATTTGTAGCAGGAAAAAACACCTAAAAAGGATATGATTTTCTAGTTCGGCCAAAACTTATTAGTTCACGGGACCCCAAATGCCACAAGGTCTAAGGCCCATCTTTTGAAATCTTGCTTCTTCTAATTAATGTCGTACCAGTTTATTTAATGACATGAGCATTGATATATAAAGAGAATAATCATGGTTTTTTCGATGTGGGACTATTAATAGTCCCCAATTTCCAACAACACCCCACCTTTTCCATTAAACTCCAATATACTCTACATTTGAATAGAAATAAGATCTTATAATCATCAGAGTTGTCTTTTGGACTTGAACCTTCCTTAGTGAGCACTTGTCGGATTTTATTTGCAAGTACTGAACTAAAGGCTTGAACTATTTGCATCTGTAGTAAACCTAAACAACAAATGTCACACTTACTGAATCTGACGCATTCCAGTTCACTCGGTTGTGTTTATTTTGGTACTGAATAGATCATGTTTTCAAGAGAGCTTTAGAGAGTATAACCGTCAAACTCTCATAGATGTGACCCCACATCATTCTCATATAGGTAATACTGATTAAGAATATTCTACCATATTCCTCTTATAGTAAGATATTAGTATTATTAAGAATGATTAATTAATTCTAATCATCTTTTAGGAAACACACTTCAATCGTCGTATGAATGAGTATTATTGTGCGTTTTTCACTATATGGGACTTCCCTAACCAGTGTTCCTATTGAACCTAGATCATCAGATCTCCAATTAGCTAGGTTAAATTTCCACATATCATGCCTCATTGTATAGGATTAAGCTAATTCCTCTCTACGTAAATATTTCTTGCCCCTTACATAGCCCTTTATTCAAAGGATCTACTATATTCTCCTTTAACTTTATATAGTCAATGGATATTACTCCATTTTTGAGCAAATCTTTTATAGTTTCGCGTCCTTTTCTTTTGTTCCTTGACTTTCATTGTAAATCTTGTTTTTAGCTCTTGTGATTGTGGCCTTATAACAATGAATACAAACACAATCATAAATGGAATATCTTTAAAAAAAAATCGAAGTCATTCAGTTTTATCTAAAGTAATGAATTCCACTTCCATTGTTGAACGTGTGATCACAGTTTGTTTTGATGATTCCAAGACACTGCAGCTCTACCAAGTGTAAAGACATATCCACTTGTGGATTTGCTATCCATGTTCCCAGATATCCAATTTGCCTTGCAATTTCCTTCCACAACAGGATTATATTTTGTGCAACGTAACCCATAGTTCATTGTATGCTATATAAATACTCTAACTAAAGCAAACATTTTTAGTATTAGATGAGTATTTTTACTTAAGCGACTAACAGAGTTGGTAGATTATGCTTTGCACAATTCACATCGAACTTCCTAATATCCATGTATATTTTAATTATGACACACTATCGTCCTTATTCTTTATAAGATGAAAATTTGGATCAAATAGAGTTACCAAAGGTTTACAGTCATAATGTCCAAATTTCCTTAGTACTTTCCCTATATAATGAGATCGTTTGAGAACATATCCTTCAGAGTTTCTTTGTATACAAACTCCAGGTATTACATCAACTACTCCCATACTATTCATATTAAAATAGAATTTAGCATTTGCTTTATGAAATTAACCACATCTCTTTTTATTCCAATTATAAGCATATCATCAACTTACAGGCAAATAATGACAAATCCATGCTGGAATTGTTTAATATATAGGCATTTATCACATTGACCAACATTAAATCCACATGACAATATGGTACTATGTAATTACTCATGTCATTATTTAGGTGCTTGTTTGAGTTTATATAATGATTTAATTAAGTTGCAGGCCTTCTTTTCTTGACCTTTTACAATGAAACCTTCGGGTTGATCCATATAAATTTTTTCTTCTTAATTATTCACCATTTAAAGAAAGCAATTTTTACGTCCATTTGGTTTATTTTCAAACTACGAATAACTGCTATTGATATTAAAATCCTTACAGATGTAATTCCTGTTATTGGTAAATAAGTATATGAGATGACCCACTATTTTAACATCTAAAAATAATTATTGTAATTGTAACGACCCATATTTTTTATAATTATAACTATTAAATTAAATAAGATTTTGAAATTTAATATTGTGAGAAATTAAAATTTATGATATACTAATGAGAAAAATAATTAGAATATAATTTAATTTTATTATTTGAATGTCATTGACAACTATTTTAATGTAATTTCAATCAATTGAAATAATTGTAAAGTTGGTTTGGTTATAATTGTAAATAAGGAATAAATTAAATGTTGGATTTAATGTTGAAATTATATGTTATAAATCAGAATAGGTTTATTATGGAATATGAAATCAATTAATTAATACATAAATTTATTAGCTTTTGTTTGTAAACAATAAATTCAGAAACGTGTTTGAATTACTAATGTGCAATAATTGTTTTAATTATTATTTTATTATTTAATCCGGTTGAAATTAATTTGAAAATCAATAAAATAAATATAATTGAAATATTGCAATTAATACGGTAAAAGGCGTTAACTGTTGAGTGATGAGAATAGTAAGGTGGAAACTTATGTTAAATTAATTCATTAGGTAATAGTGATTTAATATAAGAATTTAAATCTAAATAAAAGATTTTGTTTGGAATTTAAAATTATAATGAATGGATTTATTACAGTTGTAATTGAATGTTGGAATTAATGTAATATTTAAATCTTGGATTTAATATGGAAAATTGTATTTTTAAAAGATTATAAATTCTTGGTTAATCAAGAATGATGAAAATTGTTAACTTTTAATCTAAAATTTAAAAGTGATTAAATTGATTTTAAATTAATAATTTATTTAATTAACGTGTAAAACTGGGTTTTTGGGCACTGTCTCGGATTTCGACGAAACCAGTTTCATCGGATCCGTAATAATGAATTATTTTAAGATTTCAAGTTTCGTAGCGATCGTACTTATCGTTTGATCGTGCGAGATCGAAACGCGTAGAAATCAATTAATGGAATTTAAATGAAAATAATTTTATTTTATAAGCCAACTTCTATATACAATGGAATTAGGGTTTGAAACTAGTTCCATTAGATTTAAAAATCGAATGCCTATATTTTGATATATGGGATGACCTACTTTCGTTTCGGGAACGTAACGGGCTTTTCAGGTCGTTGCTATCGTTTCGACCCAATTCGATCTGTCCATTCGTTCTTATCATCTCTGTCTATGTAAAAAGATTTTTTCTCTAACCATAGTAGTCTATTCCAATTTCTGTACATATTATTCTCATTTGTTCCTTCCCTCCTTCTCAATGGCAGAACATCAAAACCCTAAATCGCCAATTCTAAATCAAACTCCAAAATTCAAACTCCACTAACCCTATCGAATTATATATCATCGCGAAGCTCTTGACGAACATAACCTACATCTACAATTCATTTTTGCAATCGAATCACGGTTTGGCCAGAAATCAGTGAAGAAGTCTTGGCCGTTGAAACTAGGGTTTTGTTTTCAACGGTGGATTGTCAACCAATTGACGATCGGAGGATATTGGAGCGTAGAGGAGGCCGAGAGGAGTGCATCCATGGGGTTCGTTCTTGTCGAAGGCGATCGATTTCACCAGAAATTGCCATAAATCAATGGTGGAGCCTAGGGAGGAGGTCGGAGCCTGGCGTGCGTTGGCCGTGGAGCCGCCCATAGGCGGCGAAGGTATCGGTGAGCTCTGATGTGGTCGAAGGTGCACGAGGCGTTGGCGATGAATGGTCAAAGACAGCGGCCTGTAAATGGGTTTGCTATTGAGATTGCGTGCATGCACGTACGTTAGGGTCGAGAGGAGGTAACAATTATGATTTTGCCTTATGTTTATTTTTATTTAATTTTTAAAATTTGAACGTTCTAACTTCAATAACTTTTGCATACGAACTCGGATTTGGACACGGTTTCTTCCGTTGCGATCGTATCGAAATTTCAGAAGATATGGAACTGGTTTGGTTGCATTTGGAGGCTGTTGGAATTTTGAGTTTTATTTGGATTTTAAATCGACGATAAATCAAAGGTGAGTGGTTTAACCCACTCACGAAATACTAAACCTTCTTATGTTTGTTGAATTAAATTTATGAATTGATAAGAATTTTATTGATTGCTGTTTGATAATTTAAATTGTCATTTAAATTTAATTTGAAATGAAATATCCATTTAAATTAATATTGAAATTAAATTGATAGTTAAAATACCTCATATTGATAACCAGTTAATTGTTGTGATTTATTGACTGATTTGGACGTTGATTGTGATGGATGTTTATTTGTTGACATTTTGGATGATTGGATGCTTATTTATTTTATATATCTCTGTTATCACTATGGGTTGAATTGATACATACCTGAATGTTCTTAAAGATTAGGGAAAATCGTTATGGGTTGAAATGATACATACCCGAGCGACTTTATTGATTTGAAATTTTTTGATTCGGGATACGGGTTGAAATGATATATACCCGGAAAATTTAACTATTTTGGGTTGAAATGATACATATCTAATCACTTGACCATTGGATAGGAAATTATATACGGACACCGTTGGTCAGTTTTAAATTATTTTATAAATTTTAAAGTACGTTTGATTTATAAATTTGATTTTTTTAAATTTAATTTAATGATTTTATTTAAAATTTATATTTGGAAAATAATTTATTTTATATGTTTTAAAGTTTCAAATTATAAGTTAATATATGGTTTTAAATGTAAATTTAAGATTTTTACTTATAATTTTATTTAGTTTTAAATATATATTTTAAATGGTTTAACTTTAATTTAATAAAATATTCAATATAGTTTTAAAGATTTATTTAAATTTAATTTACTAAAATATTTTATATAGTTTTAAAGATTTATTTAAAATTTAATTTAAGATAATAAATATAAACTTTTATAATAACTTTAATAGATAAAAGTTTTTAAATTTTTTAAAAAGGTTTTGTAAGGAATTTATAAAAGTTTTGTAAGAGATTTTATAATGGGTTTTATAAAAGGGATTTTATAAAAGATTTTTATAATGGTTTTATAAAGGAGTTATAAAGGTTTTAAAAGATTTTATAAAGGGTTTTATAAAAAAAACTTGTATAAAGGGATTTGGAAGCATTTTAAAGGAATTTGCATAGAAGTTTATGAAAAAGGGAAGAGTTGTAAACTGTTTTGGAATTTATAAATAGCTTTATAAATGGTTCTAAAGCGTATAAATAGTTTACAAATGGTTTAAGAGAGATTTATAGATTATTTTCGAAATTGATTGAAAGAAATCTTCCTCAGTATTTATGAATATATTTATACTTTTGAAATAAGTATATGGATATCTTGATACAAAGGTATAAACTATTTTCTGGATTTATTATTAAAAATATTTTATAAAATGACCACGGTGTGAAATAAGTGTTTGTTTGTTAAAGAGACCGGAGTCGGATATTGTCATACTCTTTGTCAATTCCGAAACCACTTTAACAATTGTGCATGTGATGGAAAATTCAGAACAAAGCAGGATGGTTTAACGAACGCTACTGGTATGAGGTAAGAACGTAGTCCTGACTTTCGGGTCAACTTGATATGACTAAAACAGGAGCTATCCTGGGCCAAGTGAGGTCGCTCCTCATATCGGACACACTTCTTCGATACCATACCTGTTACTTTGTGATTAATTGGTAGCCACCCTCGATTAGATTATGGGAGTGTATCTCGAGGTGGGCGGTAGTAGCTGCTATGCGTTACCACTAGTCCGAGCCTGTAAAACGATAGAATCCTACCCTGAGCATTGCCTCGCATGCCTTGTCATATGCCTTATCGAGCCCACTACGATTTTGGTTTGTGTCGTACCTATGGAGTGCTCCTTGATAGTCCACCAGTTTACGGTGGAGTTTATAGTACTGTATAGACTACGATGCTTATATAAAATATGTTAAGGTGGATATGGGTAACGCCTTAACGCTATTTTAATACTTTACTTTACTAATAGACACTACATATATAGCATATATTACTACATATAGATAGTTTAACGGATCCTTAGGAGATGGAAAATCCTGAAACATCTCTTAATTTATTGCACGCACGTTATACACTGGATAGGAGATGTGAAATCCCGTAAACATCTTTGAAGCTATTACACTTATATTTATTTGCTGTTGATTTAACTTACATTAGATCTTTTAGTTCTGACTCGAGTGTTTTGTCTTTTCATTACATTCGGGTCAGCCTGAGCATTTCACTATTGAAGACTTGATTTCTGCAGGACGAAGTTCGGTATATTATATTATTAGTAATTTTCCTATGCATCATTATTGATATGTCATTGTTTGTACTCTGATTGTTGTAAAAATTATGTAATCAAATGTATATTACAAACAGCTTCATGAACTGTTCATTTGATTATTATATTTTGTCATTCCGTTGCGAGATTCTGTGTTTTATTTTTCCTTCTTTTCTCTTATTTTCTTATTTACCCCATTGACAATCCTCCCTTTTTAATGGTTTGAGTTAGACATGTGTGGTTTATTATTGATTTACATTGTCCAAAAAGGTGGGTCGTCACAGTTGGTATCATAGCTTTGGTTTATAGATACCTTAGCCTGTTCGGGGTTAACTCATTAGAGATAGGGTTATTAATACCCTAGAATGAGTTTGAGAGTATATATATGAGAGAGCATATTTATTAGTGGTATAAAAATATTTTATATTGTGTTAATTTGTTCTATTGAGTATTTATAAATTCTGGTCAGTACATAGGACGCTATGACATCGATAGGGATTTCTAAACACTTGAACAGGGTAAATCGACACAATATTGTTTAAAAATAGATAAATGAAATAATTTTACCTAGTATTATATTTCTTATATAAAAAAATATTTTTTATAAATAAATATAGTTGTATGTAATATGTTTGTTTATTAGGAAGTGAAATTTTATAAATATTGGTTGCAAAATAAGGTTTACAAATAAAGTGAATATGAATTGGAAATTTGAGAACTTAAGTTACAGAGTTTTGAAATTGGTTTTCAAAGATTTTGGAATATAATACTAGTATTATTTGGAAGTATGTTCGGATGTAAATATTTTCAATGTGATTTGAAAGAAATGTTTTAAAAGAATTTTAAAAGGAAATAAATTCTGTACTCTCCTCTTCTGTCGCTGGAAAATAATTTCGGTGACAACCGCGGTATCATCGACATTCATTTTCGAGTTTCAAAGTGGGAAGACCACTATAGTAGCCTTGCTACACATTTGTTTTGACAAACAGATTTTGATTTAAATTTTCTATACATGATTCGATATATGTAATAGATATGAGTATAAATATATAGATTATTTTAAAATGATTTAAAATGAATCCGGTATTTAGTTCTTAAGTTCCTGTTAAATTAATGATTTTTAGTTGTAGAAAGAAAGTGAAATTTTAATACTTGGAAACTTCTAAAATGAAAAATAAGAAATTAGAAGCTAAGTGATTAATGAAACTATAAAGAAATTGGAGATTTGTCACTTGTGAATTAAAGGGTAATGAGATTTAGAAGATGAAAATAATTGAATATTTTTGCTAACTAAAATGAATAAGATGAATTTGTATAACACTCAATTACATTCTAAAAACATATATAAAACTTACCAGAAATGTTTAAAAGTTGAAATGTTAATATGAATATGTAATATAATTTTATACAAGTAAAACTTAAGTAATGGAGTTATGTCTACAAATAAGAATTATGATGTACAAGAAATATTTTAAACATAAGTTAATATTTTGAAATGCTAGTAATTAAATTAAATAGAAAAAAATAAATACAGTTTAAGTAAATGATTATAAACTCTAGAAAATGACTGAAATGATTCACTGATGAATATTAATATTAAAATGGACATCAAGGTTATAAGTAAATAATAAATGTGAAATAATATGCAACGAAATGTACGTAATACTTTAATAATGGATTCATTGATGATTTCAAATATTTAATGGGAAATAAATTGTGTAAGTAATGAAGGAAAATTAATAAAAGATAATTATTGTATAAAAGAATTAAAACAAATGAAAAGTAAATAATGATGTGGAAAGAAACCAATAGAATAAATTATGTAAATTGTGCGTAAATCATTTTATTCGCATAACAGTTCTGATTTAGATTTGAATACAAGATTTGTAGTAATTCACACCAGTTCGAAATAGGATTTTTGCTCGATTCTTGACGGCGAACAATTGATACGAATTTTTGATATGAATTTGAAGTTTTTTATCATGGTTTATGGCTATGCAAGGAAAACAGAAATTTCGAATCAAGAAATCGGGTCAGAGTCCGCACTAGAGTGGTCGGGTTAACAATACTAGTTTGAAAGTGGAATGTGTGTATTCAAGCAAGCCATTATAATTGATATTGTGTATAAAAGATTTATGTACATTGTGCAAATTTAAATAATACTTAAATTCTTTGTTGTTTTGGCTGATGGGAAGTTTGGGAAAGGATGCTTCTAATTTGTTTGAGGATGTATGAATGATCTATTAATTAATTATCTAAGGCTGTTGGGTGTAAGGTACACTTAGTAGTTTATTTATCACCCTTGTACGATGAAAAGTTTCTGAACCTAGACAAACCATTAGTTTTGTTGCTATAAACGATTGATGGATTTTTTTGATGCATATAATGGTTGTACAGCTTTTGTTCGTATATAATTATTATATATTGTATGTTACTTGTGCTATTAATTTGAAACAACTAAAATATTATTCTTTCACATCATTTTAACTCTTTAGATTATATAAGTGAGATACAGGTTTATGGAAGTAATAGCTACTATTTTTGGTTTCATAAATAAAGTTTGCTCGACCAATAGGTACGTTTTCAGATTACGATTTTTGGAACGATATTTTATTGTTTTTCCCATGGTTTGGGATGTATATTATTGAAATATGATATATATATATTGAAATTATTGATATTATTATTTTTCCGGACCTAACCGCGCAAAGGAGACTCTGCCGAATTTTTTTGTAAATTTAGGACTTAGAAATTTTTTTTGCATACTTGGTTATTTTCAAAGTTAAATTAAAACTTAATGAATAAAATTTAAAATGTTTATAAATTGAATAATTTAAATAAAATTATATCAAGTTTCTTAATTCCTTCTTGTTCCTTTTCGAGGATGAAAAGTTTTGAGTGGTTGAGAGTGTAACGATCCGTATTTTTTGATAATTAAAACTATTAAATTAAATAAGATTTTGAAATTTAATATTGTGAGAAATTAAAATTTATGATTTATTAATGTGAAAAATAATTAAAATATAATTTAATTTTATTGTTTGAATGTCATTGACAACTATTTTAATGTAATTTCAATCAATTGAAATAACTGTAAAGTTGATTTGGTTATAATTGTAAATAAGGAATAAATTAAATTTTGGATTTAATGTTGAAATTATATGTTATAAATTGGAATAGGTTAATTATGGAATATGAAATCAATTAATTAGTACATAAATTTATTAGCTTTTGTTTGTAAACAATAAATTCAGAAATGTGTTTGAATTATTAATGTGTAATAATTGTTTTAATTATTATTTTATTATTTAATCCGGTTGAAATTAATTTGGAAATCAATAAAATAAATATAATTGAAATATTGGAATTAATACGGTAAAAGGCATTAACTGTTGAGTGATGAGAATAGTAAGATGGAAACTTATGTTAAATTAATTCATTAGGTAATAATGATTTAATATAAGAATTTAAATCTAAATAAAAGATTTTGTTTGGAATATAAAATTATAATGAATGGATTTATTACAGTTGTAATTGAACGCTGAAATTAATGTAATATTTAAATCTTGGATTTAATATGGAAAATTGTATTTTTAAAAGATTATAAATTCCTGGTTAATCAAGAATGATGAAAATTGTTAACTTGTAAGCTAAAATTTAAAAGTGATTAAATTGATTTTAAATTAATAATTTATTTAATTAACGTGTGAAATTGGGTTTTTGGGCACTGTCTCGAATTTCGACGAAATCAGTTTCATCGGAACCATAATAGTGAATTATTCTAAGATTTCAAGTGTCGTAGCGATGAGACTTATCATTTGATCATGCGAGCTCGAAACGCGTAGAAATCAATTAATGGAATCTAAATGAATATAATTTGATTTTAAAAGCTAACTTCTATATACAATGGAATTAGGGTTTGAAACTAGTTCCATTGGGTTTAAAAATATCGAAAACCTATGTTTTGTTGTATGGGATGACCAACTTTCGTTTTGGGAACGAAACAGACTTTTAAGGTCGTTGTTATCGTTTCGACCCAATTTGATCTGTCCATTCGTTCTTATCCATCTCTGTCTATATAAATAGATTTTTTTTCTCTAACCCTAATAGTCGATTCCAATTTCTGTACGTATTTTTCATTCTCATCTGTTCCTTCCCTCCTTCTCAATGGTAGAACATCAAAACCCTAAACCTGTAATTCTAAATCAAACTCCAAAATTCAAACTCCTCTAACCCTATCGAATTATATATCATCGCGAAGCTCTCGACGAACATAACTTACATCTGCAATTCGTTTTTGCAATCAAATCACGGTTTGGCCAGAAATCAGTAAAGAAGTCTCGACCGTTGAAACTAGGGTTTTGTTTTCAACGGTGGATCGTCGACCAATCGACGATCGGGGGGTACTGGAGCGTAGAGGAGGCCGAGAGGAGTGCATCCATGGGGTTTGTTCTTGCCGAAGGCGATCGATTCCACCAGAAATTTCCATAAATCAATGGCGAAGCCTAGGGAGGAGGCCGGAGCCTGGCGCGCTTGGTCGTGAAGGCGCCCAGAGGCGGCGAAGGTAGCGGTGAGCTCTGATGTGGTCGAAGGTGCATGAGGCGTTGGCGATGAATGGTCAAAGACGACGGCCTATAGATGTGTTTGCTGTTGAGATCGCGTGCGTGCGTGCACGTTAGGGTTGAGAGGAGGTAACAATTACGATTTTGCCCTCTGTTTATTTTTATTTAATTTTTAAAAGTTGAACATTCTAAATTCAATAACTTTTGCATACGAACTCAAATTTGGGCGCGGTTTCTTCCATTGCGATCATATTGAAATTTTAGACAATATTGAACTAGTTTGGTTGCATTTGGAGATTGTTGGAATTTTGGGCTTTATTTGGATTTTAAATCGACGATAAATAAAAGGTGAGTGATTTAACCCACTCACGAAATACTAAACCTTCTTATGTTAGTTGAATTAAATTTATGAATTGATAAGAATTTTATTAATTGATGTTTAGTAATTTAAATTGTCATTTAAATTTAATTTGAAATAAAATTGTCATTTAAATTAATATTGAAATTAAATCGATAGTTAAACCAGTTAATTGTTGTGATTTATTGACTGATTTGGACGTTGATTGTGATGGATGTTTATTTGTTGACATTTTGGATGATTGGATGTTAATTTATTTTATAAATCCCTGTTATCACTATGGGTTGAATTGATACATACCTGAATGTTCTTAAAGATTAGGGAAAATCGTTATGGGTTAAAATGATACATACCCGAGCGACTTTATTGATTTGAAAATTTTTGATTCGGGATACGGGTTGAAATGATATATACCCGGAAAATTTAACTATTTTGGGTTGAAAATACATATCCAATCACTTGACCATAGGATAGAAAATTATATACGGACACCGTTGGTCGGTTTTAAATTATTTTCTAAATTTTAAGGTACGTTTGATTTATAAATTTGATTTTTTTAAATTTAATTTAATGATTTTATTTAAAATTTATATTTGGAAAATAATTTATTGTATATGTTTTAAAGTTTCAAATTACAAGTTAATATATGGTTTTAAATGTAAATTTAAAATTTTTACTTATAACTTTATTTAGTTTTAAAAATATATTTTAAATGTTTTAAATTTAATTTAATAAAATATTTAATATAGTTTTAAAGATTTATTTAAAATTTAATTTAAGTTAATAAATATAGACTTTTCTAATAATTTTAATAGATAAAAGATTTTTTGTAAATGATTTTAGATTTTTTTAAAAGGTTTTGTAAGGAATTTATAAAAGTTTTGTAAGATATATTATAATTGGTTTTATGAAAGGGATTTTATAAAAGATTTTTATAATGGTTTTATAAAGGAGTTATAAAGATTTTAAAGGATTTTATAAAGGGTTTTATAAAAGAACTTGTATAAAGGGATTTGGAAGCATTTTAAAGGAATTTGCGTAGAAGTTTATGAAAAAGGGAAGAGTTGTAAACTGTTTCGAAATTTATAAATAGCTATATAAATGATTCTAAATCATATAAATAGTTTATAAATGGTTTAAGAGGGATTTGTAAATTATTTTTGAAACTGATTGAAAGAAATTTTCCTCGGTATTTATGAATATATTTATACTTTTGAAATAAGCATATGGATATCTTGATATGAAGGTATAAACTGTTTTCTAGATTTATTATTAAAAATATTTTATAAAATGACCACGGTGTGAAATAAGCGTTTGCTTGTTAAAGAGACCAGGGTCGGATATTGTCATACTCTCTGCCAATTCCGAAACCACTTTAACAACTGTGCACATGGTGGAGAATCCAGAACAAAGCAGGATGGTTTGGCGAACGCTACTGGTATGAGGTAAGAACACAGCTCTGACCTTCGGGTCAGCTTGATGTGACTAAAACAGGAGTTATCCCGGGCCAAGTGAGGTTGCTCCTCCTATTGGACACGCTTCTTTGATACCATATCTATTACTTTGTGATTGATTAGTGGGCACCCTCGATTTGATTATGGGATGTGTCTCGAGGTGGGCGGTAGTAGCTGCTATGCGTTACCACCAGTCCGGGCGTGCAAAACGGTAGAATCCTACCCTGGGCATTGCCTCGCTTGCCTTGTCATATGCCTTATCGAGCCCACTATGATTTTGGTTTATGTCGTACCTATGGAGTGCTCCCTGACAGTGCACCAGTTTACGATGGAGTTTACAGTACTGTATAGACTACGATGCTTATATAAAATGTGTTAAGGGTGATATGGGTAATGCCTTAACGTTGTTTTAATACTTTACTGATAAGCACTACATATATAGCGTATATTACTACATATAGATAGTTAAACGGATCCTTAGGAGATGGAAAATCCCAAAACATCTCTTAAGTTATTGCATGCACGTTATACACTAGATTGGAGATGTGAAATCCCGTAAACATCTCTGAAGCTATTACACTCATATTTATTTGTTGTTGATTTAACTTACATAAGATCTTTTAGTTCTGACTCGAGTGTTTTGTCTTTTCATTACTCTTGGGTCTGCCTGAGCATTTAAGTGTTGAAGACTTGATTTCTGGAGGACGAAGACGGAGTTTGGTATATTATATTATTAGTAACTTTCTGCTGCATCATTATTGATATGTCATTGTTTGTACTCTGATTGTTGTAAAAATTGTGTAATCAAATGTATATTATAAAACAGCTTCATGAACTGTTTATTTGATTATTATATTTTGTCATTCCGCTGCGAGATTCTTTATTTTGTTTTTCCTTCTTTTCTCTTATTTTCTTATATACTCCACTGACAATCCTCTCTTTTTAATGGTTTGAGTTAGACATGTGTAGTTTATTGTTGATTTAAACCGTCCAAAAAGGTGGGTCGTCACAGTAATACCCTAAAATTTTACATATAACTTACTTAATAATAATAATTCAATTCAAAATTTAATTGGAGGGTATTTTAGTAATATTCAATTAGAGGGGCAAAACGGTAATTTTCGTAAATAGTTGAATTTGCTAACGAAAAATGCACCATTGCG
This sequence comes from Allium fistulosum, assembly GCA_030737815.1. Taxonomy (NCBI): domain Eukaryota; kingdom Viridiplantae; phylum Streptophyta; class Magnoliopsida; order Asparagales; family Amaryllidaceae; genus Allium; species Allium fistulosum. Next base: position 594,648,404 of record CM060905.1, read on the forward strand.
TATCTCTCATTTTTCTTGTCGAGATGGAGTATTCATTTATTTAAATCGAACATCATATGAGTGAGATATCATTGAATTAATAAAGTGGGTTGGAATCGTGTACGGACAATGGGCTAAGCTGGGTTGAATTGGGTGTAACATCCCCCCATTTTAAGGCCCAAGACTAAGCACTGTGAATGTTGCTGTCATCCATAGTATTAATTACTAATGACTAAATGCTGCTATGTTAAACATATATAACATCAGAAGCACATGAATACGAAAATTTTCAAACCTCAATTCATCAAATAAACTTTCACCTTTCATTTCAGAATAAGATTTCATATTCATTACATAATCTCATTCGATACCTTGTTCAGAGAAAATATAATTATTACAAAATATTCCAAGAGCGACATATCAAGATGCCCCTTGGTTGATCAAAGTCTAATACTTGGCAATTATACAATTTGCCATTACATCATTTAAGCAAAATGAAAACAACACAGCGGATAAAATAAAGCTCCTAAATAGCTATCATACCTCATGCAAAACTGAAATCCTAAATACCCTTACTCCCGGCCTACTCAAATGAGCACCCGAGAGTTTAAGGGGAAAATGAAAACTTCGGGTTAGACAAACAATCTGGTATGAATAATAATATACCATCTTGAACCAAACAAATATCTAGTGAGACCACGCCGCCTAGCGGAATGGGTTTTCCCCTCACTTATATCTTATCAACATATATCAACTATAAATCACGCTCCTGCATCCACAATGATTAGAATAGAAAATAAACATGATCATATGCATGCATGCAACATTGACTAATCTATCAACATAAGGTTATGCATTCCCATGGTTTACCCAATCTCCCAAATGGACTAATTATCTCAAGTCATAGTTTTCCTAGGGTTACTTAGAATCTATTAGTTTCCACAGGCCAACCAACAGCCTATCTCCAGATATAGTTAGAAGGTTTCAAAACACGGTTAAGAGGTATCGGGACAGCCCGTCCGTAATTAAGCTTAACCAGATATACACAAAGTCTCCAGCTACGATTAAGAGAATTAAATAATAATATTAATCTCCAGACACGGTTAAGAGACACAACTAATACTCCAAATACGGTTACGAGTTACCAACAGTGCTCCAGATACGTTAGGAGTCTTTCATCAATCTTGTGTGAGCATATAGAGCTCTGAGTTCTTTCCTGTGCGTAAACATCCTTTCATCTCACTAAGCCCTATGCAGTGGAATCAGACCTTTACCAACTGGGGGCTAACGATTGAAGCATAGGGAACAACCCTACACCAGTCCCACTTTCCACTCAATATATGGTTTTAATATCTTTTGATCAATGTAAGGCATCCTAACACAATTAGACCTTTCTGATCTCCTGGACTTAATTCTACTCACTCAGGAGTTTAGTCTGACCATACTCACTACTGTGACAACCTAGTTGGTTCTTCTGCCTTTAAAACTTTTCCCAAAATGCAGTCATGCGTCATGATATTGCATCCATCGCTCAAATATCTTCAATCAATGGTCATTGGCATCATATAATTACTTAATCTTAAGTAATAAATCCCTTTGATAATTTTATATAAAAACTTGGGCTAAACAATATTTCATTCCTTGAAAACATTTATCATTATGTGCTTAATCCCCTTAATTCATATTTTAAAACAAGGAAAATATAACCCATTATTTTACCAACCCCTCATGCCAATTTATAATCCAATATAAAATAGCCATGTACATTTTCAGTATTGATATGAGGATTTCGCACCTCTTTATTATAGGGCATACCGTCATTTATTAGAATACGTTCATAACCAAAAACTTGTGGCTTCAATATGGCCAGCATAGGATGTCCCGTCCCTTCCTATAACAGCTTTAATAAAGAATTCTGGTTTATATAACATGAGGCTAATATGCCGAAATCAATGTTATCGTAACATAGAAATATATAGTTGGCCGAGCCTATTAACTATAGCCTTTTACATTTAATATATATATATATGCCAACATTGATGACATACGACATCAATATTACAAAACATTGATATCGTTTGCTGTACAACAATCTACTATGCCGTATATTAGGGATATTGAAACCATGATATAGTGGCATCATTGCCACAAAATAGTTAAATTCGAGAATAATACTTGCAGCATCATTAAGCTATGGTGTCAAAATAGGAAGCATGCGGCATCACTGGCTCGGTATAGTTGATATCAAAAATAATGGTATGTTGCATGATTTAAAACCTGGGTGAAGACTTGCAGCATCAATGCAATATGTTATAGATTTCAAAACAATGAAACAATGAAGGTCGGAATAGTTCTGGTGTGTTATGAGATACCATGACAACATTGATTTGATGCCGAAGACCTTATACTATATATGACTTCAAATCGAACAGATTCATTCCATGCCGACATAGTCGATATCGTGTGCATCCATTCACGTTGATGTCAGATTCTATAATGGTGGCATAAATGTCGGCCACTATCTATGGTTCGGCATTTATATTGGCATCATGGCAATATCGCTATTAATACAAAAACTGTTTTATTTCTATTAAAAGCAATTGTTTTTCACCAACTTTTAACCTTTGTAAATTTTCTATTGGTTAAAAACAAACTTTATCAATTCATTTTCAGAAAAACTGTCGCAAATTGTTTTCTTTTCCTAAAACCCATTTCGCACCCCACAAATAATATTAATCCTTTAATATTTATATATACACTTTTCTAGCTTAATAAATTCATATAAAATCATAATCACTTAGAAAAAATCCCAAAAAATGTCTAAGAATCAGAATTCACATATTCTTTAGCATATAAAAATTTTGAGACCAAAGTCATTATTTAATTATTTTAAATAATTAAAACTAGAAATAAACGTCATTTCCTCCCTAGGAGATTCATAAAATATTCCTATTAATTCAAAAAATTATGAAAATAAAAATCCAAATCCAAAATTATGTTACTCACAACATATATGAAAATAAAATCAGTTGGAGGTAAAATTTTAGGTTTTCCTCTTAAAACCTATCATAATAAATCCATAAAAATTCCAATAAATCATTATTTAATCAAACAATGGTATAAACAATCATCGTATAACATATAATCATCAACAATTTGGAATCAATCAAAATCCGAGGGTAAAACACATAAATATGAGATGCTTATGCTATTATTCACCTTAGATTGGATAAAAAGTTTGAGATCTGATATAGATTTGTTTTCCTAAGCTTTTCCCCTTGATTTGCTTTAGTTTTCCTCTTCTAATCTCCCTAGTAATGGTCGGCCTCTTCTCTTTAGCTTTAGATTGTTTTGGTGTTGTAAAAATGAGAATGAATGAGAGGGTAAGACCTTAAGGGTGAAACAAAGCTCTATTCCTATTTTTCCCTTCTCATTTATTATTCTATATGGTAAGTTTAAAACAATCCTATTAGTTGATTAGTTAAGGCCTAACCCAATTAATTATCGAATCTCAATCCCCTTATCACACCACACATTATTCTATTTAATTTATTTACTTAAATCTTCTAAATAGTGTTAATCAAAATTAGAGGTGTTACAAGCTCCCCTCCTTAAAGAATTTCGTCCTCGAAATTCGATAAGTACTTCTGACAATCATATCAAATATGCAAACATCTATAACAACAAATAACAACAATACTACCCTACCTAACTAGCAAAAAGTCTATATATAACAAACATGGAATATACCACTAAAATAATGCAGGATATATCTATTTAATCCCGTCTTTCGTATCCCAAGTACAGTCTTTCTCGTTGTCACTCCACCAGACTTTCAATAATTTGACTATATTGTTCGTTAACCTCTTCTCATCTCTTGCCACAACTCGTACTAGTTGTCTAACAAAGGTCTTATATGGTTCCACTAGTAAATGTCCCAATGTAGCCGGAGTAATAGTAGTCTTTGGACCATGCACATACTTTCTAAGATGAGAAACATGAAACACATTATGTACTCATGTCAAACTATTTGGTAACTCTATTCTATAAGTGAGTTTCCCTATCTTCTTTATGATAGGGAATGGACCTACATATCTCGTTGCCAATTTCCCCGTCTTCACAAATCATACCACACCCTTCCTCATTGATACTTTAATAAAAACATGATCTCCAACTGAGAACTCTAGATCCTTACACCTTTTATTTACGTAACTTTTCTACCTAGACTGAGCTTCCCTCATCCTAGCTCAGGTTAACTCAATCTTTTCTATGGCTTCTCTCACCATATCTGGACCAAGAACCAATTGTCTCCAGCCTCTAACCAGTACATTGGTGATTTGCACGGCCTTCCATACAAAGCTTCGAAAGGTGTCATTCATATACTAGTTTGATAACTATTATTATAAGAAAACTCAACTAAGTGCAAATGGTCTTCCCATGACCCACCAAAATCTAGTGCACAAGCTCTCAATAAATCTTCAAGTACCTTATTGACTCTCTCTGTTTTCCAATCTGTCTGTGGGTGATAAGTAGTACTCATCTTAAGTTTGGTATCGAATACCTTTTGTAGACTCTTTCAGAATTCACTAGTGAACAAAGCATCCCTATCACTAACTATACTACTAGGAATTCCTGTGCAATCTAACAATGTTTCGCATAAACAACTTACCTAATACAGGTGACATCCTTGTCGACTTAACGGAAATGAAGTGTGCACTCTTGGTCAGTCTATGCACTATGAACTAAACTCTCATTTTCCTTATTTTCCCTTGGTAACGCGTAATGAAATCGATGGATATGGAATCCCATTTCAACACCGGTACATCTAAAGGCTAGAGCAATCCACTTGGCTTCTGATGTTCAACTTTTACTTGTTGGCAATTCAAACACTGCTTTACCCATAAGCCTGCATCCATTTTCATACCTTCATAGAAGAAACTCCTTTTCATATCCCGATACACTTAGTTCCTCCAAGCTGAATTGTAAACTTCGATCAATGAAACTCCCTAAGAACTTCTTTTCTTAGGCCACCAATATCCAGAACACACCATCGTCATTTCTTCTTAACAATCTATTCTGGTCAAGACTATAACCCTTTAAATCATCAATCCCAGTTCCACCTTCAAGCCTTCTAATTCTTTTAGCTAGTAATGGATCATCTCTCTACTTAGAAGCAATCCTTTTGATCAATACCGGTCGAACTTCCAAGCAATATAACAAGGCAGTATTCTGACAAGAACTAGCAGTCGGTCTCAACTGCACACTACAGCAATTAATGCCTTTAAATCCTTCCATTCTTCTAACATAGCTAACATCACATTCTGATGTTTTATGTTAAGTGCATCAGCAAATTTATTTCCTTTCTTTGACGTATACTTAATATTGAAATCATAAGCTGCTAAAAACTCTAGCCATCTCTGTTGTCTTATATTCAACTCCTTCTAAGAGATAAATACATCAAAGACTTATGGTCTATAAACAACTCGAATTTTTCTCCTAAGAGGTAGTATCTCCATGGTTTCAAAGAAAAGATCACCACTGCTCCAAATCATGAGTCGAATACCTAACTTCATGTGGTCTAAGCTGTCGAGAAGCGTAGGCAATCACTTTACCTTTTTGTATTAACACAACTCCCAACTCTGATTCAAACAGGCATAAGTATAAACCACCAAATTATGATTACCATTTGGTACTACTAACACGGATGCATTAGTCAATAAATGTTGTATCTTATGGAACACTTCCTCACGGTTATCGGACCAAACAAACTTTACATCCTTCCTGGTTAGTTAAGTCATAGGTGCCGCTATATGAAAGAAATCCTTAACGAATCTCTGGTAATAGCCGGCTAATCCAAGAAAACTTCTTACCTCGGTCACAGTCTCACGTCTCTTCCAATTATTAACAGCTTCGATCTTAGCTAGATCAACTGACAACCCTTCTTTTAAAACCACATGTCCAAGACACTTCTTTCTTTCGAAAATGACATTTTTCAAACTTTGCTTTTAGTTGATGCTGCCTTAACATCTCAAGCACTATTCTAAGAGGAGTCGCATGATCTCTTTCATCCTTAGAATATATCAGAATGTCACCAAAAAACACCAACATGAACCTATCCAAGTGCTTTCGGAAAATTCGTTTCATTAAATCCACAAAGAAAGCAGGCGAATTAGTCAATCCGATGGCATTACTAACCACTCGTACGAACCGTATCTTGTTTGAAACGTCATCAATGGAATTTTGTCTTCAGCCACTCTCAAATGATGGGACCCTACCACCAAATCCAATTGGGAAAATACTTTGGCTCCACTCAACCGATCAAATAAATCTTGATTCTCAGTAAAGGATACAGATTCTTTATCGTTTTCTCCTTCAGCTTGTGATAATCGATATGCATTCTCAATGATACATCTGGTTTCTTCACAAACACCCCGACCGCTCCCTGAGGCGAACTACTAGGTTAATAAAAATCTTTTCTTCTAAATCCACCAGCTGCACCTTTAACCCTTTCATGCCAATAAGTGTCATTCTCTTAGGTGGTCTACTTACGGGTTCAGCTCCAAGTACAAGATCAATTCTGAACTCAATAGCTCTCCTTAGTGGTAATCCTGTAACTGGTTCAAAAACATTTGCATACTCTCTTACAAAAAAAACCTGATTTACTTTGTCTTCTACTTTCATTGCAACCAACAAAGCACAAACATCCAAACTTGAATTCTCTACTGAGTATATAATTCGATCGCACCTATTTGGATGTTTTAATGATATTTTCCTATCCATAAAAAATATCCTAGCATCATATTTGCTCAACCAATCCATATCCAGAGTAATGCCGAAGCCCAAAAAATCAAACACAAACAAAATACAGGCAAAAGAATAACCCAACAACTCAATTTTTAAATGGTCACATCTCATCCCAAGAGTTATATACCCTCCTCCCAGATTTGAACCCTTAAGGAATAACAAGGTATGATGGTTTTAAACTTAATTTATCTACCAAACATTGAGAGATAATGAATGTGATGCACTAGTATCAAATAATACTCTAACTGGTATGTTATGAATCATAAGCATACCTTCTATTACAGACTTTCATTTCCCAATAGTAGTCGGTCTCAATGCAGATGGCTTAAAAGAAAACGTCTTTCCATTGTCAGGTTTGACTGGTACTGGACATTCTTTTTTGAAATGCCCTAAATGGTTGCAGTTATGGCACGTTGCACTCTTCTTTCCCACAGCCTTCTTTCCTGGGGGTTTCTTCCCATCCCCAGAGCGACACTCATTGGAAAGATGCCCTTTCTTGTTGTAGCTATAGCAAACAATATCAGCCTTCTATTTATTAGCACCTCCACCCTTCTGATTTCCCTTCTTCTTAAAGAACTTCCTCTTCTTACTCTGAGAACCCTGAGTCCCCACTGACTTCTCCTTCCTAAAAGTCGAAAGCATTTCCTCATTTTGTATCGCCTTCTCTACCACAACATTACATAGGTCTCTAGGATGTAGCATTATTTCTCTAGCAATCTTCGGCTTCAAACCTCGGATAAACTTCTCATTTTTCTTAATCATAGTATCAATGAGGGCGTATCCATACCTAGACAACTCATCAAACTTAGTGGCATATTCTAACACTTACATTTCTCCTTGCTCTATATCAATAAACTTCCTAAGCAAGGTTGACTTGGCTACCTCAGATAAAAAATTCTCCTCGAATCTCCTTCGACATCCCAAGTTAATTTCTCTTTTGGCACACCTCCGGTTACCCCATTCCACCAGTATAAAGCAGCTCCCTACAACTGCCTTGATGCCAACCTTCTTTTCTTCTCATCGTTCAAACCTAAGTCAGCAAAGATTCTCTCGCAATGCAGTAGCCAATTATCTACCGCAATCACATCCTCAGTTCCAAGAAAAGGCTTTCCTCCAAGACTAGTATAATCCCGACTTAAATTAGCATAGTTGTTACCAACAGGTGCCATAAGATTATCACCTCCTGCATTAGCAATATTTCCTCCAGCCAAACCAGTTGTCGATCCAGCTTGCATCATGTTGACAAAGAATTGATACTTAATCCTCATATCTACTAGTGGGGTTCCAACAATCATGTTAGTATTTGCATTTGAATTAGCATTTTCTTGTTGACCCGGATTCCTTCTATTATTGGGCCGAACATTTCCATTGGTCGTATTGCTTCCACCACCTTTATTCACTCTTTCGTTTCCTGCTTTTATATCTTGCTTCCTTTGAATCTGTATACGGATCTTTTTAAGATATAGAAAAATGGTCTAAGACAAAGGGGAGAATACATACTTATACATAGAAAAATACAAGTATGTTACTATAGCGTTATCCCATACCCCAATCTTATTCTCTGATTCATTTGGATTATTTTTTCAAAACTCTTTTAAGTTTAAAATTCTTGTACGTTTTACATAAACCTATGGTTTGATACCAAATTGTAACATCCTCCCATTTTGAGACCTAAAACTAAGCGCTATGAATGTTGTGGTCGTCAATAGTATTAATTTCTGATGACAAAATGCGGTTATATTAATCATATATAACCTTGGAATCACATCAATGCAAAAAAATTCATAACTCAATTCATTAAATAAGCTTTCACATTTCATATTCATTACATAATCTCATTCGATCCCTCATTCTGAGAAAAGTAATTATTACAATACTCCAAGAGCGACATATGAAGATGCTCTCTTGGTTGATCAGAGTCTAATACTTGACAATTATACAGTTTGCCATTACATGCGTTAAGCAAAATGAAAATAACATAGTGGATAAAATGAAGCTCCTAAATAGCTACCTTGCCTCCTGCACGTCTTTGGAAGCTTATTCGTCAAAAAATCCTAAAAACCCTTACTCCCGGCCTACTCAAATGAGCATCGAGAGTTTAAGGGTAAAAATGAAAACTTTGGATCAGACAAACAGTCTGGTGTGAATAATAATATACCATCTCAAACCAAACAGATATCTAGTGAGACCACATCGCTGAGCGGAACTGGTTTTCCCTCTTACTAGTAGCTTATCAACATATATCAACCATAAATCATGCTCCTGCATCCATAATGATTAGAAGAGAAAATAAACATAACCATATGCATGCATGCAACATCAGTAAGTTTGACTAATATGTCAACATAGGATCATGCATTCTCACGGTTTACCCAATCTCCCTACTGGATCAATTGTCTCAAATCATAGTTTTCCCAGGGTTACTAAGAACCTACTAGTTTTCACAAGCTAACTAACAACCTATCTCCAGATACAGTTAGGAGATTTCCAAATATGGTTAGGAGGTATCTAGATGGCCTGTCCTTAATTAAGCTTAACCAGATATATCAAAGTCTCCAGCTACGGTTAGGAGAATCAAATAATAATATTAATCTCCAGACATGGTTAGGAGAAATAACTAATACTCCAAATATGGCTAGGAGTTACCAACAATGCTCCAGATACAGTTAGGAGTCTTTCGTCAATCTTGTGTGAGCATATAGAACTACGGGTTCCTTCATGTGCGTAAACATCCTTTCATCTCACTAAGACTACACACTAGAATCATGGACCTTTACCAACCGGGGGCTAACGTTGAAGCATAGGGTGTGACCTTATACCAATCCCACTTTCTACTCATTATATGGTTTTAATTATCTCTTTTGATCAGCGTAAGGCAACCTAACACAATTAGATCTTTTCGATCTCCTAGATGCAATTCTACTCACTCAGGAGTTTGGTCTGACTATACTCACTACTGAAACAACCTAGCTAGTTTTACCCATAAACATTTTACCAAAATACAGTTATGTGTTATGAAAATGTGAATATGTCAATAATAAACATGAAAATACAACTGATCAATGATAACAAAAACGTATAGCATCCATCACTCAAATATCTTCAATCAATGTTCATCATATAATTACTTGATCTTCAGTATAACTCCCTTTGTAATTTTATATAAAAAACTGGGCTACATAATATTTCATTCCTAGGAAACATTTATCATTATATGCTTAATCCTCTTAATTCATATTTTAAAACAAGGAAAATGTAGCTCATTATTTTACCAATCCCTCATGCCAATTTATACTCCAATATAAATAACCATGTATGTTTTCGGTATTGATATGAGGATGTTGCACTTCTTCATTATAGGGCGTACCGGCATTTATTAAAATATGTTCATAATTAAAAACTTGTAGCATCAATATAGCCGGCATGGGATGTTGCGTCCCTTCTAATAACTGCTTTAATAAAGAATTCTGGTTTATATAACATAAGGCTAAAATGCCAAAATCATTGTTATCGTAACATAGAAATATATAGTTTGCTGAACCTATTGAATACAACTTTTTATACGTAAAATATATGGATGCCGACATTGATGACATACAACATCAATATTACAAAACCATTGATATCGGTTGCTTCACAACAACGGCTACTATGCCATATATAAGGGATATTGAAACCATGATATAGCGAGATCATTGCCACAAAACAGTTAAAGTCGAAAATAATACTTACGGCATCACTGCCTTAAGCTATAGCATCGAAATAGGAAGCATGCAGCATCACTGCCTCGGTATAATTGATATTGAAAATAATGGTATGTGGCATCATTTAAAGCCTGGGTAAAGACTTGTGGCATCAATGTCGTATGTTATAGATTTCAAAATAATGAAACAAAGGAGGTCAGAATAGTTTTGGTGTGTTACGAGATCACCATGACGACATTGACTTGATGCCGAAGACCTTATATTATATGACTTCAACCCAAATAGATTCATTCCATACTGACATAGTTGATATCGTATGCATACATTCATGTTAGTGTCAGATTCTATAGTGGTGATACAAATGTTGGCCATATTCTGGTGTTCGGCATTCATATTGGCATCACAGCTATACTGTAATTAATATAAAAACTGTTTTATTTCTATTAAAAGCAATTACTTTTCAGCAACTCTTAATCCTTGTAATTTTACTATTGGTTAAAAAAACTTTATCAATTTTTTTTAGAAAAACTACTGCGAATTGTTTTCTTTCCCCAAAACCCATTTCATGCCCAACAGATAATATTAATCCTTTAATATTTATTTATAAGTTTTTCTAGTTTAATAAATTCTTATAAAATCATAATCATTTGGGAAAATCCTCAAAAATCTTTAAGAATCAAAATTCACATATTCTTTGACATATAAAAATTTCAGGACCAAAATCATTATTTAATTATTTTTAATCATTAAAACCCGAAATAAACGCCCTTTCCTTCTTAGGAAATTCATTTAATATTTCTGTTAATTCAAAAAATTATGAAAATAAAAACCTAACTCCAAAATTATGTTTTTCACAACCTATCCGAAAATTAAATCAATTAGTAGCCAAAAACTTAGGTTTTGCACTTAAAACCTATCATAAAAATTCCATAAAAATACCAATATATCATTATTTAACCAAATAATGGTATAAACAATCGTGGCGTAACATATATTCATCAACAATTCAGAGTCAATCAAAATCCAAGAATAAAACACATAAATATGAGATGCTTTTACTATTATTCACCTTAGATTGGATTAAAAGTTTGAGATCTGATATAGATTTGTTTTCTAAGCTTTTCCCCATGATTTGATTTAGTTTTCCTCTTCTAATCTCCCTAGTAATGTTAGGCCTCTTCTATTTAGCTTTAGATTGTTTTGGCGTTGTGAAAATGAGAACGAATGAGAGGGTAAGAGCTTAAGGGTAAAACAAAGCTCTATTCCTATTTTGCCCTTCTCATTTATTCTTCTCCATGATAAGTTTAAAATGAGCTTATTTGTTGATTAGTTAAGGCCTAACCAAATTAATTATTAAATCTCAATCTCCTTATAACATCATACATTATTCTATTTAATTTAATAACTTAAATCTCCTGAATAATGTTAATTAAAATTAGGGGTGTTATATTGGGCCAGGTTTGTAATTCAAATTCAAAACTAACTACCATTTCAGTTTTCCTCCTAAAGCCTATTTTAAAAGTACGTAAACTGAAATTTTCATTTCTTTCTCATTTTTGGAAAAACTGCCGCCTTAAAACCAAACCTTCATTTCTTAATGAAAATCGACAAGATAAAGTGCTTTGGAATCATGGAAAGACTCTCATCCTATGGGGAAAAGGTTAAAGGCTACTGTAGAAATTTGTTTTTCCAAAATTTTCGGACAACGGACGAATTCAGGTTCTTTTAGCTTGAAAGTGGTGAGTGAGTCCTCTCAGATCATGATATATTGCTTTGACAATGTTATAAGATGCTTTAAGGCTAGTCTAGGATTTAACTATGATGCAAAAAAGCTTAAACGATGAAATCTGAAACTATGAAGTTAAATGTACGTACATTGTTTTAAAAAATTAACAGAAAGCCGTATTCTTCACTAATTCGAATCAAAATACTATATTAACCATAATTTTGATGTGTTTGAATATGTTAGGACCCTAGAAACATAGTAGATATTGATATATATGATATAGAGTCACCAAAATGAAGAACAAAGTAAATAATCAAAATCTAGAATCAAAAGTATATAAAAGAAGAAGAAATCCTATAATTGGGATGTGCACTTGTGCACCGATCGGTGCACATTGGTCCACTGGTGTACAACCCAGTTTTGGGCATTTAAGGATTTTGAATGCCTGAATTGACGTGGGATGACCTAACTTTCTACATGGTACTCTTTGACGACTCTATGGTGATATCTTGATATGTATAGCTATTGTTTAGATGTATAGTTTGATGATAATGAGTATATATAGGTGTAGTGCATATGGCTTTCGAATGATAAATGAATATAACATATATAGTTTTGCCCGATGAACGAATACCTGAATTATGTAATGCACACGATTGGTCCATGGTTCATTGATGAGCGGTCCCCTATAGAGCGACGAGGTTGGTCATGAGTTTTCATGTGGACAAAAGTCGGCATATAGCACATGCGGTGGGACAATTTCTAAGTCCAATATGTATTACTATCCTTTAGCGCATGTGGCAAGACTAGATGGTAGATGTAGACGTGTAATCCTTTAGTGTGGGTGGCGAGACTGGATTACATATCATGAAATCCTTCACCGTTGTCATTCAGGACCAGATCATTTTTAGATAGTATAATATTACATCATGCTATGCACGAGGCAGGACCAGAAAGTATTATAATTTAGGCTTAAATCATGTTATATCATTGTCCAGTATACGTGTATTGGATTGGCTTCACCTACTCAAACACAACTCACTCCTATATTTTTCCTTTATCTATATTGTTCAGGGTGATGGAGTCTGGACGAGATGGACATGGATGCATGGACTTGTATATATTATAAATATTATATATAAATGTTGTATATGGTATGTATCTTAAAGACATGATGCGACAATGAGTGGAGTTGATTGGGTTTGGTTTGTATAAACTGATGTAGTAATAGTATCAATGTAAATAGATATATTCGTGTAATATGATATTTGTGACCATCCACTACGAGACACTGAAAGTTATTTGTTAGCATAGTTTTATTTCATGTTTCTCTATATATCAATATTTATCACCCAACGACTCGCCATCTTTAGACTTTAATGTGTAGTTACGGGGCTCTGAAATGACAGGTTGTTACATTTGGTATCAGATCATAGACTATAGGTTTAGGACGTATCAAGGGAGTGTACTTTTATATTTTATAATATATATATATATAATATACAAGACTTAAATTTAATATATCTGAATACATTATATCCTATTTTAGTTTTTGATTATCAAGCTATCAACCGAGGAGTTGCTAATGAATCTCATTTACAGATAACTGAAGTACGAATAATTCAGAGGAAACTGGAACGAGAACCAACGTTGGTGGAGTTAATATCGGAGCGGTTGCGAGCACCCAAGTGGATGTCCCTGAGATTCCTAGCATGAATCCCTTTGGTTCCGTAGGTATCTCCAAGCAACTGCTTAGACTTTTCAAAACTTCATAAAGATTTTGCCGACTTAGGTGGAAATCCGTATGCAGGGACAAAATCATATGCAGCAACCAAGATGTGGCTAATGAACTTAGAGAAAATATTTGGCTTATTAGGATTAGGTGACGCGACTAAGAGGTAATTGGCAGTTTGACACCTACAAGAAGAGGCCGCTAATTGGTGGGAGATTGTCATAGCTGAGTTGGAGGAGAATACCATTTCTTGAGAGGTTTTAAAAAAGGAAGTTTGATATGAAATTCTTTTCTAGGGCAGAGAGGAGAATGATGTTAGTGGAGTTTGTTCATCTTAAGCAGAGAGATGTGACCATAAAGGAGTGTGAATTGATTTAATCAGCCGTCAAAATTTGGATTTGATATGATAAATACTCAAGAGAAGAAAGCAATGAAATTTACCAAAGGATTAAATTCACCAAAGAGGGAGTTGGTTTTGAGTCGGGTACCATTTGGAGAAACTTTAGAGGGATTAGTTTAGGCGGCTTTTTTAAATGCCGTGAGTGAAGATTTGAGTAAGGAGAAGGTGTTGGTTAGAGATCATGACAAGCGTAAGAATGAGGGACCGCAGGGTAGGCAGAATAATAAACAGGTTACTGTACGTAGGAGGTGTGATAAGATAGGACACATATACAAGGATTGTAGGGTGAACCTTTAGAAGGGAATTTTTTTGTTAATGTGGTAAGATGAGACATTTGGTGAGAAATCGTAGGTCGAGACCGTCGGGACAACAAGGATGGTCGGGACACCAACGACAGTTGAAGAGAGTTAGGTGTTGTAATTGTGACTGGATGGGACATTATAAGAGGGAGTGTCCAGCATTAAAAAAGGGGGGTCAAATTGTTAAGGGTTACACATTGGAAGCTATACCCACTGCCAGCATTGCACCATCAACCCAAGATAAGGGGAAGTCGGTTATGAAAGGTGTTTTGCTACCTTTTGACTTACTTACCCGAGTTTTGTTTGATAGTGGTGCATCACATTCATTTATAACCAATGCATTAATGGAAATATTAGGAATAACCCTTGACTTTATGCATGAGATCGTTGTGGTGTCAAATCTTGTTGAGAAATCAACGCATTTGTCTACCATTTTCCATGATCTTAAGTTGGTCATACACGATGTGGAGTTAAGTTGTGATGCGTGTGTGCTAAGTTCTACAAGATACAGATTGATCTTAGGATGGATTGGATGGCTTGGTATGGAGTACTTTTTGATTGTGATAGGAGGATTGTTCGTTTAAGTAGCCATGGGGAATGTGATTTGATAGTTCTATGTGAGCTTGATGTTTCCATAATGAAGTCGTATTTGTATTCGTTAGACCTATCACATGATGATTTAACATTTAAACCCATAGTTAAAGATTTTTAGATATAGTCATTGAGGTTTCTGGACTCCGCCCCGTAAAGAAATAGAGCTTAGGATTGACCTTGAGGAAGACAATGGAATATGGTGATGCCTTTGAGACATATGGCTCCTAGAGAGAGGAGAGAAATGGATAAACAAGTTTTTGAGTTGTTTGCAGAGAGGATTTATTAGGCGAAGTATTTCAAAGTGGGGAGCGCCTATTGTTTTAACAACTAAGGCAGACAGTTTACTAAGGCTTTGCACCGACTATCGAGAGTTGAATAAGCTAATGAATAAAAATGGTTATGTGTTGCCACGCATTGACGACCTCTCTGATCAACTTTTTAGGGCAATTCTCATGGCTTTACCTTGCAATAGGATTTCATCAGTTGAGAGTTGTCGAGGAAAACATTCCGAAGACCTATTTTCGCTCCCAATAGATTATTCGAGTGGGTTGTGATGTCATTTGGTCTGACTAATGTCCCTACTTGTTTTGTTGACTTGATGAGTATGGTCTTTCAGAAGTAGCCGAATAAATTTGAGGTTATATTTGTTGAAGATATCTCGATATTTTCTAGAGTTGGGATGGAGCATGAGTTGCACTTGAGGGAGGTGTTGGATGTGTTAAGAAGGAGTCGGTTAAAGGCTAAATTTTCGAAGTGCCATTTTTGGAGGATTGATATCCGTTTTTAGGGCATGTTGTATCTAAAATTGTTTGGCAGTAGACCCAGGAAAAGCGACAGATGTTAATGATTGAAAGGTTCCAAAGAATGCTTTTGAAGTACGTAGTTTCTTGGGATTAGCCAGTTCCTATCAAAAGTTTATAAAGGACTTTACAAGGATATCTGCACCATTAACAAAGCCTATGAAAAAGAATCCGGTTTAAGTTTGGAGTGTGGAGTGTGAAGAGACTTTTACCAAGTAAGAGAGGCAAAATAGTAATTTTAATATGCAGCTGAATTGTTGATGGAAGTCAAAACATTGCATATCTCTCGTTTTTCTGGTCGAGATGGAGTATTCGTTTATTTAAAGCAGACGTCGTATGAGTTAGATATCATTGAATTAATAAAGTTGGTTGGAATCGTGTGTGGGTAGCAGGCCAGGCTGGACTGAATTAGGTTGGGTTTGTAATTCAAATTCAAAACCAACTGCTATTTTAGTTTTCCCTCCTAAAACCTATTTTAAAAGTATGTAAACTGAAAATTTCATGTCTATCTCATTTTTGGAAAAACTATCGAACCCTTCTTCTTCCTTCTCCCTTCATCTTAACATCAGACTTTCATTTCTCAACGAAAATCGACGAGACGAAGAACATGAGAATCGTGGCAAGACTCTTTATCTTCTAGAGTAAAGGTACTAGGCTACCGCGAAGATTTAATTTTCTAGAATTTTGTACGGTGGGTGAATTCGGGTTCTTTTGGTTTGAAAGTGGTGAGTAAGTCCACTTTGACCATAATATATTACTTTGATAATGATATAAGATGCTTTAAGGCTATTCTAGGATCCATGATGGTAAAAGGAATAAATGATGAAATCTGAAACTATGAAGTTAAATATATGTACACTATTTTAAGGAATTAGCACTAAACCCTATTCTTCACCAATTCGAATCAAAATCTTATAGAAACCATAATTTGATGTATATGAATATGTTAGAACCCTAAAAACATAGTACCTTTAGATATATGTGATATAGAACCGCCAAAACAAAGAACGAGGTAAGTAATCAAAATTCAGAATCAAAATTCAGAATCAAAAGTATATAAATCAGGAAGAAATATCATAACTGGGACATGCATCGATGCATCAGTGGGTGCACATCGGTCCAGCGGCGTACAACCTATTTTTGGGAATTTCAAGCTTTTGAACGCTTGAATCGACGTCCGATGACCTGACTTTCTGTATGGTACTCTCTGGCGACTCTATGACAATATCTTGACATATATGGCTATTGTTCGGATTTGTAGTTTGATGATAACAAGGATATATAGGTGTAGTGCATACGGGTTTGGAACGATAAATGAATATAGCATATACAGTTTTGGGCGATGAACAAATACCTGAGTCATGTAGCGCACACGGTGGGTCTGTGGCTCATGGTATTGATGAGCGGTCTCCTGTAGAGAGATGAGGCTATTTCAAGAGTTTTGATATGGACAAAATTCAACCCATAGCACACTTAGCAGGACCAGATGTGAGTCCAAAACGTACTACTATCCTTTACCTCAGGTAAGGAGATCAGATACTATCTATAGACGTGTAACCCTTTACCGCAGGTAGCTAGAACGTATTACATATTGTAAATCCTTTGCAAAAGATGTTTGGTATCGATTCATTTTTAGATAGTATAATATTTTTCTGTGGAAATGCGAGGTGGGACTGGAAAGTATTATACTTCAGGCTTAAATCATGTTATATTACTGTCATAGTAGTATACATGTATTAGATTGGCTTCACTTATTTAAATGTATGTTTGAATCACTCCTATATTTTCTTTTATCTATTTTGTTCAAGGTGATGGAGTCTGGATGAAGACCTGGAGGCATGGACTTATACATATTGTAAATATTATATATAAATGCAGTATATATTCTATATCTTAAAGACATGATACGACAGTGAGTGGAGTTGATTGGGTTTGGTTTGTATAAACTGATGTAGTAATATTATCTATGTAAACAAATATATTTGTGTAATATGATATTTTGTGACTAATTGCTATGAGATTCTGGGAGTTATTAGTTAGAATAGTTTTTGTTTTATATTCACTTTGTATATCAATATTTATCACCCAACCACTCTCCGTTTTTTGGACTTCATTGTGTAGTTGCGGTGTTTTGAAATAACGGGTTGTTATATCTGTATATACTGACAAAAAACACTTCATTCCTCCATCTTTTTATGCAGTATTCTACTAGGTGGTCTACTAACATGCTACACCCTTAGTATAATATCTATCCAAAATTCAATCGCTCTTCTGGATGGTAATCCCATTACTGGTTTGAAACCGTCTACAAATTCTTGAACCACTAATACTCTAATAACCTCATCCTCCCGAATCTCCATTGCATACAACAATACTCCAGACTTCTCTTCCAATGCATCTAACACCATTATAATCTTTTCCCTATTTCTAGGGCTTCGCAAAGCAATGACCCTATCGGCACAATAGATTATAAGTCATTACATACTAGCTAATGCTTAACCAAAATTACCTCATAACCAATAAAGTCAAACACAAATGGGTCACAAGTAAACAAATGTTCAAATGGTGTAGACTCTAAATTAGTGCATATTAAAAAGAGAGTGACATACCCAACAATCGGATTAACCATACACAAAGTTTTAACCAAATAAGTGATATCTAAGCCTATCCATCAACCAAATCTTTCAATATGAGAGAATGTGTACCACCTATTAAATGAAACTCTATCTAAAATACGGCAAATCAAAATCTTACCTACAAGCACCACACCTTGCCCATTTTCCTCAATGGATGGTCCAACTACTGGTCCCTACAAAGCATAACCTTAGCCAAGTTAAGATTAGGACAATGCTTCTTCTTATATCCGAACTTATCGTAATGATAACATTGACCCTGCCCACACCTAATTGGTTCCAAGCACTTAGATGCATAGTGTCCCACCTCACCATAGTTGTAACAAGTGATTTCAAAAACATCCTTTCGTACTCCTCCTTCTTGAGCTTTTCCCTTTTGTTGTCTTGCCCTTCTTACCCTTCTAGCACGAGCGAACTATTTCTTATTATCGGCATGACCTTCTGTTGTACATCCCCCTCGCAGGGTATATCAGCTCATATTGTCTCGACATATCTACTACTTTGTTAAATGGTAGTGGCAAGTGAGCCATTGTCCTATCACTAAACCTTAGCCTCAACCCAAGATGAACTTCTCTACCTTCATTCTCAAAGTGCTGATCATATCCATCTATACTTGGACAAAGCGTTAAATTTATGTATATACTTTGACATCCGACATAGTCATACTCTTCTGTTCTACCTCCACGAATGCTCGAAACATTGTTGACATTTTCGATCTGGGGATAAATTTCTCCTTGATTATCCCTTTAACCTCTTCCTAGTAATTTGTTGCTTATGAACTTTAGCCCTCATAGTCTCCCACCATATACCAGTTAAACCTTTATCCTTTTAGACACTAACTTCACCTTTTGAGCTTCGCAAAATTACAATCTCTACCTAGATTTATATGTATCCTTCCCCAATGTGTTAATTTTCAACTATCTAATTTCTACCTAGATTTATATTTTGCTATGTTTTACTTAAATGTCCTTTAACATAAGCTCTGATATTAAGTTATAACATCCCCCATTTCGAGACCCGAAAATGAATATTGTAGTCTTCACCGGAATTATTTTCAAACAATAAAATAAGATCAGTTTTTTTATTCAATAACATTAAGTAAATAAAGTAGCAAAATAACTTTCATTACATAAATTGTCTTTACATTTTCATAATCCCAAATCATGCCTATTTAGGGGTAAATATAATAAAAACATAGATATAGTATTGTGCTCGACACATGAAGATGCCAACACAAACACTTAACTAGTTATACAATCTGGTTTTACACGGCAAGATCAGAACAAACTTTATCATCTACTAAGCCTCTTGATTCGTCTTTGGAGTTCTTATTCATCCCTAAGCAAACTTGTCTAAAACATAAACTTGGCCTACTCACACGATGACCCATGAGTTTATGGAAAAAAAATAACAACAACACATGTTAGACATAAAGTCCGGTATGAGTTTGCCCTAAACACAAAATATAGTGAGACCACATCGCCTAACAGAATGGGATTCATTTTGCTTATCCAAAATCATCAATTTAATCATATTAACTAAATTGAACATCATAAGATGAATCATAATATCAAAACAACATTTCATCCAAAAGTGTTCGTTAACTTACTATTATACTATGACATGGTTTTATAGTCATTTATTCTATACTGCCTCTCAGGCCTTACTTCATTACTCCTACTTAATTTCAATTTTTGCCATTTTAGGTTCCAACTCAAGCCTTATACCATCACTTTCGTATATTGTCGTGAATAAAATTTTGGTTGCCAATCAGGCCTTACACCAGTGTTATCAAATATTGTCATAAATAGATATTTGGTTGTAACTAAGGCCTTACGCTCTCACTTTTGTAAATAATGTTAAATTTTACCACTATAGATTAATCATTTGACCTTACACCTTTCTCCTTCCTTAATTTTACATCGTTAACATCACTGGTTGCTATTAGCCTTATGTCATCCTCCATTCTAAGCTTAGAACAAAAGGTTCGATTCTTCAGATAAAACATTCTATCTTTCTTTTAAGTGATCCAACTTATCATTTCTTAGCTTAGTTCCATTTCTCATTTTCATATTTATGTCATTTCTTCTCATATTTTCATCCATGTGAAATACAAATTAAATATCTTTGTCTTTCAAAATTCCACCCAAAAGTGTCATATTTTAATAATGAATTTATTAGCATTAGATATTGCACATATAGATATTCCATACCTAAATTGACTATTGCACACTTAATTTCAATAGCTTTTGCATATCTAATTCAATAGTTGTCGCATGTTCGACTCAATAGTTATCATATGTCTCATCCAACAACTACCGCATATCTAGCATTGGTGTTATCGCACTACTAAAGCTATCGCAAGGCTAGCTATTGTACCTCTAACTATCGCAAGTCTAATCTATTGCACATCTAAGTCATCACATGTCCAAGCCATCACATGTCTAGCTTAAGTGTTATTGCACTTCTAAGGTAAATGTGCTATCATGTGTCTAATTTTATATGGCTATTGCTTGTTTAATGTTATATAGCTATCGAAGGTCTAACTTTATATGGTTATCACATCTCCAACTTTATATGGCTATCACATGTCCTAACTTTATATGGCTATCGCATATCTAACTTTATATGGTTATCACATCTCCAACTTTATATGGCTATCATATGTTTAAAATGGAAAAACGATAATTAAGTGGGAAACCGATATTTTTCTTAAAATAGTAACCACTTTTTTGACTAATTCTTTTTGCATGTCTCATGTTTATCTATTACTTTTATTTTGCAAAAGAAATCTCCAATGATAGCCAACATTTAATCTTTTAATTATGCCTTAATTGACTACTTTCCTTAATTATTTTTATTAATTGAGATACTTTCTCCCATACCATTTAATTTATAACAAATCATGGGAAATTTTACGAAGAATCGCAAAAATTCAAAATATTTTTCTTTATCTTCAATAAAAAATTCATGTCAAAATATTAAACTGTAATATTTTTAAATATTAATTTACAGTCAAATTTCCCATTTTCAATTTAGAAAATTTATATTAAATGTTTTCCTCAACCAAAAATTTATGAAATTCAAGTCTCATCTCTATTTTAATGTTATAAACAAAAAATAAAAATTTCAAAGAATTTGGAAAACGTTAATTCACGTTTTACTCTTAAATGCATCAAAAACAGTGATGTTTAACCCTCAAACATATAAAGATTCATTCTTTATTACCATCCAAACATGATTATTATCATTTAAAGTAGCAAATACAAGTTAAATCCAAGGCTAAACAGATAAGCATAAGAATTAGGGGTAGTATTACTCACTTAAGTTTG
Organism: Allium fistulosum; assembly: GCA_030737815.1. Lineage (NCBI taxonomy): Eukaryota > Viridiplantae > Streptophyta > Magnoliopsida > Asparagales > Amaryllidaceae > Allium > Allium fistulosum. The sequence goes on from CM060905.1 coordinate 594,670,407, forward strand.
AAAACTTGATTATAAACGTCTTCTTTTTTTAAAAGATGAAAGCTTGATTGTTTTGCTCTAGTTTCCCTTCTTCCTTCTTAGTAATGGTGGTCGACCTAGTTGGTAAAAATCAGTTAGATGTAGTAAATGATATATTTTTGGCTTTAGAGCATAAAGTCAATAATTTCAGCTTAGGCTAATATCTCTCCTCGCTCAATCTCATTAATTTCTTTCCCTTAATATAAAATCCCCTTCATTAGCACATTCTATTTTTTAATTCTTTGTTTCCTACCGAATTCAATTTTCTATAACTCCCTTTGGTTTACTCAATTAGATTTAAGTGCCCATTCTTAATGAATTAAATTTACCTTAAGTAATTTCCTTAGTTGAATTCTCTTGATTCTCATTTAATTAATTCTTACTGTTAATTTAATCTCATATCATGACACTCCAAAATATGGGGTGTTACACTATACAACTAAAAAAGCTATAATGAATCAATAGATATACAACATTGTTAAGATATGATATAATAATAGTAAAGTTTGTACTTAGTAACATTATCTCACTACATGTTTATAAAGATACACATTTCCATTATACCAAAAATGGGGTTTTTGATGTCTTTTATGTAACGCAAGTGTTATAGTAAAATTGTCAAAAGATTATTCATGATGCTTGAATTTATATCGCATAAGTGTCGTAAGTGATGGTGTTTACACCATTTTTGCATATAAACACTCAAAATTTGTTTTGTAAGAAACATGATTAATAAATGTAAACCAAAATTATACTTAATTGAGAAAATTAGTGTAATCTTGATCAAAATAGCTAAATCGACTTGTAACAGTATAGATGTTGAAATAGAATAAAACAATATATAAGAAAATAAAGAAGATCTTGGTTTTATACTATTCAACCAGAAATCATGCCTACGTCCACTTTGCTTCTTTTTTTATATTTATCTGGTTAAATATAAGTAGAAATTGATATTTTTCAATTGATGAAATAACACAACTCAAAATTCAGATCATAGATAAGTTCTAAATTCACATTCAAAATCTATAATAGTGGTTTATATATTCTATTTTATGATCAAAAATCATGCTTGATTGTATAATAGTAAAAAAATTGGATCCCTCTTCTCTACACCCAACACTTTATTCATAATGTCAAAATTTGGTTACACCCCTAAAAATGATGGAGAAAAAAACACTTAATCATGTTTGTAATTGTTAAATAATTAAGATTGTGGTTCAAACTGCCTTGACCTTGTCAAAAACTAAAAGCAATGGTCGTAAGCAGATTCTGATTGAAAGTAACGATGAAATTATGATCGAAAGTTGGCTCTATGCATACAATCATTTGCTACTTTCAATTATTCCTATTTCTTATGGTACTTTTTAAATCTCTTAGTGTTTTACCATTTTTTTCCACTTGCTTATCTTCATGTTGTTCTCTTCAACTTCTAAACAACTTAACTTTAATAATTTACTTCCATGGTGATCAACACTTACTAGAAATTGATTGATTAAAATTTAGCATATAGTAATCACAAAGTACATTTTATTTGAGTGAAATGGACCTTAAGTATCGGATTTAATTGAATATAACATAAATTTCAATCGAGTAAGCATCGCAACTATGTTTTGTCCTTCGCATTTTTTTATCTTTATTATTCTCTTATGATAATTGAAATTTCAGTCAAATTTTGACTATAAATTTTAGCATTGTCTATGCAACTTGTATTATAACGACTAGCCCCTGATAGTACTTGGAAACCTAGAACTGAAATAGCATTCGATTTCAACAAGCACTATTAAGGAGAACCATGGGGGTAAAGAGACACTATCAATAAAACTAGAGACCTTATTGATAGTCTCTACCTCTATAAATATACATCCCTAAATTCTCACTAACATGTTACGGGGAAAGGAAAGGAGAGGAATCAGACAAAAGCCTGAGTGATGTAGGGTCAACTTCATAATGTAACATAGAATATGTAAATGCATCATAATTGCATTAAAGTAAGGTAATACATACCTTCCTGCTCATCAACTACACGAAATGAGTTAGGACAATAATAAGAAGATATATGACATGAGTAGATATATGGAAGAATCGATATTAACCCGGGGAGGTTAATCGACAAAAGGAATGAAAAGTGAACCTTGCACTGTCAATGGAAATAATTGTAGTTAAGACATAGCTGTTACATGAACAATAAATGTCGAGGTTCATGGGAACATTCCAACAGGTCTGTATGATGCACAAGTCCTACATGTCAGCATAATAGCTGCAAAGCCAACCACGGGAACACAAATCCTTTTTGACCATAGAACATCTATATCTAAATCTATCTAAATATAGGCTAACACAATATAAAAGAGTTCATAATGAATTATAAAGGAGCAGGTGCCATATAAGTGAATAGTCTATGGCACACACCCTCGATACCAATCATGTGTGGTTTAAGAAAAGAATATAGGAAGGACTTGCGCATGCGACAGAGTCCCTTGACTCAAATATGACATTTCATGAATGACGTTCTCCTTCGTCTGGATCACCATGTTAATATTATGTTTCATTTCGAAAATCTTTTATAGATAAAGGCCAAAGGAATTATTAAACATGATTTTAGTTAAAATACAAAACATCCATTTGGTTGGAGTAATCATTACATACTTGGCAATCCCAAAGGAATAAAACATACATATAATTATACTAAACCTTTTAATTTAGGTTTGTTATTAACCAAAAAGGGTTTTGTGTTTACCTCTGCAGCTTAACTGATAGAGTTAGAGGTGTGTCAGAGGGGCAATAATGTTATTTGCTACATATATCTAACTCAATAACCAATCTTGTTTGAAATCAAATATATTTTCTTTCTATTATATGCTTGATATAATATGGTTATGTTAATTAATTAATTTTATTAAAAGTATATTTAATAGAAAATCCATAAATGGGATGTTTTGTGATAGTAGTTACAAAGTGTTATAACCGTGAGTAATTTATCACAATGAAAATAATATGTCATTTTAAATGTCTCTAGTCAAGATGCATGGAGACTGCATATCGATGTATCCGTTGAGACTAGAGTATGTAACGCTCTCCAAATATTAGACGGTGCATTAAATGGCTATTTGGGGCACCAAAGGGTTACGTACTGATAGTTATTGGATAACTATGGAATGACTCGCTTGATAGTTTTCTGTTGGTTAATATAACTAAGGTCAAATAAAAAATATCGATGTGATTGATTTATACAGTTCTCTTGACTTGAGAATACTGTGGATCTTCAATATGAAAGCTCCATTTTGATTATAGTCAAATCATGATATGGTGTCCATCGAGTGACTATAGTTGGGTCAAGTGGAAGTATTGGAAGTGAAGCACTATTCAATTGAGGATTCGTCTCCTCGATTATATGAGGTTAGTATCATGGTCAACTCAAGTCAACTGAAAGTCAAAGTCTCTAGCCAAAGTATTTTGGTTAATAATAATTGTTATTATTGAACCAAGGATTTTTTGTTTAGACTATAGAGTTGAATATGGACGATATTGGAATTTCGACCATTATCAAATTCCATAAGTCCAAAGTGATATAGTTTTGCGAAGAGAATTGGTGTAAATAAATGCCACAACCGGGTAACGCTTAATAAAGTGAAATTGGATTTTATCGAAACTAAGTAAGTAATAAAGTTGGCAAAAATGTCACACCATCTGCTAAGTTATGTGTGAACGTTAACTTTCAAATAGTTCGAGGTTAATCGTTGTCCGAATTCACACCTGCGAGTCACACAACCGAAATGATGAATTCTCTTTTGACCAAACAATTTAATTAGTTTATAAGTGTTATAAACTAACTAAATTGATTAGTATTTATGAAATATTAATTATAAAATTTGAATTTGATTTGGGGAATAAATATTATTGTACATATATTTATTATATTTATAAATATATTGATCGATAAGGAAATAAATTGGATTTAGTTAAATATATTTACTTGGGTTTAAATGGGATATTAGCCCATAAAGTTGGAGGCAAAATTTCGACAACAAATATTAGATATAAGGGGCAGTCAAAATAGAGTAAAAGGATTTGTGATGGATGGTAGAGATTTATTGAGAAAAGGCATGTGATGTGATCCACTTTTCTCTTTGATTCAAACCATTATAAAAGGAACCCCAACCCTAACTTTAGAAGAGCTTTTTGTTGCCTCATATCTCCTTTATCTTAGCTGAATTCACCTTTCAAAAACTCCAACAAAACTCAAATCAAATCAATTCAAATTAACAGCTATTTGGTAGCAAAAGGGTCTACGATTCAGGACTAACAATTTATAGAATCAAGAATTTTTCGAATGAGGAGAACTCATCATTACAAGGTGGACTTAAGGGCATTATTTTTAGGCAAGTGTTCAGTTATTACACACACACACATATGATACATAACCTCTGTATAAATGTATATTTTTCATACATATATATTGTGATTATTGTATTGTTAGTTAGGCGAGATTCCTATAGGTATTGATGTTGTCACATATTATTGATTATGTGTATATGTTTATAAAATAAAAAAATAATTTTTTCATTAAGGATCTGATACACACAGCTAAAATCATTATATTTTATTAATTAATTCATACTTATAGTAATAAGTTAATAAATTTGTTTATATGATTTGTATTAAACTGTATAACTGTTTTACAAAAATAAGTAAATTAATATTTTACAATTGTATATTTACATTGATTATGATCTTTAATGGCCGAAAATAATTTTTTGGTAATTATTTAATATTTTTATTACTATTTAATCATTATACAAATTAATAAATTAATATAAAATAAATAATGTTTCAAAAATTCAATTTTAAATTTTCTAAAATTAAATAGTCATCATACAAGCTCTCAGTCAAAAATCATATTTTTTAAATCAATTTTTATATTTTTAAAAAATCATTTAAAATTCGACTGAAAGTATTTAATTTATAAAAAAAATAAAATTTTGACTTAGAAAATTTTGAAATTTGTCCATAATCTATAAAATATCATTTTGATTTTTTTTGAAATTTTAAAATTCAAAATATTTGTTATTTTAATATTTCTATCATTTATTTATTGTTATTTAACTAATTAATTCATAATATATATGTTATTGTAATAAAATTATAATTAAATTTAGTGCTATTGCGTATTCGATCTGGAATACAAAAAAATAATTTTATAATTTATATATATTTATATAAGCTATTCTAACTCATATTTACATTGATTGTTATACTTATATATATATATGAAATTATGTTACTTTAATACATATATATATATATATACGTATATACATATTAAATAAAATTCAAAATTAAACTTACATTTTGCATATATATATATATATGTTTATTTAATATTTAACACTACAATATTTTAATTATAAATATATTTATAATATTTTCTCATAATATACATATATAGAGACACACACACACTCTTAGGCTTTATATATAATAAGTATAAATATATACACATATTTGGACAACTTACAATATATATATGATGAGGTAACATGTCCATTACGATGTAAATCCCATCATCTATATACGGGCATATTATACCTTGTATGAAATATCATGTTGCACGTGCACATACATACAAATATGTATATGTACATATTTATACTTATATACAAATATAAATTGAAAATAATTTAAATAAATTTCTATCAACAATTTATGAATTTAAATAAAATATATGATTTTATTTAAATTAAATTTAGAAATGTTCTAAATAAATTAGACTCCATAGGCCCAATAAAGATCCAATAGGGTAAAAAAAATTAAAATTCAGTCATATCTTTCGTGTGGGCTGGCCCTGTTCCAACATTAACATTATTGATCGATGAAGGTTAAGTCATTTGGAAAGGGTCGAACAACTAATTAGTTGAGAATGACATCTCAAGATTCTCAACTAATTTCCTTTGGTTGAATGCTTCAACTCAGTACATTGGGATGAAATTTAAGGGAAATAGCAAGGCATCTTGCTTATTTAGGAAACTAGTCTTATTTTAACACCCTTATACCATAAGTGTTTGGACAAGTAACATTTACATATGTATGTCGAATCCAACCTTAATATTATCACATTAATTATGATTTATGTCTAATACTTATTTAATTCATTTTAAGTTAAAGTTGAAGGTGAAATCATATTAAGTTTAATGAAAGGAGGCCAACACAAATATGACAACTATTCACTCCTTAACAAATATGCAACCATTGGCAACCATTGGCAACCATTAATAAAAAACAAAGCATATTATCATGAATAATTTATTAAGCAATACTTACTACATCATGATACATGAATATAGCTACATTCCTATTGAAATAGGGTAAGGTTAGTCATTTTAAAATAAACACATTGATCGGTTCTTCATCTCTTACTCATTTTATTTTAGAATGAAAGAATCTAAGTTATTTGACTTGGCTCCCTGTATACATCTCACATCGTAAAGGATTTTTCACAAATATTGGTAGCCACTCAAGGTGAACATGCTTATGTTTTGAAAAATTACTGACATTGCATTTTGAATCAAATATTTTATTTGATTTATCCATTCGAATTTATGGTGTTTAATGCATTAAATTTGCATTAAGTTATTATTAAATTTACATTCACTCCTATTTATTTTCATTGACTACATTAATTACCATTAAATGCTAATTTTCAACATTTTAACAAAATTTCCCTAATGAGTACAATTTTATGCTTAATTAATGAAATTTATCCTTTCATTATTGTTTGCATATTTTTATACTTTTAATACCTCAATTATTGATTTTGATGATAATAACCTTAGTAACAATAACACATTCATATAAAATATGGACACTAATGTTTTTGTCAAGTTATATAGTATATAGTGCAAGATATTACACGGGTATTGATTCAAAGACTATACAGTATAAAGACTAAAGAAATGGACATGAAGACTCATGAGTATAAAAATCAATATATGAAGATCTCAAGGCTATGATATAGTATATAGAGTCGTAGAATATTATTAAAGTCACTAGTAGCAATATTTGATCTCTATCTTCTCATTTTCTTATTCTTTAGTTTTAAAACGAAGTATATTTTTAAAATATATTTTATAATTTTTTTAAAGTTTAAAATATTTATAAAATATGTTTAAATTATTTTACAAAGTATCAAAATATTTTATAAAGCATAAGATATTTAAAACATTTTAAAATAAACAAGTTTTCAAAATACACTAGTTTATGTCGACATATATGTGGATGATAAGTCGACATACATGCCATTGAATTGAAATTCAAATTTTAAAATGAAGCGTCTATTCGTCCTACCTCTTCTTGATGGACATGTTTGTTTATTCTCTATATATAGGGTGTTTCAAACGAATTTTTTAACAACTGCTTTCTTATTATCTTCTCTCCTCTTACTTTACCAAAATTTCAAGTGAATTTTTTTTCAAAACTTCTAAAATTCAAACCAAAATAAATTCAATCTTCATTGTATTGATTCTCTAACTTCAATCAACTCTCTCTCAATCAAAGATAAAATTGCTATCCAAGAGGCTATAGCATAAATTGTAACCAAACATCAAGAAATTATCTTTAGAAAAACCATCAAACTCTAGTTGCATTTGCGTGGATGTGATTGTAACCTATTCAAATCAATTGGGTGTGCTTGGTGTCTCGGAAATCCAAGTGGGTGTGCTTGTATTCCCTCCAAATCAAATAAGTGTACCCAAAGCTTGAAAAATCTGGAGGGTGTGTTTCGTCGCGTTGAAACCAAGATTGTATTGGGCTTGCCTTCGGCCCATTTAAAGGTTGGGATTTGAAAAGAAATTTGTACAGCAATTGTACGGGACTGGATGTAGGGTGATTCTGAATCAGTATAAAAAACCCTGGTGTGATCTATCTAATCCTCTACTTTTTACTTTACTATATATATACTTATCTGTGATTGTTCATTGTGTGTTGATTAATAATAATCTTGAAAGAATCATAAAAAGATTCATAAAAATAAAAATAAACTATTCACCCCCTTCTAGTGTTTAATTAGCCTTAAGATCCATAATTCTGCTACCCACACTTGGTATCAGAGCACTAGGTTTTCAAAAACTCATAATTTGATTTTGAAAAGTTTTAATGGCTAACAACACTATTAGTACATTTGTACACACTTTTGTCGAAGGACAATCTACTGCAAGACCCCTACTTTTAAATGGTAGTAATTAAACTTATTGGTCATGTAGGATGAAGATCTATTTACAATCTAATGGTTTAGATATTTGGAATGTTATACAAAATGAGTACACTGAAACACACACTTATTTTGCACAATGGACTGTTGACCAAAGGCACTTTCATAGAATAATTCTAAAGCCATGAATATTCTATTCATTTTCACTAGATAAAAATGAATTTAATAAAGTGTCTATTTTTAAGTCTCCATATGAAATTTCGTGCAGACGACAAGTTACACATGAGGGCACTAGTAAAGTGAAACAGACTAAAATTTCCATGTTAACTAAGCAGTTTAATTATTTAAAATGAATCCAAATGAGTCCATTTCTAACATGTACTATAGATTTCAAGGTATAATGCATTCATTAGTTGCATTAGGGAAAAAATTTCTAAAGAGGATCAAATTAGAAAAATCCTAAATTCATCAGAGTGGGATCAAAAGGCCCTTGCAATTAAAGACGCTAATGATATTAGTACTCTGAAAATTGAAGAGCTAATAGGCAATTTAATATCCTATGAAGCATAAATGCAGGGTAAAAGGAAAAGCAAAGCAACAGAAAAGATATCCATCACTTTTAATGCAATAAATGACGATCAAGATTTTGATAATGATGATGACAAAGAAATTGCATTCATGACCAAAAATTTCAGAAAATTTCTAAAGTAAAGAAAAATGAACTACTTTTGGAAACCTAAAAACAAGACCAATGGAACTAAAACTGCGACTAGATGTTTCAACTATGATGAACCCGGTCATTTTCAAAGGTACTACCCTCATCTGAATAAATCAAAGATCTCACCAGCAAATGATTCATCCAGAAAAAGAAAAGGGCTAATACAACAACTTTTGTTGATTTTGACACTTCCTCTAGCGACAGTGAACCTGATACTTAAAATGTGAATATGTGTATCACGGCAACAACAGACTTTTCAAAACTGATCAACAAAAAGCAGCAAAAATTGGTACGCTTTACATTTTAATTTTAATTTTTGGTTGCTTTTGATTGATGGAATAGCCTATAAAATAATAATAATATTAGGATAATTAGGAGTATATAGATATTTTGGTATAAATATATGTATATAGGAATATATTAGCGTAGTTTTATTTTTGGAAATTTCGAGCTATATGTCGACATACCCCCATGACATATGTCGACATATATGCTAGAAAACTAAAAGTTGAAATTTAAATTCAAATTTCAAATTTTCCTCTCTTTTTACACTTACTCCTATGTTCTAAAGAGATGCATTTTTGAATAGAGAATGTCATTTGATTCTCTACTTATTTACTCCATCTATATCCTATCATTTCATTCTCTTTATTTCAAAATTCAAATATCATTTCACTCTCTTATCCCCTCAAACTTTCAATAATGGCTTCCTCTAGTCAAAATCCAAAAAGTATTAAGCTTTCTAAGAAAACAGAACGTTTTCTCCTCAATGAGAAATATGCAATTGAAGCCTATATGGAAGATACTATTTTGGAAATGTTTCTTGGTAGGTTTGCTAAATTCAAAGAATTTTATTCTTATAGTTTACATGATCTATGTTTTGAAAATAATATTCCTAGTTTGACTGAATCTTATTAAAATGATTTTTTTGTTTCTCTGATTTGGTCAAAATGTTTTATGCTAATTTAAATGGAAAATTTTATCAAGGAGAAGAAGATCAAATCTGGAATAGCGTTAATGGCACCCAAATAGCTTTAGATTGTGAACTTTGGGATCATATTCTTGGTTGTAAGTCTAGTGTAATTGACCTCTCCACTTTTCAAATTGATGTTCAAAACCGTGAAGTATTTCACGATATTTTCGAAAATGATGATGATTTTGAATTTAAACGCAAAAATCTTCGTCTAAAATCGAGACTTATGAGTCTCATTTTAAACAAAGTATTACTCCAAGGATGGGTAGTTATAATAACCCTACTCAAAAGGTTTTCAAAGCTTTTTTTGCTATTTAAGGTCGCTATGACATAAATTGGACACGGGTCATTGCAGATGACTTTGTTCAAAAGAATATTTATAGACATGAAAACACACTTTTTCATGATGTATATCTTACTAGAATTTTCTTATATTTTGGTGTGGATTTGAAAGGAGAAAAATCCATTCCTCGAAAGGTTTTCGACAAAGCTAATATCTCACTTATGCATATTCCACCATTTTTCGAACCTTATATATAAAACTCTTCCCGAAATGGAGCAAAGGTTGGCATGGGAAGAAGAGCAAGCAGAGGAGGAAGAAGTGGATGAAATGAAAGTGGAAGAAGAAGAGAATGAGGAGGAAGAAATGGATTCTTCTTTGGAAAGTTTCGAAAAACCATCCGACACTACTAAAAAATAGATACTAAGGAACTAAGCGAAGCTTCTTAAAAACCGAAAAAGCTTAAGCGTCCTTTTAGTAAAAGGTTCACTTCTCTTTCTAACAAAATGGATAAATTCTTTAGAAAGGTCATTCGCAAGCTTGGTAGCTCTTTATCATCTTCATCTACATCCTTTTAAGCTTGTCTAAGTTGATTACTTATGTTATTTAGCTTTGTATTGTTTGTTTTTAGTTTAATCCATGTTATTTATATGTATTTTCCATTATTTATCGTTGAAATCCATGTATCCCTCAAATTGTGGTAATGAAAATTATCTATTATTGTTCTATATTGTTTATTAGCTTTGAAAGTCATAAATGTATAATGGTGTAGGATAAAAATAAAAACTATAACAAATGCTTTAATTTAGAAAAATTAGGTATATATGTCGACATATAACGGTCGAAAAGTAAAAATTTTAATTTTCAAAATAAGAATAACTACCATTCATCCATTCATTCCAAATGACTTTCTACTTTTATATAAGCCTATTTCTTTTAGAAAATTCATTTATCATTTTACACTATATTGTATTCTCATTTTCAAACATATTTTTACAAACATGTCTCCTCCATATTAAAAATTATGTGAAAATGTTGAACAAACTCTCCAATCCTTCAAAGATATTCTCTCATTTATTCTAAAAAATCAAAGGCACTTAGAATTGAATCAAATGCAGACGATAAAGGAACAAGAAAAACATTTTGATGTTGTTCGATAGATGATTTCTTCCCTAATTAAAGATGAACTATCCAATAACCTAGAGTGCATTGTTAATAAGGATAATGAATACCAGGATACCATTAAAGTAGATCCAATCTTTAGGGTTGATGGTTGGGTTTAATTTCCTCGAAACGTCTAGTTACTAGGTGTGGATTTAATATGTAAATATATACAAGTACTTGTAGGATTTGGTTTGAATGACTTAGTGCGTATTTAGATTGAATTTGATTAGTTTTGATTGTTTGTATGAATGATTTGGTTTAATTAACTTGAATGTATTGAAATTGTATAGTTTGAAATTACATTAATAAAACTTACTTTATCATTTATCATCATGTTTAATATAGAATAGTTTCGTTTATCATAAGCATCATATATATCATTTTTTCACTTAGACTATTGATTTGAATCATATATTTTAGTTAGGGAGAGTTTTTCTTAGTTTTTTCTTAAATTTTTCTTAAGATTTCCTTAATTTTCACCCATTTTTATTGATGACAAGGGGGAGAAAATATAAAATATACATGTACACATATTCGAGGGAGTTATTTAACTTAGGAGGGGTTATATCATATTTTATATACACAAGATATTAGTGGTTGTCATCATAAAAAATGGGGAGATAATAGCTCAGTTATTGGTTTTGGATGACAGCATCCTTATTAACAATAACACATTCATATAAAATATGGATACTAATGTTTTTGTCAAGTTATATAATATATAGTGGAAGATATTACACAGGTATTGATTCAAAGACTGTACAGTATAGAGACTCAAGAAATAGACATGAAGACTCATGAGTATAAAGATTAAGATATGAAGATCCCAAGACTATGGTATGGTATATAGAGTCGTATAATATTGTTAAAGTCCCTAGCAATAATCTTTAATCTCTATCTTCTAATTTTCTTATTCTTTATTTTTAAAACAAAGTATTTTTTAAAATATATTTAAAAATATTTTGTAAGAGTTTTTTAAAGTTTAAAATATTTATAATCTATGTTTAAATTATATTACAAAGTATCAAAATATTTTACAAAGCATAAAATTTTCAAAACATTTTAAAATAACAAGTTTTCAAAATATACTAGCCTGCATTTGCGAAGAGTTACGACGAATAGACACTTCATTTCTATACATCGTTTATGTTCTCCTAACATAAACTAAATATAACCAATGCATAAAACATATTGTTTGAAATCTTACATCTTTAATTCATGTAATTGGTTACAATTTTATTATACAACCTATGTTGCATATAACTTTAATAATAAAAGTGCAAAATGATACTTATTCTTTTAGCAACAAACTTCTCTATATGTATTCATCTATTTTACACAACCATAAAAGTTGAGTATTAACAACATATTCCAATTTGACCTGTTCAAAAATGTAAACTTTCAAATCTTCGAATCAGTGAAATAGAATTAATATAATATTCCCGATGAGAGTAATCCTCAATGCCTTCATTACCATTGCCAATCAAATAATTCAATCAAAATCTCAACTCAATGTAATTTAAAACAACATATAAAATTGATTAGAATTATATTACTCAATAGATCTGAATTTGAATTATATTACTCGGTAGATTTAGAATTACACTATAATAAATTACTCATGTCGCAGCTGGCAATGTCAGTTGTAATAGGCCTATTATAATTGTCGTCCGTTAGTCTGAATATGCGAAGTTGTAATAGAATTGAAGCATTTTATAGCTGTTTAGGACATTTGCAGAGCACCGTTGTAATAAAATCTTTTACAACTATTTTTGCTAGTTCTAGTAGGTCTTTTGTAACTGATTTTACCCGTTGTAATATGTCATTTAAAACTATTTTTGCTCATTGTTAAAAGAATATAAAATATACAAAAAATCTACGCATTCTTGTAATGCCTTACCTATAGATTTAGCATCACTTTGGAGCTGAATATAACATTTTACTAATAAGAAGCAACACCATTCACAAACATATCATTCTTACCGAATTTCGCAAAGTCCAATATATGACAACTTCAGAATACATATCACTTCAAAACACATACAACTTCAAAATATCCTACTACAAAGTGTATATAAGCTTACAATTTACATCGGAGTGCATAGAAATTCCTTTTCACTCTGTTTAGTCACCTTCACATGTTTCATTATGCCTCAATCTTGTTCAGCAACTTCAGTCTTCTATCTTCTCTTCTTAATCTGCTTCTATATGGGTTTTGTCCCAACTAATATCAAAGTAAGCAACAGTCACATACTTCACAAAAATTATGTAGTTAGAAAATAATATTTGAGAAGTGGAGTTAAAGTGTAGCTATACCATACATATATTTTCATTCAAACTTAATGCTACTTTGCATACGATCAAATGTTTATAACTGAATATATTCGATTATGATTCATCTAAAGTAATTTGTTTCTGTTTTTATAGTAAAATAATTATCACACTCCATGATAATAAATTTTCAAATTATACTTTTAAGGAAAAAAAATTAAACTATAAGTACGTTTGTAATAAAAAATTTAATAATTTATCTGTTTATGTTTTTAATAAAATATTTATAGTAGTCTATGTTTATTCTAATAAGAAGCAATCATTGAAAATGAAAACAACTAAGTTCATAATATTGTATTTAGGGAAATTGAATTTTTTTTAATAACTAGACATGAGGCCTGGTGCAAGATTGATTAATTTAGTTTCCAACAAGACTGATATGTACCCATTGCCTGGTCCACTCATGTACCTGTTTTACATTTTATATATATCTTATCATAGTCAGTGCAATTTGGAGTCTACGTTGCTCCTTATTTTCGGCACATTTTCATCCATGCATAAAATGAATGTTCAAATTAAAAAAATGAAACAGTGAATGTTGAATTCTAATACAAGTGAAGTAAAAATGGACCAAGATTAAAAGATATATATTGATGTCAGAACTTAAAAATAAATATTTAATTATCGGTATATATTTTCCTTCTAGAAAATCCAAACCTCTATGCCTTTACAACAGATATATAATGCCAAATACTCATTTTTATTCCTAAGGCAACTTATTTCCTATAGGCTTCAGGTATCTTCCATTATTATTGTATTTCCTAATACATTTTTTCTCATACAAATTTCTTAGCTAGGGTTGGTTCCACCGGATTCATTCATTCAATTATAACTGGGCCATATTTAGTGAAAGCATAGAACAAATAATATGTAAAAAAATGTATGAGAATTTTCACATAGTTCATATAATAAAGCTAGACTGACAAAAAAATTATAATTTTCTGTATAAACTTAAAAATTTAAAAAAATTAAAAAATAAAAAAAAACTTTTTAAACCATTTTTCTTCTCTGTTGCACATTTTGAAATTAGCATGGTTACTAGGTGTTATTTATTTTGGTAGTTATGTCAAATACATGCATATGGTAAGGATCAGGTTCTTTGCCTGGGTTTTGATTAGGATTAAAAGAAACAGGCTTTAGTAAAATTATTAGGAAAAATTCAAATTTTAAGGCAATTTGAAGTAACCATGTGCCAGCCACGTCCTAATCATTCATTAAATCTAATAAATTGATTAATATGGCTAATAAATATGGATGACGTGATTTGATTACTTATTTTTGAGATACATTATTAATTAGTTCATTTCTAGTATGAATATCGATAAATAACAACTATGGAACAGTGAAAATGCTTTCATCTAGAACATGGAACATGCATGGGCAAATATTAGGTGCTTACTTTGCCTAAAGTTATGTTAAGCCTATTCTCGTGGTTTGATATTACCAGCTGTCTCACACGCGCACACATATATCTTTACTAATAATACAAATTCTCTATTTTAGTGAAGCTTTTCTGGACTTCCCAATCATACGCAAGTAACTTCCCAATCCACATTGAAGAGGACGTATTAGTCAATTGTAAACTCACGTTTTACTCCCCCACCTCTTTCGCCAATTGTTCAAGACTTCTCCCCGTTTCAGCTCCCCCCACTTTCTTCTCCTCATGTTTTCTCCTAAGAGCATCTTCAACCCTTTGTTAATTTGAATGTAAAGTCAAAGACACATCATCAATTAACATTTTTGTTAAGTTTACTTTCTCCAATGCAAATGTTGAATGAATTTTGAAGATGAGGTGTCAAACAATTCACAAGACATTGTGAAACATAATGTCTAGTTGTAGACATTGTAGTCCACAATGTGGAAGTGCATATATCCACAATTATTTAGTTATTTGATTTTTAAATTGCTCCTAAAACGACACATGTACAAAATTGTATTCTTTTAGACATTTGCATTGAAGAACAATCTTCTATTTTATTGTAGATGCTTGTTTTATATAGTTCATTTTGTGAAATAGATGAAGACACATAAGCATTTTATGACATTACATTCAAATAGGATTGGAGATGCTCTAACCTCCTTCCCTTCCCCGCCTCACCCGCCTTTCCCAACCTACACCTTCTTCCAATCCCTCTGCAACCGCCAGTTTTAGGCCCCCCTTCTTCCTCCTCCCCTTGTTGCTTTCATCCCCAATTTCTCAATTCCACATTCAAATCGACCACCGACCAACCTACTGTTTCACCTTCGTTATCTGCGTTGCCATTTTCTGCTTCGTCCATATATGGAGTCCGATTTCATTTCGTTTCCGATGTGGTTGACGAATTCAGTTGCATGCTCCGCTCAAAGCCTTTGTTTCCCGGCGGCGGGGTGGAGGTTGGTCATTTGTGATGATGTGCCAGACGTGCGACCTTTTGAATAGGTATTGTATACTACGCTTCTGTTTTGCGATCTTCGCTGCAAGCTCCGCTTAAGGGCGGTCTTTGTCGGCCTTCTTTTACCGTTCATTTTGCTTGCTTTTCACTATCAACTCTCTGTTTTTAACCTTACATGTTTCTCGTTTTCTATAATAGGCTTTTGTTTGTCAACGTTAGCTTCAGGCTCACCACAATGGCTTACTTTGTCACCGCCACAGTGGAGCTACGTCGACTGCTGAAGATCTACCAGGCACAAGGCCTTCTCCTCCACTTGATGTTGCTTACTTTTCACTACGTATTCTCTTTTTATACCGTACCGACTTATCGATTTGTGTAACAACATGTTGTTTGCTGAAGTCCTTCGTACGGTCAGCTCAGTTGCATTCTCTACCGCCGGCTCGCTGGAGCTACCTCAGTTGGTGCTGCTTTGCCATCCACACGGTCTACTGTCAAGCTTGATGCTACTTACTACAGTTCGATTGGGGTAATGGAAATATATTTTGTTCTGTCCACATTTACTATGCTCGGTTCACCATAGTCTAATCTGTTTGATTTATTATGCTTACTTATTTACATAATGGGCTATGTTTAAAACTTCCCTATTTATCGTTCTCTGTGCTGGGACATATACACTGCAGCCTGCATCTATTAGTTTTAGTATGCGATACTACAATTCTATTTTGTTCCTTCACTATTTACTACGCTCGGTTCACTACGTTCTAAAACATACGAATTATTATGCTTAGTTTAACAACTGCGTGTTCCTAGTGGATAATAGGCTGCTGTTTCCCAAATTCATTTGCATGCTCAGCTCAACGGCCTTCTCTGTCGACGGCGCGGTGGAGCTACCTCAATTGGTCCTCCTGTACCAGGCACACGTCCTTTTCTCCCAAGCTAATCCTTATATCTTATTTATAACTAATCTTCTGATGTATATTTTTCATTTCAACAACCATTTTTCATAGATGGCGATACAACTAGATGTGGCTATGTATATTGTGAAGTCGGCAGATTTTGCACATAATGGATTCATATCGGTCAGTTTGATAATTGCAGATGAACTTTCTACTACAATTCGAACATGAGACTTCAGCAATTTCATCTCCTACTATACATCATCATATCTAAGTTCCTACTGATTATAATTTTCTAGGTAACTTTATCTTCACTTGGTTGCTCTTTGTTGTTTAGACTTTTCTGAGAACTGTCATGTGACACGGTGCTTGATTTTATTGGATGCTTTGTTTGAATTATTGTTTTCCCCTGTTGTGATCTTTTAACTGATACATGTTAATCATGGACTGTACCTTCGGATGTACATTACAGCTTCCCTATTTAACGTTTTCTGCACTACGATAGATACAATGTAATTCACAGTCAGTATTTCATACGCTCAGTTCACAAGGTTCTGCTATGTACGAATTATTATGCTTACTTTACCAAATGTGTGTTCCTGATGGATAATAGGTTGTTGTTTGACGAACTCATTTGCAGGCTCAGGTCAACAGCTTTCTTTGTCGGCGGTGCGATGCAGGCAGTTCAATTGGTGACGATGTGCCAGCCACACAGCCTTTTGTCACAGTTGACGGTGCTTTCTTTTGAACAGGTATTCTCTTTTACAAACTTACCTACTTATCATTTTGCATAATATGCTATATACAGTATACTACAAACTCACTTCGCTGTCTATGTCTGCGATTTTCTTGCCATTGGATTAAATTATTAGATTTCAACTTGCATAGTTCAAATATATTTTGTTCACTATATTCCACTGTGTATGAGTTTTTCCGTTTACTTACTTCGAAAATCGAATCCTTTTCCTTCTTCTCAAATATCTCAATGCACAGTCTATTTTCAGCCCACATATTACAAAACATATCAGTTAATCCCTGCTGACTTAGTCCCGAGTGAACAGTCCTGCGTCTATGCATTTGCTTATATTACATACGAATTAAGTCCCTTTCATAAATTCACACTTCTACATAAACACACTTTTAAATACACACAGTCCTATACCTCCAACACTGTCATGGACTGATGTTAGCTTTGTTGCACGATTTTCCTACATCTTCGATTTTCAAACTTTATTGACTACCATATATAGTTTTTTTTTCCAACAACTTCTGCTGCAAATTCCAACTGCAGTAGACATTTTAACGACGCTTACCATCGACTGCGCACCGTAAAATTTAACACTGAAAAAACGTTTTTTGTGTACCGATGGATTTCAAAAACAAAAAAGAATATCACTAACTCTCATATATAAATATGTGTGTATACATATACATATGTGTGTGTGTATATACATATGTATATGGAGTTGCGCATATCCAAGTATGAACGTTTTCATTTTCTAAATTCGCAAGTTCCGTATGAATTACACCTTCTGCCAGTGAAATTATCATTTTTTTACTCACTGATTGCGAATAACAACATTTTCCTGCACATACATTTTTGAATATGCTAAACACAAATTAAATCAGTTTCATAACAACATTTTTCTGCACATACATTTCTGAATATACTAAACGCAAGTTAAATCTGTTTCCTAAGTTCATATTTTTTTAGTACTACAGATTTAAATCCAAACTTCCCTAGTTCTTTGGCACTAAGAAATGTATTTGACATGTACATAACATTTAGTATTCGTACTGAACATGTCCTGATTTGCTTTTGGATAATATCAGATTTTTGTTTACTGAGTTCCAAAAACATCATTTTCCTGCGTCTATACATTTGCTTATATTACATACGAATTAAGTCCCTTTCATAAATTCACACTTCTGCATAAACACACTTTTAAATACACATAGTCCTATACCGCAAACACTGTCATGGACTGTTGTCAGCTTTGTCGCATGATTTGCCTACATCTTCGATTTTCAAACTTTATCGACTACCATATACAGTTTTTTTTGCCAACAACTTCTGAATCTGCAAATTCCAACTGCAGTAGACATTTTGACGACACTTAGTGTCGACTGCGCACCATAATATTTAAAACTGAAAAAACTTTGTTTGTGTACCGACGGATTTCAAAAACAAAAAAGGATATCACCGACTCTCATATATAATTATGTGTGTGTATACACATATGTATATGGAGTTGCGCATGTCCAATAATGAACGTTTTCATTTTCTAAATTTGCAAGTTCCATATGAATTACACCTTCTACCAGTGAAATTATCATTTTTTTCACAATGATTGCGAATAACAACATTTTCCTGCACTGTACTTATTCCTGTTATATCTATCATAATTTTTATTCCTCTTGCAAATTGAATAGTGTGATAAGATTGTTGATCGTTTTCTAACCGACCGTTACCCCTAGAGCTCAGACTGCGTGCACCTTTTTTACGTTTTTTCTCCCCATTTCGTATCTGCTTTTGTACCTTTGTTCGCTAATGCAGCATTATGTATTTTTTTTCCACATAAGCATTTTATTTTTATCACTCCTAGCTGAAATTTATGATTTGCTTACCACTTATATGTTCCGTGTTCTGCAAATTTACACACCTACCTTTCCACGCTCCTTTACCTACACACACTAGAATTACATCCCCTTTTCATATATTTCCCTCTCTTTACGTTAACAACAATAATTACGTACATACCTTTCCTGCATGTGCATTGTACTCCATTTACGTCCACCTGTTACTGTACACTGGACATACACATATGGACAGTATGCGTAGACTGTACTCATCCGCTGTTGTGTTGTTCAGCAGTCATGAATTGATTGGGACAAGTGTCATGAATGACTAACTTTCGGCGCACTCAAACCTATTCATATGAGCAGTGATTGACCAAATTAAAAACGCAAGGTTCAAGCGCATCGTTCAAATAAAAATGCATCATTCTATTTACTCCTATTTGTATTCGACCCATCCATATGCAAAATGAAAGCTTCCAACCTGAACCTGTGACCTGCGTTTTCATACAGAACATACAAACTCATTCACCTTTCTCAACTTTTCGACCAGCATTCGGAAAACATAACTGAAAGTTGCAACAACAGCTTAGAAGCGAAATTGAACTGTTGACATCAAAAGTTGCACCCAGTCTTGCATAACATATATATTACAGCGGTAGCGTTGACTACTACTTACTTTTAAAACTGTACATGACAGAGAACTGTACATCAGACATAAAAACTGTATTTAACATCACGCATGCATATGAAGTAAAAATATGCATCAGTTAGTAACTGCTGCTTCTGAAATAAACATGAATATGATCCCATATTACTATCATCTGACTTTCAAACAAATGACTTATATATCACCAACTTTCAATTTCTTTCAGTTACTTAATATTTAGGTTCTGAATTTCAAAAGGTTGCCTGCAGTACGACTTCATTCTGTGTTCATTTACCACCAAGTTCGAACGTCGTATTGCCTCAAACATGTACGTGCTTCAACTTTCAAACATACACCGCCACACCTCTATTCCATGAGTACAATTTATTACAACTGTATACGGGTAAAATAATGACCAGTATCACGCCGGATAAACATACCTGCTAATTGAAGTGGGGAAGTTGCCTTGCTATATTCCCCACATCAATTTCCCAAAAAAAATTGACACAATATGCAAACTGCACAATAATGTGAATTCACACAATAATATTTTTTCCACGGTACACATTCCACGTAGTTCTCTTCTCCCCCACCCGATTTTACACCAGCTCGCCTCATTCACGTCCATCGGATGTGCCTTCATACTTGTATATATATGTATGTGTGTGTGTGTGTATATATATATATATATGCACGTACGTATATGAGTGAGCGTGTCATTACTTTTTTTTCGTATCTTAATATATTTTTTGGCGGGTGGTGATATTACTGTGCATGTTAACTTCAATGATTCCTTCAATGAATGGAATCGGCAAATTGGATTCCAATCATTGTTGCTTACCTTCAAGAAGTTATAAAACAAAATATTTAGCATGCACTACATAATCACATGAAAGAATAAAATAATAACATCCCAATAGCTGAGAGGTATGGGATTATTTCTTCACCATTCATTGTTTTGAAAGAAGGGCATCATTCACTTTCATTTCTTTGTCGTTCATTGTTTTGTATTTGGGTTTATTCATGTCTGTTAGGATCGTCTACTATGTGGCAAGGTGGAACGACGGTTTGAAATTAGAATAGTATGAGGACCTGTTTCTTGGTCTCTCGAAAATCGATACTAATACATCCTCGGTATTCATGTGCCGTAAATCCAAGTGCCGGAGAAGTGGATTCTTAATGGTAAGAAAGAAAAATAAAGACAAAACAAAATCTCATATATGTTATTTCAATAAAAACTTTACAGTGGAAATTAAAACACATTTATCAAAGTAAAAAAACATGGACAGTTATAACTTTGTGTCCTTACAAATGCGAAATTCTATAGTACAAGAGTGTGGTGGAAATAGACCAAAACCTTCAGTAAAATCTTCTGACTCCATGCTTCAAGCTCCATCCAGATTTCTTCTAAACTAAACCCGACTACTAGAATGCCCAGGAAAAATAGGGCACGTGGAGTTTAAGGAAAAGGAAAATAAATTCTAGATCGGTCATTAGATTGGTGTGAGAACTCAAAATACGACCACGCCGCACACAAACACAAAACGGATATTTACTTATGATAACCAAAACATTTTACGTCAAAATACTTGATATTATTTTTAATGACATATCTTTGAAAACATTTGCAAGTAAACTTATTAATCTTATCCAAAATTGTTACCATTATTAAATTCCAGCATACTATGGTCTACAAACAAAATGGTAGACACTTATTGAAGAATGGATTTCATACAAATTACTAGATGAAGGGACTACCTTACGGTAGTACATCTCTAAAGGAATGTACCGAGGTCCAACAAATGGTCCTCTACCAGCACAAGACTGGTATATCTCTTCCTAGATAGTACCGAATATGTCATCGGCCCCGGTCGTTACCGACCTACCTGAGGATCCTCGTAGCTTACATCCACATTAATTTAAACTCAAACGTTATAGCAGATAGAAACATATCTAGAAGGGGATGATCATACCCCTAATGGTTGCGAACCATATAGCCTTGCTGCATTTACCATGTTTCGGCCATTTTCGAGTGTGATGCTTGAGGTAACGATTACCTTCCATATAGCACATTCCACTTTGAATGCCACATTGCCATTCCATCGATCCCTATTGAATTTCACAAACATACAACCTCTGATGTAACGACCCACCTTTTTTGGACGGTTTAAATTGACAATAAACCACACATGTCAGACTCTGACCATTCAAAAGAGATGATTGTTATGGGGTAAATAAGAAAAAGAAAAGAAGAGAAAGAAAAACAAAACACAGAATCTCACAGCGGAATGTCAAAATGTAATAATCAAATAAACAGTTCATGAAGCTGTTTTACAAATAACATTTCATTACACTTTTACAATACAGATCAAAGTTACATACAACAGGAATAAATAAATAAATGCAGCGGAACAACATGATGCAGTAGAATAAATAAAATTAATAATATAGTATACAAATCTCCGTCTTCATCCTCCAGAAAAGTAGGCTTCGATACACTAAAAAGCTCAGACTGACCCGAGTGTAATGAAAAGACAAAACACTCGAGTCAGAACTAAAAGATCTTATGTAAGTTAAATCAACAGTAAATAAATATGAGTGTAACGGCGTCAGAGATGTTTACGGGGTTTGACATCTCCTATCTAGTGTCAACGTGAGTACAATAACTTAAGAGATGTTCGGGATTTCCATCTCTTAAGGATCCGTTAAACTATTTACATACATAGTACAATACGCTATTATAATAGTGTCTACAGTAAAGTAAAGTATTAAAATAGCGTTAATGAATTAATTAGTGAATTGATAATTAAGTCATTGTTACAACTTACCAATTCAAACACATTTCTATGTTTATTGTTTACAAACCAAACTAATAAATTCACATGTTGATTAATCATTTCATACTAACCAATTCCAATTAATTACGTATAATTTCTCCTTTTTATTACAACTATTTGGTTTATTTCCTTATTTACGCTTTATAACCAAATTTAATCAATTGAAATTACATTAACGTAGTTACCAATTATCTTAAATTAACATTATTACATTTCATTCTAGTTATTTTTCTCATTAATAAATCTTAAATTTTTTATTTTCCACAACATCAAATTTCAAAACTTATTTAATTTAATATTTTAATTATCAAAAATTACAAGTCGTTACACTCTCCCCCACTCAAAACTTTTCGTCCTCGAAAAGGGGAAAAGAAGGGATTAAGGAATTAATATATTTTATCCAAAGTATTCAATTTATAAACAATTAATTTACATAATTAAATAATTTATATAGAATATATCAATTTATAAACAGTTAAATCCTTTCATATTCAAGTTCAATAAAAGTTTGAAAAACATTTTGACTTTCACAAAATTCTTCTAAGTCCAAAATTCACGAATTTTTTTGGCGAAGTCTCCTTCGTACGGAGAGGTCTGGAAGAAATAATAATATCAATAATAAATATATATATATATATATATATATATCATATTTCAAAATAAAATATCCCAAACCACGAGACCGAGAACGTACCTATTTGTCGGGCAAACAACGCTTTATTTTATGAAACCAAAAGCAGTAGTTATTGCTTCCATAAACCTGTATTTCACTTATATAATCCAAAGAGTTAATAATTATGTAAAAAAGAAATATTTAAGTTGTTTCAATCAATAGCAAACAAACCAACACAACATAACAACAATCACTTGCAAACAAAACCATATAATCATTACATGCAATCAAATTAATCAGCCATCCATCCATAACAACAACAAAAAATGGTTTGTTCGAGTTCATAAACTTTTAATCGTATAAAATGATAAATAAACTACTAGGTATACCATACACTCAACAGTCTTAGATAAAACTTAATAGATTATTTATACATCCTTATACAGTTTGGAGCATCCTTCCCCAAACATCCATAAGCCAAAACATCCAAAAATTTCAAATATTATTATTTAAGTTCATTCTTATTAATTTCCTTTCATATCATTTACTTTTCATCTATTTTCATTCAATCATACGATGTTTATCCTATTAATTTAACTTCATTAGTTACTAAATTCATTTCCCATTCACTCATACAATGAAAATTTTCCATTAATTTACATTCATTTACTTACATTAATTATTTCCATTCAAAAATAATCAATGAATTCAATATTTAAGTATTACATACATTTCATTTTGTTTTATCTTAGATTTATTATTTACTTATAATCCTTGATATCCATTTTAATACTAATATTCATCAGTGAATCATTTCGGCTATTTTCTTGAGTTTATAATCACTTACTTAAACAGTATTTACCCTTTTTCTATTTAATTTAATTACAAACATTTCACAATATTATCTTATGTTTATAACATTTCTAGTTACATCAAAACTCCTATTTATAGAAATAATTCCATTTGAACACTTTCATTACTTAAGTTTTACTTGTATAATATTCTATTACATATTCCTGTTTAACATTACAACTTTTTAAACATTTCTGGTAAGTTATATATATATCTGTGTGTGTGTGTGTGTGTCTTAGGAGTGTAATTGATCATTATAAAAATTATCTTATTCAATTTAATTAACAAAATGTTCAATAATTACATCTTCTAAATTCTCTTTTCTTTTGATTTACAAGTTACAAATTTCCAACTTCTAATATATTTCATTAATCACTTAACATCTAATTTCTTATTTTTCATTTTAGAATTTTCCAATTATTAGAATAGTTAAGATTTTATTTCATTACAATAATTGAAATTTCTAATTTACAGAAACTTAAGAACTAAATACCGAGTTTCCTTTCAAATCATTTTTAAAATAATATATATATATACACACACACACACATCATAACTTATATATGTCCAATCATATTTAGAAATTTAAAATTTAGCTTTGTTTATCAAAACAAATGTGTAATAAAACTACTACAGCTGTCTTCCTACTTTGAAACTCGAAAATGAACGTCGATGATGCGTGCACTCATCGCCGAAATTATTTTCCAGCGATAGAGACGGGAGCACAAAATTTATTTCCGTCCAAAATTCCTTTAAAACATTTCTTTCAAATCATATTGAAAATATTTATATCTGAAAATAATTACAAATAATACTAATATGATATTCCAAATTCTTTTGAAAAACAATTTCAAAACCCCGGAACTTAAGTTCTCAAATTTCAATTTGTATTTACTTTACTTGTAAATCCTAATTTACAATCAACGTTTATAAAATTTCTCTACCTAACAAACAACATATCACATCCAACTATATTATTTATAAAAATTATTCTTTTATATACAAAATATAATGCTTGGTCGCTAATTTACAATCAACGTTTATAAAATTTCTCTACCTAACAAACAACATATCACATCCAACATTTCGTATCTGCTTTTGTACCTTTGTTCGCTAATGCAGCATTATGTATTTTTTTTCCACATAAGCATTTTATTTTTATCACCCCTAGCTGAAATTTATGATTTGCTTACCACTTATATGTTCCGTGTTCTGCAAATTTACACACCTACCTTTCCACGCTCCTTTACCTACACACACTAGAATTACATCCCCTTTTCATATATTTCCCTCTCTTTACGTTAACAACAATAATTACGTACATACCTTTCCTGCATGTGCATTGTACTCCATTTACGTCCACCTGTTACTGTACACTGGACATACACATATGGACAGTATGCGTAGACTGTACTCATCCGCTGTTGTGTTGTTCAGCAGTCATGAATTGATTGGGACAAGTGTCATGAATGACTAACTTTCGGCGCACTCAAACCTATTCATATGAGCAGTGGTTGACCAAATTAAAAACGTAAGGTTCAAGCGCATCGTTCAAATAAAAATGCATCATTCTATTTACTCCTATTTGTATTCGACCCATCCATATGCAAAATGAAAGCTTCCAACCTGAACCTGTGACCTGCGTTTTCATACAGAACATACAAACTCATTCACCTTTCTCAACTTTTCGACCAGCATTCGGAAAACATAACTGAAAGTTGCAACAACAGCTTAGAAGCGAAATTGAACTGTTGACATCAAAAGTTGCACCCAGTCTTGCATAACATATATATTACAGCGGTAGCGTTGACTACTACTTACTTTTAAAACTGTACATGATAGAGAACTGTACATCAGACATAAAAACTGTATTTAACACCAGCATGCATATGAAGTAAAAATATGCATCAGTTAGTAACTGCCGCTTCTGAAATAAACATGAATATGATCCCATATTACTATCATCTGACTTTCAAACAAATGACTTATATATCACCAACTTTCAATTTCTTTCAGTTACTTAATATTTGGGTTCTGAATTTCAAAAGGTTGCCTGCAGTACGACTTCATTCTGTGTTCATTTACCACCAAGTTCGAACGTCGTATTGCCTCAAACATGTACGTGCTTCAACTTTCAAACATACACCGCCACACCTCTATTCCATGAGTACAATTTATTACAACTGTATACGGGTAAAATAATGACCAGTATCACGCCGGATAAACATACCTGCTAATTGAAGTGGGGTAGTTGCCTTGCTATATTCCCCACATCAATTTCCCAAAAAAATTTGACACAATATGCAAACTGCACAATAAAGTGAATTCACACAATAATATTTTTTCCACGGTACACATTCCACGTAGTTCTCTTCTCCCCCACCCGATTTTACACCAGCTCGCCTCATTCACGTCCATCGGATGTGCCTTCATACTTGTATATATATATGTATGTGTGTGTATATATATATATATATGCACGTATGTATATGAGTGAGCGTGTCATTACTTTTTTTCATTTCTTAATATATTTTTGGCGGGTGGTGATATTACTGTGCATGTTAACTTCAATGATTCCTTCAATGAATGGAATCGGCAAATTGGATTCCAATCGTTGTTGCTTACCTTCAAGAAGTTATAAAACAAAATATTTAGCATGCACTGCATAATCACATGAAAGAATAAAATAATAACATCCCAATAGCTGAGAGGTATGGGATTATTTCTTCACCATTCATTGTTTTGAAAGAAGGGCATCATTCACTTTCATTTCTTTGCCGTTCATTGTTTTGTATTTGGGTTTATTCATGTCTGTTAGGATCGTCTACTATGTGGCAAGGTGGAACGACGGTTTGAAATTAGAATAGTATGAGGACCTATTTCTTGGTCTCTCGAAAATCGATACTAATACATCCTCGGTATTCACGTGCCGTAAATCCAAGTGACGGAGAAGTGGATTCTTAATGGTAAGAAAGAAAAATAAAGACAAAACAAAATCTCATATATGTTATTTCAATAAAAACTTTACAGCGGAAATTAAAACACATTTATCAAAGTAAAAAAACATGGACAGTTATAACTTTGTGTCCTTACAAATGCAAAATTCTATAGTACAAGAGTGTGGTGGAAATAGACCAAAACCTTCAGTAAAATCTTCTGACTCCATGCTTCGAGCTCCATCCAGATTTCTTCTAAACTAAACCCGACTACTAGAATGCCCAGGAAAAATAGGGCACGTGGAGTTTAAGGAAAAGGAAAATAAATTCTAGATCGGTCATTAGATTGGTGTGAGAACTCAAAATACGACCACGCCGCACACAAACACAAAACGGATATTTACTTATGATAACCAAAACATTTTACGTCAAAATACTTGATATTATTTTTAATGACATATCTTTGAAAACATTTGCAAGTAAACTTATTAATCTTATCCAAAATTGTTACCATTATTAAATTCCAGCATACTATGGTCTACAAACAAAATGGTAGACACTTATTGAAGAATGGATTTCATACAAATTACTAGATGAAGGGACTACCTTACGGTAGTACATCTCTAAAGGAATGTATCGAGGTCCAACAAATGGTCCTCTACCAGCACAAGACTGGTATATCTCTTCCTAGATAGTACCGAATATGTCATCGGCCCCGGTCGTTACCGACCTACCTGAGGATCCTCGTAGCTTACATCCACATTAATTTAAACTCAAACGTTATAGCAGATAGAAACATATCTAGAAGGGGATGATCATACCCCTAATGGTTGCGAACCATATAGCCTTGCTGCATTTACCATGTTTCGGCCATTTTCGAGTGTGATGCTTGAGGTAACGATTACCTTCCATATAGCACATTCCACTTTGAATGCCACATTGCCATTCCATCGATCCCTATTGAATTTCACAAACATACAACCTCTGATGTAACGACCCACCTTTTTGGACGGTTTAAATTGACAATAAACCACACATGTCAGACTCTGACCATTCAAAAGAGATGATTGTTATGGGGTAAATAAGAAAAAGAAAAGAAGAGAAAGAAAAACAAAACACAGAATCTCACAGCGGAATGTCAAAATGTAATAATCAAATAAACAGTTCATGAAGCTGTTTTACAAATAACATTTCATTATACTTTTACAATACAGATCAAAGTTACATACAATAGGAATAAATAAATAAATGCAGCGGAACAACATGATGCAGTAGAATAAATAAAATTAATAATATAGTATACAAATCTCCGTCTTCATCCTCCAGAAAAGTAGGCTTCGATACACTAAAAAGCTCAGACTGACCCGAGTGTAATGAAAAGACAAAACACTCGAGTCAGAACTAAAAGATCTTATGTAAGTTAAATCAACAGTAAATAAATATGAGTGTAACGGCGTCAGAGATGTTTACGGGGTTTGACATCTCCTATCCAGTGTCAACGTGAGTACAATAACTTAAGAGATGTTCGGGATTTCCATGTCTTAAGGATCCGTTAAACTATTTACATACATAGTACAATACGTTATTATAATAGTGTCTACAGTAAAGTAAAGTAAAGTATTAAAATAGCGTTAATGAATTAATTAGTGAATTGATAATTAAGTCATTGTTACAACTTACCAATTCAAACACATTTCTATGTTTATTGTTTACAAACCAAACTAATAAATTCACATGTTGATTAATCATTTCATACTAACCAATTCCAATTAATTACGTATAATTTCTCCTTTTTATTACAACTATTTGGTTTATTTCCTTATTTACGCTTTATAACCAAATTTAATCAATTGAAATTACATTAACGTAGTTACCAATTATCTTAAATTAACATTATTACATTTCATTCTAGTTATTTTTCTCATTAATAAATCTTAAATTTTTTATTTTCCACAACATCAAATTCCAAAACTTATTTAATTTAATACTTTAATTATCAAAAATTACAGGTCGTTACACTCTCCCCCACTCAAAACTTTTCGTCCTCGAAAAGGGAAAAAGAAGGGATTAAGGAATTAATATATTTTATCCAAAGTATTCAATTTATAAACAATTAATTTACATAATTAAATAATTTATATAGAATATATCAATTTATAAACAATTAAATCCTTTCATATTCAAGTTCAATAAAAGTTTGAAAAACATTTCGACTTTCACAAAATTCTTCTAAGTCCAAAATTCACGAATTTTTTTGGCGAAGTCTCCTTCGTACGGAGAGGTCTGGAAGAAATAATAATATCAATAATAACAATATATATATATATATCATATTTCAAAATAAAATATCCCAAACCACGAGAAAAACAATATAATATCGCTATAAAACCATAATCCGAGAACGTACCTATTTGTCGGGCAAACAACGCTTTATTTTATGAAACCAAAAGCAGTAGTTATTGCTTCCATAAACCTGTATTTCACTTATATAATCCAAAGAGTTAATAATTATGTAAAAAAGAAATATTTAAGTTGTTTCAATCAATAGCAAACAAACCAACACAACATAACAACAATCACTTGCAAACAAAACCATATAATCATTACATGCAATCAAATTAATCAGCCATCCATCCATAACAACAACAAAAAATGGTTTGTTCGAGTTCATAAACTTTTAATCGTATAAAATGATAAATAAACTACTAGGTATACCATACACTCAACAGTCTTAGATAAAACTTAATAGATTATTTATACATCCTTATACAGTTTGGAGCATCCTTCCCCAAACATCCATAAGCCAAAACATCCAAGAATTTCAAATATTATTATTTAAGTTCATTCTTATTAATTTCCTTTCATATCATTTACTGTTCATCTATTTTCATTCAATCATACGATGTTTATCCTATTAATTTAACTTCATTAGTTACTAAATTCATTTCCCATTCACTCATACAATGAAAATTTTCCATTAATTTACATTCATTTACTTACATTAATTATTTCCATTCAAAAATAATCAATGAATTCAATATTTAAGTATTACATACATTTCATTTTGTTTTATCTCAGATTTATTATTTACTTATAATCCTTGATATCCATTTTAATACTAATATTCATCAGTGAATCATTTCGGTTATTTTCTTGAGTTTATAATCACTTACTTAAACAGTATTTACCCTTTTTCTATTTAATTTAATTACAAACATTTCACAATATTATCTTATGTTTATAACATTTCTAGTAACATCAAAACTCCTATTTATAGAAATAATTCCATTTGAACACTTTCATTACTTAAGTTTTACTTGTATAATATTCTATTACATATTCCTGTTTAACATTACAACTTTTTAAACATTTCTGGTAAGTTATATATATATATTTGTGTGTGTGTGTGTGTCTTAGGAGTGTAATTGATCATTATAAAAATTATCTTATTCAATTTAATTAACAAAATGTTCAATAATTACATCTTCTAAATTCTCTTTTCTTTTGATTTACAAGTTACAAATTTCCAACTTCTAATATATTTCATTAATCACTTAACATCTAATTTCTTATTTTTCATTTTAGAATTTTCCGATTATTAGAATAGTTAAGATTTTATTTCATTACAATAATTGAAATTTCTAATTTACAGAAACTTAAGAACTAAATACCGAGTTTCCTTTCAAATCATTTTTAAAATAATATATACACACACACACACACATCATAACTTATATATGTCCAATCATATTTAGAAATTTAAAATTTAGCTTTGTTTATCAAAACAAATGTGTAATAAAACTACTACAGCTGTCCTCCTACTTTGAAACTCGAAAATGAACGTCGATGATGCATGCACTCATCGCCGAAATTATTTTCCAGCGATAGAGAGGGGAGCACAAAATTTATTTCCTTCCAAAATTCCTTTAAAACATTTCTTTCAAATCATATTGAAAATATTTATATCTGAAAATAATTACAAATAATACTAATACGATATTCCAAAATCTTTTGAAAAACAATTTCAAAACCCCGGAACTTAAGTTCTCAAATTTCAATTTGTATTTACTTTACTTGTAAATCCTAATTTACAATCAACGTTTATAAAATTTCTCTACCTAACAAACAACATATCACATCCAACTATATTATTTATAAAAATTATTCTTTTATATACAAAATATAATGCTTGGTAAAATTATTTCATTTACCTATATTTCAAAACAATATTGTGTCGGTCTGCCTTATTAAGTTTTTAGAAATCCTTATCGGTGCCATAGCGTCCTATGTACCGACCGGAATTTATAAATACTAATAGAAAAAATTAACTCAATATAAAACATTTTTATAACACTAACAAGTACGCTCTCTCAAATATATACACTCATACAGACTCATTCTAGGGTATTACTACCCTATTCCTAGTGAGTCAGACCCCATAATGCTAAGGTTATCGCTAAACCAAAGCTCTGATACCAAATGTAACGACCCACTTTTTTGGACGGTTTAAATTGACAATAAACCACACATGTCAGACTCAGACCATTCAAAAGAGATGATTGTTATGGGGTAAATAAGAAAAGAAAAAGAAGAGAAAGAAAAACAAAACACAGAATCTCACAACAGAATGTCAAAATATAATAATCAAATAAACAATATGAAGCTGTTTTACAAATAACATTTGATTACACTTTTACAATACAAATCATAGTTACATACAACAGGAATAAATAAATAAATGCAGCAGAACAACATGATGCAGTTGAATAAATAAAATAAATAATATAGTATACAAATCTCCGTCTTCGTCCTCTAGAAAAGTAGGCTTCGGTACACTAAAAAGCTCAGACTGACCCGAGCGTAATGAAAAGACAAAACACTCGAGTCAGAACTAAAAGATCTTATGTAAGTTAAATCAACAGTAAATAAATATGAGTGTAACAGCGTTAGAGATGTTTACGGGGTTTGACATCTACTATCCAATGTCAACGTGAATGCAATAACTTAAGAGATGTTCGGGATTTCCATCTCCTAAGGATCCGTTAAACTATTTACATAAACAGTACAATACGCTATTATAATAGTGTCTACAGTAAAGAAAAGTATTAAAATAGAGTTAAGGCATTACCCATATCCCCCTTAACACATTTTTATATATTCCCGTAGTCTATACAGTACCGTACTTCCTCCGTAAACTGGAGAGCTATCAGAGGGCACTCCATAGGTACGGTACAAACCAAACTCATAATGGGCGCGATAAGGCATGTGACAAAGCACGCGAGGCAATGCTCAGGGTAGGATACTACCATTTCGCGGATCCAGACTGGTGGTAACAAATAGCAGCTACTATCGCCCAATTCGGAACACACTCCCAAATCAAAATCGAGGGGTAACCACCAAATCAATCACAAAGTCATAATATGATATCGAAGAAGCATGTCCGATCGGAGGTGCGACCTCACTTGGCCCGGCGTGGATCCTATTTTAGTTACAACAAGATGACTCGCGGGAGTCAGGGCTATGTTATACCTCATATGGAATCGTTCACCAAACCATCCTACTTCATTCTAGAATCTCCACCACATACACAGTTGTTAAAGTGGTTTTCGGTATTGGCAGAGAGTATAACAATATCTGATCCCAGTCTCTTTAACAACCAAACGCTTATTTCACACCGGATGGTTCTTTTACATTTCCAAAACCGATTCATAATTGATATCAAAATATCATATTCAATTCAAACCATATCACTTTCTAAATCATATTCACTTTCGAAATCATATCGACAAAATAGGTTAAATCTTCATTTCAAAATCATTATATTCACTCAAATATGTCATTTCACTAGAAAATATCATTTCAAATCCCAACTTAGGTTATAACATCATTTAACCATATTCGCTTTTAAATCAAGGATTTAAATATAAACAATTCAACCTTGCACCATTAGAAATTTAGAAATATAGTTTAGATAGTCATAAACAGTTCAAATAGTTAAAATAGTTTAAAATACTTAAAATAGTTTAAAATAGTTTAAAATACTTTAAATTAGTTTAAATTACTTTAAAATAGTTCAAATGGTTTAAAATAGTTTAAATTATATTAAAATAGCTTAAATTAAATTAAAATAGATTAAAATGGTTTAAAATAGATTAAAATTGTTTAAAATATATTAAAATAGATTAAATATGGTTTTATTAGTTAATATAAAATGGTTTGATTATAGAAATAATTTATATAGTAAATATTTTAAAATCTAAATAAATCAGAATTTTAAAATGATAGATCTTTAAATAGTTAATATTAAAATACTTAATTTGAAATTAATATCAAATTCAACTATTTCTTTCATTTTAACACATCTGGACCATGTCCAGCTTTCAAACCAACAAACTCAAATTTGTTTTTCAATTCAGTTTCTCATTTAAAATTATTTAATCAATATCGATTTCAAATCCATGTTCGAGCTATAAATTTTAACTATTTCAAATTTAGTAGATTTCGAAGTTTAAATATTCAAATATTTCAATAACTCAATTTCGATAAATTTCATTTATACTTCAAATCTAACTTTAAAATTTCAATTTAAACCAATTGCCATTTCAACATTTAAAACTTGGATTTTCAAAAATAATTCAATTTATATAAATCAAACTTTCTTCAAAATATCATTTAACTAAATTCAAAATTTAAGGATTTAAAATCATTTAATTTAACCAATCCGGTGTCCGTATATAATTTTCTAGCCTATGGTCAAGTGATACGGATATTTATCATTTCAATCCGCAAATATATTTACAGATATATATCATTTCAACCCATAATCCTGAATAAAATTTGAAATCCATAAAATTGCTCGGGTTTATCATTTCAACCCATAACGATTTTTCCTTAATCTATAGATCGTTCGGGTATGTATCATTTCAACCCATAGGGATTTTTCTAACAATAAATTAAGGGAACTTGAAGTGTGATATCAATATATATAAAATAAAATAAAAATCCAGTCATCCAATCTCAATAATTAAACATCCATCACAATCACCATTCAAATCAACAATTTAAATAACAACAATTGACTGATTATCATTTACAAGTATTAACTGGCAATTTATATTCAATATTAAATTAAATGCAATTAAATTCGATATAAATTCAAATTAGACTCAAATGACAATTTAAATATATCAAACATCGACCAATCAATTTCTAATCACATCATAAATTCAATTTAATTAACATAAGATAATTTAGTGGTTGTGAGTGGGTTAAAACACTCACCTTCGATTTCAAGTCGATTTAAAATCCAATTATAGCCCAAATTTCAACAGTCTCAGAATTCGACCAAACCAGTCCCATAATGTCCGGAATTTCGCTACGATCGTAGCAGAAGAAATGCTCGTGAACCCGAGCTCGTATGAAAAAGATATGCTAATTAGAACGGTTGAAATTAAATTAAATTAAAAAAACAGAAGGCAAATCACGAGACAACACGTCACCCTCGATTTCAACGCCAAACTTCAATGCGCACGAACACGAGTTCCGAGTTTCGATCGAAACCCTAGCCGCCTCCTTCTAGCAAAGATTGCCGCCACCACACAACTCCTGGACCAGATCGGGCGACTCTACCTCGATGCTCACCTCCGGCTGCACACGCCTGTACCACGTTCGACACCTCCGCCTCCCCTTACAGTTAGCGCCGCCGTGACTTAAGTTGCCCTTTTCTGGTGAATCGAGACATTACGAGCATGAACTACGACCATAGATGATCACTACTCGACAAACTCTACCACCCCATGCCCTCCGATCGTCGCCAGGATGACGATCCACCGTCCAATCAAACAACCACATATGAACGACCGTGGATAAATGGCCAATTTTCGGTCAAACCATGATCTAAATCAAAAAAAATAATCACTGTAGAAGATTGCGCTCGTCGAGAGCTTTAAAGCCATATATAATATGATATAGTTTGAGGAGTTTTAATTTTTCGATTTGATTTTGATTTGCAATTGAATCTAGGAATTAGGGTTTCTACCATTTGAAAAGGAGGAACGGACAGATGGAATTGTACGTACTGTAATAAGAAATAGAAAGGCTGCTAGGGTTTAGAAAAATCTATTTATATAGACAAGGCCTGATAAGAAAGAATGAACATATCGAATCGATTTGAAATGGCAATAACGACCCGAAAAGCCCGTTCGGCTTCCGAAACGAAAGTAGGTCATCCCATATATCAAAATAGATGTTTTCGATATTTTTAAATTCAATGGAACGGGTTTCAAGTCCTAATTCCATTGTATGAAGAAGTTAGCTTTTAAAATCAGCTTAATTTCAATTGAATTCATTAAATTGATTTCTACGCGTTTCGAGCCCGTACGATCAAACTACAAGTCCGATCGCTACGAAACTTGAAATCCTACAATGATTCACTGTTACGGATCTGATGAAACAGGTTTCGTTGAAATCCAAGACAGTGGCCAAAATGGTTATATTTTAATTAAATAAATTATTATTAAATTAATTAAATCACTTTTTAAATTCAAATTTAGTAACTAACAATTTTTATCATTTTTGATTACCTAGTAATTTACAATCTTTAAAGATAAATTTTCATGTCAAAACCAATGTTAAATATTGCACTAATGATTGTGTTCAATTTCAATGGAAATAAATTCAATTGATTATTATTTTAAATTCCAATAAATCCATTTATTTGATTTTTCATCTTATTATTCAATCCATTACTTTATGGATATAGTTAATATTGGTTTACTATTTATTACATCAATATTTTACAGTTATCTTTTTAATTCATATTAACAGTAATATTTAAATAGATTAATCGCAATTGATTTCCAATTTAATTTCAATGAATTAATTAGTGAATTGATAATTAAGCCATTGTTACAACTTACCAATTCAAACACATTTCTATGTTTATTATTTACAAACCAAACTAATAAATTCGCATGCTGATTAATCATTCCATACTAACCAATTCCAATTAATTACGTATAATTTATCCTTTTTATTACAACAATTTGGTTTATTTCCTTATTTACACTTTATAACCAAATTTAATCAATTGAAATTACATTAACGTAGTTACCAATTACCTTAAATTAACATTATTTCATTTCATTCTAGTTATTTTTCTCATTAATAAATCTTACATTTTTTATTTTCCACAACATCAAATTCCAAAACTTATTTAATTTAATATTTAATCATCGAAAATTACGGGTCGTTACATCTGAGCTCATACGTCTCAGAGAAGCGTGTTAAGCTAAGAGAAGTTGCATTCTCCGCCATCGAATAGATGTATATTTATAAAAGTCAACTACGAAATCTCAAGAATGAAAAGTCAGACATCCATCCATACAAGTTCATTCTGGGATTGAACGAAACCGAAGGCACTCTCCTAGCTACCACATCCTGTCAGGAATTATCCCTAGGATTACTAGCGAAAAGTTCTTGCAACCCAAAAAGTTTTAGAAATGAAGGGACCACTGCTACTTTAGTATTTGAGAGCTAACCAGAATTATCAATAAGAAGTCCTTTCACCCAAAAAATCCTCTATCTTTATCCTTCATTATCTCTATCAGGTCTTCATTATTAGAATACATACATTGGTTTGAAGTGGTTTCTGGATAGGGATTACCCAAATCCGATCCCGGTTCTTTCGAAACAACCATCGATAAAAGGAGGTTCTGGGGATAGGGAATCATTTTTTATTGATTATGTTCTTTTTATCAAAATCTCTTTTGGAGATATATATTTCTAAAACACTCTTTTTGGTATATACGAAAATATTAAACCTCTCTTATCAAAACCTTTGACTACTTAAAACTCTTTTAATCTGAATAATTCGAAATCATTTCATTTTTTCTTTTTAATTAAGAAAACATTTCCAAAATCAATTCATTTAAATCTTAACAAAGATTTCTTAATTCAAAACTCATAATTTTGATCGAGTTAAAACCACGTTATCTAGGATATAAATCCAAAACCAGTAAATATTAAGTGAGCAGAATATATAAAAATCATCTAATTCTACTAATATCAATTCCTGTATTCAACAAATACTATGGGTAGAATAACAGTGAAATCACCTTTTAAATTCCACGAATAGTATGAATTCCCTCTTCGGGCTTTAACACCAAGTACAAGAAGATTATCTCTATAAAATCAAAATTGTTTTCAATTTAAATTTAGAAAATTTAAATCTTTTTATACTTAACTCGTTTTCGACATTTCGACCTTATCTATCCCTTGCCCAGGGAAGAGTCCAAGTGAACCAGGGCACTGGTTGCCCTAAACATCTCCTTAGTTTAAGCACCTCACATCGGATCTCATGAATAGAAAAATCCAATCTACTCGTCGGCTTTTAGAGCCGAGATTTAAACCATTGAATTATAACAGCTTTTCTTTAAACGTTTATTTAAATTCTTTTTAATTAACTACAAAACTTCCAAATCATTATTAAAACACTTAATTATTCATTTAAAACATCAATAAAAGATTTGGAAAAGAATTGTTAAATTTAAAGCTTTATTTCAAAAGTTATAAAAAAAAAGTGCTGCGGAAAATGCTCTTTTAAGCTATATTGATTAAAATGACTTTTTATTATTTAAATATTCGTTGATATTACTCAAATCACTTTTAAAAAAATTTAAAAGATTTATACCACTTTTTTAAACAATTTTAAAACATCATTTTCAAAGAAATCCAGTTTTGGATTCCGAATGCAAAATCAATTTTTTTCCAAAGCTTGTTTTACTCATGTTTAAAAGTATACTTATCCAGATCTCGATTTTCCTTCTTCGTTGGAATACTATGGATATAATAGTTCAGAAAATTTTTATCTCTAAGATTTCGGAGCTATATTCCAACTTTTTCACCAGTTTGACTTTATGGCGCGAAATCGCGAACTACTGTTACGCGACGCGCTTATTTTTGCCTAAATTTTCTGTTTCTTTTCAAACTTCACCAAAATACATTTAAATGTTTATAAAACATTTCAAATATATTTTAAACCATTTTTAAAAGGTCTAAAGATTCCATATACACCATTTCATTAATTTAAGGAAAGTGATTTCCTTTGTGTTTATCGACGTGTATATACGTGACTTGCATATATATTCAACATTCATATGAAAACAACCAAACTTGATGATCAAAGCATAATAAACATCCATTTAAATCATCATATCATCATCTGAAATAAAGTATAGTAGTTTAGGAGTCCTCACCTTCATTTTCACTCGAACTAGTTTTAAAACGGCTATAGCTCCGCTGCCTCGAAATTAAAGTCCATAAAATCAAGCTTTGGACCTTGAAGAAGCTCGGCCTAGCCTTGGTGCTCACAGCCAAGGTTGGGAAGGGGGTGGAACTCATGGTCAAGGGTGGTGGAAGGTGGTGCCTTGGGTTTGGGAGGTGGAGAGATGGAGATTTGAGCTTGTTTTGAGGTTTTTAACTATATATAACTATATATAACTATATATTATGATTTGATTTCATTTTTTTTGAAATAAATTTTGATATTATTTCTCTTAGGATGGAAGTCATTAAAGTGGAAGCAAAATCTTGAAAATATGAAGAAGAAGAAGAAGATGAATGAAAATGAAGAGAAGATGGTAGGGTATTTATAGGAAAGGAAGAGTGTAAAAGTATCCATACATACATAATCACTTTATCACCATTTCAAAGCTTCTCCAACACACTTCCCCCCTCCAAAATGCATGGCTAGAGCCTGCCCCCTTGTGCACATCACTTCCATCGTCTCATGTATGCATATGTTGACTTATTTAAGCTTAAGGAGTAAGAAATCTTTAAAATATGTATGTTTATATGCATGTTATCATGTGTATTATATTTTATATTATATTTATTATACTTTATTATATTCATATATGTATGTTTATATGCATGTTTTCATGTGTATGTAACATATATATATGTATGTATATGAAGGCGTATAACACTTCTAACGTCTTCGAACAACTTTTGTTTGTTAAATCGTCGAAATCTAGAAAACTCATTATCGGTCACATTTTCACTTATGCTTTAACGTACATATATTTGTAAACAAAATACAAAAATAAATTTCTTATCATTTTACATTTGAATTATAAAACCATATAAACTCATATTAAAAATCATTTATAAAAATTGCTTTTATACCAATAAAGCAATATCGATTTTTTCTTAATTTTTAAAATTAAATATATCCCTTTATAAAACTATTATAAATGATTCATTATCACTTTATAACTATTTGGAATGAATTGTTCTTATTTAAAATAATAATTTGGATAATTAAATAATTATTAAATCATTAAATCTCAATTTAAATTAAATAAATTAATGATTTAAATTCAATGTTATCTTATCGATATAAATTTTGAGGGAAATATTTTATTTAATATTTATTTAAAATAAGATTACTACTACTTAATATCACTTAAAACAATATTATCCTTTTATTTTCTTAAATTTAAAAATAAATACAATTTATCAAAGTGATAAATCGAATGGTCGTTACAGACTTCCTCCTTTAAAAGAATTTCGTCCCCGAAATTACCCAAACAAAACCAAAAGGTTTGCCTAAAAATATTTATTTTTAACTTATTTCCATACGATGTATATAGATCATCGTATATAATATCTGATTTGAGTTTATAACTTTTACTTCCAAACTAGTATTGATCCTACGATCCTTTAGTGCGGACTCTGACTAGGCTTTCTGATCAGAACTTTAGTTCTCTTTGCATAGCTCTCAGCTATGATAGAAAACTCAAGCATCTAACCATAAACCCTCATCAATGTTCGTCATTAAGAATCGATTGATAAATCCTCTTCCGGATAAGTGTCAAAACGTGTCAAAGTTTTGTACTTGAACCTTAGGTTAAATCATGCGACGAAACAATCCACATACTTCATGTAATCTTTCAAAAAAAAATTATGAAAACGTTTCATAAACTTCCATTCCAATTTTTTTCAATCTTTTATAAAGATACTTCTTTATATATAACCATTTTACATTTTTATTTCCAAATCTATTTAAAACACATTTCTTTTCAACAGATAACTATCTTTTTATTATAATATATTTCTAAACATTTCTTAATGGTTTCTGAAAACTTATTTTCAAAATAATTCATTAAATTGATAAATCACCATAACTTCTTTTAGCTAATATCAAAAGTGAAAACATTCTTTATTTAGTTAAACTTATTTTATCAATTAACATTCCTTTATTAATTAAAACTTCCTTCATATATACACTCTCTTTACTTATACCAGTTTTAATACTTAAAAAGTATTCATATACTTACTCAAACGTTATAAGTATATCTAACAAGTTTTTTTCTTAATTCAAAATACAATCAAAGTGATTATTATCAAAACATTGTTATAATGAACTTATCCTTTTCTTTATAATT
Source organism: Allium fistulosum (assembly GCA_030737815.1). Taxonomy (NCBI): domain Eukaryota; kingdom Viridiplantae; phylum Streptophyta; class Magnoliopsida; order Asparagales; family Amaryllidaceae; genus Allium; species Allium fistulosum. Next base: position 594,711,274 of record CM060905.1, read on the forward strand.
TGAACTCATAACATTTCTATCTTTATATAAAGGATCCCAATATTTGTTATTATCTTTAAAATCCCATTACTAAAGACTTAAATATACTCATAAGATTTCTTCTAAAGTGTCATTCAAGGGTTTAAAAACAATTGTTGCTAAGACATCATTTACTACAAACCCAAAACCATTTAACTTTAATTATTTACTTAAAGATTGGTACTAATAAAAAGTTAGGACATATTATAAATCTTTGCATTCTTATATCATTTAAATCTTCCAACACTAGGGTCCAAAAAGAAGAATCCCCTCTCCCCCTAAACTATTATAACTCAAAGTACCACATCAAAAACAACCATCATACTCATACATACTCAACTTCTTATATCCTATTCCTATTCTTCTAAGTTCAAAGATAAAGGTGGACTCCAACATCCTAAATCAATCATTACCTTCCCTTCTCCATCTTCTTCACTATCCAACTCATCATCGGCCTCGTTGCCATCCTCCTCTTGTGCCTCTTTAATTCCCTGGGGTAACCATGAATGATTCCATGGGACATGTCTCATGCCTACTAGTATTCCCAGTATGACTCCTCCTTCTTCCAACTCCTTCAATCCTTGCACATTTTCCTCCCACGGATCAAATTCTTCGACTCCCTCCTCTTCTTCTTCTGCCATCTTCTCATTGTTGCTTTCTATTATGTTCCAGTCTATAGGTGAGTTGGAAGATCCCTCCTGCAATATAACATTTTCCTCATTCATATCCTATATTACATTGCTGCACTCGCTCGATATGATAACATCAGGGTCTTCCATCGGCTCTGATTCCTCCTCCATCGGCTTTATCTCTTCTTCTACGGGCTCTGATTCCTCTTCCATTGGCTCATCCTCTTCTATTGGTTCCAAAATGGAACTAGCAGGATCTGCCACCCAATCTCCCTCTGAGGCCTTCCAGGGTTCATCATCGCTAGAGATCATAATTATTTCTAGAGGTGGGGCGGTGCAAGCATTTCAGCCATATGGTATCAATCTTCACCCCTGTAACAACCCGCATATTTGTCAATTTTATATTTAAATATTTTATCGATAGTCGGATTTTAGTCCGTAAAGCTACTTTTTGCATACGGACAAATTAGGACTCGAAACCACTTCCATTGAGTTCGAAACATAGTTTGCCATCTTTTAAGTATAAACTTCGATATGTTTGGAGATAATGGAATTTTCGTCACTTTTTGGCTTAGGGCTTTGGTTTGGGCTGAACCACTTATTAACTCAGCCCAACCTCTTCTCCTCTCCCTCACTTCATCAAACACTTCAAGCTTCATCAAAAATGGAGGAGGGAATGGGAAATTAAAACTCCAAGCTCAAGTTCTCTAGCAAATCCAACATTCAACTTCAAATTCAAGAAGAAGACATTGGATTCAAACTTGTGATTGATTCTTCCATTGTTTTTTAGCTTCTCCATCATCAATTTCGTGAAAAGGTGAGATTTTTATCTCATATTCTTGCCTATAACTGTCATTGGATTGTTGGGAATGATTCCCTATCACTTGTGCATGTACATTTGCATTTGGTTTGGATTGGATTGGTGAAAAACCCAAATTTTTAGTGTTTTCGGTGAAAATATGGCACTAGGTCGTTCTGCCTTGCTAGCTCGCACGCGTGGAAACGCCTCTGCCTGCATTTAGCTCGTTCTGGACTTAGGTCGTTCGCCCCTAGCTCATTTAAACCATTAGGTCGCTCGGTCTTACTTGAGACGATTAGGTCGCTCGTCCTGTTTTTTTAAAGTCGTTTGCGTTTAAGTCGCTGGGCCTCGTTTCATTAGGTCGCTCGGCCTTACCTACTACTTAGGTCGCACCTTGTTAGGTCGTGTTCCTTACCTCGGCCTTACCTACTCATTAGGTCGCACCTTGTTAGGTCGCGCCTTTCCTTACCTCGGCCATGAGTTAGGTCGCTCGACCTGTCTTCCCTTTAGGTCGCTCACCTAATTAGGTCGTTCGCATATTGTAGGTCGCGCCACATACTTAGGTCGTTCGACTTATCCTACTTTAAGTCGTAACCCACTAGGTCGTTCGCCCCGACTTAGTTGCATCATTCGCTTAGCTCGACCGTGTTAGGTCGCTCACCCCGCTAGGTCGCGCCATTAAGTCGCGCTGTTCTCTTTAGGTCGCTCGACCTGTTTTCTGCCTAGCTTGTTAACCACTAGGTCGCACGGGATGCTACCCTTAGGTCGTTCGACCTATTTTACTTTAAGTCGTTGCACTTTAACTAGGCCACGTTAGGTCGCAAGGAAACTTCTACTTTGATGATTTTGGAAATGATTTCCTTGGATTTCCTTCACGTCTTCGAATGTGAGTTTTTGTGACTGATTGTTTCTGCAATCGTTTTGTGACCTGTCACTTTAAAAATATAAAGGTTTCAATACTAGTAGTAAATATCAAAACTCTTTCATCAAAACGATTTCAACTCTATTTTATTACAAAGCTCTTTTTCCTAAACCGTTTTCCAATCTATTAGTATTTACAAGCCTTTACTTCACTCGGATGAGAAATCTAATTAAACGGCTTAGCAAAACAAGTGGTATGAAACGCTTGCATTTACTTCGTCGGTTAATTCTTGGACTTGTTCGATTGAACCTTTTGTGACAATTTCCTAGTGAAGATCTACAGTTTGTTCGTAAATATTTAAGTTAAGCAAGTGGTTATGGGACATGAAGCTAAACTCATATATTTACTAGCTTGATGTGATTGACACTTCTTGATGATCATGATGATTATTTTTGTGATTTAGACTAGCGATTGAGCGATGTCTCTTTGTCTGCGAGGGAGACTAGACCCCGTTTGTGTGATGTTTCTACTCACATATGTGGGGTAGCGCCCCATGGTCTTCAGGCCGTTCGTGTGTTCAAAAATTAAATGGTTAGCTTCCATGAGATAGCGTCTTGTTCGTGTGATAGGCCTCCCCTTTTTTGTGATTCTGGATTTCGTGTGTTGATTTCTGGAATTTGTTCTGGATTTCGTGTGTTGATTTCTGGAATTTGTGCTTCACCAATTTTCATGATTTTCATTGATATGTTTTATCAATTTTTGTGCATTGGTGAATTCGTGTGTCATTACCTTTTTTGTGGATTTGGATCTTTGAGAAGATTCTTGTGATGTTGATTAATCTCTTGTTGATTATCATTTACATACTTATAGTAGTATGCCGTTATGGTTATATTACATGTCTATGCCATATCTTTTATTCTATATCATGTTATCTGATATTTATAGTTAGACTGATCCGTTTATTATTTTCTTATAAATAATACTCGGGTCAGACCGAGATGTTACAGGTGCTTCTGCTTGACTTCTCTTCGGGGATTACTCTGATTTTTGGCTAACTACTTAGATTAGTAGTTTTTGGATGTATACATTTGAGATATAGACTCTATGATGTATACTTATTCTTTTGTATAGCACATGTTGCTATTCTTATGTGTTATTGTGGATCTTTCAGACCACTACTCTGATGTACACTTTCATGTGTTATATATTCATATCTTTTTCCGCCTTTGTGATATGGATGTCTGTGACTGATTTGTGTTATGTTTATTTCTATATTTGTTTCCAAGGATTTTATATAGCCACGGTGTGATAGCTTTGAGTTTGTATCGGTATGTCGGGTTTCCTCCTTAAATGAAATGCATGCTATACTATCTGACATATCTGTGCTCGCACAAAGAAATTATACAGATGGTCGCTCCTCAACAGCCTTATTCTCTGCGCTAGTTGACAACAATTCTCCGTAATGTTCTTGGCTAGCGTGGGTATAGAGGTGGGGCGTCACAGTTTGGTATCAGAGCCAAACTTCGGAACAATGTAGGATCATCGTCCTAAGTCCAACTTAGGAGTCGTGCCTTAGGGTTTAATTCGAGTCTTCGTACCGATTCACCCTATTTCTTTTTATGTATCCTTGTTCTATCTATCAAGAATTGCTTGAATCACTCAAATCCAATTTAAAACGAATGAGTTATGCTGTCACAAACATGGACTCAGGCCATGTTTGCAACAGTTCAAAAACACAAAAATGTGCAGGCCTAAAACCCTCCTGGACTCAACTTCCAGGCATGAAACAGGGGATCAAATAGAATTGTATTGAGCTCAAAATTGGTAAGCATGCTGTAGAAAACTTCATCTTTCAACTGAAAAAAGAATGATGCAATTTTGATAAAATATGAGAAAGCTATGATGTCTCAAAGTTGAACCCAGACAGTGTTTTCACTGTTGAACTCTGGGCAAAAACATGGTTCAGGTCAATGTTTGACAGTAGATTTATATAAGCTAATTATGTCAAAATAACCTGAAATTTGGTATGCCTAAAGTAGAGAACTTCATCTTTCAAACCAAAAAAGAATCATGAAATTTGATTAAGAAATGAAAGAGATATGATGTCTCAAACATGGACTCAGGCCATGTTTGCAACATCTCAGAAAACAAAAATGTGCACAGGATATTTCCAGGCTGTGCACTGATTTTGCAGCGACGATTTGAACACTCAAATGACCATATTATTCAACCAAAATTTGCAGAAATGAAGTTCAACATGCAAGATATCAAATGCAATAAATCCGACAGCATTTCGTTGCCGGAATCAAAAGTTACAAGCATTCAAAGTAGCAACCAGAGAAGGTTTTGACACAGAAACAAAATTGAAAGTAAAAACGAATTACAAAGCAATTTTGGCGATTTTGAGCTTGGCTCAGCTAGTTTTTGTGAGTTTTGTAACTCACCTTGCTGTTGCAATGAAAAGACTTGGATTTGTGCTGCAAATTGGAAGTTTTTTGCTAGATTGAAGCCTCTAAGAACCTAAAAGAAACAATTATGGTACATGCAAAAGAAAACATAAAGTAAATTAGAAACCTAATTCACAAATCAGAGATTTTTGATGAAGTATTTTGGTTTTAGAGATGGATTACCTGTATATATTATCTCTAATTTATTAATTATAGCAAGGATTTGACTCAAGTTTGGAGATTTATGGCTTTGTTTGAGAAAGGAGAAGTGGGTTTGTTTTTCTGTTTACTGGAGGAAGAAGAAGAGGGCAAAAGAAATGTACGTACAAGCTATTTTCTATTTTCTCACTTCCTTAATCAGGCTAAGGAAAACTAATGGGCTGATGGACCAAAAAAAAAAAGGCTAAGGTTAATTAATTCACACTTAACTAACATATGAACCTATGTCACATATACACAAAACAAAATTGTATTTTCTCCATATTTAGACATAAGAAAATTATGAAAACTTGTATACATACAAAATAAAACATTTTCTATCACATAAAATGATGAATTTTTATTTTTAAATATTTTTATTATTAAATTCTTTTATTTAACAAAAATACACAATTTCCACAAATAAATGCACAAAACCTTATTTTTAACTTCTAAAATTCCATAAAATATTTTTCTTGCTTAGAAAAATATAACTAACCATTCTAAACTCAAATTTATAATTAAAACTCATTTTTACAACAATATTCACCTTTTTATTTAAATAAACAGCCTTTAAAAATCAAATACTTCCTTTAAAATTTATTAAAAGAAGTAATTGGCAATTATTAATAAAATTATTGCATTTTCCCTAAATAAAAACTATTTTCCATTTATTATTAACCCAAACAAATAAAATAAAGTTTCAAACTTTATTTTCTCATTTTATTCCAAAATTCATTGTTTATTCCAAAATTCATTGTTTATTCCAAATAAACAATTTAATTTCTCCAATTTAATTTAATTCACAATATTAAATTATAATTATCATTATAATTCAATATTGAAAAGTAATCTCCAAACCAGGGTTGTTACAGACTCCCCCCCTTAACAAAATTGCGTCCACGCAATTTCTATAATGGAAGTTTTCTATAACACCTATTTCATCACAACAAGATTCAAATCAAAAGATAAGATCATAGATATTCTCCCTCAACAGAGGATGAAAGGATTAGGACAAGTTTGCTCGACGAATCCTATGGTTTCCCAAGTACAATACTTAGGGTTAGCGGACCGTAGAATTTCATAAGCAGAACATTCTTATTTCGAAGGTGTTTAATCTTCGGAACAACTACACGAATAGAATTCGGCACAATACACAAGTCGGTGAGACTCGTGATCATGCAACATAAGAGAATTAACAATTGAGATTAAATCTCAAAGATACAACAAAATTGGGTTACCTGGAACATATTATGAATACCCAAAACTGAACAGAAAACGATGCATGAAAGTAATCGAACCAAGACGTTTAGTAATAGTAGATGATCCTATATAACTAGGAGCCAACTTTCCGATTATACTGAAACACACTTAACTCTTTTAAATGAGTAACACAAATAAGCACAATCATCAAAAGAGGATTAAACAAAATATAGGTGGGATTTCAAGCTACCACCATAACACATGACTGCATGAATGTAAGTCATCACAAGAATCGCACTAAGGCAAGACACACAAGAATGGATTACAAGAAACTTTCTCAAAAAAAATTTATTTTTTTATAAGAGTTTTCACTCAAATCCATTTTCTTTTATACACAAAACTCAAACTTCAATGCTTGAAAATTTTTAAAGTCTCTTACTTAAATTTTCAATTTAATCATCTTTACTTTAAATTTAAAGTAAATTAAATTAGAGTTGTTCCGTACTCTAATTCCAAAATTAAATATGCTACAATAAGTAATATATATATATTTTCCACTAAATTTATCAAATTTAAACCATTTTACTTTATGATTTAAAAAGGACACTTATTAGACCCTGCATCAATGGCTCTAAATATTCACTAATCAAATTTTCTGAAAATTTTTCTAAGTACTTAATTTTTCGAAAAATTCGGCGGGGTCTCCTTTGCATGGAGAGCCCTTTACAATTTCATAAATATGAATTATAGATATACATCGACAAAAAGGTCGAAACACAATATATATATATATATATATATATATCTATAATTTAACACATAAACACTTAGCAATTCATATCTTTCATTTTTAGCGTTTAAAATGCGGGCATGCTTACTTTTATACTTGCTATTTTGCTAATTAATCATTCAAATATCTTCTTGCACCTGCACTTAACTTATTGAAACATATTAGCATGCACTTATAAATATATGATGCATTAAAATCATAGTTTAAATAAGACAACAACTCAAAACTTCAAAATTTTCAAATTCAGGCCTAATACAAAGTCTCAGACTTTTGATACAGTAAAACTCATAATCTGGTAATACTCATAAAATAAAAGTTATTCTACTCAGTTCAAGCTTTCCAACGATATAAAGATCATCAAAATTGGATTTACGCTTCGAAAGTTATGCCCAATTTACTTTCAGCTTTAAACTCAGAAATTATAAAAGAGGATAGAGATGTCCATCAGTTTTCAAACTCATTTTTTGAATAACCAAACTGAAAAATTTTCAAAAGTAATACAAAGATGATTTCTAGCTTACTGAATGCACTCTCTTTTGCAAAAATAATGGATTCATTTGGATTTGTAAATCACAAGTTATTGCTGTTTTAAAACAGCACTTTTCAATCAAAATTTTCTGACACAAGACCTTTTATTGTCAAAATTTTCAAACAATTATTAAATCCAAACTACATAATTTTAGATCAAAAATATTTTCTCTAAAACATTTATTACATGATCTTTTTCTCCGGAAAGCCAAGACATCTAGAATTGCACTATGATGCATACAACAAACTTTCAAAATGGTTTACAAAGAAAACTTTTTCCTAATTAACAAACAAGTATTTTAAAAGAAGACTCATATTTTAATTAAGATAATTACTTTCTAATATTAGTAAGAAACAATTATCTATCCAAACTAGACTTTGGAATTACATATTGATTTTTTTTTTAATTGCTTTCACAATTAAAAATCTTATCATGCTGCTCTATTTATTATTATTTTAGCTTTTCACAAAAATTTGCATTTTATAATAAATGAATCTTTTATATTCAATTTTCTCTTAATCTACAAAGCTAAAAAATTATTTTATTATCACTTAGAACTAGCCAAGGTTGATATTTAATTCAAACTTGTTTTCAATTAAACTTCACAAATACATAATTAACAAGTTTTTAACACTATTTAAATTCATAACCAAACTTACTCTAATGGTTTTGCTCCTTATTAAATTTCATGCTAATTCAAAAGCACCAAATTAGCATTTTCTTAAATTTTCCCAAAGGCATGCTTTTTTTCACTTGTTATTAATCAAATGATTAAATGTTTAACCTAGTCTTCATAACTATCCTTTTACTTTTTACTAAACCTTATTCCAATCAATATTTTAGTTTTCTAAACAATTCATTTTCTTAATTTGAATACTTTGTTTTATTAATCACTATCACATGATAGTTTCATCCAATTAAGGTATTTCCTTAATTAAAATTATTTGCCATATAAATAAATTACCATATATAAGGTAATATTTTCCAAAAATACTTTACCCAAAAGTTTACTTAAGCATTTTAAATTTTCCATGTATGTAAACTTTCACAAACATGTAATATAACTAATAATTAATACAATTTATTTAAATGAAACCATATTCGAAATTTCCAATTATCAATTTATAAAATGATAACATCTAACTAATACATTTATAGTGAATGACATTATCAAGGACTGCAAAGTTGACCAAGATCAACATTGCCTCTCCATTGCCCTCTATGTCACACTATTTCCATTTGTCCTTAAGTATGTATATAAAATACTTATCTCAAATGGCAATTTAGAATTTTCAAAATCTTTCCAATATCTATATATATTTTTGCATTCAACATCCATACTAGTAAATATTGTTTATTGCCACACAAACCCGAAGGCACAAATCGTAGTGGCGAAGGTCCGGAGGCCCAGTACTGGACACCACTAACTGGCAGTATGTGTCACAAACTCTCGGGAAGGAACCCGAAAAGTGTTAACGTGTGTCACATACCACACATTCGCACTAAACGGTTTACTAACCGTTAGTCAGTTTCACACTAAAAGCAGTACAAAGTTTACCTCATCTCATCGGTAAACCAGACCCGAAGGTCAAAACGATCAAACGAATAGATTAGGAATTAACTGAAAAAATAAACGCACGTGTTCATAGCACGCATTTTACCTAATCATTTAATTCTCCTCCCTCTTCGCTCGAAGTGCAAAATTGTGTGTTTTATATAGAAATTAGGTTGAAGAAAACGAGTTTTAGGAATGCTTCAAAATTGCTTTAGAAATTGCCTTTGAAATTCTCCTATTATGGAGTAATTAATTTAATACTTAAAAATAATATTAAATAATAATTTCAAAAGTCAATTTGCTTGAAAAACACTTTGTAATACTTTATAAAAACCGTGCACGAAATCTAGAGAGAACTCAAGAATTGGGAAAATATTAAAAATGGCGGAAATTATTCTAAGTATAGAAACCGCTGAAATCAAGCTGTGATCACTAGTTCGACAGCAGGTTTGGACCTGAAACCTGAGTCCAAATGACATGAAATTTGGCAGGAATATAGTTCAACATTCTTACTTCAATCTACAAAAAGAATCATTCAAATCCGATTTGAGACGAAGAATCTGCGTCGTTTCAAAGTCGGACCAAAACAAGGTAAAATCGCTGAATTTCAACAGGCTGTGGGTTCAAGTTCGACAGCCGTTTTGAAATAGCAAACCAACCCAGATTGTTATGAAAATTTTCAGAATTATAAATCAATACTAGTAAATATTTGCGAATGGCAACCGTAGTGGCGAAGGTCCGGAGGCCCAGTACTGGACACCACTAACTGGCAATATGTGTCACAAACTCTCGGGAAGGAATCCGAAAAGTGTTAACGTGTGTCCCATACCACACGTTCGCACTAAATGGTTTACTAACCGTTAGTCAGTTTCACACTAAAAGCAGTACAAAGTTTACCTCATCTCATCGGTAAACCAGACCCGAAGGTCAAAACGATCAAACAAATAGATTAGGAATTAACTGAAAAGATAAACGCACGTGTTCATAGCATGCATTTTACCTAATCATTTAATTCTCCTCCCTCTTCGCTCGAAGTGCAAAATTGTGTGTTTTATATAGAAATTAGGTTGAAGAAAACGAGTTTTAGGAACGCTTCAAAATTGCTTTAGAAATTGCCTTTGAAATTCTCCTATTATGGGGTAATTAATTTAATACTTAAAAATAATATTAAATAATAATTTCAAAAGTCAATTTGCTTAAAAAACACTTTGTAATACTTTATAAAACCCCTTGTAATGTTTTCATATTACAGATACGAATGGCATCATATTACAGTACCTGGCGCCAAATCTTCAAATAACAAGAGATGAATCATACTAGTAAATATTTGGAGAATAACTTTTCTTCTTCTCTCTTTCTTAAAGAAGAGAATGTCTAGACCAGGCCATCCTAGAGCCGGACCATCTACTGTTACTCCCCGGGATGGAGTTTTTATGACTGCTCAACAGCTTCTTGATTTAGTAAAGAATGCTCAGGCAGCTGGTCCTAATCAGGAACCTACTCACCCTAAGTCTAGATTTGCACGCTTGTGCAACGATTATACCAACTTGGGTGGGAAACCATTCAAGGGTTCTGAAACTATTATTGAAGTCCAAGCTTGGCTAAGAACATGCGATCGAATCTTTTCTCGCATGAACCTTATTGATCTTCACTGAGTTCAGGTGGCCTCCAGTATGCTCCAAGAAAGAGCATTGGACTGGTACGAACTTCTTATTTCTGAAATCAATGAAGCGGATCTCACCTGGGAGCAATTCCGGGAATGCTTCGAATTGAAATTCGTACCAGAAGCAGAGAAAGTGACATTGGCTCGACGTTTCATAGACCTTGTTCAAGGTGAATCCTCTGTGACAGATTATGTCGCATCCTTCGAGTCACTGTCTAAATATGGGGTTGAATACATCAACACCCCATTGAAGAAAAATCAAAGATTCGTCTATGGCTTAAACAAGAATCTCAAAAAGCCATTGCTTCTAAAATTAGAAGTTTCTTTCGATCAACTCATTGATATCGCTCTTCGTCTTGAAGAGGCGGATAGGGAAAGTGATGTTGAAGTGGTGGATTCCAAACCAAACTTCAACAACAGGAAAAGACCAAACAAATCTAAAGGTCCTTATCCCATTAAGAAAGGGAAACAAGCAACTCCTACTGCAAAGACTTTTTCCTCTAGTGACGGGAAATGCTACAACTGTGGTTCTAGGGACCATTTTGCGAACAAGTGTTCAAAGACCTGTTCTTGTCGCTATTGTAAAAGTCCGGATCATTATATGCATCTATGCCCTAAGCTTCATGGCAAGAAGGAGGGAAAGTTAAACGTGGCTCAAGCCTCTGGCAACACATCTCGCGGTCAAGGTATGTCTCATTCTGTCCTTGATGGCATTATTATATTTCATGATCAACCTATTCGAGTTCTTTTTGATACGGGTGCATCCCATTCTTTTATATCAAAGGAACTTGTCGATACTTTTTCCTTAAGTGTTGTTGCTTTAATGACTTCTTTAAGAATTGCGAATCCGGTCGGTGGATCCGCAACTCTTAGTTTGTTTTGTAAAGATGTGGAGATTATTTTGTGTGATTTTCCTTTCCTAGCCGATTTGCATGTTATGCGTTATTTAGGCTTTGGAATGATTTTTGGTATGGATTGGCTTAACCGTTATGAAGCTCATATCCTATGTCCTGAGCGGACTATTTATCTTCGACATCCACTATCTGTTAAGCAGATTTCTATTATTCTTAAAGATTCAGATTCCACTTTGGCGACATCTTTATATTCTCTAAATCCTCTTGATAATGACAATGATGATAAGGAAGATGTCATTTCTCTTATTCACGTCGTCCGTGAATTTTCCGACATATTTGAGCCCGTTTTAGGATTACCACCTAAGCGAGCAATTGAGTTCAAAATTAATCTTATACTTGGAGCTCAACCTATTACTCGTCCTCCTTATCGCATGTCCAATAAGGAGAATGAGGAGATGCGCAAACAATTATCCGAATTGGAGACGAAGCAATTTATTCGCTCTAGTTCCTCGCCTTGGGGAACTTCAGCAATTTTCGTGAAGAAATACGATGGTACACTTAGGCTTTGCGTTGACTACCGCAAGCTTAATGATCTTACTATTAAGAATAAATATCCTTTGCCTCGGATTGATGATCTATTCGATCAGCTTAGTGGTGCTAGAGTCTTTTCACAATTGACTTGGCTACCGGTTTTCATCAGTTTCGTATTGCAGAGGATAGTATTCCTTTGACTTCATTCCGTACACGTTATGGATCTTATGAATGGCTAGTTATGCCATTTGGTTTAACGAATGCTCCGGCTTATTTCGTTGACCTTATGAATCGAGTTTTCAAAGATTTCCTCGACCGGTTTGTTCTCATCTTTATTGATGATATTCTTGTGTATTCTAAAACCGAGGAGGAACATGAAAAGCATCTTCGGATTGTATTGGAAACTCTTAGGAGTAATCAATTAAAAGCAAAATTTTCTAAATGCCACTTTTGGCAATCTAGTGTGAAGTTTCTCGGTCATATTATTTCCGAATCTGGAATATTAGTGGATCCTTCAAAGATTGAAGCGATTCAAAATTGGAAGAGACCGGAGAGCGTGACTGAAATCCGTAGCTTTCTCGGATTGGCAGGTTATTATCGCCGTTTTATAAAAGACTTTTCTAAAATTGCCGTGCCTCTTACTGGCTTAACAAAGAAAGGTGTTAAATACATTTGGTCGGACAAATGTGAAACTTCTTTTCAGAAATTAAAAGAACTCCTTTCTGATGCTCCTGTTCTTGTTATTCCCGAAGGGAATCAAGATTTTGTTGTTTATACCGATGCTAGCCGCGTTGGTTTGGGTGCCGTTCTTATGCAAAAAGATCGTGTTATTGCTTATGCTTCTAGGCAATTGAAGCCGGCTGAGACTAGATATGCCACACATGATTTAGAACTCGCGGCTATCATTTTCGCCCTTCGAATTTGGCGACACCATCTTTTGGGAGAGAAATTTATACTTTATACTGATCATAAGTCTTTGAAATACTTATTTTCCCAAAAGGAACTTAATTTGTGTCAACAGCGTTGGCTCGAATTCCTTGCCTCTTATGATCTTGATATTCTTTATACTCCCAGAAAAGGAAATCGAGTTGCTGATGCTCTTAGTCGTAAGCAACAAGCGGTTGTTTCTATGATGATATCCGAATGGAAAGATCTCGAGGTTTTATCCACTTGTGAAATTCGAGATCGTGTCTCTGATTTATGTTCATCTCTTGTTTTATGTAGCCTTGAGGCTCATCCTTCTCTTTTAGACCGCACTTTTGAAGCTCAAAGGCTAGATCCCGAACTGGTTCTTCTTGACCAGAATATTAAGGATAAAATTGATATTGAGGGTTTGAAAGACTTTGATATTGATTCTCAAGGCGGCATTCGAAAATTTGGTAGACTTATTGTGCCAAATATTAGCGATCCTCGTAAAGATGTTCTGGAAGATTCTCACCGTTCCAAATTTTCCATTCATCCCGGTAGTAGTAAAATGTACGCGGGTATGAAGCGGCTTTATTATTGGGAGGGAATGAAATCTGATATTGCTAACTTTGTTAAGTGTTGCATGACTTGCCAACTTGTCAAGGCCGAACATCAAAGGCCTGGTGGGTTGTTGCAACCTTTAGAAATTCCAATTTGGAAGTGGGACCAAATTTCCATGGATTTTATAGATTGACTTCCCCGTTTTCGTTCGGGTCATGATAGCTTATGGGTGATCGTTGATAGACTTACTAAATCCGCCCATTTTATTCCCGTTCGGTCGAACCGAACCGTACCTCTTTTGGCCAAACTCTTTATCAAAGAAATTGTCAAATTGCATGGAGTTCCTACTTCCATTGTTAGTGATCGTGATTCGTTGTTTACTAGTGGATTCTGGAAGAGTCTTCAAAAAGCTTTAGGAACGAAGCTTAATTTTAGCACCGCTTATCACCCCCAGTCTGATGGACAAACTGAGCGTGTGAATCAAACTCTTGAAGATCTTCTTCGTGCTTGTGTTCTAGACTTTGGTGGAAGTTGGGAAGATCATATTTCTCTTGTTGAATTTTCTTATAATAACAGCTTCCAATCTAGTATTGGTATGGCACCTTTTGAGGCACTCTATGGAAGGCCATGCCGATCTCCTTCTTGTTGGCTTGAGGTGGGTGAGAAGTTGGTTTTAGGTCCAGATTTTATTCGTGATTCCACAGAAAAGATTGAACTTATTCGTCATAGGATGAAAGAAGCCCAGAGTAGACAAAAATCCTATGCCGATAATCGAAGAAGGAAATTAGAATTTTCTGTTGGAGATCTTGTATTTATTCGTGTTTCCCCTATGAAGGGTGTTGTACGTTTCAGTCGATCGGGAAAGTTAGCGCCTCGATATATTGGGCCATTTTCTATCACCGAACGTATTGGTTCCATGGCTTATCGTCTTTCATTACCAGCTCAGTTTTCTTCCATGCATGACATGTTTCACGTTTCTCAATTACGGAAGTGCTTTCGGGATTCCGATTCTATTCTTGAGCCCGGTGTTGTGGAAGAGATTGAAGTTTCGCCTAATTTAACTTATGAGCAGCATCCTATTCGAATTATTGCTTCGGAGGTCAAACGACTTCGAAATAAAGATGTTCCGCTTGTTAAAGTTCAATGGTCCTCAAATCCTAAGGATTGCTCTTGGGAATCTAGAGAATTCATCGAGCGAACACACCCGGACTTACTTTCTCATGCTCTTTAAGGTGAACTTCTTATTTCAAATTTCTTTTGTGTTAATATGCTTTTATGGTTGTTACTTTTTATTTCCATCTTATATATATTGCGAGGACGCAATTTCTTTAAGGTGGGGAGTCTGTAACAACCCGCATATTTGTCGATTTTATATTTAAATATTTATTTAAATATTTTATCGATAGTCGGGTTTTAGTCCGAAAAGCTACCTTTTGCATACGGACAAATGAGGACTCGAAACCACTTCCATTGAGTTCGAAACGCCGTTTGCCATCTTTTAAGTATAAACTTCGATATGTTTGGAGATAATGGAATTTTCGTCACTTTTTGGCTTAGGGCTTTGGTTTGGGCTGAACCACTTATTAACTCAGCCCAACCTCATCTCCTCTCCCTCACTTCATCAAACACTTCAAGCTTCATCAAAAATGGAGGAGGGAATGTGAAATTAAAACTCCAAACTCAAGTTCTCTAGCAAATCCAACATTCAACTTCAAATTCAAGAAGAAGACATTGGATTCAAGCTTGTGATTGATTCTTCCATTGTTTTTGAGCTTCTCCATCATCAATTTCGTGAAAAGGTGATATTTTTATCTCACATTCTTGCCTATAACTGTCATTGGATTATTGGGAATGATTCCCTATCACTTGTGCATGTACATTTGCATTTGGTTTGGATTGGATTGGTGAAAAACCCAAATTTTTAGTGCTTTCGGCGACAATCTGGCACTAGGTCGTTCTGCCTTGCTAGCTCGCGTGCGTGGAAAGGCCTCTGCCTGCATTTAGCTCGTTCTGGACTTAGGTCGTTCGCCCCTAGCTCGTTCAAACCATTAGGTCGCTCGGTCTTACTTGAGACGATTAGGTCGCTGGTCCTGGTTTTTTTTAAGTCGTTTGCGTTTAGGTCGCTGGGCCTCATTTCATTAGGTCGCTCGGCCTTACCTACTACTTAGGTCGCACCTTGTTAGGTCGCGCCTTTCCTTACCTCGGCCATGAGTTAGGTCGCTCGACCTGTCTTCCCTTTAGGTCGCTCGCCTAGTTAGGTCGTTCGGATATTGTAGGTCGCGCCACATACTTAGGTCGTTCGACTTATCCTACTTTAAGTCGTAACCAACTAGGTCGTTCGCCCCGACTTAGTTTCATCATTCGCTTAGCTCGACCGTGTTATGTCGCTCACCCCGCTAGGTCGCGCCATTAAGTCGCGCTGTTCTCTTTAGGTCGCTCGACCTGTTTTCTGCCTAGCTTGTTAACCACTAGGTCGCACGGGATGCTACCCTTAGGTCGTTCGACCTATTTTACTTTAAGTCGTTGCACTTTAACTAGGCCACGTTAGGTCGCAAGGAAACTTCTACTTTGATGATTTTGGAAATGATTTCCTTGGATTTCCTTCACGTCTTCGAATGTGAGTTTTTGTGACTGATTGTTTCTGCAATCGTTTTGTGACCTGTCACTTTAAAAATATAAAGGTTTCAATACTAGTAGTAAATATCAAAACTCTTTCATCAAAATGATTTCAACTCTATTTTATTACAAAGCTCTTTTTCCTAAACCATTTTCCAATCTATTAGTATTTACAAGCCTTTACTTCACTCGGATGAGAAATCTAATTAAACGGCTTAGCAAAACAAGTGGTATGAAACGCTTGCGTTTACTTCGTCGGTTCATTCTTGGACTTGTTCGATTGAACCTTTTGTGACAATTTCCTAGTGAAGATCTACAGTTTGTTTGTAAATATTTAAGTTAAGCAAGTGGTTATGGGACATGAAGCTAAACTCATATATTTACTAGCTTGATGTGATTGACACTTCTTGATGATCATGACGATCATTTTTGTGATTTAGACTAGCGATTGAGCGATGTCTCTTTGTCTGCGAGGGAGACTAGACCCCGTTTGTGTGATGTTTCTACTCACATATGTGGGGTAGCGCCCCATGGTCTTCGGGCTGTTCGTGTGTTCAAAAATTAAATGGTTAGCTTCAATGAGATAGCGTCTCGTTTGTGTGATAGGCCTCACCTTTTTTGTGATTCTGGATTTCGTGTGTTGATTTCTGGAATTTGTCCTTCACCAATTTTCGTGATTTCCATTGATATGTTTTATCAATTTTTGTGCATTGGTGAATTCGTGTGTCATTACCCTTTTTGTGGATTTGGATCTTTGAGAAGATTCTTGTGATGTTGATTAATCTCTTGTTGATTATCATTTACATACTTATAGTAGTATGTCGTTATGGTTATATTACATGTCTATGCCATATCTTTTATTCTATATCATGTTATCTGATATTTATAGCTAGACTGATCCGTTTATTATTTTCTTATAAATAATACTCGGGTCAGACCGAGATGTTACAGGTGCTTCTGCTTGGCTTCTCTTTGGGGATTACTCTGATTTTTGGCTAACTACTTAGATTAGTAGTTTTTGGATGTATACATTTGAGATATAGACTCTATGATGTATACTTATTCTTTTGTATAGCACATGATGCTATTCTTATGTGTTATTGTGGATCTTTCAGACCACTACTCTGATGTATACTTTCATGTGTTATATATTCATATCTTTTTCCGCCTTTGTGATATGGATGTCTGTGACTGATTTGTATTATGTTTATTTCTATATTTGTTTCCGAGGATTTTATATAGCCACCGTATGATAGCTTTGAGTTTGTATCGGTATGTCGGGTTTCCTCCTTAAATGAAATGCATGCTATACTATCTGACATATCTGTGCTCGCATAAAGAAATTATATGGATGGTCGCTCCTCAACAGCCTTATTCTCTGCGCTAGTTGACAGCAATTCTCCGTAATTTTCTTGGCTAGCGTGGGTATAAAGGTGGGGTGTCACAACCCCTATGTGTGTACGGGGCATATGCTTCCTAGATTGGAAGCCCACCATTTCTAGGCAGATATTATGGCTGTTTCTCTTCGTCGCTAGAGAGAACTATGAGGCTATACTTCTCACCCCAATTTGCTCTAGAGGACTCCCCTTTTGCATAACTTCCCCCATATGGTTTCTACAAGTTAAACAATTATTCTTTTAGGCACAAGTAGTAGGTAATTGCTAGCGTATTCTTAGGTAGAGAGGTTTGGTCAATACTCAGAAAATGTTTCAAGATTTATTTCTAAAGATAGCTTTTAAGATTATTTGTATAAAATGTTTATCATTTCGAAAACTCTTTGAATTTTTTTACCGAAATATTATTTTCCTTTCCAAATATATATATATATATATTAGGTAAAATGATTTCATATAAAACCGAATTCATTTGTATATTTTATTAACAAATACGTGCTCATACATATATATACACACACACACTCAAACTCATTCTAGGGTGTTACTAACCCTTTCTCTAATGAGTTACTCATCCTAGGGTATTACTAACCCTATCTTCGATGAGTCTTTACCCCTATCAGGCTTGGGTATTCACTCAACCTAGGCTCTGATACGACGGTGTGAGGGTCTAGGCTTTTCAACCATCGACAACGACAACCGGTATGCTTTTCAACCATCCCAGCACCACCGTGGCACACATTGGTACCACGAATCTGATTTTACGGCCAACCTCACGACTAACAACCAACCCTTTTCCTAGAGACATGAAGGGGTAAGAATCTCTTGCTTGCCACCAAACAGAAAGCGAGAACTCCCTATCATGCTGCACACTCCAACTGATGGAGCATACCTCAACACGAGGGGTAGGTGCCATATCAGATCCGATCTGATCCCGGTTCTTTCGAAACAACCAACGATAAAAGGAGGTTCTGTGAATAGGGAATCATTTTTTTATTGATTATGTTCTTTTTATCAAAATATTTTTTGGATATATATATTTCTAAAACACTATTTTCGGTATATATGGAAATATTAAACCTCTCTTACCAAAATCTTTGACTACTTAAAACTCTTTTAATCTGAATAGTTCGAAATCATTTCATTTTTTTCTTTTTAATTAAGAAAACATTTCCAAAATCATTTCATTTAAATCTTAACAAAGATTTCTTAATTCAAAACTCATAATTTTGATCGAGTTAAAACCACGTTATCTACAATATAAATCCAAAACCAGTAAATATTAAGTGAGAAGAATCTATAAAAATCATCTAATTCTACTAATATCAATTCCTGTATTCAACAAATACTATGGGTGGAATAACAGTGAAATCACCTTTTAAATTCCACGAATAGTACGAATTTCCTCTTCGGGCTTTAACACCAAGTACAAGAAGATTATCTCTATAAAATCAAAGTTGTTTTCAATTTAAATTTGGAAATTTTAAATCTTTTTATACTTAACTCGTTTCCGACATTTCGACCTTATCTATCCCTCGCCTAGGGAAGAGTCCAAGTGAGCCAGGGCACTGGTTGCCCTGAACATCTCCTTAGTTTAAGCACCTCATATCTGGATCTCAGGAATAGAAAAATCCAGTCTACTCGTCGGCTTTTAGAGCCAAGATTTAAACCATTGAATTATAACAGCTTTCTTTAAACATTTATTTAAATTCTATTTAAATAACTACAAAACTTCCAAATCATTATTAAAACACTTAATAATTCATTTAAAACATCTATAAAATATTTGGAAAAGAATTGATAAATTTAAAGTTATATTTCAAAAGTTATAGAAAAAGTGATGCGGAAAAGTGCTACGGAAAGTTCCCTTTTAAGCTATATTGATCGAAACGGTTTTTTATTATTTTAAAATTCATTTATATTACTCAAATCACTTTTAAAACAATATAAAAGATTTATAAGATTTATTCCACATTTTTAAACAATTTTAAAACATTATTTTCAAAGAAATCCAGTTTCGGATTCCGTACTGCAAAATCGAGATTTTTCCAAAACTTGTTTTACTCATATTTCAAAATCTACTTATCGAAATCTTGATTTTCCTTCTTCATTGGAAAACTATGGATATAATAGTTCATAAAATTCTTATCTTGAAGAATTGCGAGCTATATTCCAACTTTTATACTAGTTTGACTTTTATGGCGTGAAATTGCGAACTACCATTACGCTACACGCTTATTTTTGACTAAATTTTCTATTTTTTTTCAAACTTCACCAAAACATTTTTAAATGTTTATAAAACATTTCAAATACATTTTAAACCATTTTTAAGAGGTTTAGCAATTCCATATACACCATTTAATTAATTCAGGGAAACTGATTTTCTTTGTGTTTATCGACGCGTATATTCGTAACTTGCATATACATTCAACATCCATATGAAAACAACCAAACTTGATATGATCAAAGCATAACAAACATCCATTTAAATCATCATATCATCATCCAAAATAAAGTATAGTAGTTTAGGAGTTCTCTCCTTCATTTTCACTCGAATTAGTTTTAAAACGACTATAGCTCCGCTATCTCGAAATTAAACTCCACGAAATCAAGCTTTGGACCTTGAAGAGGCTTGGAATAGCCTTGGTGCTCACGACCTATGTTGAGAAGGGGGTGGAGCTCACGTCCAAGGGTGGTGGAAGGTGGTGCCATGGGTTTGGGAGGTGGAGAGATGGAGATTTGAGCTTGTTATGAGGTTTTTAACTATATATAACTATATAATATGATTTAATTTCCTTTTTTTAAAATAAATTTTGACATTATTTCTCTTAGTTTGGAAGCTATTAAAGTGGAAGCAAAAGCTTGAAAATATAAAGAAGAAGATGAATGAAAATGAAGAGAAGATGGTAGGGTATTTATAGGAAAGGAAGAGTGTAAAAGTATCTATACATACATCATCACTTTACACCATTTCCAAGTTTCTCCAACACACTTCCCCCATCCAAAATATACGATTAGAGCCTCCCCCATGTGCACATCACTTCCATCATCTCATGTATGCATATGTTGACTTATTTAAGCTTATGGAGTAAGAAATGTTTAAAGTATATTATATTTCTTATACTTAATTATATTCATATATATATATATATATGCATGTTATCATGTGTATGTGACACATATATGTGTGTGTTTGTAGGTGTATAACACTTCGAATGTCTTCGAATAACTTTTATTTGTTAAATCGTTGAAATCCGGAGAACTGATTATCGGTCACATTTTCACTTATACTTTAACGTACATATATTTGTAAAGAAAATTCAAAAATAAATTTCTTATCATTTTAAACTAATTAAAATGATTACATTTAAATTATAAAACCATATAAACTCATATTAAAATTTATTTACAAACATCGTTATTATACCAATAAAGAGATATCGATTTCTTCTTATTTTTTTAAATTAAATATATCCCTTTATAAAACTATTATAAATGATTCATTATCACTTTATAACTATTTAAAATAAATTATTCTTATTTAAAATAATCATTTGGATAATTAAATAATTATTAAATCTCAATTAAATTATATAAATCAATGATTTAAATTCAATGTTATCTTATCGATATAAATTTCGAGGAAAATATTTTATTTAAATATTTATTTGAAATAAGATTACTATTACTTATTATCACTTGAAATAATATTATCCTTTTATATGCATAAACTTAAAAATAAATACAATTTATGAAAATGATAAATTGGCAGGTTGTTACAAATAGTCCCACATCACTAAATAACTTGTAGAAGTGGTGTACAAATATGAGTTGGTAGGCACGTAGCATTGAGGATTCCTTTTGTTATAAAAAAGTGTATATCAACTCATATGAGCTAGAGATGATTAGCTTGGTCTGATCGCCATTACACAATAATTGTTATCACGAATTGAAGGTTGTGGACTAGGGATGGGTAGTTTGGTTCGACCGCCGTTACACAATAATTGGTATCAGAGTTGAAAGTTGTGGGCTGGGCCATGCGGACACAACAATGCTCTCAAAGTACTCCAAAGGGATGCAAGTCAAGGGGAGACTGTTAGAGTTGTCTCGCATATAGCGAAGAGGAGCGACAGCTTTGAATTGGAATAGTCTCGCATTGATAAATAACTTAGAAAAGTGGTATATAAATATAGATGGATGAGCGCGTAGTCTTGCAGATTCCTTTTGTTACAAAAAAGTGTGTACCAACTCATATGTGTATGTCATAGGCCGGAAATTGGGAGCTTGGCCCGGCCCCCATTACACAATGATGTTATCATTTACGTTTGTTATTTACATGACTATTTTGCTAGCTGGCAATATGTATAACCTCATATCACATGTTATAGGTTAGTATGTATGTGAGAAAATTTTATAATATAGCCAAATTAGATGCAAAAACAAATAAAGGTTCATGAATAATTAATATCAAAGTCAGTATAATTGTCTTGATATTTGAGTTAACATCATGGTAACCCAATCGATGTTTGAGTTAATACCTCCAAACATATAATATGATCAACTAACACAACATGTGGGCTCAGATCATTAACCAACAAAGGAAGATTTTTTGCATTGTATGACCTAATCGAATCCTTATATTGACAGGATAATGTATTATAAGTCTGTATAATAGGATTTACATAGGTAATTATGATACATTAGTTAATAAGGCACACTTGTGTTATAGAACTATTTTCTGCTAATTGCTGTTTAATGGCTTACAACTAGTATTGTTGTCTTATTTCTAGTACAACTTGCTTGTTTAAACAACAATTTAGAAAATGTTAGCTATTGACAACTAAAGAAAAGGAAAAGCGAACAACTACTATGAGTTAAGTTAAGTTCTTTGCTTGGGTTTTTGAAATCATTTTTTCCAATTAGTACAAGGCAAGGAAAAACTTGAATACAAATATTGATTCATATAAGCAATGCATCCAAAAAAATGAAGTAACAAATTAAAATAGAAATAATAAATAAAACCATCACTAACCTATTTCTTTATGCAAGATTCCACATTCTTTAGCCCTCTCACCAATTCAACTTTGTGCTTTACCTCCATGTACACATGCAAGAACAGTGCAAGTTCATCATTCACACCCCGCCTTTCAAAGCACTCCCATACTGCTTTTTGAAATTTTCCATCCATTTTCATTGAGAATAATAAGTAAACAATGGTTATAGCCTTTTCCAACCCCGCTACTTCTACAAGACATGTCGCCACTACTACACCAAATGTGTCTTAATCCCTCCACTTCGCTTATGCATGGTGCAGGCTCCTCCTTCACAAAAACAATGTTGAATCTTCTTCCAGTTCTTCTTAATAAAAACTTGTAAAACTTGAAAAGTAACTTTAGGTAGACATCGTTGGATTTCGGCGTTGTGTGTTTTGTCTTATTGGTTCTGCCACCGACGATAAGGTCAATTCCCATGATTATGAGTCTCTTTATAGTTGTGTAGTGGCCAGACTAGGGCTTCAGCAATTGGGGAGTTTGATTTTAGTTGCAGCTATTAGCAATGGAAGAGGTGATTTCATTGATTTCGTCGAAGGAGCGGTATTTGGATTAGGTTTAGGATTTGGTCGATATGTTTAGATCTAGAGGGGTGTAGGCGTGTTTTGATTTCTTTGGAGGAAAATAACATGGGTGTTATTGGGAGGAGTTAATATAAAATAAGGGCGGAGGAAAATTTTCATGTTGGAGCCAAATAGTTTAAAGGAAAATTTTTATTTTGGAGCCAATTTTTTTATTTAGAGCCAAAAGTAAACTTGTATATTTTTAAGAAAATAGCTATAAAAAAACCCTCTGGATGCATATGGTAACAGTAATTTGCAACGTAATATTTATATTCTTCACATTTTGTATTTTTCTAAACTTTTTGGAATTTTTGTAAATTTTGAATATTTTATAAAGTTTTAAATTTATTTAAAATTTTACATTTTAAATTTTAAGTAGATTTCAAAATTTTGTCTTCACCTTTTATAAACATTTTAAAATATATATTAGAAATTTTAAATTTTTATTTTTTCTGAAATATTAAATATAATTATTAAACATTAAATACTAAATAATAAATATTACTTCTTAGTTATTAAAGATGACTTATTAATCATTAGCTACTGGAAATTAATTACTAAATAGTAAATATTAAATATTAGTCTTAATTAAATATTAATTACTAAGCATTAATTATTAGTTATTTAATAGTATTTATTAATTATTTAATAATCAATATTTATTACTAAAATTAATTATTAATATTTATTATTAATTGTTTAATTGTAATGATCGAATATATATAATACACACAAATCCTACATACACGCATTAAAAGTTAAACATTCTAGAATTATTTATAATTTAACAAATGAAATAAATTTAAATAATTTTTGCTTTCACCTAAACTATAGTCTAACAATATTCTATAATTATTTCATGTCCAATTTGTCGACTAAGACAAAAAATTAAAATTTTACTACAAATATAATAGAGTGCTTGCTTATTTTAAATTAAAATAATTGTTTATAAGAAAAAAATCTTAACCAAATAACTTAGCAATATCAAATTTTCAATTTTTTATAAATTTTGGGAAAATATCAATATTTACAACAGTCAAACTAATAAGTTCTTATCGATCTTTATTACAACTGTTAAAACAAATAGTTGTTAAGAATATGTTTATTATAACTATTAGGAAAAACCAGTTGTTAAAAATACATTTATTGCAACTGTCATGCAAAACCAGATGTTAAAAACCCTTTATTACAACTGTTAGTAAAAAAAATTGTTAAAAATCCTTTATTACAACTATTGTTTTGTGAACATTGTAAAATACTGGTGTAATAGTATATATTGCGCCAAAACATGGCACCCCAAAGTAGTTAAATCCAAATCAAACAAGCAAAAGTAAGAAGAAAATAAGGAAAAACAACACTTTTTATTGTGGTTTGGCGAATACTCTGATCCATGTCCACTTTAATCCTCGTTATTGATTATTTTCTCTTTGGTCTATAATGTATTCAATCAGATTCGGCAACAATCCAGTGGTTCTTGGATTTATAATGGATTTTCTAGAGTTAAAGAAGAAAGAGATGACACTTAAATCTGACAATGCCCATCCTAAAGTCCAAAAGATAAAAGTCCCATTTTGGTTGATGTTGGGTTGCTATTTATAGGAAAATCCCTACTGTAATCTTCTCGGCATGTGTTCCTATGTGTTTTTGCAAGCCTTCATCTTCCAAAGCTCTAAAGTGGACCTCGCCGAGAGAAATTCTTCTTCTATACTTCTCAAAGTGGTTTGTACCGACCTCTTTTTATTGCTCATCTGCTTCCATATTTCTTGAATTACTTCATATCATCATTCAAGATAGTTCTAATTATGTTGGAGTGAATCATGTCGGTGAAAATCATGAGCTCTGGGTCGGTGCCAACCTGATTTGGTGTCTGACCCGAGTGGTTCTTGTGTTTGTTTCGAGTCTTATTTGGAGTCGTCCAAAGGTTGAAGTGCTTCAAGTCCTACCTGGGATATCTGTGTGTCCGACCTAAGAAAAATCACAACTCTGTATCGAGTTGTTACTTACAACTTGGTATGGAGTTGGCCTAAGTTAGATCCAGGTTAAACTACTCGGTACTGAGCTGTAAATCACAACTCGGTACCGAGTTGTAATTTTTCTTAGGTCGGACATGCAAAATTCATAGGTAGGACTCGAAGCACTTCAACATTTGGAGGACTCTAAGAAGACCTAAAGCAAACATACAAACTACTCGGATTAGACACTATGTCAGGTCGGCACCAAGCTGAAGCTCATGATATTCATGGACATGATTCACTCCAATATGATTAGAACCATCTAGAACAATGATATGAAGTAACTCAAGAAATATGGAAGTATATTGAGTAATAAAAAGAGGTCGGTACAGACTACTATCAAGAATAATTTCTATAGGTGGGGTCTACTTTAGAGCTTTGGAAGATGAAGGCTTGCAAAAACGCACAGGAAATCGTGCTAAGAAGAATCAAAATAATTTAGTAGCAGCCACTTTATAATTAGTACTGACTTGACTTTTTACCTCGAAACTCATGTAGGGTTTCCTATTCTTCGTGCTATATTTGTGAATCTTAGTGACTTAGACGAATTCTGACCCAATTACAAGATTGTAGCATGGACTTTCCTATATATAACAACCTAGCTTCATTTAGAAGGAGACTTTTCACTTTTGGACTTTGAGAAGGGCATTTTCAGATCTAAGTGCCATCTCTTCCTAATTTAACTCTAGAAATTCCATTGTAAATCCAAGATTCATCAGACTGCGGTCGGATCTGATTGAATACATTGTAATCTGGATTGAAAACAATCAATAACAAGGATTAAAGTGGATGTAGCCGGAGTATTCGCCGAACCACTATAAAAATATTGTTTTTTCTTGTTTCTTCTTGTTTTTGCTTATTTGATTTGGATTTATCTACTTTGGAGTGCTATGCAACATTTTGGCACAACATTTTTTGTGCTTTCATTTAGAAAGAGCTTGGATTTGAAATTTGGAGAAGATGAAGAGACCTACTACAAGAGCTATTACTGGAGGAAGTCAACAAGGACATGGGTGCAGCCAGGAGGTGTCCTCAAATTCAGATCAACCCATCTATGTGATCAAGGAAGAGATGGAGAGGATGATGAAAGAGATGCAAGATTCGATTATAGCTGGGCAAGAGGAGATGTGAAATAGATTTTACAGAAGAATGAAGCAGCAAAGAACAAACCAGCGCAATTGGAATTTAGAACCAAAGTATAGAAACCAATGCAGGAACATCTAGAGTTGGGGCAGAGCAAAATACAATAAGATTTTGCAACCAAAACAAGTGGTACCGACATGAATCATGTCAGTGCTGACATGACTTACTCGGGGGCATAGTCGATTCAGATTTAGGACTAGCTCTATTACATGGAATGGGCGATCGTGAAGCCAGAAAGCCAGATCAGTTTGCAAATGCATGACAGTAGAAGTTGGAAACAGAAGCTCATGTAGGAATGAGGGTAGAATGAAGTTATGGATTGTAGACATCCATGGGATGATAACCCCATAATAGGGATGGATTGGAGTCAGGTTCATTCCCTTACCTCGCCTTTTGTTTTACAAAAGTGATGCAATATTACTATTAGATCGCTTAATGTGTACCAGATCCTGATTGGTCCCTGGTTATGCTATGAGTTGGAAGTCTGAAGGTAGTCCTTGATTGGATTAGTTGTTCTGATGTTTGATGTATGCTTTGACTTAGGCTTCATGAGTGGAAACACCACCAGAGATTGATGACCCCTTGAAATTCATTAGCATTTTATAAATCACTTGAATGTATTGGCTGATACTGATTAATCATGGTAGTCCCGATTGAAGAGACGGGGCGATGACCATAGGGTGCAAGTCCCTTTGTTAGAGAGCAAGTTGATTAGACTTGTACAAATAGCTAGCACGCTTATCGGTGAGCGAGCAAATGTGTCAGCTAAGAAAGTAATTCCCCTCACCGAAGAGTAAGCGGATGGGCTTGCTTGGACATTGGGTCCCCTCCTCGGAGAGCAGGCAGATTGGACTTAGCATGGATTAAGAGAGAATGAATCTTATATTGGACAATGAACGATCTAAAGAGATCGAAACCTAGATCGGATGATCAACGGTCCAAAGATATCAAACCCTATATTAAATGATGAACGATCTGGAGAGATCAACCCTCAGATTGGATGATGTACGATATGGAAAGACCGGAGCCCAGATTATAGGTAGAACGATCCGGAGATATTGAACCAAGATTGGGTGAGACTATAAATTGGATGCGATCTTAGATCGAATGTTAAACGATTCAAAGAGATCGGACCTTGGAATGGGAGTTGACATGACCTTAGGATTTGAACGCCTTGTGATCAGACTAGAATAGATTGATCCTAGACCAATACAAAACAATTTTGGTATGTGATATGATAACTTTGGTTGAAAATGGTCTGCTTATGATTTATGACTAACACTTAAGCAAGGACTAGAGTCCTTAGCTATAATGGTCTAGAACAACCTTTGGTCTTCAGGTGAATCCGAAGGAACCGAATGATTCAATACAACTTCGATCGATAGATAGCTAGAGAGCTCGACCGCTAACGATTGATCGCTACAACTGAAGCTTGTTCTTGAGCAAAGCACAACTTACACTCATAATTAAGGTGTACTTTAAAGGGGCAAGTATTATAACCAAATTTTCTTTAGTATTTGAATAGACTTAAATGAGCGAATTGGATGGAAAAACGATGAAGAAATGACCCAAGGACTTTGGAAGCATCATAAAAATGCAAGAAAAAGAAATTTTAAAAATAGGAGTGAAAAAAAATTGACTTGATCTTTTCAACTGGTGCTTTAGGTCGGACCTGAGTTGTACCTAAGCTGAACCTAGAGAAAATGAAGAAATACCCGGGTCAAGAAATAGCAAGGCAAGACAATATGACTTGGAGTCAAACCCGAGTCAAACCCGAGTCAGACCCAATTCAACTCAGTACCAAGTCATAAGTCATAACTCGGTACTGAATTGTGGATTTTTTTGGTCGGACACACAAAACTCCTGGGTAGGACTCGAGCACTTCAACCTTTGGATGACTCCAAGCAAGACCCATAGCACATACAAACCTATAAGGTCGGACACCAAATCAGGTCGGCACCGACCTGAGGCTAATGATTTTCACCGACATGATGATAACTATCTAGAACGATGATATGAGGAAACTCAGAAAGTTTGATGGAATTATTTAAAGCAAAATTAGTTTGGTACCGACCCGATTCAGGATGGTGTCGACCACTTTTGATGTCCACCAACCTAAAATGAAAATTAGATTTAGTAAGAGGTCAATAAGGAGATCTAAAAAATGGAGGAGAACTTGAAGAATGATGGAAAAAATAGGTCGATACAAATTAGAAGTGGTCGGTACCGAGTTGATTTTCTACTTGGAGATTGTGTTGGATGACTCAGTCTTCATGCTTGAATTTGTGGATCTTGAAGACTTGGAAAATTATGGCCTAATTGAAAGATTTAAAGAGGGAATCAACTATAAATAGCAACCTAACTTTAACTAGTGGAGGAATTTTCTCTTTTGGACTATGGGAGGGGCATTTTCAGATCTAAGTGTCATCTACTTCTCTTTTAACTTAGTAATTCCACTATAAATCTGAGATCCACTAGATTATGGTTGGATCTGATTGAATACATTGTAGTATGGAGAGAAAACAATCAATAATAAGGATTAAAGTGGATGTAGATCGAAGTATTCACCAAACGACTATAAAAAGTGGTGTTTGTTTTTCTTTTCTTCCTGTTTTTGCTTATTTGATTTGGATTTATCCACTTTAGGTGTTGTGCCACTTTTTGGCGCAACAATGTCATTTTCTTGTAGGTGTTAAATTCAAATAATCTAATAATTTCAAAATAAAAGTAAAATGAAAATGATTCTTTCCTATAAAGATTGAGAAGTTAATAAGACTATGTATATAAAAGACGAGGTTTTAGATTTAC
The DNA here is from genome assembly GCA_030737815.1 of Allium fistulosum. Lineage (NCBI taxonomy): Eukaryota > Viridiplantae > Streptophyta > Magnoliopsida > Asparagales > Amaryllidaceae > Allium > Allium fistulosum. The sequence continues at coordinate 594,740,406 of CM060905.1, forward strand.
CTAAGCCTTTTAGCCTTGAAGAATTTATCCTAATGAATTATATGTACGTATGTATGTTATATTTGAGAAAATAGGTATAGGAGAAGAGGAGTTGACGAAATAGCGGCTGTTAGGGTTTCAGGTGCAAATATGAAAATAGGGGAGTTTAATGGTGTTTTTATAGGTCAATATAGGGCCTGAACATGGTTCATTCACACAAATCACGCATAACCAATCGACTGGTGATTACCAGGACCAGTCGACTAGTACACGTAATTATGCATCGTTAAGGCTAACAGCATTAGCCTTTTGGGACCGTATTGAATTATCTAAAGAAGCATTTTTTTACATTATTTAGGCTAGCAAATTAGTTTTGTTTAAATTTCTTGTTTCGTCGATAACTCTTTCATACGGACTTATGTTGAGACGAAACAAAAATGAAAATTGATCAGCTTGACGAGACAAAAAAACTAATATAATTTTCTCCATCAAACTCCATCATTTGTGAAAATTCCATTTTTTTTACCTTTTTGAAAAAAAATTAAATTTGCACCAAAATTCTGATTTTTGACTTTTTGTAAAAATTGGGGTTGTTACATTCTCCTCCCCTTAAAAGGATTTCGTCCTTAAAATTTTTGTTTAAGCTATACTTTTGTAACCACCCCCAGCTGTATACCCATACTACCCAAGAGTATTACTGAGTAAGTGTTACCTGAAGATTTGATCAGGCAACTAGGCACTCGGCACTTGCATACCGTTCGGCATTAAGAGTCGTTCGGTATTTAATATCGTCCGGCATTAAGTGACGTTCGGCATCTATGGCCGTTCGGCATTTGAGAGTGTTCGGCATCAGACCCTGTTCGGCATTCGAGAGCGTTCGGCATTCAAAGAGCGTTCGGTATTCAGGAACGTTCGACACTCAAAGAGAGTTCGGCATACATGGATCGTTCGGCATTCGAGGGTGTTCGGCATCCACACCTCGTTCAGCACTCAACCTCGTTCGGCATAAATCTCGATCGGCATTTGAGATCGTTCGGCATCCAGAGGTATTCGGCATTCAGAGTTGTTCGGCATCTAGAGATGTTCGACATTCAGAGTTGTTCAGCATCTAGAGATGTTCAACATCCAGAAGTGTTCGACATTCATCCAATCTCAACCGGCTTCGACTATTGATCGGACTGCACTCTCCACTCAGCACATCACTTCATTCGGCATGACGATATCGTTTGGCATCACTTCGTTCGGCATCACTTTGTTCGGCATCTATGGTTCGGCACACAGAGCTCACTTTATTTGGGCCGAGGTATTTAGCTGCCAGGCCCACCAGGGAAGTCCAACCCATCTTTGTCTATAAATAGAAAGGCAGGGGCACAGTGAAATGGACCTTTTTTCGAGAACACTGGGGAAACTCTGCCGCTTTCAAGACTCATTCTTTTTACTTAGCAATTGCATTCAAGTAACTGGTGTACGGATTGTATTTGTAATCGATTATCAAGTAAAGAAATAAAGATTAACTTCAAAGTGACGTAGGCAGTTACGCCGAACCACTATAAATCCGGTGTTCTTATTTTCAGCATTCAGTTTAGCATATTGCTCTCTGTTTAAATTTACTTTCTTCGTTTATCTCTCTACACAATCTTTCTCAACGAGGTTAGTGACCAATTTTGGTGCTAACACTTTGGTGCTTTCATTGAGAATCGAATTCTCAAGCCACAAGGATCTGCTTTGAAGCTACTGGATTGAATAAATCCCTCGAAGGAGATCCGAGTCATTCATAGGACGTCCGTTGATTCTACTTAGAGTTCCTACCAATAACTCTACAACGGGAAGACCACGCACTAGATCAGCCTCTCATAATGCGGACGCCCATGAGACTGCTAGCGTACAACAAGCAGGGCCTAGCAATCAGCAAGCAAATCTAGGCGCAGGGACTACCGCCCAAGACCAAATGCAAGTTGTCACCAGAATAGAGTTCAACGACTTGATGAGAGAGCTCAGGGAAAGCAGGAGACAAATTGGAGAGAAGATGCAAGCTAACGCCAACCTTATGGCACAGCTCACTCAACAACAGCATCAGAATGCTGGGGGCAGCCCAGCTCCTTACTCTTCATCTGACAGTTCGACTTCGTCCGATGAACCTCCCAGGCGTAGACGCCGCAAGACTGAAACTATGCAGGCAGGTGCTGCTGTCCGAACAACTGGGGACCATTTACACCTCGGAGACCGTGACCGAGCAGGAACTGGAAACTTAGAAGCTGGAGTGCAGGCGGAGGCTGGACGCCCGACTCACCAAGATGCCGATGATGCCGAACCTCAAGACGCACATTTGGGAGATCGCTAGCAGAGGAGGCATCAACCTGATCAATCCCGTAGGACGGACTCCAACCTTCCACCTTCCATACAAACCCCAGACCTAAAAACTATGATCAGACAGTTGATGAAAGAGAATCAAGGCTTATCGAATGATGATTGGGGAGTGTCCAGAAGTCATACTCCGTTCACAGACATTGTTCTACAAGCTGAGTACCCCAGGAAGTTTAGCATGCCAACTATCCCGGCTTATGAAGGAAAAACCGATCCCAGGCAGCATGTGATGAGGTACGAATGGATGGATTCAGCTAGAGCGAATGACGCAACCAAGTGCGGGTGCTTTCCAATAACTCTATCTGGGATCGCTACCATGCGGTTCACCCGACTTCCTCCACGGTCCGTATCCAGTTTCGAGGAGTTGGCAAAGAAATGTATAGAACAGTTCAGAATACATACTACTCGTCCAAAGGACGTGATGTCTCTATCAAGTGTAATCCAAGCTCCTGGGGAGTCGTTGAAGGAGTATTTACAGAGATTCCATGTTTCGGCTACTGAAGTCAGTAATCCCAATGATCATGCAATTCTTATGGCTGTGATGTGAGGTGTGGATCCGGATTCAGAGTTTGGAGGTTGGCTGGTAGGAAAACCGCCGACTACGCTAGAGCGTTTTTACTCAAAGGCACATCAGTTCATAAGAAGAGAGGAAGCCAGGTGGATAACGCGAGATAAGGCACCGGGGCCTGTTCAGGAGTCCGTGAAAAGAAACATTGCTGTGAAGCAATTCGAAGACAACTCGGGGAAAGTTCAGGTCAATGTCCAGAACAAGCCCGGGCAATCTAAGTAATCCGGAGGAAGAAATCAGGGGAAGAAGAGAGAAGTGGGGAAATGGAAGCCAAGAATTCCAACCTACAACGAGTACACCCCACTGAATGCATCTCTTGAAAATATTTACCTATCAACTTGCAATACCTTTCAGTACAGAAAGCCACGCCCAAAGGAGTCAACCGAAGAACAAAAGCGGACCGGGAAGTATTGCCGATTTCATGAGACTTATGGGCACAATACTGAAGAGTGCAGACACCTACACGACACTATAGAGAAGTTGATTAGGCAGAAAAAGTTACAGGAGTTTGTAAAGAATCCGCAAGAAGGCGGATAGGGAACGTCCAATCCCGGTCGTGCACCAGCTCCACATCACCCCGAGGAGCCTGCTCGAACCGTGGGCAGACTAGTCATAAACATGATCATCGGCGGACCTCACCCTGCAGATAAGAACTGGCAAGAAATGGAGCGGTATGCTAATTCCCTGAGGCATGTAGATTTTGAGTGTTGTTCCAACATAGAGGATGGGACAAGGTGAGCGTAGGAGGGTGTGAATCCTACCTTTCGTAGTTTTGGATGTAGATTCTCCTTACAATGTGTTTTTGGGCCGACCGGCCCTGGCTGAGTTTAGGGCAGCATTGGCCCCGTGGTGTTTGACTTTGAAGTTTCCAACTGACAAAGGGGTAGGTGTTGTTCATGGCGACCAAGCGACCGGTCGTGCATGTTATGTGGCTGAGCTCCGAGAGACCCAACGGAGGGAGAAAGGAAAGGTTGCGGACAATCCCGTCTGCATCCAGCATACTGACAATTGACAAGTAATGCCCGAGCCCTGGCTCGAGCATGATTCTCGGATCTTCAGAGACATAGATCCGAGAGACGACGATGAGGAACCCAGGGAAGAAAAAGCAGCACCGGCTGAACTGACGATTGACATTTCAGTCAGCCGAGATGATCCATCTCAAGTGCTGAAGATCGGATCACAACTCAGCCCCTCGATGACCGAAGACCTCAGTGATTTCCTCCGAGCGAATCTCGATGTATTCGCTTGGACACATTATTACATGTGTGGGATTTCTCCCGCTATTACGAGTCATATGTTGAACATAGACCTGAAGTACGTCCCAGTTAAGCAAAAGAGGAGAGGAATGGACTCGTAGAGGTCCGCTGCTCTCAGAGAGGAGGTGGACAAACTCAAAGCCAATGGGTTCGTCTGTGACGCCCTCTACCCTGAATGGGTATCAAACCCCATGCTGGTAAAAAAGGCGAACGGGAAATGGAGAACTTGCATAGATTATTTCGATTTGAACAAAGCATGCCCCAAGGACAGTTTCCCATTACCTAGGATTGATCAGTTGGTCGACTCCACTGCAGGACACGAGTTGTTGTCATTCATGGATGCGTACTCGGGATACAATCAGATCTCGATGCACATTCCAGACCAGGAACACACCAGTTTCGTCACAGATGTTGGGCTATATTGCTATGTAGTAATGCCTTTTGGATTAAAAAACGCGGGAGCGACCTATCAGCGTTTGGTGAATCGAATGTTCAAAGATCAGATTGGTAGAATGATGGAAGTCTATGTGGATGACATGCTCGTGAAGTCACGACAGTCAAACGACCACATTCGAGACTTAACAGAGATGTTCGGTATACTCAGATATTATGGGATGAAGATTAACCCTCTGAAGTGTTCCTTCGGCGTTGCATCGGAGAAGTTTTTGGGATTCATTGTTAATGCCAGGGGAATTGAAGCTAACCCGGAAAAGATTCATGCTATTTGAGATGTACAAGTGCCCAGAACTATAAAACAGGTACAAAGCTTGAATGGAAAGGTGGCTGCGCTGAGTCGATTTATATCCAGAGCCACAGACAAGTGCATTCCCTTTTTCGATATAATAAAGAAAGGAAAGAGGAATTTTGAATGGACATCCAGCTGTGAGGAAGCATTCCGGGATCTGGTGAGGCATTTGGAGAGTCCTCCAGTGCTACCGAAACCAGTAGACCACGAGATGTTGTACGTATACTTGGTCGTATCCCCGCATGCCATAAGTGCGGCTTTGGTCTGCGAGGAGGACCGAGTTCAAAAGCTGGTGTATTACGTTAGTAAACATTTAACGGGGGTAGAAAGGAATTATCCTAAAATTGAGAAATTGGCCTATTGCTTGGTGATTTCATCACGCAAGCTGCGTCCATACTTTCAAGTACACTCAGTCAGTATTTATACCGATTAGCCCTTGCGACAGGTACTCCAACGACCAGAAACTTCTGGAAGGATGCTAAAATGGAATATCGAATTGAGTCAGTTCGATATTACCTACCTGCCACGAAGAGCCATACAAGGGCAAGCATTAGCAAATTTCATCGCTGAGTTTACTGTGTCAAACGAACCAGATGGTCACAGTATCATTCCTCCCGTTCAATGGAAATTGTACACCGATGGGGCATCAAACGACCGTTGCTCCGGAGCCGGTGTAGTCCTTGTGACTCCCGAGAATCGATCGATTTGTTATGCTTTGAAGCTCAATTTCCCGGCTACGAATAATGAAGCAGAATAGGAAGCATTGATTGCTGGTTTAAAGCTCGTTGGAGAACTTAGGGTAAAATCAATTGAAATCTTCTGTGACTCACAGCTGGTGGTGTACCAAGTGCGAGGAGACTACCAAGCAAGGGGACAAAAGCTTGCTCCGTACCTTACTCTGGTTCAGGAACTATTGGCGAACTTCGAACATTATGACATTTCGCATGTCCCGTGTGAGCAGAACAAGGAAGCCAACTCGTTGGCCAAATTCGCAAGCACTGGCGATGCGCAGCAAATGGGATTGGTTCCCGTCGAGACCTTACATGCTCCAAGCATAGATGTGATGGAGGTCGATTTTGTGTTGGGAACGGAAATCGAGAAGGAGTCGCGGATGACCCCATTCAAACAATACTCGATAAACGGGACTTTGCCCGAAAGAAGAAGCGAAAGACGACAGGTCAGTCGTAAAGCCGCGCGATATGTGATGCAGGGAGGAGTAATGTAACGGAGAGGATTCTCGGTCCCTTTACTACGGTGCATTGCCCGTGATGAGACAAAGCGGATCTTGGAGGAGGTTCACGAAGGAGAATGTGGCAACCATACTGGTGGACAGACACTAGCAAAAAAGATCCTCCGCTACGGATACTATTGGCCAACTGTGAATCGGATGCTGCAGACTATGTAAGAAAATGTGACAAGTGTCAGAGATACGTAAAAATCCTGAGAGCTCCACCGACGGAACTCACGCAAATGGTTAGTCCATGGCCGTTTGCAATCTGGGGAATCGACATAATCGGTTCCTTGCCTATATCCAAAGGTGGTGCAAAATACGTAATAGTTGCGGTCGACTACTTCACGAAATGGGTCGAGGCAGAGCCTCAGGCCACAATCACCTCCAAGAAGGTCATTAATTTCGTTGTACAAAACATTATATGCCGCTTTGGCCTCCCGCGAACTATCATTACGGACAACGGAACTCAATTTGAAAGTAGAGAATTCAAAGATTTTTATTTAAAGTACGGCATTGAGAAAAAGTTCGGCACCGTTGCTCATCCGAAGGCTAATGGACAAGTTGAATCTGTGAACAAAATAATCAAGTACATATTGAAGAAGCGTTTGGAAAAGGCTGGAGGCAAGTGGGTAGATGAACTCCCAACAGCGCTATGGGCTTATAGAACTACCCACAAGTCCGCGACTGGCCACACTCTATTCGCATTGGCATACGGCTCGGAAGCTGTTATACCCATGGAGCTTGAAGTTCCATCACATCGGGTGACACATTATGATCCTAAGACAAATCAGGATCTCTTGTTGGAATCACTGGACTGCGTTGATGAAAAACGTGAAGAATCTGAATTAAGGGCGGCAACATATAGGCACCAAGTCAAGCGATATTACGACGAGAAAGTCCGCCCAAGAATCTTTGATGTGGGTGATCTCGTTTTGAAACGAGTTTTCCCGGTACCATCACGTATGAATCCCAACTGGGAAGGTCCATATGTCGTTGAACGGAAGCTTGGAGAGGGAACTTTCAAGCTAGCGACCGTTGATGGCGTGACACTCCCCTGAGCGTGGAACAGTGAACATTTACGACGTTATTATATTTAGCATGTTTCTTTCCTGTTTTAGGTGCAATTGTTTACCGTATGTTTTTATTCCATTGATTCTTAGCTTCCTTTCAAGCATGTAATAAGATGATTTAGTTTATTAATAAAGGCTTGAAGCCATTCTTTCTGTGAATTATTGATGTTTCTGAACCTTATAGTCTGGTGACAGACAATTGGAGTTGCATTATTCTACCTGGCATACGAACTCGCATAAACGACTTGAATCTCCAAGTCCCCTGAATGCGGACTGGAGTACTCTAAGTCCCCGGAGCGCGGACTAGAGTATAAACGGCTTGAATCTCCGAGTCCCCTAAGTGTGGACTGGAGTACTCTAAGTCCCCGGAGCGTGGACTAGAGTATAAATGACTTGAATCTCCGAGTCCCCTGAGTGCGGACCGGAGTACTCTAAGTCCCCGGAGTGCGGACTAGAGTATAAACGACTTGAATCTCCAAGTCCCCTGAGTGCGGACCGGAGCACTCTAAGTCCCCGGAGTGCGGACTAGAGTATAAACGACTTGAATCTCCGAGTCCCCTGAATGCGGACCGGAGTACTCTAAGTCCCCGGAGTGCGGACTAGAGTATAAACGACTTGAAACTCCGAGTCCCCTGAATGCGGACCGGATTACTCTAAGTCCCCAGAATGTGGATTAAAAAATATTCTAAGTACAGAAAATGTGAAACAAGAGATGTCTAATTCCCAAGAGTATCTGAGTAATGTGAATGTGGATTGGGAATTTATGTAACTCACGAGAACTTGAGTTTCGTCCGCAGTTATACAAAAAACTAACAGCAGGAATCATTTGAAAGGCAAAGAAACTAAACTTTATTCACTAATCCAAAATGGGGTTATACAACCACTCCTCCAAAACTCGGAGTCGAAAGTCTGTCTACATTGACTACAAAAACAAATAAGTAAAAAGTAGTTACATGACCCAAGCTAAACCTCGTTGAACGAGTATAGTGGCTACTTATTTGACTTCTTTAGTTTCTTATCCTCCTTTGCTTTCTTGGATGACTCCTCTCCCTCACGCTTTCTCATGGACTTTTTGCTTGCCAAAGAAGCGGAGTCAGGAGTGGGAGGAGGAACATCCAGTGGTTTGGATTTGCCGGGAAGAATGACTTTCAAAGGCATGTTCAGCGGGTCATTAAGTTCCATTACTTGATACTCAACCTTGATCTCAACTTTCTTCCTCTTCTCTTCTGCGAGTTGCTCCTTCATACTCACCTTCGAAGTGTGTTCTGAGGCGCCCGTGATCTCAATTTCATAACTCCCTTCAACGGGGGATGAAGTTTCAGACTTATCATCATCTAGCGCCCCGATCACTTGAGCATCAGGACCGGTGGTTACTCCCGCGTGAGTAGCATCGCTCGCTTTCCCCATCTCCTCCTTGGCATCATCGCTCCTCGGAGTCGGTTCAGGATCGAGGTGGCCTGTGTAAAAACACAAAGGACGAACGTTAGAACACAATAACCTCTCGCCGACAGCGACGGTTTGTCGAACTTTAATAAAAAGAGTTATGTACCAGTTTCTTGTTGACTTTCGGTCGTCCGAGGGGTCTCCCCCTCTAAAATGGGAGATAGCACGTGAATGCCGAGACCGGGGTCTTCAGGATCATAGCCGGCGTGCTATTCGAACGGATCAAGTACTGGCCGATTGACCGATTGAGTAGGAGGAGGAGCTGAAGGCCCAGTTCCAGACGAACCAGCTATGTCATTTTTCTCCTTTGATGGAGGAGAGCCTTTACGGAAGAGAGCCATAGCTGTAGACAAGTCCGATGGCTCATTCCCCCTGAGAAACTCTTTCACTAAAGCATCCTCGTCGACCATCTCGGAGCCCGACTCAACCTTCCTAATCTTTATTAAAGTCTCCCAAGCCTCGGCTAAAGATTCAAGGTAGCCCTCGCCTAAGAAAGTCAAGTCCCGGTGCATGAGGACGCGGGCGTTGTATTCGGCGATCAGCGGGTCTAACATACACTTGACCTCTTCTATGCCGGCCTCTGCAGCCACTTCAAGACGGGAGTCGATCTCCGTGGAAGCTATTCTCTTGCCCTCCTCACGGGCTTCGTCCTTCATCATCCCGACCTTAGAAAGCTCATCGTCGAGCTTCGCCTTCAAGAGTCGTGTAGCAACAATCTCGTTGCAATATCGTTGAGACTCCTCTTGAGCGGCTATCTTCTCTTCCTTCTCCTTAGAGAATAGCTCTTTCAACTCTTGACTTGCAGGGCGAGTGCATCCCTTTCTTTCTGAACAGAATCTTTTTCTAAAGCCAGGGCCCCGCTGTGTTGGACCGCTTCGTCAAGTTCCTTTTTATGAGTCATCTCTAGACGAGTGACGACCTCGGCAGTGTCTTTGGCACTTTGTTCGACGGCCTCGAGCTTGGACTTGTACGAAGCGAGCTCTTCATCCTGGTTTTTGATAATGTCTTTGTCAAAGATAGCTTCAAGCTTCAAGCGGTCGATTTCCAATTGACGCTTGATGGAGACTTTTTCGACTAAATGAGCAAACGCGTCATGTTGAACATAGACGTCGTTGTTGCAAGCGATGGCACTCTGCTTGACATGCCCCAGAAAATGATGAATTGCTGGAAGGAACTTCAGACCGTCAAAGCAGATTTTGGGAAATTTAGCTTTAAGCTCGGCCAGCTTCTCCGATATCGTTGGGTCTATCATAGGAGTAGGGGGAGGAGGTTTTGAAAGTTCTGTCCTCTTACGATGTTCCCGAGATTGCCGTGTGCTTGATGAACCAGAATGTTGATCTCGGGAAACATCAGGTTGAGACCCCTTCTGCGAAGATTTTTCTCTACCTGGCTCTTTTTAAGGAGGACAATCGTGAGAGTATGAAGACTAGCTGTAAGATTTATTTCGATAAGTCGGCTCTCGGGAACGGGTTGTCTCGGTCTCCGGAGTCGTCTCTATCGCGGCGCTTGCCGGAGCCCGGATCCTGGCCGTAATGGTGAAAGATGGATGAGCCGTGGAGACGATCGAATCTGTGAGAGCATCCCATGTCACCTGCATAGAATGAGAATAACGACAAGTTAGAAAAGGTTAGGGTGATAACAAAAGTTGAAGTATAAGGTGAAGTGCACGTGTTTATGTGTGTCCTACTGTTTCCCCCCAACGGACCAGTTGTTTTACTAACGGGAGTTTTTTCTCCCAGATGTTGGGCTTGAACGCCTGCATCGCCTCTGCTGGGCGAGTGAAGTTTGAGTGCCTCCATATCGTCAAATCATAATTGAGTAGATCATTGGGAATGGAGAGGTTCGATGGGCCTTTTAAAGAACTTTCTAAATGTTGTGAGGAAGCTTCTTTCTAGAACAAGAGTAACTTTAGAAGTTCCGCCAACTTTTTCCTTCCTCATCTTGTACGTCAGTTTCTTTTTCCTCTTCGAAGGGGAAGATGACGTTTCGATGTCGTGAACTTCGACCATCGGATCCTGAGTGGGACCAACATTCTCATCTTGTACTTCGGGTGTCTCAGTCTCCTTAATTTCCCCCTCTTTTAGTGCATCAGGAGCATTGCATGCTGAAGACTCAGCTTGTTTTTTCCCTTTGCCAGAGGAAGGCCTGGGAATGGTGACGCCTTGAGGAACTTATCTGACGGCCTTTTGCCAACAGTCCAAGCCTTGTAAGTGACTCATTCGAAATGAGAGTTCTAATGTCCCGTTCTTCGGCAGGAAGGGCTCGAATAGCTTCGACGACATCAGAGTATCTACGGCCGTCAGGACGTGGATTGATACCTGAAAAGATGGGTAAAAGTTAGAAAAGATACGGCTTCGACTAAACATGAGTTATGGTCCAAGAAAAAGGCTTACTTCCTTCAACCCATCTCCTCGCAAAGCCGGGAGGACAACGCACATAAAACCATTCCTGTTTATACAAGGCGAACTTGGTCCACGCCCCAGTTAAGATTTGACATTTGTTATGCGGCTCGAGAAACATGAATGATGGGCTATCTTTCCACTTCTTGATGCAATATATGTATCTGATATCGCCCGGAGTTGGAAGCCTAGAGAAGACATTCATGAGGATGCAAGTACCGTAGAGGAATGCATGGCCATTCGGGTGCAGTTGCGATGGGGCAATGTCAATATATTGCAGAACATCCCGAAGAAACGAGTTGAACGGTGGCACACTGCCAACCCAACACATGAATTTATTACAAGCTATGTATCCGACTGGGGGCAAGTGTGGATGATCATGCCCCGATGGAACTAGCACGTAATCAAAGGGGATTCCGTGGACAGAGCATATCCAACGGAGTGTACTTTCATTAATCTTCGAAGCATGTGAATCGACAGGGTTATCCAAGAGAATTGCTGCCTCTAGAGCATCAGGAGCTAAGTCGTGTGCAGGGGAAGTTGACGGGTTTTAAGTATCTGCGACTTCTCGTCGGGAGGACGGCCCAGGTCTGTCTGAAATCGTGGCAGAACTAGATTTCCTAGACATCTCTGATAAAGATTGAATCTAGCAGAGCACCTGTTCGAACTATACTTGAAAAATAATCGACGTTAGACTTAACAATACGAATATTCCCCCCGTGTGGTGTGTGAACTAGTGCGATCATTCAGGTGTAAACGCTGAGAAATTATAAGTCACAGAATTGATGGTATAAAGTTGAGCTTTGAACTGTCGTCTTCGAAGACCGTCATCGCTGACCGTCTCCGAAAGCCAGCCTTGCAATGCTTTCAATTTTGGACTCGGACATTGGCACTGCGTGATAAATGCTTTTGTCTGTTTTTATCGGTTTAAGTTCAGGCTTATGATTATTGAAACTAGGAAGTTATCAGTCCAGATTAGTTTGATATGCTAGTATGCTTAGGTCCTTGTCCTTGTTTTTGTTATATGATTAGGCAAGGTGAATAGGTGTTCGGCCTAAATGTCGTTCGACCTTCGTTCCGTTCGGCCTTCGTTCTGCTCGGCCTTTGCTCTGCTCGGCCTTTGCTCTGTTCGGCCTTCGTTATGTTCGGCCTTTGTTCTATTCGGCCTTTGTTCTGTTCAGCCTTCGTTATGTTCGGCCTTCGTTCTGCTCGGCCTTTGTTATGTTCGGCCTTCTTTCTGTTCGGCCTTTGTTCTGTTCGGCCTTCGTTATGTTAGGCCTTCATTCTGTTCGGCCTTCATTATGTTCGGCCTCCTTTTTGTTCGGCCTTCGTTATGTTCAGCCTTCGTTCTGTCCGGCCTTCGTTCTGTTCGGCCTTCGTTCTGTCCGGCCTTCATTCTGTTCGGCCTTCGTTCTGTTCGGCCTCCTTTCTGTTCGGCTTAAATACAAGTGCACGCGGCAAATCATGTCGAGCCGATTCGCTCGGCCTTCTGCCCTTAACATCACTCCTCTTCTTTTCCTCCATCTCTCCCGACCGGCATGGCCGAGTCTTTCAGCAAGCCGTGCCAAACCATGGCCATGCCGATCCACATCACTAGGCCTTATCTCCAATTCCGTGCACCCTTATACTCACTCAGCTTTAAAAGATCGTGATGAGCCACAACAGTTCATCACCCACATGCCTCTTACTCCCTTTAATCTACGGAGAATTCACGAGTTCGAGTTTTGTGTTATGCTTCCTAATTTGAGAAAACGATCGAAAGGTTCTTACCGAAGAAAATAGCGGGAGTTTGGGGGTCTGTGAACTTAAGATTGAAAGTTGTTCGAGCTTAATTTAGGAAGGGCTTGTTGGATTCAAAGTAGGAAGGGAAGATCGGAAAAGATGAATAAAACTTAAGGGAGGTAAGTTACGTATTCTTGGGGAATCACGGAGGTAAAAAGTAAAAAAGAGAAGAAGAAGAAGGAGAATGCCGACCTTTATAGGAAAGGAGAGGAAGTCGAAGAGGCAATAACCGGTAGAACCGGTCAAAATGACATTGTTCGGCATCGGCTATGTCGTTCGGCATCCAGGGTGCTCGGCTTTGGCTATGTTGTTCGGTATTTGCATGTCATTTGGCACACATCGCCTCACCTGGAATTCGAAAGAAGATACTATCGTGAAGACTCAGCCACAGCTTGAAGCAAAGCACGGTGGATTCATGACTCAAAGCACATCACGTTTAACCACATGATGCACTTTGGGGGGCAAGTGTTACCTGAAGATTTGATCAGGCAACTAGGCACTCGGAACTTGCATACCGTTAGGCATTAAGAGTCGTTCGGTATTGAATATCGTCCGACATTAAGTGACGTTCAGCATCTATGGCCGTTCGGCATTCAAGAGTGTTCGGCATCAGACCCTGTTCGACATTCGAGAGCGTTCGGCACTCAAAGAGCGTTCGGTATTCAGGAACGTTCGACACTCAAAGAGCGTTCGGCATACATGGATCATTCGGCATTCGAGGGTGTTTGGCATCCATACCTCGTTCGGCACTCAACCTCGTTCGGCATAAATCTCGATCGGCATTCGAGATCGTTCGGCATCCAGAGGTGTTCGACATTCAGAGTTGTTCGGCATCTAGAGATGTTCGACATTCAGAGTTGTTCGACATCTAGAGATGTTCGACATCCAGAAGTGTTCGGCATTCATCCAATCTCGACCGGCTTCATCTATTGCTCGGACTGCACTCTCCACTCAGCACATCACTTCGTTCGGCATGACGATATCGTTCGGCATCACTTCGTTCGGCATCTATGGTTCGGCACACAGAGCTCACTTTTTTTGGGCCGAGGTATTTAGCGGCCAGGCCCACCAGGGAAGTCCAACCCATCTTTGTCTATAAATAGAGAGGCAGGGGCACAGTGAAATGGACCTTTTTTCAAGAACACTAGGGGAGACTCTGCCGCTTTCAAGACTCATTCTTTTTACTTAGCAATTGCATTCAAGTAACTAGTGTACGGATTGTATCTGTAATCGATTATCAAGTAAGGCAATAAAGATTAACTTCAAAGTGGACGTAAGCAGTTACGCCGAACCACTATAAATCCGGTGTTCTTATTTTCAGCATTCAGTTTAGCATATTGCTCTCTGTTTAAATTTACTTTCTTTATTTATCTCTCTACACAATCTTTCTTAATGAGGTTAGTGACCAATTTTGGTGCTAACACTAATACTATCAGATAATATGGAGGATGAGGCGAAATGGGGTACATATGTGAATGTTCCTTTGGGCTAACACCAGTATGTATTAAACATTGAATAAGGTAACTCATCGCTATATACACAGTATCGACACAAAGCAATATACCCGTGTGCCTCCAGGATAGAACAATACACAACATATTGTAAATAACAAAGGACACGGAGTTAGAATTTCAGCGATAATATATAATATATAAGACTGTATGGGTACAAAACTTCTCAAACGTAAACTATCTCAATGTAATACAATGTGTTTAAGGTACATATATCATAATGACATGCACAATTTAACTTGTACATACAAATAATATACAAAAATCCTAAGAATCGTATCTCCACTATGCCCACAAAACACAAGCTGGTCGCATTGTCCCTGTACCTGAAATGTCTCAGACTGACCCGAATATAAAACATACGTGCCAGACTATGTCTAAATCAAGGGGTCATATACACATTTTACTCGATATATACAAGGTGAAATAGTACGCTAGCATCCACAAAATAACTCATGAGAGCTACTATAGTGTCGGTATATAAGCGGCGATGAATATTTGGTATAAGTTAAAATATCATAAACAATGCCAAAGTATCTCAGAATGTCAGATATTACAAATCCGTACATAAAGACGTCATCACCAATAGAGAAACATATCAAATCAAAAATCATAGAATCAACATCAAGTAGGTGAATCATTCGTATCCATGAATCATCTTCAAAATCCAAAAATATCTATAAAGGAGATATCACCATGTATAATCAGGCAAACACGTAGCTTTGCCCAAATATATCACTCGGTCTCAATAACTAAAATATCATCATCAATATATATAGGATAGGCTACCTATCAAAATAATGATATGAGATCCACTATACTTTGATCGCCGATCCAGATATAATCTCATCTTGTCATATATGAATAAATCAAAATATATCGTGACGGGGAATGACTGTATAACAGAACGAAATCCCAAGTAGAGCCATATATATACGCATCATTTGTGGATCGCCTAATGTATATCCATACTAAAGTGAGGTATATCAATATTATATGCCAATCTACCACTCTGTTAGTACCAAAAGGGACACTGGTAGTAGGAAGCAAGCTACAGAGTCATGAAGTCTATGTAGTCTTTAGTTACTTTCATAGTACCGTGACACGTATCCACCGATATACTCTTCGACGCGAGGACTAAATAGTCATAACATGACTCCAGCTCCTTTGGGTAATAGACTGTTGGCCTAAATGGCACAAGGGCAAATGCACGAAGCAGAAACACAAAGCTATATATATAGGGTGTCACAGATCTAGGGTGCGACTCCACGATCAGACCGCTAGGGTGGATTCTAGCCATCTAGTCCTCTCCAATGCTAGTAAAAGGAGTACATCATGATAGTGGCACATAGAAATAATACATATAGACACGAAGTCATGCTCATAGTTAGGCACGTTGCCTTACTCGCTGAATATAGGCACGAAGCCATACTCATCATTGCGTGTATCACCTTACACTCATAGCTCTATTCCTGTCATGTCAGTGTCATCTACTTACGATGAATAACCAAATAAATATTACAACAGCATCCCATACCATTGTGTGATACTCAAATGTTTACTCACTACTTATAAACTACACTCTAACTCCATAATATTCTATCGAACGAGTCTAATGAATGATCGAAGAAATATTACCGAATGCCCAATCCCAAACGTTTTCATAACTCCGTCTGTTCAGATAACTCATCAAATAGAATTAAATATCATAAAATCATATAAAGGATATCATCACGGTATCATATCAAATTCACCAATCGGATCTATAATCATATTAAATTCACTAATCAAATCTATATCAGCGGTGAATCATTCATATCATTCAAATTAACATAGGAATGATGTAAACCAGAAATGTAGAAACAAATCTCTTCAATCATATTTATATAATATATTCTTCCTTAAATTCATTAATCAAATATATTACTCTAAAATCCTTTAAAACATAAATGAGAAATTACTTTATATTATAACTTTAAAATAATCTTGTAAACTGAAATAGATTCACTTTTAATAAATTAATTAAATTTTAAATACAATAAAATGCAATTACCAAATTTAGAACAAAACATTACTTTACAAACATACATATATATTTTATATTAATTATCAGATATGAATCATGAACACATCCAAGCTCATAAAAGCAATCTAGGATAAAATCAAATATTTAAATAAGTATTAAAATAATTAAATATACAATTTATTTAATTAAATTTATATAAACATTCTTTTGTAATTCATAATTAAATATACTAGTTTTAAAATATACTTTGAAATGCTTAAAATAATAATTAGCACGTTCCTCCTATTTTCTTGAATTTATATAAACCTTTAAATAATTATGTAAAATCAAATATGGTTCTTTTAATAAATTAATAACTTTTTTATATATTAAATACTAAATTTTATATAAAATTTTCTTCGTAGAATTATATATCCGCTTTATTTAATTTCTCACGTTTATTTTCAATGTAGATATAATTTAGTTATTAAAATATACTCTTGCAAAAATTGGATAACGCGGGACCCAAACCCAAGTAGGTTAGCTGAAAGGCACAAGCATTTACCACCAAAGCATATTTGATTTTGTACAAGCGGTTGCACTGTTAGTCAACACATAGCGGTCGACCAGTTGAAGAGTAGGGGGTCAACCACCTAACCCACCTCTTTCGCATGTTTCAGTCGATCGTTCGATCAATTTCGACCTCCAACTGTCATCAATTCCTCCAAAACGATGTAGAAGAATTATTTATTTACTTTTACATATTTTTTAATTTAATTTAATTTATTATTTATTATTTTATTTTTATTAATTTTTTAAAATACAATAGGTTAGCAATCGGCCGGTAAACCTACCAGTTACATGAAATCCTGAAGTTAATTTCAGCCATCTTCGAAGCAATAGCGATCTGGATCTAACTCTAATCACAATTATTTCCAAGATTACAAGTGCATATACATATACAAGCATTCATACATAAATCTAGACTAATATATACACGAAAATTTGGTGATTATGACATAGATATGTGAGTATAAAATACTCACTTGAGCTTTCTTGTTCTTCTTCCTCCATTTCGCACACTCTAAATTTTTGAAACTTAATCGAACTCCTATTTTCTCCATAGCTTTTGATATTAAGCATTATCCAATTATAAATATTTAAGTTTGATAATTTATGGGAATTTATTTTTAATTTACTTTTATTTTAAAATTGAAGAGAAAGAGGACAGGTGATTTACTGGCTTCTGGAAATTAAAAATAGAGGAGAGGAAACTAGCATGCTTGGATTCTTGAAGTGTGAAGAATTATTTAGGGTAGATGAGCTTTTCAAATATGATTAAGTGAGTTTGGGCTTTGATAATTGGGCTTAAGCTTAATTAAATAAATAAATATTTATAATTTTTTCCATTTCTAAGACTATTTTCTATTTAATTTAAATAAATTCAAATTTTTATTTCAAAAATTGTTTCTTTCCTAAACCAATATTATACATTAATTATATCAATTTTATAAAATATTATTTCTATATTTTTTTAACTAATTTTAATATAAATCTCCTATATTTATAATTCAAACCCATTTATTAAATCGATTACAACATTATTCTCTTTTAATATTTTAAAGTCCATTTTAATCAATTAAATTACTGTTATTAAATTTAATTACTACTTAAAATCTGGGTTGTTACAACTTTAAAATTATGAACCTTATGACAGCAAATCGTTTACTCAAAAATATGATATGCCATAGATATAAGACCCAAATGTGAATGAATCACAAGTGTGGACATATCTAAGTGCAGCACCCAAACAAACAAATAATCAATGTGTCAACTAGCGTAATATAAATATAGATATCCATGCAAAGGGAGGCTAGTATACATGTAATATGTATGAATGAATAGAGATATCTATGTACACTAGTGACTTGAGAAGTAAATATGAGCGTACCATTGAAAAGCTTGGGATAAGTTGTGCATATTCTCTCCTCGGACTCCCAAGTAGTATCATTTGGATTATGGCTCCATTGAACTCGAACAAGTTTGACAGTTTTGTTCAGAAGCCGTGTTATCATCTCTTTCATTGCCTTAACTTATCGGAGTGATATCATTACACGTCATGTTATAGTTTTAATACAATTATCCATAATATTCTTGAAATGTTTACTAACATTCTCTTCTTCATATAACCATTCTAGAATCCTCTATTTATGAGCATTATGTTTAGCAACACTTCTAAACTGTCTAAATAGTAATGGGTTGTCTATTTCCAAAAATTAAAAAAAATCCCAAAAGGAAAACATTTTTTTGTTTTTTGACATAAGTTTCTTCAAAACAAGATAGTAAGTGTTTATGTCAAGGTTTTTACGTTTCTAAAATCAATATTTTCCACAATTAATGTGGTAACCAAACAGACTCAAAGAAGGGTCCAACATATTTAATTTTTTATATATATTTACATCATTATTATTTATTTATAAAAACTCTTTTTTTCCCTTGCTCTGTTATACTTAGAAAGTTCAATGGGTTCAATTTACCCATAATTAATGGAAGTTTTACAAAAAATTTTTTACTCTTCTTTTTAATAAGGTAAATATTTCAAATTTCACCAACCGTTAGTTTGTAAAATCATCTTTTAGTCTCAAAAATATAATTTCAAAACTTATGTCATGTAGTGGACCCCTTTTTTTTAAGGGACAGTTTGGCACAGGTCCCTAATAAGTTTCAAAATACACAAAAACCCCAGTAAAATAAAGTTTGTAAATTAGGTCCCTAGAATTAAGTTACTGAATAATGACATACGCTTATGCAATTATTCAGTGAATAATTGCAGACATTTATGCAATTATATCAAAAAATTGCGGAAAATTCCGCAATTATTCATCCAAAAAATTGCGGAAATTTATGCATTTTTTTCAAAAAATTGCGGAAAATTCCGCAATTATTCACCCAAAAAATTGCGGAAATTTACGCAATTTTTTCAAAAAGTTGCGGAAAATTACGCAATTATTCACCAAAAAAATTGCATAACTATATGCAATTACTTAGTAACTTAATTCTAGGGACCTAATTTACACACTTTTTTTTACTGGGGTTTTTGTGTATTTTGAAACTTACTAGGGACCTGAGCCTAATATTCACTTTTTTTAATATGTTTATAAAAATTTCCAAATTCCAATTTTTTTGTGGAAAGAGATATTCATGTGGTTATTGCCTAATGTGTTGCCTACATATAGAAATTTATTAACAATGGCTCATTTCTTTTAGCATGAACTTGCTTTATAAAGTGAGGCCAATGTCTCCTAACTTTCCCTTTAGATCACTTTACTTTAGTATTATCCTCCTCAAATAAAATGTGATGTTTCAAAACCTTCCTAAGGTTTCCGCTTCCAATCATTATAACATTTATAGCTATCGGCTGTTAGCCCTTCTCTATTTTTCCTAACTAGTCATCCCTATATACTCCATATCATTGTTAGCCTTCACTTTATTTTAAAAAACCATTAAAGTTCATAGTCATGAAGCACTTAATCCAAATTTTATCTTTGAAACTATAAACTTAGAAACTTTAACTAAATACAACGATTGCTTGGTTTCCAAAAGAACTCATGAAAAACTCCCCATTTTAACCAACTTTAACGGTAGATATCATACCTTTTAGAACTATAATTTAGTATTAATTAAGTTCAAAAGTCAATGCTAGCAAGTTAAAAAAAGATCATTTTATTTAAACAGCATGTTATTTCATTCTTTTCAAATAGTAAGAGTCAAGTTTTTGTTGCATAAATAGTCATCAAATCAATTCGCCCTTTTAAGGCCTTTTTTACAGTATAGATTTACTTCTTAAAATGTAGGATTTTTAACTCAAACCATTTATTAAATTTTGCATTCAAAAAATCAATTGATATACCAAACCATTTTTCAAAAAATGCATCATTACATTGTTTCTACAACATCTTTTACAACTTTAAACAATAAAAACTAGAGTAGACAAGATAACTTTCATACTATTACTTTCCTATTACTACTATTTCCACTTTAAATTTTAGCGAAGACTCTAATAGCATATGAGAGTAACATTTAAAGATACGTGCAACTACAGCACATATTTATCAAAACTATTCCTTTGTTTTTCCTTTAATTTATTACATCGTTCCTAATTAGGTTGTTTTAATATAAATTTCTAACAATACTTATATTAGATTTCCTAATGTTGCTACTATATAAATTCCTTCTGCCTAAATTGCCTTTATTTAGATTTCTTCTCCTTATATAGCTCTTTCTCTCTTTTATTTGGTCGTTTTCTTCATTGGATAATTGCAGTGCGTTCGCCTACTGCTTTAGCTATTGGGCTTTTCTCCATTAATATGAAACTGTTTACTTTTTATGTATAAATCTATTTCATTAATTTTTCTCTATATTTCTTTATACGGGTATATTCTTTCGATTTTCACTATTGGGTGTTTTTACCCTTTCATTTTCTTTACCTCGTTTAAATCAAGTACCATTCCATTTTTCCACCCGTTAAAAGGAATTTTAAAACTTTAAAATCTACAGAAATAGAAAAAATATTGAGACAAACATACTCCTTATTTTCTATCTATTTTAAAGAAGAGATTGTCAATTTCTCCTTATTCTTTACCAAAAACCCTTTGCTTCAAATTCTAATCAAGTCAGTTTTAGCTCCCTTTAGAAATTTTCTAAATGACTCGTTTAATTTATATTTCCTAAATTTCCTAGTTTTTCAAGAATTTAATTTTATAGGTTAATTTACATGGCGAAAAATTTAGTACCTACTTATTTTTCAAGAATGAAAACGTTTTAGTGATAGGATTTTTATTTTGAAATAAATTCTTTGAACGTCATCTCAAATAGTTTAAGAAAAATTAAAATGTTTTATTAAATTTTTTTACACGGGTCGGACCTAGAAATGGATTTTTTTTGTCTTTTCTTTTGGACTTCTCATATTTTCTAATTATTTTTCACTTATCTTCATTGAGAACATATTAAAATCCGGTTATCATCTTGTGGTGGTTAATGCATACCTTCTTGCGAGAACTTGCTCATTTCTATTTATACCTTACCTTAGAATATTTACAACATATATGTTCTTACTTCCCATCTATTTCCATGAAATGTGTGTCATTAATCGGCAATCCAACGAATCAATCATATGGCAGTCTAGGCCCAACAAAGGAGTCATGTACCATCTAACTTTTAAGGACCCTTATATATGTCGTGCTCATGCACTTCTTTAGTCAATATCTTACAATGTGGCCTACAACCCATAGGATAATTAGGGTAGGTGTATAGATTTAACAAAATTTATTGTTCCAACTCATAGTTACCTTATCCATCTCTTCAGAATATGGTCACAACTATTTCTATAGTCGGATTTTTTTAGTGTTTGGTATTGTATATATATATATATATATATATATGATTCTAGGTAAAACTACAAATACATTCACTCAGTGTTTCCTAATTCTTATGATCGACTAACCAAAGCTCGGATACCAAATGTGACAACCATCTCCAAAATGCGCCTAATTTTCGATCCAATAAAAGTTTGTCGAACCTTAGGTCTATTCAGGAGCAAGCTATTGGTTAGTATAACTGATTTAACAAAATAATATGTAGGCTATCTATCTATGCTTTCAGTTTCTAACATCGAAAGGAGTAAAATATAATAATAAAATAAAGAACCTATCTCATAAAACCAAATCGCAGGAGTACAATACCACAATAGTGCATAAAGCATGTTTGGTACAGAGTCTGCGTACATCATAACAACATAAATAAATAACTATAATAGATAATGGCCCACCAAGTCATCACCGTCCTCTCCACACTTATCGGTGTGCCTAACCTGTAGGTTGTAATGAAGAGGGACCCAGAACAACAATGTTTGATGAATGAAAACTTCAAGTTTATAATAACTATATATGGGTAGTAAATAATTGAACAAGTATTATCTATTACGTATTTATTATACTTTCCTAAGTATATCTCTCACTGTATGATAATGGCCATCCAAGCCTAACTCCATGATTATATATATGGATACAACGCAACTATGAAGTATATTAGGTTCAACAACCCATCTCCCATCCAATCATATCTTAATGGTGCGAGTGAAAGAACCTAGGTCACTTAAGACCTTTTAAATAAGGAATATGTAAACTCTTCAGCCATTCAATACCTAGTAGGCAGATTTCTATCCATGTAATATCTAGACCCATGATAAACTCCTCCTGGTACTTCCTAGCTAACATCATAGAAAATCTCTTAGAGGCCACTTAATATTTATTAGATAGGAAAAAGGCAAACCCTCTGGCTGTTTAGTGCCTCAACCCCGCAGCGGACCTCCCCCAAGACATTTTCTCTAACACACTTAAAAGGTAATTCCAACCATTTAATACTTCTTAATTAGGTAAGTGAAAAATCCTAACATCCATTTAGTACCTTAAACCTGAAGCAGAACCATCCTGCAATTACCCCATGCAAAAAGAAAATCTACACCATTTAATACTTCTTAAATAGGGAAGAGGCAGACCCAACAACCATTTAGTACCTCAACCCCGAAGTAGGTCCATATTAGGATTACCCAATGCCATTTATGAGGAATTTCCTAAGTCATTTAATACTTCTTAATAAAGAAGAAGCAAACCATAAACTAGCCATTTAATACCTCAATCTCGAAGCAGACTTCTCCTAGAATATCCCTGTCCTTATAGCATGTAACCCAGCTGTGACGTCCCATATTAGTCTAATTATTTGTAGGTTTTGGTAGCCAGATCAATTGGATAGACTTACCTTACGAAATTGGAACTAACTCATGTCCACCATGGGTACTTATTATAGGCGATGTCCCACATCAATTATAAAAGTGACACCGTTGGTAACCAATTTAGCTGGGAAGACTTCTAAGTGCTTTCAACTGACCTTGCATCCTTACAACTTAATCATGTTTCCACTACCTAATACTAAATGTTGAACTATACCAACATATACACACACCTCACTCGTAGTTAGGCATTTAAAGGCCTTAGAAGGGAAACTTCTTATTTCGCCTTTGTTTATGGATTGAATTCCACAATTATCCTTAACTCGTTTTATTAGAGTTATTGTTGATTGTTAATTGTCATTTATTTATTAGTTTCTATATTAAACACGTTATTTATTATATACAGGTTTGTAAATTTGATAGGATAATTTCAAATTTTAAAAGAATAAGTTATTATTACATTTTGGTCTAACATTAAATTATGGTTAGTTTATCTCTATATGTATTCGGGTAATTTTTATGTTTCTTATTTTGGGTGGTATGTTATTTTAGTGTGTCAACGACTACAATTTCTATATAAGTCCCAATCCAATACCGCAAATTACATAATAGGTAATATCATCAATAAATTGGCTCCACTAAATAAAGTTGTATATATTCAAATTGTAATCCAAAACATGAAATTCGTTTTATGTTAATATAGTAGAACCATGGTCTCTTTTTCCAAAGAAACAAATCTACAATACCAATATTTTATATTCCATTCATTTTTTTAAGTGTATAGCGTTGAAATGACAAAGAAAGCATATTTATTTTAACTGTCAAAATAGGCGGTGTAAACTATGGATATGAGGAAAAATCCCATTTTTCCCTACTTTGCACACCCATTTCTATTTTCCATATAGAATCTTTGTCATTACAAATAAAATTTGAGAGGTAGAATCAAATGGAATACAAAATATCCTTATTTTATAATAACATAATAATTATACTATTTTAGAATAAAACAATTAGAATTTCAATAAATCTCAAAATTTACATATTATAGGAAAATTTTAGGGTTTTGTTTTGATAAGTTTTCATATTCAAAATTTCCCAAGGCACAGTACAAATCCAAAAACAAACTACACAATTTAGTATTAAGGAAAAATTACGATTTCCACTAACACATAATCCCAAATGAAATCTCCTTGGATTTGCCTTCCGTGTTATTGCATATCTCTTCCTCCAATTTATCTTCTTTTTATTGTATATTATATAACAACTAGATTTATAGAATTTGGATTATGGGGTTTTAAAATATAGATTCATACGTATAAGATTTAGTACCTTTTCCCTTAGCTTATTTTCTTCAATTCTTCTCATAATCTCTGGATGTACGTATTTTATTTTTGATTTTGAGTTTTTGAAATTTATTAGAGAAAGGAGATTGGATAGAATCCCTTTACCAAATTTAGATTTGTATGAAGAAAAATCAAGAGGCTAACCTCTTGTTTATAGTTGCTTGGATGTGCTAAGACCGTCAGATTGATATCTTTAAATTCGGGTTGTTAAGGCCAACAACAACCCTTAACCGTCACACACCGATAGGTCGACTAGTTAATATGAGCAGTCGATCGCAGCCCATAGAGGCAATCGACCAGTGGGTACTAGCTACTTATTTATTATTATTATTATTCTAATTTGTTTTGAATTATTTTCAATCTGAAATCTTCAAACGTCGATAACTTTTTCGTTTGAACTCCGATCGCAAAGCTTTATATATGAAAGTTGCTCTGAAGATCACCACAAATGCAATATGGCAAGTTTCTTGGTCAATTTCTAACGTTTGATTAATTTTTATTTTTAGCTTTGTTATTAATTAATTAACTTTCTTACTAAATTTCATGTTCATTTTATGGGTGTCACTTGAGCTGTCAAGGCATGGGTAGACCATCATTAATACTCAGCTTAAGAAAAATGAGAAGTTTATTCATTGGTTGAAGTTGGAGATTGCTAGGACGACTATGTCGCACCTTAGAGATCCATTCGATGTTGTTGTAGATATGGCTCTAAGACTTTATCCTAAGTTGTCACTATAGCATTAGATTATGTTTAGCTGACTTGTTGGGTGTAGGTGACACATCTTGAGTATGGTTTTTGAGTATAAGTATAGATTTACTAGCTTATTAGTAGTATAAACTTTATGATGCATTTCACTCACCAGATGTATGTAAACCCCCTCTATCATTTTCTCCTTTTTAGTTGATAGGTCGATCGAGAGGACTGATGGTGACTTGGAGGCATGGTGATACAATGAAGATGCACATTTATTTATTTATTAGTTATCTCCTATTTATTCCTATACATTGGACTTTTCTGCTACTAGTAAAGAGATGTTGTAGTTTTATTTGATACAATATTGTTTGTCTGGGGTTGTACTACCTATTACTATTATATTATATTTTATTCCATCTACCATGAGTTTTTAGAAAATGTAGAATATTGTAGATAGCTCTGTGATCAGTTTTATAATTTATTTAAAAACGATCCAATGTCTGCGAAGTCTGCAATTTCAATTCCATTTTTATACATAGGACAGGACGTCATAGATGATGGGTTGTTTCATTTCGTATCGAAACTTGGTTCAGCTGATTCCTACTTAATTAGGGCATATGTGTTAACATAAAAAATTGATCAACATCCTAAAGTATGATGTAAAAGCACCAGCCTATTAGTACAAAGAAAATATAATAGAAAATAGCAGAAAAGTAAATGAGATACAGAGATTTTTATAGTGGTTCGGCAGTTAATTAAGCCTACGTCCAGTTTATAGCTTTGATTATTGGTTTGAACTAGCTTGAATGAAATTACAAGATGATTGAGAAAGAATTAGTCACAATTACAGGGGTTAGACTGATTCTAAGTCTTAAAATTGCCTAGAGTAGCTGCCTTGGTGACTATGGTGTAGAGGAAAGAGTTGAAGAATGGATAAAGATCCCACGTAGTGATATTAGAATCCCAATCCTTTCGTGGTTGCTCTATGGTTTGTATTTATAGGGGTAGTAGTAATATCGGATCAGAAATCCGCTACTAGAGAAGTCCATAGACTGGCCCAAGGTGGTATAAAAAATATTGTGATAACCTAAGTTATGGATTAGACTCGGTACCAAGCCAAGCCCTTGACTTGGGGTCGAGTCTAATCCTTAGCCATAACTTAGCTAAACCCATTTGTTTCGAGCTCCTTGCTTTATCTAGATGTCCTCTGTGTAATTTGGTATGTTATTAACAAGTTTTAATTATTAACTTTCCATGACTTGGGTTATTCCAGGGTTTGGACCGTCAAGTCTTCATTTCTTACGATTGGTTCTCTAGAACTCTATGAAACTTCATGAACATGCATAGAAAGACTCGTGGATCACTTGCCAGAAATATAAAGATGCCAAGACTTGGCATTTAAACTCTGTACCAACTATAAATCCTTAATTTGTCAGAATTCTTATCTCGTCAAAATCCTTAACTCATCACAATCCTTAACTCGGTACCGAGTTAAGGACTTAGTCCCATTTTTGGGTGAAACTTCTCCCGATTGTTTTCAACTTTCCTCTAAGTGTGCTTACCAAGTTTGGAGTAGTTTCATTGAGATTCTTAATGTAGTATCAAGTCAAGGAATTAGCTCCAAACAAGTGAAATTTTCCTAAGTCACTTCTTTAGGTCTTTTAAGAGTTCCCGCCAAGTTTCAAGTCATTTTGTCTTCGTCTTGACGTTCTAACTTCTGGTTGAAATTAGCTTGGTCAAAAACCCAATTAACAATTGCCCCTTAAAGTAAGCATTCATTGAAAACAAAATTGCTTTGGATCGAAACAAACCCTTAGCTGATATACTGTAAACTCTAGCTTGATCGTTTGAGCATCATCTCGAGACGTTGCTTTCGTTTGGTTGATTTTCCGTTAACTGTACTTTTAGTTACAGTTGAAATTCCATTCCTTTGCTTTGGCGATGCAATCTACACTTTGGAGATTACGTCGCGCTTTAGGTTGGTATAGAAACTCTTTCGTGATGATTTTAGGATAATGGCAATTTCGAAGGGAGAGGGTTGAAATTTTGGATTGTACTTAGCCAGTGGTGAAGATGAGTTTTGCCTCGGTTGAATGCACGTTGTTCCAAACTCAAGTTCTATTCTCTGGCCTTAACTCTCTCTTTTTAAGAATCTAGCTAAGTTCCTATCTTTGTTTGAATTCTAGTGTGATGATTTATTCCAAAATCGAACGTAGTGGATGATTCCATTGTATCACTTTTCCTATTTCTGCACTTCTAGTGATCCTAAAAAGAAAAGATTTCTACGTCGCTCCAAACAGCGACTCCGTTATCGATTTCTCGTCGACAACGGGTAAGTCTTAAAAAGATAATACTAGTGTATGACACAACTCATTTCCCTTGTTCCAACAAGCTATTTACACAGGATGGTCCATTTGTGGTGTTCGGGACACTGGACTCTCTTTGTACAGGTAACACACTACACTTGCCCAGGTCAATGCTCGAAATTCGATTGGTCAACAGATGTCGACTTCCTTTGGATTCTAGGCATTGTTCATGCAGGAATATTTTTCAAACTAAAACATGCCTAAGGGTGTTGAACGTCGAGTTTACTATTAGAATTTTTTTTTCATCTCATCTTTAGTCTGGCAAAGGAACTTCCACTCCTCTAGAAGTTGGATCCTTCACAGCTTCGGCTTCAGTTTTTATCCCTATCATTCCAGGGCGATTGATTATGGCTGAATTGTAAGGCTTAATTGCTTTTGTAGAGCTATTGCTTGATCAACCTCCTTCTCTAAATGAGTGCACGGCCTTAAGATCCTTGGACAAACAAGGAGGAGCAAGAAGGGATTCCGTGAAGTTTATTGTTCCGTCTGCCTTCTTTTTAGTTGTGCTTACGCATAAGCGGCCTCCATTGTCTCGCGAGTTTGTGTTGATAGATAGAATCCCGGCAATTTCTTTGGTTATTTTCTATTTAGGCTCAGTCGAGTTCATTTTGAACAAGTGTAGGTGTATATGCCCTAATCCATAGGGCTAATCAATCTGAATATCAAGTCCATACATTTTCGAGAGACTAGGTTTCCTGAGCAATACGTTTGACTGCCCCCAGCCTGATTCGCACGATAGTTCCCATCTTTGGGAACTAGTGGATTTTTTATTTAATTCTAAGATCCAAATTTTTAATGCTGTTAATTCCTTGATAGCAATCGACTTCTCCCCAATTGACATCATCAGCTAGTGTCATCTTTTTTCGTAGTAAATCTTTTCAAGCCCAGGGTTGAGATCCTTGATGTTGTGAATCTTCGGTCAGTGTCAAATTCCAAAAGGTAGGGCTAAAGATTCGATCGAGCTTCTACTTTTATCTTCAAGTGTAATGATAGTCCCATTCTAGGGTTTCTCCTTAGAATCACAATCTTCGGGCGCTGGCATATTCGAGCAAGTTGGGACTAACTGATCTGGTTGGCCCATAAGCAGGTTATCAATCCTTCTTGTCATCACCAGATTTCGGTGACGACAAATTTATGTAGGTCAAAGCTGAATAATCAACCTAGTTCCTCATTTAGTTTTGAGAACCTTTTCCCTGTCGTCGATCTCCAGGCAATAATTAATTGTTGAGACTAGGTACTTCCTCTCCCCATCCTTTCCTATCTTCAGGCAATGGTTGATTTTTGGAGGTTAAAGTTTTTCCTTTTTAACACCGCCAATCTTAGGACAATGCCAGACTCCTAAGGGAGGGAAGTTAGTTCCTTCTCGACGTCTCCCGTCTTCGAGCAATGCTGAGTTCCTAAAATTTAATACCTTCATTTCCCTAGGTGGCAATTTGTTGCCTGAAAGCTCTGCTTTATAAAACGGTACTGTTATCAAACCAACTTTGTGATTATTAGGGTTTGGACTTAGCAAAGTTTACTTTGACCAAGTACCGATGCGCCTATCCCTGTTCGTGGGACTAGCCATTTCGAACTTCTATATTTGGCGTTTGTGAAATGTGGGGAAAATGATTCAATTGCCCTCGGTCGGGCACTCAATCCTACTTTGAAATTGAGGAAGTCTGGTGATTTAACTCCCGACTTTCCATGTATTTCCTACTTGTCCTTTGTCATGTGTGCCTTGCTTGACTGCTAACATCGTCACAGAAGTCATGTTCATGTGTTAGTTCGTATCTCCAAGAACTGGTGATTTGGCTACTTGGTTCCAAGTAATCTTTCCTTGAGACTACTTATCTTTGGGTTGTGTCAAAAATCTTTCCAAGTTGAATAGTGGAAATTCAGTCGTGTACTAATTTACTAGTACACGAGCAATTCGACCCTCGAGATTTTCCTTCAACACTACCTTATCTCTGGGTAACGGTTGATTCTTGTGATGAAGGGTTGAACCACTCGATTGATCAATGAATGGTTATGTCTTCCCATTATTGCCTATCCTCGGGCAATAGTAGTTTTCTGAACACAAGGGTAGAAACTCAATTGAGTACAACCTTCTATCTTCAGAAGCTAGTGTAAATCAATGGAATAGGGATATTTAGGCTAAATTAATACTAGAAGGGAGGTGAATAGTATTTAATAGATTATATGAATATTACTCAAATTCTTTAAGATTTTACTTGGAATGATGGAACTAATAATCACAGAAACAATCACAGAATCAAAGCACAGATAAAAGCAAATGCAGTAAAACTAAAAAGGAAAGAACACATCAGGATTTTATACTGGTTCGGAGTTACCCTACATCCATTCCTACACAATTCCTTGTGCGGATTTCTTTTCAACTCGTAAATGCAAAACAATATCGATTTCAAGGCTACGAGACACACCTCTAGAATCTCGGTCTCTAGGTAGAGCCACTTGATTTCCGAGCCACATGCACACCCACTAGATTTACGAGCTATTAAGGACACCAAATTGATTTAACTAGGCTACAGTCATACCTGCTTGGATTTTAGGATATCAAACACATCACAAAGTATAAGAGTATGATCTGATAGAGTTTACAGACTTAAATATTTGATCTTGATTACAATCGATGCTATAACTCTTGAATAGCACCTGATCTTGAGAGAGATGAGACAAATCATAGAGTATATGAAGGAGAATCAAACTAGTAATTATGAATTTGATTTTAGTTGAATTTCATTAGAGTTTCGAGAGAAATTGTTTTAGAATTCAAGAAAATGAAAAAAGGAGAGAAAAATATGGAAGTAGTTAATAAAAATTTGTTTGGAAGTTTGGTATATATAGAAAAACAATGGTCATGTCCATTCACGAAGAGAAATGACAAAAGGACACTTCCATTCAAAATTTGAATTTTGAAATTTATGGCTAGTATGTCGACATATGGGATTTGGATATGTCGGCATATCCTTTACAAAATTGAAAAATACTTTATAAAAATTATTTTGAAAATCATTGCTTTATAAAATAATTTGATACTTTATAGAATCATTTGAATATAGTTTATACATATTTTAATCAAAATATAACTTAATAAAACTTTATAAAATAATTTTGAAATATTTTATAAGAATATTTAATATAATGTAAATAATATATATAAAATCAATATAGTTATAAATTATTAAAGTATAAACAAAAATTCAATATATATAACTTAAAAACATTAAAATAATATCTTAATAAGTATAAGAGATTTGAAAATCATTTTGGAAAATATTTTAAAGAGATTATTTTTAAAAATAGAATATTTGAAAAACAATTTTAAAACAAAAATTAGAGAAGACGAGAGAGATCAGAAAAGTGCTATCGAGGTTTTAACATAAATTTTATGACTCTATAACTTATTTGGAATATCTTGAAATCTGTAACTCTTCAATACTCATGAGTATTCATTCTTGAACCCTTGAAACTTTATATTAACATCTTGAATCTACAGTCGATATCAGCATCTTGGTAATGGATAGTTTTCTTAATCAATAGCTGTCTAATATCATGTATTATATACTATATATATCTTGATAAAACATTAGTATCTATATTTTATATAATGTCCTATAGTTGTTATCATCAAAACCAATACCTAAGGTACTAACAATCTCTCCCTTTTTGATGATGACAACCCTGTATATAAAATATTATAACATCCCCTGAGTTACAAAACTCCCCCTTAATCTATGCCTAGATTTTATATATTTCTCCCCCTTTGTCATCAACAAAAAAATAACTAACTAAAACTATAACTCAAATACTAACTCTTGCTATAATCCTAACCCTAACTTTCCTAAATAAAGTATTAATCAGTCTGTATAAGAGTTATATATAATGATTATAAGAAAGATTATATACAAACAATAAATAATATGTAAAATGAAATAATCAATTCAAATATTCATCCAATCAAACAAAGTTTATGTCATACTACATTCAAAAAAATCTACACAAATCAAAACCAATCAAATCCAAACCAAACTAAGTATTATTATTTATGTACAATCAAACCTATTTAAACTAGAAATCAAGGAACTTCAACCCATCCATTAGTGCCGAAGATTGGATCTGCTTTGATAGCATCCTAATCTTCATCATCTTTGTTGATGGTACACTTTGGATTGGTGGTTGGTTCTTGTTTGTTTAAGGTAGAAATCATCCATTGAATCGCGTCGAAATGCCTTTCTTGCTCCTTGATCATCTGCGTTTGGCTCAATTCTAAGTGCCTCTATTTCTTAGGATGAAAGAAAGAATTTTCTTGAATGATTCAAGGGTTTGTTCAAGGTTTTCGATTAGCTTTTGGTTAGGAAAAGCCATTAATTTGGTTTTAGAGTTTAGGAATGCAAGATAAGAAGAAAGGGAGTAGATAATAATGATTCTTTAGTTTTAATAAATAATTAAAGAAGTGGAAATTCGTTGGAAATGAATAGACATTTGTTGTCTATTCAATTTTCAAAATTAATTTTTTTTGAAAAGTTACCGTTGTATGTCAACATATATGCAGAAATTTTCAAAACAACTGTACTTTGGTATTCTAATATATTTAGCTTATACAATTATACTATTATGTTTTTCAGAGATGTTAAATAATGTATGATAACAAGGAAATAAATTTTCACTAATACTTTGATAGAGATTGCATAGAATACAAAGAAATGAAAAGATACATAAGATTCAACATAAATTAAAACTAGAAAATCCAAATATAAGATAGTTTAAACAACTAGAAAGATACAGATGAAGGTGATGAAGAACTACCAAGCTTGTGGTTGATTTTTCTAGAGAATTTATCCATTTTGTTGGAAATTGAAGTAAATTTCTTTGAAAATTATTTCTTAAGCTTCCTTTGGTTATAGACGATCTTCTCTTGATTTTTAATAAGATCTTTGTTGGATGGATTTGGTGGCATATTTATACTTTCAAAAGAAGTATCCTCCTCCTCTTCTTATTCTTCCTCCTTGACTTCCATTTCATCTCCTTCCTCTTCCTCCTCTTCTCATATTTCATGCTCTCTTCCCAAGCCAGCCTTGGTTCCTTATCCGCAAGCATTTCATAAGGCTCGAAAAAGGGTGAAATATGCATAAGTGAAATGTTGGCCTTGTCAAATATTTTTTGAGGTATTGTTTTCTTTCCTTTAGGGTTAACACCAAAATAATTGAAAACACGAGTAAGATACATACCATGAAATGGTGTGTTTTCATGTTTATAAAGATTCTTAGGAAAAAGTCCATCCAAAATGACTTGAGAACCATTTTTGTTCTATCGACCATAAATTGCGAAAAGAGCTTTGAAAACTTTTTGAGTCGGGTTATTATAATTATCCATTCTAGGAGTGATACTTTGTTGCAAAAGAAGGCTTAAAATTCTTGCTTTTGGACGCAAGTTTTTATTTTTGAATTCAAAATCATCATCACTTTCGAAAATATCATGAATTATTTCACGATTTTGAAAATCAATTTGAAAAAATGAAAGGTCCATTCAACTAGATTTGCATCCAAGAAGGTGACCCAAAAGTTCACAGTTTAAAACAATTTGTGTCCCTTTGACACTACTCCAAACTTCTCCTTCTCTACCATCATAAAAAATTTCTTTTACATTTGCATAAAACAACTTTACTAACTTTGGATAACAAACAATATCGTTTTGAGAAGCATCGATTAAACTAAGAATTTCATTTTGCAAACAAAGATTGAAAAGGTATAAGTAGGAAAACCTTCAAAAATAGCAAATCTTCCAGGAAAGACTTTTCCAAAAGAAATACTCTATATAGGCTTGAATGAGTTCTTGATCATTGTAAAGATATTCTTTTATTTTCTTAGAAAGCCTCATAGTTGCCTTAGTATTGCTTGAGGATGCCATTGAAGAATAGTTTGAATAGATAAGAGAGTTCATGATTTTTTGAATTTGAAAATGAAAGTGTGAAATGAATGGATGGAGATAAAGTAAGTAAATAGAGAATCAAAGGACATGTTCTCTGGTTAAAAGGCAACTTTTCAGAGTATAGGAGTTGGTGACAAGGCGGAGGGAAATTCAAATTTTGAAAATGGAATTGAAATTTTGTCTACATATGTCGACATATGCTAGTGGGGTATGTCGACATATAGGTCGAAATTTTCAGAAATGATTTTTGTTTCTATATCCTATTTTATTATATAGGTCTAATTATAGTAATTCTATTTTTAGAAAAATAATTTTATATTATTATTTAAAACATATAAAATATTTATATTTAAGGTATAATCATACAATATTCAGCTAATATTATTATTAATCTATGGATATTCCTAACAACCAATAAAGCAACCAAAAGAAAAGAAATATTCATTCAAGAAATAAATAAAAAAGTTTTGATATATTAAATGCGTACCTTTTCCTGATCCATTTCACCATTTTGTTCTGAATTGTGTATTGTTGTGAAGCACATGTTAGCAATTTCTGTACCTGATTCATTATCACTTGAGGATGTATCTGAATCATCTAATGTTGCAGTATAGGCTCTTCTCCAATTTCTGAATGAATCAGTGTTTGGTGTAATTTTCAGTTTATCGGGATATGGACGGCCTCGTTTTAAATAACAAGAGTCATCGCAATTATTATATTTAATGCCATTTCCGTTTCCACTTCTACTTCCTGGATTTTTGTTGTCATTTCTTTTGAAATTGTTCATCTTCCTATATTTTATAAATTTTATGAAATTCCTTGTAATGTAAGAAATTTCTTCATCTTCATCACTATTTGAATCCAGATTATCAATCATTGCATTAAAAGCTGTAGATTTCTTCTCTATTGGTTTGCTTTCTCTCCCGCCCTGCATTTGTGCTTCAAAGGACATTAAATTGCCAATTAACTCTTTAATTTTTAGAGTGCTAATGTCATTAACCTCTTTGATTGCAAGATTCTTTTGATCCTATTCAGAAGTAAGTGAATTGAGGATTTTTCTAACTTGATCCTCTTCAGAAACACTTTTACTTAGTGTAATAAATGAGTGTACTATATCTTGGAATCTACTATACATATCAGATATGGTCTCATTTTGAATAATTGAAACTAGTTTGTTAACATGGAAATTTTGGCATGTTTAACCTTACTTGTGCCTTCATGTGTAACTTGCAAAGTTCTCCAAATTTCAAATGTAGACTTACATATAGATACTCTATTAAATTCATTTCTATTTAGTGAACAAAATAATATATTCATATCCTTAGAGTTACTTTGTGCAACTGCATTTTGGTCAGCAGTCCACTGTGCAAAATTAGTCACAAGTTCAGTGTACTCGGTTTGTGTGATATTTCAAGTGTCTAAACCAATGGACTATAAACAAATTTTCATTCTACGTGACCAATATGTGTAATTACTGCACATAAAAAGTGGAGGTCTAGCAGTAGATTGTCCTTTAACAAATGAGTTGCTAATAAGTGTTGAATATGCTAGTATATGATTTTTATTTGATGATAATAAACATATATATATATATATATTCATTTAAATGTATTTTTTATTGCACTATTTTATTTTTCACATAATTATATAAATATTTGTTGAATAAAATAAATAACATAGTATGTAAATTCAAACAAATATTTTATTACAATTTTGAATAGTACCAATTTGAGCTCTCACTATATATACACAATTTTAGTTACATTACAATTTCGATTACATCACAAATTTCAATTTACAATGTTCACCTCACTACATATCACTCATTAACTCGTATTTATCTTCAACTCTATTCCAGATTGAATCCAGCATCTGAATTATCTGCAAAATAAACACTGACACGGTAAAATTGAAAAATAAATATTTTTGCAGTGTAAAATAAAATGTGCGTTTTGGAAAATATTATTTGCCTCAGTTATTTGGGTTGTTCATCATCATATTTATTTTGAATTCAACTTACAAGAACAGCTTGTAACATGCACAGTGTATCACTGTACATGCCACAAGGTCGTGCACACCAAAATACACTTGATAAAATTGTAGGGACAGGTGAGCACATGGTCAAACCCGAGCCATTAGCTGGATTCAACTCAGGTGCAATACAAAAACATCACAAAATTGTCAAGTACAAGTTCTCATGCAACAAGAATCCAAAACCAACATAAAACAAGACTTGACCAAAAATCCAATATGTACACATGAGAACAGACTCGACGGTGAAGTCATGAAGCAATACAAAGAAATCGGTTCAAGGAAATGGTTACTGCACTCATATCAAACCGTACTTTGAACAGAACCTCAATATGACCAGACGACATAACAATGAAGATCAGGCTCAACACATCAATGAACCCAAACCACCAGCAAATGCAAAATCAACCAAATACAGCAACCAACCCATACCTGTACAGACCATATCAGAAGAAAGCAACAAACATGCACAAGTCAACATACTCACATGACAAGGTGGTGAACTAGTTACAACACGTACAAAGGGCGGTACACATGAAGTATTAACCAGAACCAAACTGCACACATGTATACATATCAGAAGCAACAAAGTTTCATGTTGAAAACAATGCACATCACAAGTCCAGAATGCAGAATGTACAAGGCAACATAATACAAATGAATACAAGCCCAGACTCAATATCAAACTACCATACATATGTATACATATGTATACACACATGTATAAACATATATATATGCAGTGACACACAACATATGCATATAGTCAGATACAAAACTCCATGATGCAACAATTCAACTCCAAACTGCATATCTCCAAGTGGTGACAACATGATTCAGAACAGAACAGAAGTAACATCCATCAACCCAAACTTCAAGGGCAACAAGTACAACATGAAGACTAGGATTAAAGCAGTGGAAATCAAACAAGCGTACACAAGACTTCAAACAATAGGTATAAAGGCATGAACCCACACATGCACAGTTGACTCGAAGAAACTGTTAGCACTCAAAAATACAACAGTGGGAAGAGCATAACAATTGTGAACATGGATACAACATACATTTGAAGACCAGACTCCAAATTCAACTCAATGCACAGACCATTTCAACATACTCGGGTGGACAAAGTTACAAAATAATCAAACAATTGCAAGTAGCAGTTCGAACAAGTCAGAGGTCTTTCAAATATCATCGAACTCAAATGCCAAGACAAACTTCACGAAGTCAGTAAATTCAAAATAACAAGGTAGCATTTTGAATGAAGTCACAAGTCAAGGCCGAGATAAAATTCAATCAGAGGTCACATGGAACAGCGAATGGAATATTAAACAAGTTGGCAATAAAGAACGGAGGAATTCAAATGTGTTTAAGCAAATCCATATATATCGAAAACATATTCAACCGGTGATAAAATGAACAAGTCAGAAAAATATAACAATCGTTCAAGCAAGAATCGAATGGCAAAGCAATACAAGTGATGAGTTTCAAATCAAATATACGAACGAAAACCTAGGGACTTTAATCCCTATTTAAACCCAAAAATCATCATCGACAAAATGAACAGATTCGAGTTCAACGAAAAAATCACAGAGCCAAGTTTCAAATTAAATCCCAAATCAATAACTCGAATCGAGTTCGAACCAAAGCAATCAACAGAGGAATTAAAACGGAAAAAATCACATATCAATTTCTCAGGTTCGAACTCAACTGAAGCAACCGCACATGCGCTCAAGCCACTAGTCGATTGACGAAGCAAATCACTTCAGTATCTTGTCTTCAATCACAAAGCCCTAGTATTTACGAGCAAATGAGGCAGGCTTTGATTTCACAAAGTATAGAAGGATAGACCGGATATCCTACTAAAAAGAAAAAAAAGGACGTCTCTTTGATTTAAGATTTGGGCTGCCCTTTATTTTTATTAAGCTCAATTATAAAATTAGGGTTTTGCTTTTGTTTTGTTTTATCTGTAATTTTCTTTTAAACTTTTGTAAAATTCTAGTCGTGTGACTAGGTTACGAACTACGGTGGTGTAGTTCAAGAATTCACAACTCGGTGGCTGAGTTGTGGCAGGGTTTTGAGCGTAGAGTTAGGTTAGTCGATAGTGGGTGTCGTAAGTTTATGTATGTAAGCGTCTGACTACTTAATTTCTAGTAGAAACCTTGGGGGCAGCACGTAGGCAGGGTTTTGCCGAAGCTGGGTAAATTTGTGTTGTTCTATTTCTGCTTTTATTATTCTGCTATTATCTGTGCTGCAATTATTTTATATATTTCCGCATTAATTTTTATTATTATTAGTATCACCCTATTCACCCCCCTTCTAGGGTGAAATCGATCCTACAAGTGGTATCAGAGCTAGGAACAAAAACCAATTTTTATTTTAAAATTTTGTTTTTTCAAAAACAAATTTTTGTTTTAAAAAATTGATTTTTTAAGTGGCTTCTTTTAATAATGCTTTTGCTGAGGGTCGGTCTATAGTTAGGCCACCCATGTTCAATAGTGAATATGCTTACTGGAAAAATAGAATGAAAATTTTTCTGAAAACTATAGATGCATGGAATAGTGTTGAGATAGGATATAGGACACCAACTATAGTGGTAGATAATCAAGAAATTGAAAAACCGATGGATCAATGGACAGATCTTGAAAATAAACTACAGAATGCTAACGCTAAAGTTATGAATTCTATTATTTGTTCATTAGATCAAATTGAATTTAATCGTGTCTCACATTGTCTAGCTGTGCAGGAAATTTGGCACACAGATGAAGTGACTCACGAAGGAACATCTCAAGTCAAAGAATCTCGCCTTGCCATGCTTAGTAGCGAATACGAGAACTTCATAATGGCCAAGGATGAGAATGTCAAAGAGATGTATGGACGACTTTCTAATCTCGTATATAAATCAAAAGCTCTCAAAAAACCATACACGGAATTGGAAATAGTCCGAAAAATCCTCAAAGCCCTTCCATGAAATTTTGAAGTGAAAGTTACTGCCATTCAAGAATCAAAAGATCTGAAACAAATAAAAAGTGAAGAACTCATCGGAAATCTCACCACTTATGAGCTAGAAATGAAATTCAAGGAAGAACGTGAAGGAGGTGATACTCGAAAGAAATCAATGGCTCTCAAAGGAATAATAGAAAGTGATGATGATGATGATGGAGCAGCTGAATTGGCACTGTTAACAAAGAAATTCAAAAGGTGGAACCACAAATACGAAAATCCAGCTCTAAATCAACAATTGAAAAGCATAATAGTCAAAGTTCTAGACAACCCAGAAGAGCAAGAGATCATTTGTCACAAGTGCAATAAACCTGGTCACATCAAGCCCAATTGTCCTTAGAATCGACTCGGCCAAGGAAAGAAATCGAAAAGGAGAAGTTTTGCAGCCACTTGGAATAAAAGTGATGATGATAATAAAAGCACTAGCAGTGAGAGTGAAAAAGGAGATCTGTGTCTTCGAGGTGATACAACTGACAGCGATGATGACGAGCCTAGCGAGGTATCGAAACTGACTCACTCACAATTACTTATATATTTTCATGAAGTAAATGGCTTTTTTGAACGACTTAGGGAGAAGTACGCTAAACTTGAATCGCAAAAGGATAGTTTGATAGAATTAAATAAATATCTTGATCAATTGGTTAAAAACTATCGAAATAAGAGCCCTAAGTGTGATAAGTGCCCATCATTCGAAGAAGAAATTAAAAAATCAGAAATTAAAATTAAATCACTTAAAAATGAAATTCTGATTTTGAAAGAAAGTGAAAATACCAGGAGAGAAAATTCTATTAAAAAGTGCACTCTATTATTGAATGAAAATGAATCCCTCAAAACACAAGTCCAACAATTGTCTACAGCTTTAGGAAAATTTTCAAAAGGAGAAAGATTGCTAAATATGTTATTAGGGAAGCAAACTGTTAATACTATTAGGCAAGAACTTGGGTATAATCAATCTGAACGTGTTAGAAGCGAAATTAATCAAGTCAATTCCAAGTGCACGATTTGTGGAAAAACTGGACACAATCACAATAATTGCTGGTGTAGACCCAAATACATGAAAACCATACCAATTTGGGTTCCAAAAGGCACGAATATAAAATCCCTTAAAGTCAAACAAATCTGGGTGCCAAAAGGAACAAATATAAATTGCGTTGGGTCTACTCAAACATATTTTTCAAAATCTTTTGTCACTAACAACCATGGACCTATAAAAACAAATAGGTCACAAAAATCTTCTCTCGTGTAGGTGTGGTGGCAAGATAAAGAACAATAAGAGTGATACCTGGATTCTGGCTGTTCCAGGCACACGACGGACGACAAATCTATGTTCCTTAGCCTAGTACAAAGGTGGAAGAATCACAATGGGCAACAACGAAAAATTATCGGTAAAGGTAAAATAGATAACTGTACATTTATCTTGAACGGTATATTAAATGTGAAAATCTGCACCATAATCTGATTTAATTCAGCTAGTTATGTGATAAGGAAATAAATGTTGATTTTGATTCTAATTTGTGCAAAAAATTTGACCAATCATCTTTTCATCCTTGAACTAGTTCATATAGATTTGTTTTTGGACTAACGATATTGCAAGTTTAGGTGATAAGAGATGTTGTTTTGTATTGGTTGATGATTACTCTAGATACACATGGATATATTTGTTTATCTTATTGCTTCTAGATCTGACACTATGTTCACTGTTTGTTTATTTGCACGGTTTCAATTCAAATCCTAAAGAATTTCATTTAAAAGCTGTAAAAGGATTATAAGGTAATTGTTGCAACTTCACGGTTTGGTCTATGATATCTATCTAATGATAACCTTGAGTCAAAGGGAAATTCAGATGTAGTTTACACTGATAATCTAGTTGATAGAAAAAGTACTAGTGGAACATGCTTTATGTTGAGACATTCATTAGTTGCATCAATTTCAAAGAAAATATCTGCATATTTTTTATTTCAACTAATTTTAAATTAGCAGAATTTTTTTTATTTTTTTTGAAAACCCCTTCCAGAAAATAGTTTTTGTTGACTTCGTTTCAGATTAGGCATTTTAGAAATTTTGATTTTATAATTATTTTTGGATTTGATCTTAAATGACTACATTAACTAATCTGACTCCCTACTGATTATCAAAAAGATAAATAGTGATTTAAAAAGTGATGAGTGTTGATATTAATCATATATTATGACTTGAGACAGTATATTTAGTAAATTTCTTTAAAAATTTAAACAAGATTTTTAATAACTTTTGTTGGTAAAAATTCCATGACCATCTCTATTTCTATCATATTTCTAACGACCATCACTCATCAAAATCCAATATAGTATGTCAATATGTGGTATTTTAAACAGGAAATTATTCGTTTTTATTTTATTTCTTTTTTTTAATAAAAACATCCAAAGTATTCACCCTCATTTAAAAGTCCTCATGGTTATGCATGGGTGAATTACTTGGAATATTTGTTTATGTGCTTTCATGCTCATTTAAAAGTCCTCACGGTTATGCATGTATGGAACACATATCAAAATTGGTTATCAAATAGACAAGTTGATTCTAATGCCATTTAAAAGTCCTTACGGTTATGCATGGTTAGAAGATGTTTGAAATTCATTTTTTTTATAAAAATTGGGAATACTACTGATCTCATTTAAAAGTCCTAATGGTTATGCATGGTTAGTAGATATTCAAATTCCTGATATAAATATACCACAAATAGACACAACTATATGGTTTTATATACCGACATCACCCATATCATTCTAAAGTGGAATATGCGCCTAACAGAGTATTTATGATTTTTGTTTGATTTTTTATTGAAATTTAATATTTATACTCTATTGGGTATTAATGGTGTATTAATGTCTATCACTTTATCTCTATTTTTCTAACACTATTACTCTTTTGCTGATAACAAAAGGGGGAGAGAAAAGTTAAGATTTTGGTAAATAAAGTTCAAATATTTTATTTTTTATTTGCATATCATCATCCAGGTTCATTTGCATATTTTTTATTTTCATGCATATATGAAGGTGGAGCTTTGGTGTAGGGGGAGCAAATAGATTTCGTACCAAATACATTTAATAAATTCAAAATCTTAAATATATATTTGTTATCATCAAAAGGGGGAGATTATTGAATATGCTAGTATATGATTTTTGTTTGATGATAATAAACATATATATATATTCATTTAAATGTATTTTTTATTGTACTATTTTATTTTTCACATAATTAAATAAATATTTGTTGAATAAAATAAATAATACAGAATTTAAATTCAAACAAATATTTTATTCCAGCAAATATTTTATTACAATTTTGAATAGTGCCAATTTGAGCTCTCACTATATATACACAATTTCAGTTACATTACAATTTTGATTACATCGCAAATTTCAATTTACAATGTTCGTGTCACTACATATCACTCATTCACTCTTATTTATCTTCAACTCTATTCCATATTGAATCCAGCTTCTGAATTATCTGCAAAAATAAACACTGAAGCAATAAAATTGAAAAATAAACATTTTTTGCAGTGTAAAATAAAATGTGTGTTTTTAAAAATACTATTTGCCTCAGTTATTTAGGTTGTTCGTCGTCATATTTATTTTGAATTCATCTTACACGAACAGTTTGTAACATGCATAGTGTATCACTTTAAATGCCACAAGGCCGTGCACACCGATATACACTTGATAAAATTGCAGGGACAGGTGAGCATAAGGTCAAACCCGAGCCATTAGCTGGATTCAACTCAGGTGTAATACAAAAACATCACAAAATTGTCAAGTACAAGTTCTCATGCAACAAGAATCCAAAACCAACATAAAACAAGCCTTGACAAAAAATTCAATGTGTACACATGAGAACAGACTCGACAGTGAAGTCATGAAGCAATATAAAGAAATCAGTTCAAGGAAATGGTTACTGCACTCATATCAAGCCGTACTTTGAACACAACCTCAATATGACCAAACCACATAACAATGAAGATCAGGCTCAACACATTAATGAACCCAAACCACCAGCAAAAGCAAAATCAACCAAATATAGCAACCAACCCAGACTTGTACAGACCAGATCAGAAGAAAGCAACAAACATGCTCAGGTTAACATACTCACATGACAAGGTGGTGAACTAGTTACAACATGTACAAAGGGCAGTACACATGAAGTATTAACCAGAACCAAACTGCACACATGTATACATATTAGGAGCAACAAAGTTTCATGTTGAAAACAATGCACATCACAAGTCCAGAATGCAAAATGTACAAGGCATCATAATACAAATGAATACAATCCCAGACTCAATATCAAACTACCATTCATATGTATACATATGTATACACACTTGTATACATACATACATACATATATATATATATGCAGTGACACACAACATATGTATATGGTCAGATACAAAACTCCATGATGCTACAATTCAACTCCAAATTGCATATCTCCAAGTGGTGACAACATGATTCAGAACAGAACAGAAGTAACATCCATCAACCCAAACTTCAAGTGCAACAAGTACAATATGAAGACTAGGATCAAAGCAGTTGAAATCAAACAAGTGTACACAAGACTTCAAACAACAAGTATAAAGGCATGAACCCACACATGCACAGTTGACTCGAAGAAACTGTTAGCACTCAAAAATACAACAATGGGCAGTGTATAATAATAGTGAACATGGATACATCATACATTTGAAGACCAGACTCAAAATTCAACTCAATGCAGAGACCATGTCAACATACTCGGTGGACAAAGTTACAAAAATAATTTAACAATTGCAAGTAGTAGTTCGAACAAGTCAGAGGTGTTTCAAATATCATCGAACTCAAATGCCAAGCAAACTTCACGAAGTCAGTAAATTCAAAATAACAAGGTAGAATTTTGAATGAAGTCACAAAGTCAAGGCCGAGATAAAATTCAATCAGAGGTCATATGGAACAGCGGATGAAATATTAAACAAGTTGTTGGCAGTAAAGAACGGAGGAATTCAAATGTGTTTAAGAAAATCCAAATATATCGGAAACATATTCAACCGGTGATAAAATGAACAAGTTAGAAAAATATCACAATCGTTCAAGCAAGAATCGAATGGCCAAGCAATACAAGTGATGAGTTTCAGGTCAAATATACGAACGAAAACCTAGGGACTTTAATCCATATTTAAACCCAAAAATCATCATCGGCAAAATGAACAGATTCGAGTTCAAGCAAAAAATCACAGAGCCAAGTTTCAAATTAAATTCCAAATCAATAACTCGAATCGAGTTCGAACCAAACCAATCAACAGAGGAATTAAAACGGAAAAAATCACATACCAACTTCTCAGGTTCGAACTCAATTGAAGCAACCGCACATGAGCTCAAGCCACTAGTCGATTGACGAAGCAAATCACTTCAGTATCTTATCTTCAATCGATTGATTTTTGAGCGGAGTCTTCAATCACAAAGCCCTAATATCCGCGAAAAAAGGAGTCAGACATTGATTCCACAAAGTATAGAAGGATCGGTCGAATATTCTACTAAAAAGAAGAAAAAAAGGACGTCTCTTTGATTTAAGATTTGGGCCGGCCTTTATTTTTATTAAGCTCAATTATAAAATTAGGGTTTTGCTTTTGTTTTGTTTTATCCGTAATTTTCTTTTAAACTTTTGTAAAATTCTAGTCGTGTGACTAGGTTACGAACTACGGTGGTGTAGTTCGAGAATTCGCAACTCAGTGGTTGAGTTGTGGCAGGGTTTTGAGCATAGAGTTAGGTTAGTCGATAGCGGGTGTCGCAGTTTAAGTGTGTAAGCGTCTGACTGCTTAATTTCTAGTGGAAACCTTGGGGGCAGCACGTAGGCAGGGTTTTG
This sequence comes from Allium fistulosum, assembly GCA_030737815.1. NCBI lineage: Eukaryota > Viridiplantae > Streptophyta > Magnoliopsida > Asparagales > Amaryllidaceae > Allium > Allium fistulosum. Next base: position 594,784,791 of record CM060905.1, read on the forward strand.
CTGAAGCTAGATAAATCTGTGTTGTTCTATTTCTGCTTTTATTATTCTGCTATTATATGTGCTGCAATTATTTTATATATTTCCGCATTAATTTTTATTATTATTAGTATCACCCTATTCACCCCCCAGGGTGAAATCGATCCTACAATAAGTGTATTAACCGTGTTATTAACAGTACTATTACCAGTGTTTGTAGCCATTTAAACTTTTTCAAAAATCAGATAATGAATACTTTGAAAACCAATGCTTCGATACCAAATTTAAATTAGTGAAATATGGATCTTAATGCTAAATTAACACTAGGGGTGAGTAGAGTTTAATAGATTATATGAATATTATTCAAATTCTTTAAGATTCTACTTGGAATGATGGAATTAAGAATCACAAAAACAATCATAGAATCATAGTACAGATAAAAGTAAATGCAGTAGAAGAAAAAAGGAAAGAAAACAATAGGGTTTTATACTAGTTCGGAATCTCCCTATATCCAGTCCCGCACAATTCCTTATACAGATTTCTTTTGAACTAGTAAATGAAAATACAATCTCGATTTCAAGGTTACGAGATACACCCACCGGAATCCAGGTCTCTAGTAGAGCCACTTGATTTACAGACCACAAGCACACCCACTAAATGATGGACTACTAAGCACACCCAATTGATTTAACCAGGCTACAATCATACCTACTTGGATTTCAAGGATATCAGGCACACCACTGAGTATAAGAGTATAATTTGATAGAGTTTACAGACTCAGATCTTCGATCTTGCTTACAATCGATCCTAGAACTCTTGAATAACACTTGATCTTGAGAGAGATGAGAGAAATTAGAGAGATCAAACTAATAATGAATGAATTTCATTCTAATTGAATTTGGTAGAGTTTCAATAGAAATTATTTTAGAATTCAAGAGAATAAAAAAGGAGAGAAAAATAAGAAAGTAGTCGATAAAAATTAGTTTGGAAGTCAGGTATATATAGGAAAACAACAGTCAAGTCCATTCGCGAAGAGAAACGATGAAAAGACACTTCCATTCAAAATTTGAATTTTGAAATTTATGGATTGTATGTCGACATATAGGATTTGGGTATGTCGACATATCCTTCACAAAATTGAAAAATACTTAAAAAAATTATTTTGAAAATCTGTTGCTTTGTAAAATAATTTGATATTTTGTAGGATCATTTAAATATAGTTTATACAAATTTTAATCAAAATATAACAAAACTTTATAAAATAATTTTCAAAGATTTTAATAAGAACATCCAATATAATGTAAATAATATATATATAATCAATATAGTTAAAAATTAAAGTATAAACAAAAATTCAATATATATAACCTTAAACACTAAAATGATATCTTAATAAGTATAAGAGATTTGAAAATCATTTTGGGAAATATTTTGAAGAGATTATTTTAAAAATAGAGCATTTGAAAAACAATTTTGAAACAAAAATTAGAGAAGACGAGGGAGATCAGAAAAGTGTTATCAAGGATTTAACATAAATTCTATGACTCTATCACTTATCTGGAATATCTTGAAATCTTGAACTCTTCGATACTCGTGAGTCTTCATTTTTGAAACTTTATATCAGCATCTTGAATCTACTCTTGATATTAGCATCTTGGTACTATATAGTCTTCTTAATCAATACATGTCTAATATCCTGCACTATATACTATATATATCTTGATAAAACATTAGTATCTATATTTTATATAATGTCCTATAGTTGTTATCAACAAAACCAATACCTAAGGTACTAACAGCTAGTGCATCAATGGTTTACCGCCGTGAATGTTTCTCATCGACCTTGTAGTTTAAAGTTTTCCTGGCATTGCCAGGGCAACAATAGTACTTAGAAAATAGAAAGTTTCTCAATGTTTCCGGGTAATACCGGTACTTAGATAATAGACCCAACGTTGTTGGGGCAACACTGATATGTAGAAAATAGAAAGTTTCCCTGCGTTGCTGGGGCAAAATCGATACTTAGGAAATATGGAAGTTTCTTAGCATTATCGAGTCAACACCGATACTTATGAGGTTAGGATCGATTTTCCCCATCGATATGGCAGTTTTGGGCCTTCCCGGCATTGCTGGAGCCTGTGCAGTTAAAGCGCTTGGCAGATTCAATGCGGCGGAGGTGCAAAAAGTCATAACAGAGATATAGCGAGGATATAGCGGATGACTTTAAAATAGCATATAAAACTCGTGCTTAATGTTTTTACAAATATATAAATGGTAATTAAATGAAAATTTAACATTCAATTGAATTATAATTAATACATAAATAATTTTAAATAAAAACATATGCAAATATATTATAAATAGACATAAAACTATTATATAACATAATTAAATTTAATAGAATACTAGAGAATTTTCATTTTTGAAAATATATTAAAATTCAATCAAATAAATTAATTACATAATTTTTATAATGTATAAACGTCATTTTTCAATTCATTTTTTTAAAGAAGATATAACGGAAATAGCGGGTATAGCGGGAATAACGGGATATAGCGAAAATAGCGGGGCTTAAAGCGGAAAGGCTATATTTGGGGCTATATGAAAAAATCGTAGCAGTAGAAATCCGCTATGAGATATAGTAGGGTTATAGCAGGGCATTAACTGCACAGGCCGGAGTTACGACAGTTTTCAAAAGGCAAAGTTCAATTTTTCAGTCGATGTAGCGGTTTGAGTCAATTTTCCCATCGACCTGGTGGTTTTGTATTCCAATTGGGCACTAGTTTCAGTCTTTGGAAACTAGCACTTTAATGATTAGATCATAGGAGTCTTTCTTTAGTGCTACCAGCCTTTGGGTAGCATTAAAGTCCTGCAAGTTAGGACCAAATCATTTGTCTGATCTTGTATTGTTGGATAGAGTCCTTTTGACCGAACGTGGTTGCTTTCTCAATATTGCCTAACTCCGGGCTAGGCCACATTCTGAAAGAATGAGAGTCTTAGGCGTTTCCGTTACTTAACTTTGTTTATAACCGTCAAGCACTCCCTTTAGCAATGTAAGGCCATTGTTTAACCAATTCCATGGTTATTCTTATTTGCATAGGGTCGAATTTCCTATGATCGATTTTTGTTGCATTCTGACTTCCATGTACGGAACCAGTCATTCCCAAGTACTAAACTCCATGCATTTATAGAAAATTAGACACCGTAGAGCGAGTTATTACATTGCCCCTGGTACGACTGCGCTCTTCCCATCCTGATCATGGATCGGTAGAGTTCGGTAGTGCTTGTCTTGAATCTGTGATAATTATCCTTGCTTGTTCCGGGCCATATGCATTCTGCGGCGCCAATAGCGTTGTTGCGGATATCTGCCTTATTCGTCGGTTTCAATCTTCGAGAATCAACGGTTTAGTTGCTCGATTCAGAGCGTTCTCTTTATCGTTGTATGTCTTCGAACATTAGTTGGTTTTCCATAACCAAGAGTCGAAGTACCTGATCAATCTCCGTGTGGCTGATTATTCCAAGAGCAGCTAACGTCCAAGCCACGACAAATCTGTAACAATTGAGGTTTATCCTTCCTAATGTCGCTAGTCTCCAAGCGGCATCAGATTCTTGGAAGATAGGTTATTCCTTCCAGTCATTACTAGTCTTCGGGCTATGTTGGATTCTTCCAGGTTATAGTTTGAGAACTTAGTCGAACACCTGCTTCTATCTTCGGAAACTGGTGCATCGATGATTTGATTCTAGAAATGCCTTCTACCATCGCCTATCTCTAGGTGATGGTAAGTTCTTCCTGTTATCGCCTATCTTTGGGCGATAGTAAGTTCTTCATGTTATCGCCTATTTATGAGGCGATAATAAGTTCTTTATGCTATCACCTATTTATGAGAAATAGTAAGTTCTAAGGAGTTAGATTCTCTTGCCAAGATGACTATCTGGAGTTCTCGATGTCGCCGAGGCAACATTGGTGTCTAGGAGGCTGGACCAATTTTCCTTCCAATTTTGTATCTCCAAGATCTCTCGGCGTACTACATTTCTTAGCTCTGTTGTGATAGCCAAAATTCTCCGTTCGACATAATAGAATTATGGTGTACCTCGGCTTAGCTTGTCTCGACTACATATTAGCGTATGTATGCCCCTTACTCCACAATGCTGGTTACTCCGAACTCAAGGTTCAAGCAATTGGATAGAGACCGGTTGTTCTGGGTGACTCGTTCGGTTGGCCCCATTCTGAGTTGTGCAATAGGCTTCTGTCTTCGGGAAATTGTACTCTTGATGCTCGATTTTGAACATTTTCATTCCTTAGCTGTCTCCAAATATTCTCAAATAGCTCAAGTATTTGGAATTTGCTTTGATATCACCATCTCCAAGCGATGCTGAGTCTTTGATAGTTACGAGTGGATTTCTCAATCAACTTATGATTTTCCATTCCCTAGCATTGTCGGGACGATGCCAACACTTTCTCAATTGTATGGAGCATGTGCACTTTGCTTGCGAGAACACGGTTCCATCAGTTCATGAAGCGATGTGCGAATTGTATATATGAAAATATTACGCACTTGAGCATGGTTCCATCGATTCAAGGAGCGAAGGAATGGAGCGTAGTTAAACGCGGTTCCATCAATTCAAGCAGCGAAGGAATGGAGTGTACTTGAACATGGTTCCATTGGTTCAAGCAGCGAGGGAATGGAGTGTACTTAAACATAGTTCCAATGGTTCAAGCAGTGAATGAATGGAGCATACTTTAAACACATTTCTACCAGTTCAAGCAATGGAGGCATGGAGTGTACCTGAACGCGGTTCCACCAGTTCAAGCAGTGGACGAATGGAGCGTACTTGAACGCAGTTCCATCGGTTCATGCAGCAGACAAATGGATGCTTACTTAAATGTGTTTCCATTGGTCCAAGAAGTGAAGGAGTGGAGCGTACTTGAACGCAGTCCCACCGGTTCAAGCAGCAGAAGAATGGAGCATACTTGAATGCAGTTCCATCAGTTCAAGCAGCGGATGAATGGATGTTTACTTAGACATGCTTTCATTGGTCCAAGAAGCGAAGGAGTGGAGCGTACTTGAATGAAGTTCCATCGGTTCAAACAGCGGATGAATAGAGCGTACTTGAATGCAGTTCCACCGATTCAAGTAGTGGATGAATGGATGCGTACTTGAATGAAGTTCCATCGGTTCAAACAGCGGATGAATAGAGCGTACTTGAATGCAGTTCCACCGATTCAAGTAGTGGATGAATGGATGCTTACTTGGACGTAGCTCCATTGATCCAAGAAGCGATGGAGTGGAGCATACTTAAACGCAGTTCCACTGGTTAAAAAAACAACGGATGAATGGAGCATACTTAAACGTAGTTCCACCGGTTCAAGCAGTTGATGAATGGAGCATAATTGAATGCAATTCTATCGGTTCAAACAGCGAATGAATGGATGCTTCCTTGGATGCAGTTCCATTAGCCTAAGAAGTGAAGGGGTGAAGCATACTTGAACGCGGTTCCATTGGTTCAAGCAGTAGAGATATGAAGCCTACTTGAATGTGGTTCCATCAGTTCAAGCAGTGAAGTGCAGCTTGTGGGAAGCACACAGGGAGTTTTCTTGCACGAGCGCGAGTCCATCGGCTCAAGAAGCGAGGTGCGGCTTATGGAATGCGCATAGGGAGTTTCCTTGCAAGAGCTCGGTTCTATCGGCTCAAGAAGCAAGGTGCGACTTATGGGATGCACATAGGGAGTTTGCTTGCAAGAGCGTGGTTCCATCGGCTCAAGAAGCCCTTTAGTGATTCTTTAGGTCCTTGTGACAGGCTAGATAGAGATATCATGTCCTTGGGACGTCCTTGGGATGTGTAGAATGGAGCCTGAACTGCTCCAAAAACCTCTTTGATAGTTCGTCAAAAGTGGAAATGAATTTCGATGGAAGTCTTGTAAACCATAGGGAAGTGACTCCTTTCAAGAAGATATTGTTATTAAGATCTATTGTTCCATTGTATGATGACATAGTCAGCATGGTGAACTTCCAGGGATATTCTTCTCTTAAAACATTTCCAGTGAACGGAGTTCGACTTGGTGCGGAACCCCACTCCTCGCTCTTCCTGCCCCTACTTTCCTTCACCAACCATTTAACCATGTTAGCGATGTAGTCTTCACTGGTATGGTAATCTAAAGATCAACTGTCAGAGGCTATGTCAAGTGTTGAACTCCATAAACGGTCTCGATTTTCCAACTGAAGCCTAGCTTCTCCTTTCTCCGAGAGAACCACTCCTACGGAGTTTTGTTGATGTGCGATCGGCTTTATCGTGGTAGTTTGGACTTCATTTCCTGCATTTTTCCTGTTTACATCAGCATTTAGTTCTAATCCATCACCGTCAAGTCGCATGTCCTGTTCAGTGAGAGAAACAAGGATTGCACTGCTCACTTGAGGAGTGAGAAGTATTCACTCCAAGATTCGGGTTAGCACTAGGTTGTCTTTCGGTAAGAGGAGCACTTCCATCACCCATATAACAATCCTTCCAGCTCCACTAGCTACCTCTTTTAGTTTTTGTTTGTTATTCCTCCCATTTAAGGCTGGAACAAAGGAATTTTATGAGTTCTCTTATTCCACTGCAGCTGCAATTTCTTGCTTAGTTCTCGAAGCATTTGATGGTTGCAGCGCTAGCATAACATCAATCTTATCTATGGGAGCTTTTTGGCTATCAGCCATTTTTTGGTTAAGCTCATTAACCATCTATTTGAGTTCTCCTTTTGCAATAACTTCTAGGAGAGAAAAAGAGCCTGGAGTAGGGTTTCCATTGTTAAGTTCATTTTTGTGGGTGTTTGTTTCATCACTACCAATAGTTGCTCCTGTGGATCTCCCTGATGCGGATTTCCTTTTAGGAGCCATTAGAGCATCAAATCTTCAATTTCTTCAAGTAAACTTTCTAGATCTATTCAATCCAAAATGGATAGCTAGATCTAAGCCTAAGTTCAATTCACAATGAGAACACCAAAATGTTAACCCAAAAAATGGATCAACACCCTGGAGTATGATGTGAAAGCACCATCCTTATTAGAACAGAGTAAATATAATAGAAAATAGCAGAAAAGTAAATGATATAAAGATTTTTATAGTGGTTCGGCTGTTAATTAAGCCTATGTCCACTTTATAGCTTTGATTATTGGTTTGATTTAGCTTGAATGAAATTTCAAGATGATTGAGAAAGAATTAGTCACAAGTATAGAGGTTAGACTAATTCTAAGTCTTAGAATTGCCTGGAGTAGCTGTCTTAGTAACTATGGGGTAGGGGAAAGAGTTGAAGAATAGATAGAGATCCTACGTAGTGATAGTAGAATCCCAATCCTTTCTTGGTTACTTTATGCTTTGTATTTATAGGGTAGCAGTCATATCGGATCAGAAATCCACTATCAAAGAAGTCAAAAGACTGGCCCAAGGTGGTATAAAATTATTGTGGCAACCCGAGTTATGGTTTAGACTCAGTACCGAGTGAAGCCCTCAACTCGGGGTCGAGTCTAATCCTTAGACATAACTTGGCTAAACCCTTTTGTTTTGAGCTCCTTTCTTCGTCTATATATCCTCCATGTAATTTGGTGGGTTATTGACGAGTTTTGATTATTATCCTTCCCAGCTTGGGTAGTCCCATGGTTTGGACCATCAAGTCTCCATTTATTACGATTAGTTCTCTAGAACTCAACAAAACTTCGTGAATATGCATAGGAAGACTCATGGATCACTTGCCAGAAATATAAAGATGCTAAGACTTGTCATTTAAACTAGGTACCAACTAAAATCCTTAACTCATCAAAATCCTAATCCTTAACTCATCAGAATCCTTAACTCGTCAAAATCCTTAACTCCTAAGAATCGTTAACTCGGTACCAACTCAAATCCTTGACTCGGCGTTGAGTTAAGGAACTAGTTCTATTTTTGGTGAAACTTCTCCCGTTTGTTTTCAAGCTTCCTCTAAGTGTGCTTACCAAACTTGGAGTCACTTCGTTGAGATTTCTTAACTCGGTATCAAGTTAAGGAGTTAGCTCCAGACATAGTGAAACTTTCCCAAGTTGCTTCTCTAGCTCTTATAAGTGTGCTAGCCAAGTTTTAAGTCGTTTCGTCTTCCTCTTGACGTTCTATCTTCCGATTGAAATTGGCTCGGTCAAAAACCCAATTAATAGTATGAAAGAGCGTATTTGTAAATTTTATTATTTATATTATATATATACATATATTATTTTTAGTGGAAATTAGCCACAACGGTCTCTTTAGCAAGTGGAATTAGTTTCTAGGACACACAACTGAAATAATTACTTTCAAGGACAAAACGTAAAATAATTAGTTTCTAAGGCCTAAAAACCTATAAAATTATGTCCTTGAAAGTAATTGGACTGCTGACTTTGTCCTTAAAAGTAATTATTCTACTGATTTTGGCCTTGAAAGTAATTTCTTTGAATGTGTGTCCTAGAAACTAATTGGACTGCCAAGTTTGTCCTTCTGGTGAAATGCCCCTTATTTTTATATGTCATACCCCATATATTTTGACTCATAGAGGTAGTTGTTGGCTTATCCATTATTGAAGTAAACAGCTTTGAGTTAAATAACTATTGATAATTAAATAGTTTGTACAATAGAGTATCGGTAAAAGTGGGTTTATATGCCAAGTAGCATGGAGTAAATTATGAGAATATGGATGAATAAGAAGAAGAGCACTATCCTTAAGTCCTTAGGATATAACATGATGTTAATATGGTATAATGAGGGTATTTAACCTTTTCTTAGATTGTAGTAGGCTTGTGTAAGTTATGATCTACTCCAATTAAAGTATTTAAATTAACTAAAATGTTTTTCCTAAAAATATAGAAATAACAATGTTTGAGATTTATGGAAAAAATAGATAAGTTGAAGTTTGTTTAAAATGTCGAATTATTTACCCCTTATTTTAAGTTTTAAAAGTGAGCAAATTTAATAAAGGAAAATTTCCATAAAAATTTAGCTTGTGGAAAAAAAATTCATGTAAGGTGCATTATTGTCCTTATATTTTATTTTTTTCTTTTGATAAAGAAACATTTTTGAAATAACTTGACTCGTAAAGACACATCCTTTTGAATTTCCTTTATTTTATAAATAATTTTGTCACACTTTGGAAAAAAATTAAATATTACATTTGCTTTACGATTTTGTCAAAAATTTATAATTTATAAAGGTAAAGTTTGAATGTTGTGTTTTATATGTGTATTTTTCTAAGTCAAATTTGAACAATTTTAAATAGAATCTAAACTTAAGAAAAGAAAATTTAAATTTATTGTTTTAAATTTATAGAATATTTCAATGCAATATGTCTGTATTTTTGAATGAAAATTAAAAATTGTTTGATATAAACTCTTTAAAATAAGCATTAATAAATGGTTTAAAATTTTTGAAATTATTTTAGAATCCGATATGAATATAGTCAGTAAAAAAATTTCAAAAATATAATTTTATGTGTGTATATATATATGGTGCTTTAGTTAAAAAGTGTTGGAAATTGACTAGTTATAAAAACAAAATGAATTTGAAAATATAATTTTTGTATAGACATTAGAGTTTAATGATGATTGAGATTGGCTAGTTATTAAATAAAACGATATATCCTTATATATGATAAAATGGATATAGATTATATAACTTGATGTCAGAAAAAAAATTATATGCAATAATGTTTTAAAAATGATGTATGATAATAATTAAAAAAATTGAAGTTTGTTCCAAAATTAATTTTGAGTAGTAATATTGAATTTGGTTAAACCATAAAGAATTGAGTTCTGAAAGTCATACGTTTTTAGGTGATGATATTTTGAAGATTTGTTGAAAAAATTTGAAATTTGCTTTGGAAATGGGAAGTATAATGCTTTTAACTTAAGGACAGATAAATAGGTAAAAAGTGATTAAACTGAAATAAATAAGAGTTATGATTTCTTATGAAACAATTTAATATGAAATGTCTAAAGTAAAAAGGTTGAAAATTTGTTGAAATAGAATATAAAACATTTATTTAAGAAATTGCAATGATCGAAATTAATGTTGATCAAACTTAATAGTGAATTTCATGGTTTTCAAATCCCATTAGTTGTTTAAATAACAAGTTTTGAGATTGGTGATTTTGATTAAAATTGCATTGAAAAGTCATTGATATTTTCAATTGGAAATTTGATTGGAGCTAGAGAGGAAATACATAGTTTATAAGTTTGAATTGATTAAGGTGAACTAGCTAGAATATCCAATATGCCTTTATGCTTAAGACTAGGAAGAGATAATGTTATGATTTGAGACATAAGGATTTGTACTATTATTTGTGAATTTTCAAAAAATTTGAAATAATAACAAAATAAGTTTGAATTTGGAATTTACTATTATTTATAAAGTATGGTGGAATCTAAATAAATAATAACACAATTTTAGGAAGATTATCTAAATTTTGCACAAATAGTAATATAACTATATTACAGAGTTTATGAAAAATTATTGTTGTTGCCTAAGTAATAAAAATAAGAGGTATTTGGAGAATAATAATAATAATAATAATAAAATAATAAACAGATATTTTCCATGAATATTTTTGGAATAAATTACTACTATTTTTTATGTAAATAACATAAAAGGTGTTTTTGAGATTTAATATAGGATGTTGTTTTTTAATTATTTTATTATAAAATGGTTGTGAAAAAATATTATTTTTTAAATAAATTGTTTTGATGTTAAGTGATAACAATATTATTATTTTTAAGGAAATTTGAAGAAAATTATTCTTTTTGAATTAAATAAGGATGTTTGAGATATTTAAAGTAAAGCGATGAAAACAAAGGATTTTAAAGTATATTATCAATTTGAAAAAAATATGCATACACTATTTTGAGATATTAGATATTTAATCTAACAAGTGTATTTAATCTAGCAAGTGATATGGATTGTGTTACTTGCTAATGAAATATATGAATATATGTTTTATCTAATCACTAAATCAATTAGTTGTTGTTTTTAAATTGTTTGAAATGGTTTTGAGTATTTAGATATAAAAAGGATACTTCATAAGCTTGTATTAAAATATTTGGTTAGACTATATAAAATAATTTGAGAACTTTTAAATGTTTAAAAAAAACATGAAGCTTGAATTTTTTTTCAAGTTTTTTTAGTGAATTTATATTCAAATTTGAAGAAAAGGAGTTTTTAATATTAAAATTCTTATGAAAATCAATTTATGGATTTTGAACTTAGAATTTTGATATGAATATTTTATGGGTTTTGAAATAAATATGGTTTTGGTTTGAATGAAGATTTTAAGTATAAAGAACATTGTAAATATAAAACTTGAATTTTGTTCAAGTTATTTGGATCCGAAGAAAGAAGAGGGTATTTATACTTAAATTCTTTGAAAAAGAATTCTGTGGAATTTTGTAACTAGAAAAATGATTTTTCAACTATTTTTAAATTAATAGAATTTGAATTTGATTTTTTTTATAGAAATATTGTATTCACTGAAAATAAGGGATCATACACTTGTGATATCTATAAATTAAATGGTGATAGAGTATGTGGTTCGCCTCAGAATCCAAAATGTTAGTCCACTTAGAGGGGAGGCACCGTCCATTATCATGTTGTCATCCCTATGGACTTAAAGAAGGAGTTTAGTGAAGTATGTCAAATGATTCAAGGAGGGTTTCCATTAGTAGGGGCGAAGAAGCAAGTGACAAAGCACGTTGCAAGGTATTTGACGAGGAAGATATGCCAGTAGTGCAATCTATTTAAATTTAAGTTATACTTGTACGTTTAAAGGATTAGAGACACCTCGGTGATAAGAAAGGAAATGGAAACTGATAGGATAGGCATGCATAGAGAGTTCGCAGTGGGTGCATAGGTAGGTGAATGACTTGCTATTGAGATATGTTATATGGAAAAACTAGCACCATAATTTGTTGGGTCTTTCCCGACACTATAGAGAGAAGGGAATTCAGCACATTTGAGCGGGATTCTTGAAAATTTGGCGGGGTTCACACATTTTATGTAATTCCCATCTGCGAACACATGTTGATGATTGTGGTTATGGTAGAGTGTAGTCGACTTATGTGGTAAAGGTAGAGACAAAATCTAGAATACTCCGTAGGCGTATCCACACCTTAGGACTTGATATAACACAAAATAAAAATGAGGAAATGAAGTTGGTCCTAGTACGGCGAGGAATTTTTTTGGATAGAAGTATGATGAAACTCGAGAAGAGAACCCGAATTTCCCATCATGGGCTCTCTTCCAAAAAGTTCCTCTTTTGGTTAGTTTGTAGGTAGTTTGCTCATTAGGTCATTATTTGTTTGCATAGTTACTTTAGCTAGCTAGTTGACATACGCATGGATGTATGGATGTTAGGATTGGTTGTATACACATCCTTATAATGTGTTTTGCTTGTTACCGTTGCTTTGTTTTGATTATATCAGTTTAGTTTATAACATGTTGGCTTGTATGTATATACGTTCCAACCTATGATAGGTACCCATAGTTAGGTATTCTAATTTACGCTTGATTATGTGTGTGTGTGTGTGTGCATGTGTGTGTGTGTGCTATTTATTATTTTTTATATGTGCGTTCACTGATTGTGTTTAGGACATGGTCGTTTACTTGCACGTTGATATGGATGCTGTGTGTGTGTGTGTGTGTGTATTTGCATGTACTATGATAATTGGATACATATTAGTTGCATTGCATAGGAGGCCGACTTAGTTGCATTTGCACTCATCTCATGTCATATTATCATATTTTATGTATTATATACTCTTTGTTATGTTTTCACTTGTGTCGTATAATGGTTTTTAGATGGATGTAGCTATGTCCATTTTGTATGATGTAATGGTAGTTGCATTGTCTGTCTCATGGAATTTTGGGGAAGAAATTCCTTTAAGGAGGGGAGAATGTAACACCCCGTAATTTTACAAAATTAAATAATTAAACTAAAAATGATAAAATTATAGTTTTACATAAATGAAAAAATAGTAAATTTCTACATAGGAAGGAATTAGGCTTCTGAACCTATTCCATTGCGTCCATAATGTTGCTTACAGTCAGAAAACATATATAATTTGCTTAATTTGGCTAAAGGGCTAGAAATGAGAACAAGTCCAACCAAGTGGCATTTTTATAATATATTAATTTCAATAATTTTGCCTAATTTGAATTACTTTAGCCTGTAAATAAGAATTAAAACTTATTCTCTAATCACATTTTAGCCTAAACATCTTATCTTTAATCCTCATCTTACTCTTCATCTATCTATAAGCAAAATCAATTATAAATTCTACAAATCAAATTCAAATTAAATAAATTTATATATGAAACTAGTCGTCGCAAAGAGAGCTATGCAAATAAATCAAAACTATCGATAAATTTGTTGTTTTAAAAGCATGGAAATTCTGGGTGGCAAAGGAAAGGGATAATCAACATCAAATCAGAGAGGAGGCACTGCAATCGGCGAGTGCGATTTATTATATTTGTGTATATGTTAGTAAGATGTAGTAATTCATTCCTTATGATCATAAATCACATTGTAAATGATGTAATTGCGATTTTGAAAAGTAATTTTTTATATAAATCTAACTAGGGTGTAGTACGCCATGGCTAAGTAGTTATTCAAATTTCAATCCAGAAAAGGCCCATCGAAATTTAGATCTACTTTAAGGTAAGCTGTTGGTAGAACTAAGAAAATAATAATATAGAGTCATAACTAAACTTTCAGAACTCACATCAAATGAAACAAAATATAATAGCAAAATATATCCATTTATTTCAAAATCATAAATATGTCAAAATACAAAGTACCATCAAGTCGTATCATAAATATGTTACAACAATAGTCTAGATAAATGGGTACACATAAAAGCAAGTGAAAATGATAAATACCACCACAAGAAAACCACCTCCGCCTCTAAGCGTCATCTTCGCCATCAATGTCCTTTTAACTTGTGTTGTAATGAGGAGGAAGTCAGAATAACAAGTGTTTGGTGAACTAAAAACTCGAATCTTACCTTTTCGGTACTTGGGCAGTATATTTCAAAATAAGAATATGTCTACGAACATGAAACCATTAAAATCATTTAATACTTCTTTTTAAGGAAAGGAGCAGGTCTCCAAAATCCCATAACCCGAACCACGTGTTATAACTAACTGGCGATGCAAGAGATAGTACCCAAACCACTTAATACCATTTATCGGAGAATAGGCCGGCTCCGGCTGTTAAATACCTTAATAAACGCAGGCCCCGTCATTTAATACTTATTCCCAAGGCATGCTCCTCAATGGTACTATCTAGCTAGCATTATATGGAATCCAAATCATTTAATACTTCTTTATTTGGAAAGGCGGACCCTTACCTTACCCAGAAGCGGACCCTGTAGAGATACCACCTAACATGTCCCCTAGGCCATTTAATACTTCATTTGGGGAAAAAAGACGGGCCCTCAATCAACCAATTAATACCTCAAGACCTCGAAGCAGACCCCGCATACTATGGCCCATACTCATAATGACATCTCACATTAGTTCGACTATTTGTAGGAACTCGTAGCCAGATTATCTGAGCAGATTTCCCCTACAAAATTAGGGACTAACCTTGTATCATAATAAATATTTATCATAAGGATATCTCACATCAATAGGATGTGTACACAACTGCTGGTAGCCTCAAAGTGAAGGGCAAACTTCCTTCATGTAACTCCATTGACCTCACATCCTTATGAATTAGCCATAAGTTAAATACAATCCATGTATATAATAATACCTATCTCACAGTTTCATAAATAAGGCCTTATAAAGAATCTTCCATATTACGTCTTAGAATAATAATTAGGATGTATAAGAATAAATAAGAAAGAAATTTGCGTGGAATAAGTGGTGTAAACTACAAGTAAAATCCGTAATCTACATATTTCATTGAATAATCATAAATTGAACCAAAGAAGAAGAAGTGGAATAGACTATGAAATTATCAAAAATTGAAAGAAATTCCATCAAAATTAATGTAAATAATTGATAATTTCAACATAGGATTGACATTTCGAAATAAAAGGGAATTTTGGGGATTTTACCTATCGTAGTATCGCCATCCCAAAATCCTTAAGGCATATTCAAATCCATAGAGATACACCAAACAAATAATGAAAAAGCCACTCATAGAATAGCCTTAGCTTCGCCTTCCTTGGATTTGCACGTCTTACAATCTCTTTCAGAATCTCCCTCTTTTGATATATATACACAAAATAGGGAAGACGTATATATTTTTATTAGATTCAGAATAGTTGGAGGACAATAGAATAAGAATAGTTTGGAGGAAGAAGAAATAAATAGAAAATAGATTGAATTCTTACCCGAATTCTCAATGGAGTTTTTGAATCTAATTTGGAGAGATAACAATGGCAAGTTTCATCGAATTCCTTGAAATAATATGAATAAAATGTAAAGAGGATAGGGATCTATTTATAGGGGTTGAAACACACCAGAACTGTAGGATGAAAATAGTTTAAAATGGAGAAATCTGGAGCATTCATCCTATCAAACCCTAGCCGCCACTGCAAATTATCATGACCAACCGGTCGACCACCCCCATCAATCGACCAACCGGTCCCAGTAAGGGGGCGACCAGTACGTTATTTTGGGTAATTATTGATTCCGTTGCATTTTAATTAATTTCTTAACCTAATTAACTTGAATGTTAAACGTTAATTAAACGTCTACTTAACCCTTAAGATAATTTTTGAAATTCAAACCCTAAATTTAAATTCTTATTTGAATTTGAACTAAAACTAAATTAATTTAAATATGAAAACCTCAAACGCTCATAAATTCTTCGTTTGAGCTCCGTTTTCAGCATTTTATATATGGAAACAAATCAGAATTTCACCACGAACTCGATGGAATAACTTCTGTGATCAAATTCCAACATTTATAAAATTTTCATATTCTACCTTATTATATTTAATTAATTTTATGAGGTGTTACATTCTCCCCCTTAAAAAGGATTTTTTCCCAAAATCTTTCAAGGAGCAAACAGCGTAACGATCAATAACATCCATGTTATACATCTAAGTTATATACACAATCATTTACTCAACTAATAGTGCAATATGATTATGTACTGCAGACATACTAAAATGAGCTCAATCCTAGCATGAGTGTGTAATCGTTCACAAAAGTATGCATGCAAATACCATAAACATGCATAAAAATTTCTACTTGAGTGTATGGTTGTGAAAAAGTGTAGCAACCATCTTCTACCATCCAATCTACCGACCGTGATGCAACCAAAATCCTAATTTTGGAGAGAAAATTTTCCAGATAAAGGCTTAGGACAAGCAGTCCTCGTACCTTCCACCGGATTTTCTCCCCATTTTACTTGGACCAATCTAATTCTTTATTGCAGAGCTTCCGGGCTCTGTGCTCTACAATGCATGCAGTGGCACGGGACGTTGTTGGTTCCGTCTTAAAATTCACCAATTGATTAGGCTCTACAACAATAGCTATGCTTTTAAGGTATTTCCTCAAATGCAAAAACTTCATAGACTCCAGCCAGCATAAAAGTTTTCTCCATATTGGGAAAAGGCCCAATAAATCTAGTGCCTATATTCCAACCACCCAAATCGTACGACCTTCACACGTCGCATAATCAGTTCTAACTTTCCAAAGTCTTGCAATACAAATCTGGTCCGAGTAGAATTTGGAGGTGGTTTCCCACCCACAATTTGGCGATTTGCATGGCCTCCTAAAAAATGCTTCAAAGGTGTCATATCAATTGTCTATGAATGACTACCATCCTACACGAATTCTGCTAAGGGTAAGCACTACTTCTAAGGTCCTTCAAAGTCCAAGATGCAAGCTCTCAACAAGTCTTCCAAGTTCTCATCATTCCTTCAGTTTGTTCATTTGGTCTTCAATTGTTAAGTGATGCTCGGATTCAACGAAGTCCCTAAAGCTAGTTCCTAAAGCTACTAGCAAACTCCTCATAAATTTTCTAGTAAACTAATAGTCCTTATCACTAACGATGCAAATCGTAACTCCATGAAGCTGTGTTGGAGATGATGCGGTTCCACTGCTTCTAACGGAAAAATTCAGTCACCTTCTCCTTAATCCTTGTTCAATAAAAAATTCCATTCACATTCATGTACATATTATATTTTCCTTGAATGGTGACAGTCTACGAGCTAACTTCCTTATGCTTTCCCAAAATTCTAAAGTTATGGGACCATCCATATACCTTAGATTGCAAACCTAATTCTCATGGACTTCCAGTCTTAACTATGCACTACAAGAATACTTGGTTATCTTTGTAGTACAATATAGCATTTTTAACCTATGCACCATTACATGTCAAGTGGAAAAGGAGGAAAATCCCAAAATGCAAAAAAATTAGGCGGCTTTGTTACTTTGGAGCGCCAAATAATTGAAAAATATACTTTATTTCTTACTCACGCTTTGTTCTCTCCCTCTCTCTTCTTTCCACTTACAGAAACACCCTAAAATCCAAATAAGTATGAAAATAACAAAATCCATATAATTCAACTAAATAAGAGAAAATCATTGACTAAATCATAGAATACACAGCATCCAAATAGGCTACGATCTCCCCATCACTGCCTTTTCTCCTGATTGGCGTGTCTTCTAGATCAAGTATGCTGCCAAAGTCATCGACAATATTGGGTACTACTTAATTTTTTCTATTCTGTTTGCTTGCAAAATTCCTTATGCTTATATACAAAAATGCCTCTTTAAGGGATCTGGATTGCAGTGGGCATCAAATAAAAAATAGGGTATTTCTAGAAAGTTCTTTGATTTATTGTTTTAGGTGATGTTCATGGAATTAAAAGGCTTTATTTATTAATTTTGGAGGGTCAAGCATGGTAGTTTTGTCGATTTTAGTCTAGTTATTATGAAATATCATAATTTGTAAATTAGACTAAATTTGAAATTACTATAGTTATTATTTCCATTTAGACTATCTTCGTAATTCTACGAATATAAATCATGCATATAAATTGCTACACCTATACTCCAGTACCATGATAATGTTGGCTTCCCTATTGCTTTATAAATATAATGACTTATATGGAACCATTCTTATTAGTCTTTATATTACCAATCTCTTAGTTTGTAGTTTATTCTATATTAGTCTTTCTTTGTTGTACCTAAGTCTTACAAAGTTAGAGTTTACTAATATAAGAAATTTAAGAAAGGTAATCCATGACAATTAGAAGAAGTTCAAAACTCTTAGTTTATATGTATTTTCCTAAATTGTACATCAATTTATTTGCTTGCAATTCAATACTCCCAAGGCTTCTTTCTAGTTTCAATGCAGATTCCTGTAATCTGTTTTATTGGTTTCTACTGTTATTGGAATTGAAAGAAAAAAGGTATTTGGTTGTTTGGATTGCTGGACTTATAAAATCTAAAATGTGGTGAATGTTTGTAAACAAGGACGCTGGGCAAATTTTATTACTTAATTAGTAAAAAACAGTATAAGATTAGCATGAAACCGCCTAATAATTTTCTTTGTATAGCAATATATTATCCTATGAGAAGTCATGTCTTTCCTTTGTTAATACTTACCGATCCATCAATATTTCTTCGTGTGTGTGTGTGTGTGTGTATTCATCAACATCAGTAATCTAGATTGTCTTGCTAACCATATTATTTTTCTTATTTCATGAATTGGTAAGGGTTTGGGTATAGGCCAATCATTTTACCTGAAGGGATTCTAACATGGCCATCTGTTATCAAGTCTTCTTGTGATAAATACTATTTCTTTTCAAGGATGCATCATATTCACCAAGTTTAAAAATCGAGGCTCCGATCTTCAGTAAATTGGGCTTATTTTCCTATTCTACTTACGTTTTCCATTGACTTATACAGGTATGAAATAATGGGACTTATATAGTATACTTAAATGCACATTCATGTCTGATACAGTAGCCGTTATATTCAGTTTTGATAAAATATGTCATTCTTGTGATACAAAAATTTGATCATTAAATCTTAGATGTTCTACTCTTGGACAACTAGCATTTGATGCTCTTAATGATTTTACAATTGATCTTGCATTTTAATATTTTATCAATGTAGCACTCATGGGATTCAATTTGGCATAAACTATTGGTTTTGCATGACACTTTAATTATTTGGTAGGGATAGTTTTGGTAATTTATAGGAAACTAGAAATAATTTCTTGTCATTCTACTCGTCCTATTCGTAGATACTCAAATAAAATAGAAACTGTATGTAATGGTCGATGAGGCAAATCTTTCTAAAATCTAGTCTGACCTTTCTTCTCTTTTATACACTAGGCATCACATAATTTCTTTACCTCATTGGTTTATTATAGCAATATGGATTTTAATTACTTGTTATCATGTTGAGATGCTTAAAAACAAAATGTATGCATGAATAACTCAATTTTGTTTCATCTACAGGGAGTTAGAGACATACAACCGTCAAAAGGGACTACCTATTTTGAGTTAGTAATCCAATTAAGCTTACCAAACTTATAGTTTTACCTTCGTGATTTAACATGAAAAACCAAATGATTTGTATATCTATAGGTTAAAATTAAGCTATATTTCCAATGTTTACAGTTCTTTTCATAAAATTATGAACTAAATTTTGAGATAACATTTAAATTTTCTTTGGATTCTCTCTCTCTCTCTCTCTCACACACACACACACACACACACACATATATATCACTACAAGTAAACTACTAATTAATGGCATTCAAGCTTAGCATTTGAAGGCACCATGTTGTTTTATTCTTGTTGTAATCCTTAGGAAAAAACACAAACGCTATATAGCGAAAATTTTATGGCGGGATTCCAATTTATTTCAAAAGCCGTGTTTTTTCGGTATTATTTCCATACTCCTATTTTCCATGGTTCACTTCTCCTTCTTCCCAAAAAGTTACTACCATAAAAAATTCATCTGATCTAATAATGTTTAACGTGATAAGCATTCCTCTCTATTCGCTCCATCTTTCCCGTATTCATCCTAATTTCTCTATTTTTTCTGCTTTACTTCATCCCGCTTCAATCCTTTAGGACCACTCTCATCGAGCCCTACATCAGCATTTTTTCCATTAAGATTTTGGTTGTTGCTCGGGTTTGTACAGAGGGACGCACGCCAGACATGATTCATCAACGCGGTCTAACTTTCAGCTTCATCATCCAATTCATATTCATCTCGCCATCTTTTAATTTCCAAATTTAGGTATTCTTTAGCATGCTATTTAAATGACCGTTTGAGATTATTTTTTGTATTTATTTTTAATGAGGAATTTGTGCAGATATATGAGGTAATGGTGAGAAATACATATTATTATTTGCAGATTGGAGATTTTACAATGAGAAAACACCAAATTACTTCAAGTAGTGGCCATAGCAATCAGAACAAATATCATAAACCAAAAGATTCTCTTTATTACAAGTTGTGACATGCCTGAGCCGGGGCTTTAGCGTTTGTTCCAGAAGTTGGGGAAAAGTTTTATACTTCTCTCAAGGCACAACATAGAATAGGTAAAATTTGTTGAATAACGCATGTTTTTTTTATCAGCACTTGCTGAATGTGTTAAACTTTCAAAAATTCTGCTCAAGTATTCGGTGAAATTGATTACAAAAGTATCAAGAAGTGATTTTTAGACAAATGAATGTCTTCCTTATTTTGATTGAATTCATTGCTTAAGATGATCATGTTGCTAAAGAGTTACCTATTTAGTGCATTGCTAGAGAAAATACATAGTAAATTTTTACATGTGTTCGTTCTTACTATTAAGAATGAAATCAAGCAAGAAAATTTTGGGTAATGGTTTTGTAACTTGCTCTTGAGAATCAGACCTTTATATGTAAATGCAAGTCGATTTCACTTGGTGCAGTTGACAACAACACATCCTGTAATCAAGCCAATTTCTTCAGCGTAAGCAATCAATCCCTTTTTCATATACTACATAAGTTAAGATATGTTTAAATTGAGAACTAGTATGAGAAAATGATGGTTAACTAAGTGATTAAAATAGAATTTAATTTGTAAATAGCTATCCGCTCTTCCAAACATGATTGATAAATCATTTGTCTACATACTAGCAAAAGTTTCTCTACATATTTTGAATTTAAAATCAGAAAAAGGCATCACTAATGCTTAGATAATATCTTAGGTGTGTTAGTCAAGCCATAAAGGCTTGTTGTTAGGTTATCAAGTGGTACGTGTAGCATTTCTCATTTTACTGAAGATAAATACATTTCGGGGTTTATGCAATTTGCCAATATATCCATCTATGTCTGGTGTTAGATTATATGATGATATCTTTAGCGTTTTTCATTTAATTGAATATAAATATATTATAGGGTTATGCAATTTGTCCAAAAAAAGAAAAATCGCAATACAAGTTGATAGCAGAAAACTTTTATGGTCCATCTTCGAGAAAATATGAACCAATGAATAAAAAATTGTAGAGACATTAGATATAGCTTGCAAGAAAGCTAGTTGTGTCACTCTTTTATGTATATATGATCAACTTCACATCATAAGTGTTTAAGTATTAATGATGTGGGATAAATCAAATTTCCACAAACTTTGTTCAGTTAAGTTGTTTAAGCCTCTAATAAACATGTTTTCCAAAGCAATACACTTAATGCATATTGCTTACAGTGGTACCCAAAATCAAAGAACTCAATTCTAAAATCTTTGGTAATTATGATTGTGAGATGAATGCATACTAGTAGTTAAATATTTTACATATGATTTGACTGTATGTATTATCCCCTCTGCTAAAGATAGATAAGTAAAGCAGTAAAGGAAGCACCATGATGGTGAGATGGCTCTTCTTCGTGTTCCTGTCGGGGTTAATGCTCTGCCTGCTAAGCAGCACATGGTGCCACCTGCTGTGCTCCCATAGCCATGGCTTGAACCTCTTTCTCAACCACCTCGACCAGTCTAAAAAGTTCAATTGAAAACAGGTTTCTAAACTCATGAAATTGTAAGTTCGTTTCCTTTTTCGGCGACCAAATCACAAGAATCCACACCGCACCAACTTTGAAAATTTCATCAACCTCTGGAAATTGTTTCCTCTGAAAAATGTTCTAGGATGAAGCTAAAGGAAAAAATTAAATAAATATTTGAAAGCCTTATTGGTCACAAGTGCACTTTCTACATCAATCCAGCAATACCACTTTAAGCTAAAGGTTGAAATATTATTGTGGCATGTTGTAAGATTATCAGAAAACAAGTTATGGGAGATATTGATTGAAAAAAAAACAATGATGATCCTGTATATAGCAAGGGAAAAAAAATCTAATCGTACACAAAACAGGCCTTGCTTTTCTTTGAGTTATATATGATTTTTTTTTTCATTTTGCATATTATTTTTCCATAATCTCAGATTTTTGAAAGAATGTAGGAATTAGTTCAACTGCGACTCATTTGTGTTAACTGGGTTTGTTTGCTGCAAAAGCTATTAATTAATTAATTGCTTTCTAGTTGATTTTATTTGCCGAACTAACTTAGCTGTGCATAAATATGGCTGCCATGTTTATGTTTTTTGTGGATAACAAATATTCATGGTAATTTGAATAGTTAGATATGAATTTTGAGTTTGCAAAACACATTTTTGATGTAGTTTTTTGTCAATCAATCTTATGATTTTGTATTTTGTATCTCTAACTTTCCTTGTTCAGGGTTTCTTTGTTTTTTTTCAAGCAATCTTATCTATGCATCCTGTGAACCAAGCTTTTCGTCATTTGGTTCAGCTCATCTTTCTCAAGGTACCTCCATTTGTCTATTTGCTTCGTTCAATCCTCATTGTGATGATCTTTGCATATATTCGAAATGGTTTAAATTTTATAGGTCGACTGGTATCCGGTGCTCAAATATAAGCACTAATAACATTGGATTATAACAATCCTTTACCATAAATTCAATATTATTAAATATATTAAGAAGATGGAAACTATGCCATTGGAGCCTGACAGCATGTTACTGTTAATATTTATAGCAATAAAATGCATTTATCACATCAAGAGTAGAACAATTTGTAATTATAGTTATATGCATCGATCAATATATAATACATCTATATTCATTTATTAGCAGTAAAATACCTGATAAATGATACTATAGGTTAGTGCGAATTCTCTATAGATTTTTTTTATCAACAACGAAATGCATTAATGAATGCTTGAATAAATGCGTTAATCGCTATAAATGCATTAATTAGTAGGTTGTTGATAAGGACATTAATATATAATGATTCATTGGTAAATACATTTATGCATTAATTACCATTCTAATAAACATAATTATTATCATTTTAACATTTAATAGTTTGGAGGTCACAATTCTTGCATTCATGAATAAATGTATGTTGAGTGAAATATATTTTATGAAATGCTTTATGTAATACCATATAACCAACTGATCAAATTCTAGTAATTATTTTAATCAAAGGTGAAGCTAAATGAAAGTGAAGAGTTAATGACAAGAAGTTTTGATTTTTTAAGTGCATTATAACTCATTTGAACAAATGAATTTTATGGTGCTTGCTGCTTGAATTTGTTGGTAACCGTGGTTGCTGCTTGAATTTGTTGGTAACCTTAAGAACATTTAATGCATATTAATACAAGTGTTTTCATCTTTATAGTTTAAAACATGTGTTCTAGGATTCTCAGTAGAGAAAATAAGTTTAAGAGTTATGGTTCAGTCTCTATCTTAAGCTATTTATGGAAGGAGGTATTCATTTTTTATGTAGTACATTTTTTGCATGTACAATTCAAAAAAATTTCTTACGGGTGCCAAAAACAACCTTTTTCCTTTGTTAAATCTGTTGGTAATGAATTATATTATAAATCCAACAAATTTCCAAGTGTTAATGATTCTTAACTCAAAAGGTTGGAAGTTTTGAGCTTAGATTTGAATATTAGTGGCCAGTTACATATAACAAATTTCGTGGATCTTGGATCAGCTTGCACATATTTTGACTTCATCAATAAATATTTAGTGCTTTTATTGGTAAATAACTTTAACTTTATTATTTTCTCAACCCGAATAATAATATCAGTATGGAGTTGTATAATCTCTAAATTGTTTACAAGAAATTCAATTGGTTGCTGCAAAAGTTCTCTCTAATTTGATAGTTGTAGGCACAATGGTGCAACCATATCAAAATGATAATATTAACCTTGTCAGTTCCACATAGTTTTTATGCTAACACATTTCTGAACAAATAAGACCACAATATTAATATTAGCAAATAAAATATATTTTAATTCTCGTTATTGTATATGCATTTTTGTTCAGATTAGAAACCACATTCTTTCTCATTCTGGAAGATACAAAGAGCACAAATGAGGATCAACTCACAATTGTCTTTGACCTTCTAATATCTGCTACTCACCCTTAGGTAAGTGCTATTGCTCCACAGTATGGTAAACCTTTTGGAAGTTATATCAAACATTAAATTAATTGATTGTATTTCAAGTTAGTTTGAAGTTCTCTTGCCTACATTTTAAACTCATGTCCCTTGGTACACTGCAATTTGTGATCAGTATTCAAAATTATGTCCAAATCGTTGTCTCTGCAATATTCAGATATTTTTAATATGAATTAACAGATCACTCATTATAATATGTGATATGTGACATGCTTTTTAGATATTTAGATTTTAGAATATATATATATATATATATATATATATATATATATATATATATATATATATGATTTGTATCCAATTTGCTAAGAGAAGTGTTAAAAGTGTATATGTAGTCTTTAATAATAACGAATACTGAAGCATGGATGTTTGTGTACATGTTTTAATCTAGTTATTGGTTAACAAACATTTTCAGCGCCAACTGTGTGAAAGGAAGGTTAGTGGATTCCTAATAATCAAAACTTGTTTATGTTTCTTAATGTTTATGTTTGAGTACTCTTTGATGCAATAATTTTGTATTATGTTATATTTTGAAATCCATTACAAAACTAATAGTAAATAAGACATGTGATTCTGCTGCATAAGATCATCTGTCCCAAACAATATTTACCTAAGCTCAAGCCTAAGAAAGTGAAATAGCATATATCTAAACTCATGTATAAGGCACCTAAAATCATATATATTGACTACACAATGCATTTTTTGTTATATACTATAATCAACATGGCATGAAAAAGGAAAATGGGAAAAAGAACAAAAAAATATAAATAACTTGCTAGTTCAATGTATTTCAATATCACGTTCAATGTATTTTGACTTTCATAGTAGTTGATTGTTGCTTTTTTCATGATCCTATATCACGTTCTCAAGTATATGTTGTTTTTGCTAGCCTGTTTGGTGTAGGTTTTTGTTTTTCGACTCTCTCCTACTAACCAGCCTTAATAATTTTTTACTAATCCATGTTTTAAATTCTTTCTTTTATACTTTTTTGTCTTTATTTTTGCAGATCAAATCCTTGATAGCAGTCACTAAACCTATTAACTTAAAGGATTCAAAATATTCCTGGAATGAATTAATATTCAGAAGTAAGTGTATAATTCCTTACTGTTTTTAATGGATGAATGCATTTTTGCATATATTAGACCTACTGGGTTTGTTCTCTATATACCACAAAATTACCAAATGTCTAACACATCTAATTTGTCTCCCTATGAGTTAATTTTAGGATTTACCGATTTTCCCCTTCTTGTTGGAATGTATTCATATATCTCGATCACCAGTGTGATATATAATGAGTTATTATTTTCCGCTCGGACCTTTTTATATATAGTTTAGGTGAGTTCATTGAAATTCTGTTATGAACTGTTCATAAATATTACTTTTTAATCTTATTATAATTTTTTATAAAAAAACAAAGTTAACAACTAGCCTTGGTTAACCTAGGCCAGTTGTAATTCTTGACATTGCCACATAGTTATATTGATTCATTGATAAATTTATAAAAGTGGAAATTAGGTTGAAGGGCTTCTATTTGCAGGGTAATAAGTTTTAAGGACAGCACGTCTGAATAATTAGTTTTAAGGACAATTTACAGCATAATGATAAATTCATTTATCTTTTTAAGTTATATAGGAAAATGATAAATCATTTTATCATTATTTCTGTATAACTGAAAATGATAATTTTTTTTATCTTTTTCCTGTAAAATGTCCTTAAAACTAATAGTTTAGAAGTAGTGTTCTTAAAACTTATTACCTGTACAAATAAGCCTTTGAAGTGAAAATCCCCTTTATAAAAATTAACTAATCTTTTTTAAATTTTAACCAAGTTAACTAAATTCTATAAAAATTGGTCAAGTTCACAAAAAAATACTTTATAAACATTAACTAAATTTTGTAAAAAAAAACTAAGTTATAAGAATTAACTTGTAAAATTTAACTAATTTTTTTTAAAATAACTAAGTTTATAAAAATTAACTAATTTAGTTAATTTTTATAAAAGTTAACTAAGTTTTACAAAATTAGCTATGTTAACTAAGTATGACAATAATTTAACCAAGTTTATGAAAATTAACTAAATTTATGAAAAACAATTAAGTTTATGTATGAAAATATATACTATTACAAATTATATTACATAGATTACATCTTTATAAATTATACATGTATATATTATATCAATTATATATATATAATTATGTATGAATTAATTATGCTATGTATGAATTATACTATGTGAAGTACGAATGAATAATAATCATAATATCTTGACAAATTTATTAAACCATGGCATGTTAACTTATTATATAAATGAATTATATATTAATTAATATATATATATATATATATATATAATAAATAAGCATATGACTAAATATAAATGCATATTTATATATAAATCATATAAACTATATATTTAAATTATACACCCGCATACACATACTATAAATAGTAATAGTAGTAGTACGAGGAGTAATAATAATATCTTGATAAACTTAACCAAAGCTTGAAAAGATATTATAGAATTATGCAAACTAATTAATATAAATTAGATATGAATTAATATAACAAATAGTATAATAAATGTATATAATAAGTATATGAATTAATACAAATTATATATATAATTAATAAATATTATATAAACGATACATATATATTATATCATATATCTATAAATATACATGCAAATCATATAAATTATATTTGTAAATTGCGCACACACACATAACATACAAGTAATATTGGAAATAATATTAATGTCTTGATAAACTTATTAACCCAGAGAATATAAGTGTATCATAGAATTATATATATATGCAAACAATACAAAATTATACATAAATTATTATAAATTATACATACATATACATACATATATGTATGTATGTATATGTATGTATAATTTATTTTATAATAAAATAAATATACATACATACACACACACATATATATATATATATATTAAATAAGTATACGAATTAATACAAATTATAAATATATAAATAATATCATATAAACAACACCATCACTTTTCATTTGTTCTAGATTGCATTTCATGTTACTGCTGCTCGTATCAGCTATGTTT
This sequence comes from Allium fistulosum, assembly GCA_030737815.1. Classification (NCBI taxonomy): domain Eukaryota; kingdom Viridiplantae; phylum Streptophyta; class Magnoliopsida; order Asparagales; family Amaryllidaceae; genus Allium; species Allium fistulosum. Next base: position 594,812,306 of record CM060905.1, read on the forward strand.
CAGATTGTATTTATTGTATTAGTGATTTATTTGCTAATTTTTGAACTTTTACTTTACAGGTAGATAGCTATCTTTGATACAAAAAAGTGCCGCAACTAGTTATGGATTCAAAGTTATTTTTGATGCCAGAACTACATTTTGGTTTGTATGCTTTTATGTATAACTACTTTTGGTTATAATTGCTACTTGTTTTGCATTGTTTATGAAATATTATGGATGTATTATATATGTTTTGATGTAAGAATATTGTGTGTTTTGATTATGCAATGTTACATGTTTGATTATGAAATGTGTTGTTAATATATTATGTTGATTATGAATTGTGCATGTTGATTTTAACTGTGCTGATATATAAATTGTGATTAATGTGCAAATAGAATTGGTGGAAGGGAAAATCCAAAAATAGTAAATGACAACGTTTGTAAAATGCCCATAAGCTTTCAATAGCGTTTTAAAAAATGTTGCGGTACACTTCAATAGCATTTTAGAGTCGTCATAAAAGGGTTCTTAGCAATGACAAACGGTAAAAAGATCACTTATGGTAATAAATTAAACGCTATGAATAAATTTGACAGCAAGAGATTAACCGTCATTAAATATATTTGGTAGTGGAATTTAAGTGCTAAGAAAAGTTTTTAGCACTTAGCATAAACGCTATAAATGCATTAATAACATCCATAAAACGCTATTAAATATGGGCTTTTTACAGCATTTACTATATTGCCATGGTATGTTCCTGACTTAGAATGGCATGTCGTTACACAACGTAGTTAAAAACGCTATTACAGACTTCTATGGCGTTTTTTAAACACTATTAAATGTCCAGTTTGTTGTAGTGATGGTTTATCACTAGTTAAGTGTCCCTATAAAATTTGCCTCTTTACTTTGCTTTCTAACACACACAAGCGCGCACACACACACATATATATACATACATATATATATATATATATATATATATCAAGTGGTTTAAATCCCATTCATAGAGTCAATGCAAGAATAAAACATAGATATATCTAACACCACATCATCCACTTTTTCAATAACTAAGAGAGACAACCAGTGACTATAACCCAAGAACTCTAAAAGAAAGTTTTGCTGGAAGCTGCCATTTATTATCAAATGATATAGATGGTGTTGAGGTCCTAACATTCCTTTCTAAATTAAGATGGGTATTTCAAAAATGTCATTCCATTATTACCCATTTTCCTTAGTTTCCCCTTTTCGGTGTAATGACCCGGTATTTTGAACCATTCGCATCCACACATGTCAGACTTGAATTGCTCAAAATATCAGATTGTTAATTTATATTTGGCAAAACTCAGTATATACAGTAAATAAATCAATCACAGAATCACAGACACAGAGTAATATAACAATAAGCAGCAGAATAGATAAATAGTAGTTCATGAAGCTACTATATAAACAATTGAGTTTGAAATAAAATACAACATAATATCTCAAATACAATGTAGTCTCGAATACAAATAGATGACAAGTCTGAACAAAACCACTGGATAGCTGAAAGCTGAATAGATATAGACGGATCTCCAAGTGAAGCTCCAACTCCAAAGGTGAGTCTCAAATGTTATGACACTCATTCTGACCCGAGCGTAAAGCAAAACACAAAACACTCGAGTCAGGATTAACATTCTCATATCAATAAATCCAACTCAAGTGAAATATCAACTGAAATACAAGTAACTTAAAGGATGTTTGGGATGCCCATCCTCTAAGGATCCGTGGAACTATCTACTATGTAGTAATATACGCTATTATAATATGTTTATAGTAAAGTAAAAGTATTAAAATAGCGTTAAGGCGTTACCCATATCCCCCTTAACACATTTTATATATTCCCGTAGTCTATACAATGTCGTACGCTCCTCCGTAAACTGGAGGTTTATGTAACGACCCTGAATTTTTGACATTTGAAATGTGAATATTTAATTGAGTTTAAATATTCGAATGATAGTTTAATTTGAAATTCAAAATATTGCTATGAGTTTGGCGATTAAATTTTTGAATTTAATTGTATGGAATTGGGTAAAATTTTGAAATTGGGATTTCAAGCTTGTTAAAAATATTTTCAAGGCTTAGAATTTGTATTGATAATTCTGAAGGTAATAGAACTTTCAGAATTGAATTTGAAACTGTTTTGTTCAGTTTTGGAATTTTATCGTTTAATCGATATTTAAAAAATAGCGTTCTGAGGCACAGTCTTGGAATTCGACGAAACCTGTTCCATTGGATCCGTAATATTGTATTATTATCGGATTTCAATTTTCGTAGTGTTTGGAGTGATCGTTTGGTCGTACGATAAGCAAACGCGCTGAAATTAAATCGAAAATTTAATATAATAACTGGTCCAAAAAGCTATCTTCTCCATACGATCAAATTTGGACTCGAAACCTTTTCCATTGTGTTCGGAATAGGCGTATAACATTACGAACGCCTGGCGGCACGTCTCGATAGGATATCGAAATTTTGAGTTGCAAATTCGTGACGATTTGAATTTGAATTTGAATTGAAATATTAGTCAACTACCGTTGATATTATTTCACATCAGCCGTATTTTTATTAAATTCAAACACTGTAGCCTGTTAACTCGAGCAGGCTAACGTCTTCTCTTGTCTCCCTCAAGTTTTTATACAGAAATCAAAACGAAATATTTTTCTTCGTTCAAAATTTAAGAATGGCTGTAGCCGAGAAAACGAAACTCCTCCTCTCTAAAAAAAAATATGAACGATTCAAACAATCAGCGAATTCAATTCGAAAGCGAGGCCGTGCTCCCATCGTTTCCAGTTTCAATCGAGATTTCCCTCTTCCCTTCCATTGCAGCCTCCACAGAAGCCGCCAATAGATGGCGCAATCGCCGTTGTCGAGCAAGGCGAGCGCGGTGAGGAAGTCCAGTTCAGTCAACGGTGAGGGGATCGCGACTGCCTTAGCTCGCCAGTAATGATCGAACGTCGTGGAGAGTTAGGGTTTCGAGTTTTGGGGAAGTTGTGGTCGATGTTCGCGAAGTCGAAGTGGATGCAGGCAAGCGATTCGAATCGCGAGATCTAGGGTTTCGCGATGACGGTCAGGCGATGTTGGGGCCGTGGCAGCGTGGTCGTGACTACGACTCAGGATGATGTCCAGTTCTCTTCGATAAGTCAGTGAGGTAACAGAGGTATAGAAATTTCTTATTTTTGATAATCTCAGTTAATTTAAATCTGGGTTAATTTGAAAGAAGAAATTTGTTTAAAATAAATTTAGTTGTTTAAAATGAAATCACTAGTGAATTTAATTATCAAATGGAAGTCGTTTTACAGTAAACAGGCTACTGTTAAATACAGACAGAGAAAAATTTAATTTTTTCTTGAGTTAAATTGAATCATTAGAAATTCAATTTAGTAAATGGAAAATTTATTTGTTCGATTTATTCGAATATTAATAAATGATATAACTAATTGTACAAGGTTATAAGCTGGGAAACCAACGCAATATTGAAGTGGATTGCAAAATTAAAAAGCAAAGGTGAGATCTTCTCACTCAAACAAAGGGTTTTGTTTAATTTTAAATAGTTATATTTAAAATTATTGATTGTGTTGATTGTGTGCTTGAATGATACTATATATAGTAGTATATAGCAATATATATATATATATCGGATTGGAGTTGTTGATTTCCCACATTATATAGCGGATGAGACCCTATGCACCGCATAATAGCGGATGATATTTATAAATCCCATATACCGCGATATTCCACCTCGAAGTGGAATTGGTATTGTGCTAACATCTGTGGATGCAGAGAAACAGGTTGGAGGGATCCAACTGGATTCCTCAAAATTATATGAATTTGTTTCATATTATTGTATGAATTTGTTTCATATGTTGTGTGATTGTTTATTTATAATCTGTGAATGATTATATTTGCGACTGAATGTGTTGAAGGCTAAAATTTAGCCGAATGTATTTTTGGTATCGTTGGATACCGGAAATAAATAAAATTGGGTTTTTGAAATTAAAGTTGAAATTTTTAGTAAAATCCTTTTGAAAGAATTGGGTTAATTTAAAAGAAGTTTGAAAAAGATAAAGTTTTGTCTTTGAATTATATTGAATAAAATTCCAAAATATGGGAAAGGATTTTATAAATGGATTTTGAATAGTATTATTCGAAATTTGGGAAATTTATTTAAAATGGAATTTTAAATGGTTTGGAAGAGATAAAGGAATTTATACCGATCATACTTTCAAGCACACTCAGTCCATACTTTCAAGCACACTCAGTCAGTATTTATACCGATCAGCCCTTGCGACAGGTACTCCAACGACCAGAAACTTCTGGAAGGATGTTAAAATGGAATATCGAATTGATTCAGTTCGATATTACCTACCTGCCACGAAGAGCCATACAAGGGCAAGCATTAGCAGATTTCATCACTGAGTTTACTGTGTCAGACGAACCAGATGGTCACAGTGTCATTCCTCCCATTCAATGGAAATTGTACACCGATGGGGCATCAAACGACCGTTGCTCCGGAGCTGGTGTAGTCCTTGTGACTCCAGAGAATCGATCGATTTGTTATGCTTTGAAGCTCAATTTCCCGGCTATGAATAATGAAGCAGAATATGAAGCATTGATTGCTGGTTTAAAGCTCGTTGGAGAACTCGGGGTAAAATCAGTTGAAATCTTTTGTGACTAGCAGCTGGTGGTGTACCAAGTGCGAGGAGACTACCAAGCAAGGGGACAAAAGCTTGCTCCGTACCTTGCTCTGGTTCAGGAACTATTGGCGAACTTCGAACATTATGACATTTCGCATGTCCCGCGCGAACAGAACAAGGAAGCCGACTCGTTGGCCAAATTCGCAAGCACTGGCGATGCACAGCAAATGGGATTGTTTCCCGTCGAAACCTTACATGCTCCAAGCATAGATGTGATGGAAGTCGATTTTGTGTTGGGAACGGAAATCGAGAAGGAGTCGTGGATAACCCCATTCAAACAATAACTGTTAAATGGGACTTTGCCCGAAAGAAGAAGCGAAAGACGACATGTCATTCTCAAAGCCGCGCGATATGTGATGCAGGGAGGAGTAATGTATCGGAGGGGATTCTCGGTCCCTTTACTACAGTGCATTGCCCGTGATGAGACAAAGCGGGTCTTGGAGGAAGTTCACAAAGGAGAATGTGGCGACCATACTGGGGGGCAGACACTAGCAAAAAAGATCCTCCGCTATGGATACTATTGGCCAACTGTGAATCGGGATGCCGCAGACTATGTAAGAAAATGTGACAAGTGTCAAAGATACGCAAAAATCCCGAGAGCTCCACCGACGGAACTCACGCAAATGGTTAGTCCATGGCCGTTTGCAATCTGGGGAATCGACATAATCAGTTCTTTGCCTATATCCAAAGGTGGTGCAAAATACGCGATAGTTGCGGTCGACTACTTCACGAAATGGGCCGAGGCAGAGCCTTTAGCCACAATCACCTCCAAGAAGGTCATTAACTTCGTTGTACGAAACATTATATGCCGCTTTGGCCTCCCGCAAACCATCGTTACAGACAACGGAACTCAATTTGAAAGTAGAGAATTCAAAGATTTCTGTTTAAAGTACGGCATTGAGAAAATGTTTGCCGTCGTTGCTCATCCGAAGGCTAATGGACAAGTTGATACCATGAACAAAATAATCAAGTCCATATTGAAGAAGCGTTTGGAAAAGATTGGAGGCAAGTGGGTAGATGAACTTCCAACAGCGCTATGGGCTTATAGAACTACCCACAAGTCCGCGACTGGCCACACTCCATTCACATTGGCATACGGCTCGGAAGCTGTTATACCCGTGGAGCTTGAAGTTCCATCACATCGGGTGAGACATTATGATCCTAAGATGAATCAGGATCTCCTGTTGGAATCACTGGACTTCGTTGATGAGAAACGTGAAGAAGCCGAGTTAAGGGCGACATCATATAGGCACCGAGTCAAGCGATATTACGACGAGAAAGTCCGCCCAAGAATCTTTGATGTGGGTGATCTCGTTTTGAAACGAGTTTTCCCGGTACCATCACGTATGAATCCCAACTGGGAAGGTCCATATACCGTTGAACGGAAGCTTGGAAAGGGAACTTTCAAGCTAGCGACCGTTGACGGCGTGACACTCCCCCGAGCATGGAACAGTGAACATTTGCGACATTATTATATTTAGCCTGTTTCTTTCCTGTTTTAGGTGCAATTGTTTCCCGTATGTTTTTATTCCATTGATTCTTAGTTTCCTTTTAAGCATGTAGTTGGATGATTTAGTTTATTAATAAAGGCTTGAAGCCATCTTTTCTATGAATTACCGATGTTTCTGTGCCTTATAATCCGGTGGCAAACAACTGGAGTTACATTATTCTGTCTGACGTACGAACTCACATAAACGGCTTGAATCTCCGAGTCCCCTGAGTGCGGACCGGAGTACTCTAAGTCCCCGGAGCGCGGATTAGAGTATAAATGACGTGAATCTCCAGGTCCCCTGAATGCGGACCGGAGTACTCTAAGTCCCCGGAGAGCGAACTAGAGTATAAACAACTTGAATCTCCGAGTCCCATGAGTGCGGACTGGAGTACTCTAAGTCCCCGGAGCACGGACTAGAGTATAAACGACGTGAATCTCCAGGTCCCCTGAATGCGGAGTGGAGTACTATAAGTCCCCGGAGTGCGGACTAGAGTATAAACGACTAAAATCTCCAAGTCCCCTGAGTGCGGACCAGAGTACTCTAAGTCCCCAGAGCGCGGACTAGAGTATAAACGACGTGAATCTCCAGGTCCCCTGAATGCGGACCGGAGTACTCTAAGTCCCCGGAGTGCGGACTAGAGTATAAACGACTTGAATCTCCAAGTCCCATGAGTGCGGACTGGAGTACTCTAAATCCCCGGAGCGCGGACTAGAGTATAAACGACGTGAATCTCCAGGTCCCTTGAATGCGGACTGGAGTACTCTAAGTCCTTGGAGTGCGGACTAGAGTACAAACGACTCAGAATCTCCGAGTCCCCTGAATGCGGACTGAAGCACTCTAAGTCCCCAGAGTGCGAATTGAAAAGTATTCTAAGTACCAGAAATGTGAAATAAGAGATGTATAATTCCAAAGAATGTCCGAGCAATGTGAAAATGGATTGGGAATTTGTGTAACTCATAAGAACTTGAGTTTCGACCACAGTTATATAGAAAGCTAAAAAGCAGAAATCATTCGAAGTACAAAGATACCAAACTTTATTCATTAATCCAAAATGGGGTTATACAACCACTCCTTCAAAGCTCGGAGTCAAAAGTCTATCTACATAAACAATGAAAATGAATAAATAAAAGTAGTTGCATGACCTAAGCTAACCCTCGTCGAACGAGTGTAGGGGCTACTTCTTCGATTTCTTTAGCTTCTTGTCTTCCTTCGTTTGTGCGGACGACTCCTCCCCCTCGTGCTTTCTCTTGGACGTTTTGCTCGCCAGAGAGACGGTATCAGGAGTGGGAGGAGGAACGTCCAGTGGTTTAGATCTGCCAGGAAGAATGACTTTTAGAGGCATGTTCAACGGATCGTCAAGTTCTACTACTTAAGACTCGATCTTGACCTTAACTTTCTTCTTTTTCTCTTCCTCAAGTTGTTCCTTCATGCTCAATTTAGAAGTATGTCCTGAGGCGCCCGTAATTTCAATTTCGTAACTCCCTTCGACGGGGGACGAAGATTCAGACTTATCATCGTCGAGCGCCCCAATCACATGAGCATCAGGACCGGGGGTTACTCCCGCATGACTTGCCTCGCTTGTTTTCCCCATCTCCTCCTTGGCGTCATTTCTTCTTGGATTCGGTTCAGGGTTAGAGCGGCCTGCATAAAAACGCAAAGGACGAACGTTAGAATCAATAACTTCTCGCTGAAAGCGATAGATTTTTGAACTTCAAGAAGAAGAATTTTATATCGGTTTCTTGTTGGCTTTCAGCCGTGCGAGGAGTCTCACCCTCTAGAATGGGGGATAGCACGTGAATGCCGAGGCCGGGATCTTCCGGATCGTAACCAACGTGTTGCTCGAATGGGTCAAGTGCTGGCCGATCAGCTGGTTGAGTGGAAGGAGGAGCCGCAGCCTCGGTTCCAGATGGACCAACTATGTCATTTTTCTCCTTTAATGGAGAAGAGTCTTTACTATAGAGAGCCATGGCTGCAGACAAGTCTGATGGCTCGTTCCCCCTGAGAAACTCTTTCACTAAAGCATCCTCGTCAACCTCCTCGGTGCCCGACTGCACCTTTCTAATCTTTATTAAAGTCTCCCAAGCCTCGGCTAAAGATTCAAGGTAGCCCTCGTCTAAGAAAGTCAAGTCCCGGTGCATGAGGACACGGGCGTTGTATTCGGCTATCAGTGGGTCAAACATACAGTTGACCTCCTCTCTGCCGGCCTCTGTAGCCGCCTCAAGGCGAGAATCAATCTCCGCGGACGCTATTCTTTTGCCCTCTTCGCAGGCTTCGTCCTTCATCATCCCGACCTTATAAAGCTCGTCGTCGAGCTTTGCCTTCAAGAGTCGTGTAGCAACAATCTCGTTGCAATATCGTTGAGACTCCTCTTGAGCAGCTATCTTCTCTTCCTTATCCTTAGAGAATAGCTCTTTCAACTCTTTGACTTGCAGGGTGAGTGCATCCCTTTCTTTCTGAATAGAATCTTTTTCTAAAGCCAAGGCCTCACTGCGTTGGACCGCTTCATCAATCTCCTTTTTATGAGTCATCTCTAGACGAGTGACGGCCTCGGCAGTGTCTTTAGCGCTTTGTTCTGCAGCCTCGAGCTTGGACTTGTACAAAACGAGCTCTTCATCCTGATTTTTGATAATGTCCTTATCAAAGATAGCTTCAAGCTTCAAGCGGTCGATTTCTTGTTGACGCTCAACGGAGATTTCTGAGACTTTTTCGACTAAATGAACAAACACATCATGTTGAACATAGACGTCGTTGTTGCAAGCGATGACACTCTGCTTGACATGACCTGGAATGTGATGAATTGCTGGAAGGAACTTCAGACCGTCAAAGCAGATTTTGGGAAATTTGACTTTAAGCTTGGCCAGCTTCTCCGATATCGTTGGGTCCGCCATAGGAATAGGGGGAGGTGGCTTTGAAAGTTCTGTTCTCTTACGATGTTCCTGAGATTGCCGTGTGCTTGATGAACCAGAATGTTGATCTCGGGAAACATCGGGTTGAGACCCCTTCTGTGAAGACTTTTCTTTGCCTTGCTCTGTTTGAGGAGGAAGATCGCGAGAGTATGAAGACTGGCTGTATGATTTCTTTCAATAAGTCGACTCTCGGGGACGGTTGTCTCGGTCTCCGTAGTCGTCTCTATCCCGGTGCTTGCCGGTGCTCGAGTCCCAGCCAGAATGATGAAAAATGGATGAGCCGTGAAGACGATCAAATCTGTGGGAGCGTCCCATGTCACCTGCATAAAATGAAAATGACGACAAGTTAGAAAAGATCTGGGTGATGGCGAAAATTGAAGTGTAGGGTGAAGTGCACGTGTCCATGTGTGTCCTAGTGTTCCCCTCGACGGACCGATTTCTTTATCTTTACTAATAGAAGTTTTATCTCCCTGGATATGGGCTTGACCGCCTGCATTGCCTCTGGCGGGTGAATGAAGCTTAAGCGCCTCTGAGTCGTCGAAACCATAATTGAGCAGATCGTCAGGGATGGTGAGGTTCGACAGACCTTTCAGCGAACTTTCTAAGGGTTGAGGGGAAGGTTCTCTCTCCTCTGGAATAAGCGTGACTTTAGACATTCCACCTACTTTTTTCCTCCTCAACTTATAGGTCATTTTCTTCTTTCCCTTTGAAGGGGAAGATGACGTCTCAATATCGTGGACTTCGACCGTCGGGTACTGAGTGGGACTAATATCTTCACCCGGTACTTCGGGCGTCTTGCCTTCTCTAATTTCTCCCTCTTTTGGCGTGTCAGGGACATTACGTGTCGAAGGCCCAGCCTGCCTTTTTCCCTTGCCTGAAGCAGGTCTGGATAGAGTGACGCCTGGGGGGAGGTTTATTCGGCGACCTTCCGCCAGCAGCCCGAATCTCGCAAGTGATTCATTTGAAATGAGGGATTTGATGTCCCGATCTTCTGTCGGGAGAGCTCGGATAGTTGCCACTGCTTCAGAGTATCCGGAGCCTTCGGGACGTGGAGTGATACCGGAAAAAGTGGATAAAGAGTCAGAAAAGATGCGGATTCCGCCAAATTCAAGTGTTGATCTAGAAAACGAACTTACTCCCTTCCACCCATCTCCTAGCGAAGCCGGAAGGACAACGAACATAGAACCACTCTTGCTTGTACTGGGCGAATTTGCTCCATGCCCCAGTCAGGATTTGGCATTTACTATATGGCTCCAGAAATATGAAAGACGGGCTATCCGACCGTCTCTTGAAGCGATAAATATAACTGATATCGCCTGGAGTCGGAAGCTTGGAGAAGACACTCATAAAGAGGATGCAAGTGCCATATTAGAAAGCATGACTATTCTGAGGTAGTTGTGAAGGAGCGATTTCAATATATTGCAATAAGTCGCGAAGGAAGGAGTTGAAGGGTGGAACGCTGCCGACCCAGCACATAAACTTATTGCAGGCTGTATACCCGGCTGGGGGCAAATGTGGATGATCATTCCCTGAAGGAACTAACACGTCGTCAAAAGGGAATTCGTGGACAGAGCATATCCGACGGAGTGTACTTTCGTTAATCTTTGAGAACTGTGAATCGGTCGGGTCGTCTAAGAAAATGGCTGCCTCCAGAGCGTCAGGAGCTAAACCGACGGATGCTGTCGCGGCGCTCGGTAAGTTTTGAGCAGGGGTAGTCGACGGATTCGAAGTATCTACAACTTCTTGTCTAGAGGATGGCCTAGGTCTGTCTGAGATCATAGCAGAGCTAGATTTTCTAGACATCTCTAATGAAGATCGAATCCAACAAAGCACATGTTTGAACTATACTTGAAAAACAATTAACATTAGACTTAACAACGTAAGTATTCCCCCCGTGTGGTATGTGAACTAGTGTGATCATCCAAATATAAGTGCTGAGAAATTAAAAGTCGCAGAGTTGATGATATAAAGTTGAGCTTTGAACTGTCATCTTCAAAGACCGTCATCGCTGACCGTCTTCGAAAACCTACCCTATTATGTTTTTCAATTTTGGACTCGGACATTGGCACTATATGTTAAAGGCTATCATCTGTTTTTATCGGTTTGAATTCAGGCTTATAATTGTTGAAACCGGGGAGTCATCGGTACGGATTAGTTCGATATGTTGGTTTGTTTAAGTCCTTGTCCTTGTTTTTTGTCATATGAATAGGCATGGGAAATAAGTGAGTTCAACAAGGGTTATGTTCAAGTTGGAATGATTTTGACTGTCGTTGTCTTTTCATCAAAGGCCAAGACCGAGCGACACTTGAAACACACAGCCTAAATGCCGTTCGGCCTAAATTTCGTTCGTCCTAAATGTTGCTCGGCATCAACCCCGCTCGGCCTAAAATGCCGTTCGGCCTAAATGTCGCTCGGCATCAATCCCGCTTGGCCTAAATGCCGTCTGGCCTAGGTTCATCGTTCGGCACTATCGCCCTCGACAACAACGCTCCCCCACCTTTCCTCTCTACCATTCGACACGAGAGAATCATGTCGAACCGCAGTCGTATCGAGCCACGTCGCTCGACACGCTAAAGTTAACCCTAACTTCACTCCGGTATTTTCCCTTCACCGCTCGGCATGAACAAGTCATGCCGAGCCATGATCATACCGAGCTACATCGCTTGGCGTCTAAGCCCAATCTCGACCTTACCTCTTTACTCCCACACTTCAATTCACATGCCACCAGTGTCCGGGCATCTCAAACCTCACCGGCTCTCACCGGGCTAACACCTTCTTCCAACTTCCACTCCGTTTAATCCTAGGGCCTGATTAAACTTCAAACCCAACTTCCTGATCTACGAGACTTCCGTTACTTATAGATTAAGGGAAAGTTATAATCCGAGTCTCATCCAAAGTCTCTAATCGAAGAGATTCGGGTATGCGAAGTTTCCGTACCTAAAAGAAGGAAAAGGAATCTGGCGAGATACTTGAATTGGAAGCGGAGATCTGTTCAATCTCGCTGTGGAAGGCAATCGGGATGTAACCAAGGAGACTCGGGGATTAAAGGAGTTGGAAAGGTGTTGGCGAGGGATTGGAAAGGCTCGAGTTTGTATGTACGGTGGTGTGGAAATAAGAGTAAAAGGGAGAAGGAGAAGAAGTATCAGCTTTTATAGAGGAAGGAAGCTGAACAGGCATCAACCAGTAGAACCGGTCAAGGCAGGGTCGTTCGGCATCCAAGCATCATTCGATATCCAATACCGTTTGGCATCCAAGTGTCGTTCGGTGTCCAATATCGTTCGGCACCCAATGTTTCGTTCGGCATTCAAGAAAGCCCTCCGGAGAAACAAAGCGAGAGTTTAAGAGAGAGTATGGGGTGCTCATGATTCAAAGCACATCACGTTTGACCACATGATGCACTTTGGGGGGCAAGTGTTACCTGGAGGATTGACCAGGCAACTAGGTCATTCGACATAGCTGGATCTTTCGGCATTCAGAGATCGCTCGACATCTGTCCTCGATCGGCATCCAAGCGCCGTTCGGCATCTGTCCTCGATCGACATCCAAGCGTCGCTCGGCATCTGTCCTCGGTCGGCATCCAAGCGTCGCTCGACATCTGTCCTCGATCGGCATCCAAGCGCCGTTCGGCATCTGTCCTCGATCGGCATCCAAGCATCGCTCGGCATCTGTCCTCGGTCGGCATCCAAGCGCCGCTCGGCATCTGTCCTCGATCGGCATCCAAGCATCGCTCGGCATCCGTCCTCGTTCGGCATGAACCTCGCTCGGCATTCATTGTTGCTCGGCATTAGTCTCGACCGGCATCGGGAGCCTTGCTCGGCATCTGTCCTCGTTCGGCATGAACCTCGCTCGGCATTCATTATCGCTCGGCAGTAGTCTCGACCGGCATCGGAAGCCTCGACCGGCATACAACCTCGTTCGACATTCCAGCCTTATTCGACCTACACACTTAGCGCAACGCACTGCTTCGTTCGGCATAGGAGCCTCGACCGGCTTGAACATGTGGCTCGGCCTTTGCCGTTCGGCATTTACAGACCATGGGCCGAGGTATCTCACTTGTAGGCCCAAGAGGGTAGTCCAACCCATCTTCATCTATAAATAGAGGGGCAGGGACACAGTGAAATGGACCTTTTTTCGAGAACACTGGGGAGACTCTGCCGCTTTCAAGACTCATCCTTTTTACTTAGTAATTGCATTCAAGTAACTGGTGTACGGATTGTATCTGTAATGAATTATCAAGAAAAGCAATAAAGATTAACCTCAAAGTGGACGTAAGCAATTACACCGAACCACTATAAATCTGGTGTTCTCATTCTCCGCATTTAACCTTGCATATTGCTCTCTGTTTACATTTATTTTCTTCATTTATCTCTCTACATAATCTTTCTCAACGAGGTTAGTGACCAACTTTGGTGCTAACACTTTTTAGTGACCAACTTTGGTGCTAACAACAACCCTTGAGCAGCAGAACAAGGACCTGAGCAGCGGAACAAGATTTCGCCTCAGCAACCGAAGAGGACTTCACATGCCTAAGCAGCAGAACAAGACTTTAACAAATACAAAAGATTGTTTTGACCTTGTGTGTTCTAATAACACGGATTTTTCACTTGCAGTACACCCTTCATATAATCTTTTCCTCAAGTATAATGTGTGTAGTTGTGTGTATATGAAGATTAGGAAGTTTCAAATTGCTTGAAGAATATGGAAATGAATACGTAAGCAATGAATGTATGAATTCAAGAGAGTAGTTAATTCAAAAAATATGGTTCAAGTATAAGCAACTAAGTGAAGTAATTTGATCTTGAAATTCATGCATATATATAGTAGTTAAGAAGTTGCAACTGTTGGTGAAGAGATCTCTAAGAATAGCAATGGTTGCAACCCTTGGGGAGGAAGACAACTATTAAGAAAAGAAGTGTCTTTTCATTCAAAAAACGATAGTTGCAGGATTCAGTCGACTGACTTTGATCATTCAGTCGACTGAATTTAAAAACATGCATATATATGTTAAAATGCACAGATTCAGTCGACTGAATGATCTTGTTCAATCGATTGAATTCTGTTGATAAACAAAAATCACTATAGCTCAGTTGGTTAGTGCACTTGCCTTCTAAGCTAGTGACCCGGGTTTGAGCCTCGCTCCATGCATTTTTAAAAAAACTTGATTTTGATTAAAATATTAAAATTTATTTGAATGTGAATGATGATTCTTGAGGAAAGATTTTAACAAAGCACTAAACTAGACTCTATATATATATTTGATGACTCTTGTTATTATATATAACTATATGAATCATACTTTGAGTCGTTGAGTCCGGAAGTTGTCATAGTCGTAGATTCATGAATTGTTGTGTCTTGTTAACAATCAAAACCTATGATCCAACAATATATATATATATATATCTGTGTGTGTAGTAAGATTTTTGAAATACACCTTTCAAAAATAACAAATACGCCTCTAATGCATATATTTTTCCCCCGTTTATCGGGTAACCTAAGCTCTGATACTAAATGTAACAACCTACCCCATAACATGCCTAAATTTCGACCTAGAAAAGGCCTATCAAAACTTAGATGCATTCTAAGGTAAGTTGTTGGTAGAACTAAGAAAAAAACATTGTAGAGTCATAAGTAAACTTTTAGAACTCATAATGGATGGAACAAAATATATTAGCAAAGTGTATCCAATTATTTCAAAATCATAAATATGTCAAAATACAAAGTATTATCAAATCGTATCATAAATCTGTTACAACAATAGTCCAGATACATAGGTACACATAAAAGCAAGTGAAAGTGATAAATACTACCACAAGCAAACTACCTCCGTCTCTAAGCATCATCTTCGCCATCAACGTCCTTTAACTTGTGTTGTAATAAGGAGGGAGTCAGAACAACAAGTGTCTGGTGAATGAAAATCTCAAGTCTTACCTTTTCGTTACTTGGGCAGTATATTTCAAAATAAGAATCTATCTAAAAACATAAAACCATTAAAATCATTTAATATTTCTTGTTAAGGAAAGAAGCAGGTCTCCAAAATCCCATAACCCAAATCCCACGTTATAATTAACTAGCGATGCAAGAGATAGTACCCAAGCCACTTAACACCATTTATTGGAGAATAGACAGACTCTGGTCGTTTAATACCTTAATAAAGGCAGACCCCATCATTTAATACCTATTCCCAAGGCATGCTCCTCAATGTTACTATCTAACTGACATCATATGGAATCTCAAGTCACTTAATACTTCTTTATTTGGAAAGGCGGATCCTCAATCAATCACTTAATACCTTATCAAGAAGCGGATCCCTGTAGAGATACTACCTAACGTATCCCCTAGGCCATTTAATACTTCATCTGGGGAAAATAGGCGGGCCCTCAAATAACCATTTAATATCTCAAGACCCCGAAGCAGGCCCCTCGTACTATGGCGTCTCTGATTAGCCCGACTATTCGTAGGAACTGCTAGCCAGGTTAGCTAGGTAGATTTTCCCTACAGAATTTGGGACTAACCTCGCGTCATTAATAAATATTTATCATAAGGATATCTCACATTAATAGGAAGTGTACAAAACTGCTTATAGCCTCAAAGTGAAGTGCAGGCTTCCATCATGTAATTTTATTGACCTCATATCCTTATGACTTAGCCATAAATTAAGTACACTCCATATGTATAATAATACTCTTCTCACCGTTTCATAAATAAGACCTTATAAGGTATTTTTCTTATTATGCATTGGACTAATAATTAGGCTGTATAAGAGTTTCCTCATATTTTCGCCTAACAATCAATTACATTCCTAATGGGGGAAATAAATAAAAATAAATACCTAACTAACTATGCCATGTACGCAATAATTATACGTTAATTATGCTAATAGAAATAAATAAATATTCACATCTAATAAATTCTAAATGCACGGATTTTACGCTATAAAATCGCGTTAAATGTCAATTCTTTAACCAAATACCATTAGAGGTCCTTTTTCTTCAAATTCCCAAGATTTCAACATACCAAAATAAGAGATTCTATTATCCAAAAGAGGGAATAAATATTTATAACCAAAATTGCAATAATAGACTTATAAATAAAATAGAAACTCGATTTATTACACCATTCAATGAGATATCGTAAACAATAGAAATTGCAATTTAAACTCCATATTCTATTCAACTCCTTTTTTACAAAGAAATAAATAAGAAGGAAATTTGTGTGGAATAAGTGGTGTAAACTATGAATAAAATCTGTAATCTAAAACCCTTATTTCATTGAAGAATCACAAATTGAACCATAGAAGAAGGAGAAGTGGAATAAACTATGAAATTATCAAAAATTGCATAAACAAAACAAATTATATCAAATTAATGTAAACAGTTGAGAATCTCAACATAGAACTGGCATTTCGAAATAAAAAGGAAATTTGGGAGATTTTACCTATTGTATTATCGCAATCCCAAAATTCCTAAGGCATGTTCAAATCGATAGAGATACACCAAACAATTACTAAAAAGGAAATATCAAGGTTTCCACTCACAGAATAGCCTTAGCTTCGCCTTCCTTGGATTGCATGCTTTACGATCGCTTCTAGAATCTCTCTTTTTTGACATATATACACAGAATAAGGAAGATGTATATATTTTTATTAGATTCAGAATAGTCAGAGGATAATAGAATAAGAATAAGTTGGAGGAAGAAGAAATAAATAGATTGAATTCTTACTTGAATCTCTATGGAGTTTCTGAATCTAATTTAGAGAGATAATAATGGCAGAGTTTCATTGAATTCCCTAAAATAATATGAATAAAAAGTGGGGAGGATATGGTTATACTTATAGAGGTTGAAACGCACAAGAGCCGTAAGATGAAAATAGTTTAAAATGGAGAAATCTGGAGCGTTCATCCTATGAAACCCTAGCCAGTGCAAATTTTCACGATCGACCGATCAACCGCCCCCATCAACCGGTCGATCGCTAGGGGTCGACCGGTAGGTTATTTTGGGTAATTGTTGATTCCGTTGTTTTTTAATTAATTTTTTAGCCTAACTAACTTTTACGTTAAAAGTTAATACGTTTACATAACCTCCAAGCTAATTTTTAAAATTCAAACTCTAAATTTAAATTCTCATTTAAATTTGAATTCGAACTAAATTAATTTAAATCTGAAAATTAAAACTAAATTAATTAAAATTTGAAAACTTTAAACACTCATAATTTCTCCGTTTGAGCTCCGTTTTCAGCATATTATATATGAAACAAATTAGAATTTCGCCATGAACGCAATGGAATCACTTTTATTGCCAAATTTAAAAAAAATCTATATTCTACCTTGATATATTTAATTAAATTTTATTTCATTTATTTATGGTTCTTTTTATGAAGTGTTACAAGTTAAAAATCTAATTTTTTTGTTGTGATTAGCAAAAGTTGATCTCCTTCTAATTAAAAAGTGGGAAATACAAAAGTGTTTTGAATTAGACATGTTATATATCAAAATTGCGGTTCTCAATGGCATGAATCCATTTATGGTAGTCATTCGCCATTTGGATGTAGGATTGATCAGAAAACACATTCGAAGTTTGATGAATGTGGACCGCCTGTTTCGATGCAATGGTCAAATGGTGATGATACGACGATCGGGAAGTATGGCTCTATAGAGGAGGATGAGTACGTCACCACTCTAGTGGTGGATTGGTCAGAAACCTTCAGTATTCACCATGATCGGTGTTCAAAATGCCAGCTGGGTGGTTCATGGAGGGACACTATGGGTAGAGGCGAGGTCAGGGTCAGGACTAGCATGGCACGACAAAGCTTCTGGTTTGGTCAAATTTGAGTCTAGGTGGCTATAGGCGCAACATCGATGGGTGGAAGCACAACGGCTAAGTCAAAGTCGTGCTTTTACGGTTCCTGTAGCGGCATTGAAGAAAACATAGCAAAATAATATAATAATTAAATAGTTACGAAAATACCCCTTAACATCAAACATTTATCACTCTCGCATATGACCTCTGTTTCACGTGCGGTCCGCGAAATCGAAATCGATGTAAGACGAGGAATGTGATATGTTATTTGCTGTATTTTATGACACCGCTTAAAAGTGCTTTATTTTAGTAGATTCGATGTATGTTGTATGATAAGGTGATAGTCGGATGAGACATCTTGCTCCTCAGTAGCGAGTCTCTTACTGTTGGACGATAGTAGGCTGAGATATCTTGTTCCTTAGTGTGATTCGCTTATGATTTAATGATAGTGGCTAGGACATATAGTTCCCCAAGTGCGAGTCGCTTATGAATTGGTGATAGTGGGTTGGGATGCGTAATTCTCCACTAGCGAGTCGCTTACAATTTAATGATAGTGGACTGAGACATTGCGTTTCTTAGTAGCGAGCCGCTCACGATCTGACGATAGCAGGTTGAGACATTACGTTCTTCAATAACGAGTCATTCATGATTAGGCAATAAAGGAATGAGACATGTAGTTCCCCATAGTAAGTCGCTTATGATTTGACGATGGTGGACTGAGATATATAGTTCTTCAATAGCGAGTTGCATACATTTTTCGGTGATAACAAGTTGGGACTTGGGCTTAATCATGTCACAGTCGTCCTCTAGCATGCAAATTAGGATTTTGGGTTCGATGAGTGCATAGATTAGATATGGGTTAGATTTTAGTAAGATCTTATCATATGTTATCACTATACTATAATATAATATTTAGCTGACTTGTTGGGGGCAGGTGACACGGGTTAAGATATGATTTTCAAGCACAAATGTTAATTTACCAGCTTATTAGAATTATACAATTATATAATGTGTTTCGCTCACAAGACGTATGTCTAACCTCCTTTATCATTTTCTTATTTTTATTTGATATATCGATTGTTAGGACTGGTCGTAAATTGGAGGTATGGTGGTACGATGAAGACGTGCATTTATCTATCTATTAGCTATATACTATTTTATTCCCAAACATTGGACTATTTTGATTACTATAGTAAAGAGATGTTGTAGTTGTAGTTTTATTTGGTACCATATTGTTTGTCTGGGATTATATTATTGCTTACTATTATATTTTATTCGATTTGCTGTGAGTTTTCATAAAATGTAGTATATTGTACATAACTTTGTGATCCGTTTTATAATTTATCTAAAAACGATATGTTGTTTAATAGGTCCACGATTCCAGTTCCACTTCTAGATATGGGTCGGGACGTCCTAGATGGCGGGTTGCTTCATTCATTATTGTGAAATAATAAGTCTGTAGAGACTATAGGTTTTTAAGGCAAGAAGAGAAAGTTCTTTGGCAAGAAGGGAGCATGGAAGGAAGGAGCTCCTAAGAAAGAAAAGTCTGAAATAGTTCGTTACAAGCATGATAAGAAAGGATAACTTGTAAGTAAGTGTCATTCTTGTGATGACAAGGAGGCTTCTGAAAAGAAGAGAGTGAAATGTTATAATTGCAACAAGATAGTGCGTTTTAAAAGAGAGTGGTCTGAACCGATCAAAGTTGGATGAGGAAAGGTTTTTGATTAGGGACCTACGATTCTTTGTTACAATATTCATAATAAATGTATTATTTGATGTGGGTCTAAAAGGTTCCATTAGGTACTATAAATAGGATGGACCTAGTCATTTTGTATCATTCATAAAAACAAATATCTTTCTTTCTCGCTTTTGTAGTAAAATATCATTCTTTAATAAAGTCAATTTTACTCCTCTTAAATTCTCTGTTCATCTTTGCTTCTTCATTACCTAATTGTGATCACTGGGCTGTTGTAATATGTTTATTCACACTATTTTGAGATATGAATTAATTTCAAGTACTATAAATTTGTCCATCATGATATATTAAATTCATTGTTCTTCTATCGATTTTCTACATGATTAGTTCTAGATTATATTGGTTACATGATATACCTTATTTTAGATTCAGTTTAACTTATCGAAAATTAATTTTAGCGTTGAACTATCTAGTTCGTTAAAGTAACCACTTTCAGGTTCAAGTTTGAAGTAACTTGTATGAAATTTGGTTTTTGTTGCTGGATCAACAAGCTCTAAATAAGTGGTTTCATTTTTATTGCCCGGATGCACCAAGATTAGGTAAGCTCTAGCTATAAATCAAAACAAAACTAGAATGAATGGAATCATGATTCATAGACATATGAGCATATTAAAAACTGAAAGATTCTACAAGGAAGCTTTCTAATTTTTAATCAAGGAGGAATCTCTTATTGTAGTGGAAAAATCTAAATATATGGTGTGATCTACAATTATATCTTTTAATCGGTGAAAAATCATGGTATTTCTCCCACTTGAATCCTCGATTTCCCTAAAAATATAAGAGATCTAATGGCTCGTGCTTCATTTGCACATGACAAAATAATTAGTGCATAAAGCATGATTTCCATAAATGTGAAAAAATGATTAATGCAATCGGTGTGTGCTCTATTCATAAAAAACAAAATTAATACACGATTGATTTTTGCTATACGCATAAAAGACATAACAATTAGTACAAATTGCAAATGCTCTACGCATATATGACAAAAACTAAAAATTTGAAATTTAAAACATAAATGACAACTGCTGACGTGGTAACATTGGTTCAATATATTTAAAAGTACAGAGAAGTTTAATTTAAACAAGTTAATTATTGTTGTAGTAATTATTTCTCTTCCAAATTCTTATGAAGTATGCACTGAACCCAAAGAAACATGTTTCACTTGTAAACTTTAAAGATGTGTTTGTTGCATGTCCAAACTAACAACGCTATACTAGGGTCCAATTATTGCCCTTTTTATTAGACTTAGTTTCAAAGTTTTTCATTGTATATTAAAGTGAAAAAACTAATTTAATTGGAAATTGTTTATGAATGAAGTTGAAAGTCATTTCAAGGTTTTCTATTATGTTGCAAGTACATTAGTTATGCATAATAATATTTTGAAAAAAATACACATTCAGTTAACATAATCAAACTTTACACATTGGTTATTTTCAATTTGATAAAATACTGGATAGAAATTATATATTTACTAATGATTTTCAAAATGTTGTATTTCAAATTTGAAAAGATTACGTGGAAAAAAGTGTAAATACATGTGATATTTTTTTTGTTTAATTTTTTTTTTCATATAAATTTTAGTTATAAAAAATAATTTGAATGGCATACCAAATGTTTTTGAAAAATGATTTTATTTTTGTTTATATGAAATTACATTTTGGTTTCTTATATTGTTAAATAGTTCTTTTATTCCATATAAAGTAAGCTAAAACAATAAAAAGAATCAAGATAAAAGTGACTTCTGCATAAGTCCGAAACAAAAAAAGAATGATAATGATTTATCTATAATGAGAATGAAAGAGAAAAAAAAAACCTAAAAACAGAAGGGAATAAATTGTGTAATATATTGTAGTGGTCAACATCCAAATACATGATCTTATTCATCTTCTAACATTTTCAAATGAAAATAAACGATAATTCTATTTCAATGGCATTTAAAACACCTGGCTTTACACAGTATAAGTGATAACCGTTCAATTATATTAGCCCCCAGTTCCTCATTTGATTTACAGTCTGTACTCCCATGATTGTCTTTTTCGCTGTCATTTCAGCATGATTCGAAAATAAAATTTTAACTTTTGCTATAATTCGGATTCGAACTTGCTACATCATCATCACACCAAAATACGAGTTTATTCCAACTATTAATTCCAACAATACATCATTTTTTTGTAAAAGCATCCTCGACAAGGGGTCAGTTTAGCTTACCCCCAACAAGGGTTCAGTGAGTCTAAAAATGAACTCATCAGTGACTACTAAGATCGCTTTGATGAGTATGATAATCACTGAGGCATCCGACGTTTATAATGCAGAATAACTATATGGTCATGATTAACTATCTTTCACGGTGAATACAATCCTGACCTTACATAGTTGTCATAGTTATTCGGCATTGTAAATGCTGGACAAAGTGGTTCATGGTTGAAGTTAGGTCAATGTTAGTCACTAAACGGAATATTTATTTAGGTGATGATTGAGCTTTCTTTGTTAGGAATACTCTACCCAGCGGTCAGAAAACCGAGTGTAGCCCGCTGAATAGTAACAACAATTGAGATACCGAAGCCCACTAAGCTCACAAAATAATTTATAACGGCCCAGACTTATATACTTCTATATAAATACATCCCATTTCATCCAAGCTGAAAACCTAGTTTTAGTTGCTCCGCCGCCAACATGCAAATCTTCGTGAAAACCCTAACGGGTAAGACGATTACCCTCGAGGTCGAGAGCAGCGACACTATCGACAATGTCAAAGCCAAAATCCAAGACAAAGAAGGTACATCTTTAATTAATTTCGGTTGTTTATTGGTGTTAAATACTCGATTTGACCTTTAATTTTGAATATGCTAGGGATTCCACCGGATCAGCAGAGGTTGATTTTTGCTGGAAAGCAGCTTGAGGATGGCAGGACCTTGGCTGACTACAACATTCAGAAAGGTTTTTAATCTTATCCTATGCTTTTAGTTTTTATATAGATCGGATTTTATTCTTTTGGATTGCTAAATCTTAAAGGAAGCATATTGTCCATGGTTGTCAGTTATGTTCAATTACATCAGATTTTAGATGGTATGGTTAAGCTGACTGATACTGTAAGCTGTTTTATGTTAACGAGCTTTCCCTAGTTGAGTTTAGTCATTGGTTTGCAGATTTCTATTTTTTTAATTAATAATGTCATGTACACCAAGTTAGCTTAGATGCCCAGGTTTATGCAGAAAAGTTGTTACCATGTACCAAGCGATGCTCAATCATGAAATGACACTGTCGTGCTTAAATTACCATTTTGATGTTTTGAAATCTCTCAGAACCATTGCGCTTGGAGATTAATATTTTTTTGTAGGATTTTGCATGTGCACAACGTCTACAAGTCTTCTTGTAGTGTGTTATCTTAAATTACTTATCTGTGAATGTTTGACGACAACTTACAAGGAGTAGATATTAAGTTACATATAAGTTGGCAATCCGTAAGCAATAGCTATATTTCATCACAGTTATATACTATCTGTTCAAGCAATTTTACTTTTAGTATTCATTCATAACTAATTCAAATTTACAACTATAAGAAGGAAACCTGAGTTAAATAGAAGTTGATCAAAACATAAGCAGTAAATTTAAAGAGGAAATAACCATTAAGAGATGAATTGCTGATTCTTACCCTTCTAATATAGGGAGAATGTGTTTTTCTTGCCAAAGTAGGATCATTATCATGTCATGCTTATGTTGTGTTTTAAAATGGATGTTGTAGGGATGTCAGAAAGCACTTGTAATACCCAAGCGAAAATTTTCCATTTTTATTTTTAAAATTTAGTTTAAAAATAAGCAATAATCGAAGTTAATCATAATTGCAACTTATCAATCGAAACATGGAACATCAAAGGTGCAAATCAAGTAATGCTCCCCCTAGTATCTACCTTATAATCCAGATCAGCATATTTTTTGTCGCATATTCGGCCATTCCAACATTACTCTACTTTTATTATTCTTTTATAAGTATTTCAGAGTCACAACTTGGAACTTTTCTAAAATAGTCATCTAATAAGATCACAAATGAGCTCAAGAGCTATTGAATAACTTAATACATTTTGCAAAACATATTAGGTTATCTTATAACCTTAAAGCATGTACGAATGGTATGGCCATGTGATTGTCTATTGATATTGACATTAGTGAAATTGCAAATTCATGTGAAATTATTATGTCTTAGTTGTTTAATTTGAATTAAAATCTTGAAGTCTCTTTAATGTTGCTTATCTGTATGCTGTTATGGTTTGTAAAGTTTGTAAAGTTCAATACAAATGATTGTTATTTCTTGAACGATCAGAGTCCACCCTTCATCTGGTGCTGAGATTGAGGGGAGGAGCAAAGAAGAGGAAGAAGAAGACCTACACCAAGCCCAAGAAGATCAAGCACAAGCATAAGAAAGTCAAGCTTGCAGTGCTTCAGTTCTACAAGGTTGATGACACTGGGAAGGTTATCCGGCTGAGGAAGGAGTGCCCTAATGCAGAGTGTGGTGCTGGAACTTTCATGGCCAGTCATTTTGACCGTCATTACTGCGGTAAGTGTGGGTTGACCTACGTTTATCAGAAGCAAGATGCATGATGAATTTGCAAGGAAGTTTGGTTTAGGTGTTTTTAATGTTATGTTTTTTGTTCTGTTTGTTAAGACCTGAATATGGTACTTGAGGTTGTTATTTGGAATATGTGAAACTTGCTCATTTGTTTTGAGTTGATTTATGCTAGTGCTATGTATGCAATTAGTTTGTACTGTTTAGTTGCATTGTTATTTTGATTTTCTTCATGGACATGAAGAGAAAATGCCTCTAGAGGATTCAAAATTAGCGTTTGTGCACAAATAAACGCAGATAAAACAGAGACCTTTGAATTTCTCTTTATATTTTCTACACGAGGCCTTTTTTTATTGCCCAATGGCATGTGGTTTTGTTCGTTTCTCTGCTGCTAGGTTCTTGTTTCATCTGAAGGATAGGCTTTATATTTTCTATTATGAATATACAACTGGATGCAATGGTTTCAGCAGTTCGATTTGTTTGTTAGGGATCATCATTAGTACTGCATGATATCGTTATGCATATAGTCTTGAACTCGCAGATGGTAAGATTATATTAGCATTCAGTGTGAAATGCCATTTTCCCGATTTGTTATCCGTTCTATATTCTCCATTAATGCTTTTATTAGTCCGCATATAAGGATTTTTAATAGCTTTTCCTGTGATCTAAGTGGCTCTACTTCTCATTCTCTTCATGCTGATTCAACTAACTTAAAACTTACTTTGGTTTTAATATTTCCATTAAAATTTCCAGAACCTTGAACCGAATGCCCAGATAAACATTGATTCTAAATCGACAAACATGCAATATGTGTCGTGATTCATATGTGTTCCTCTTTTATTGCATGTTTAAATGTAATTCAACTGGCTCATAAACTTTACAGATTTAACAATGTAATAATACTATAGTTCATTTTTGTTTTGTTTTACATTTTTGTATATTTTGAACAACGAATGGATATTGTATGGACAATACAATATTCATTGAACAATTCTTACGAATGTCACACAAATTTATTTGTCCTTGTTCGTGTTTTAAACGATAAAGGGAAGAACATGAATGGATATTTCTGGACCTCAAACCGAGTTGGACAACAGACACTAGTACAAAATTTATACCTATCATGTTATGAGCATAATGTAAGTCAAACTACCCCTGTGTTATTTAGAAAATGTTAGAAATACTAACATTATGAATTCTTCCAAACCAACGAATATGCATTCACAATTATGGAACACTGAACCTGGAAAAACCTACCTCTTCGTAAATTGCAAAACAGGGAAACTTCTTTTGGTTCATCCTCTTAGCTTTACGAACATGGTATGGATTTTAGGAAAATGTTACAGATAAAACAATCATATAAGTTTATCGATCTGTTTAGAAATCAACTAAATCTTCAAATCATTTGTTAAATGAAAATTTTAACATCTATGTGAACAGGTTAATGCTTATTCCTTAGTATTCCATCCAGTTCCTTGCATCAAAATTTCTAAGCATATAAATGCACATTTGGCAAAGAAGTTGGGCAACTTAAAACTTAGGACTCAAATGTTATAGTGGAATATTACTATTACTTTTAAGTAATCACATGGAAAATACAATTTAGTTTGCATATTGATTCAGGTTCAGTTAACTATTAACTTCAGGTTCAATTAAGTCAATATTTAGTAACAGTTCTGGACGCTCAGTATTAACTGAAGTGAATGCATGAATATATCTCAGGTGGATAACCTGAACATCAACCTAACATATAAAAACTGGTTCTGGCAGCCAGGAAATTGGTTTGATTTCTATGTTCGTTGGTATTGATTCTTCTTAAGCAATTACTTAGTTTGTACAAAGAACTACACGAGCTTATTTATTGTGTGTGTCATATATACTTAACCAAAAATTGCATTTACTTAATCAACACTTAAAAATTAGCAAGGACGCTATGCTCATCGCTAATTGTAATTCTAATAAGATAGAAACGCTCATCAGTGTCTAAATTTTCTTCGAAACGTTACACATGAGGGGTCTCTATCAAAGCCATGCCTCAGTACAACGCATGTAACAAACTGTAACCAAATAAAAGATAGTGAAACAATAATACAGAAAGAAAAGCCGTCGAAGAAAAACACAAAACAGCAGTATGTGTTATTCTTTTATTTCTTTTTATCTTTGCATGCATATTGCTTAAAATATGGAGAAGAATAAGAACAAATTATTTTAAGGCTTAAGTGACAATTGGGATAATAGGTGTGGCAGCATAACGAAGGAATGATATGCCCTTTATCATTTTTTAGGAAACAAACATATATCATATGTGTCGTACCATACTTTGTTTACCCACTCCATGAACATAAATGATTTCATCTCAACCGTGTTTCAAACTTCGAAGTAATTGATATTTTGAAAATAAATACCATACCTATATGTCAGCCAAATTACATGATCATGCTGACTAGAAAACTGCCAAGATTTAAGGTAAATACACATGTCAATAGTTAATTCTTGTGCGAAAGTACAACATACACTAAGACTCCGCTTGGCAGTTTTCTAGTACCGGTTATAAAAGATTTTAAGAGTACCGGTTTTAATCATCGATAATCGTAGCAGTTTTGATTGGTTTACATTAAGTGTTATTATAACTGATCAATGCATGCTTGAGAGTTTAACATACACCGGTTTTGAGAGTTTTCCATTAAAATAACATTACATATATATCATTATATTCATTCTTTGGTTTTGTAAAGATTAATTCTAAAATATAACTAGTAGAGGCATAATTGGTAAAAAAATTATAATCTCTCAAAACACCCCAATTTTGATGGGTTGAGAAACGCCATGAAAATTACACTATACCGGTTTTCACCGGTTTTATAACCAACAACAACTGATGTGAAAAAAAAACTTACAAACAAGGGTTATAATAACACCTGAAATACAGAGCCTTACAAAACCAGTCAGAATCGGTATAAAATAGACTCCCAAACATAGCCTAAATTGAGCTTAGAACAGCTACATACAACTCATATTGAACACTTTTTAAGTGGATTATTTTGTAAATGCAGATAGTCATACTTTACTTATATATCCTTTGACAACCCGCAGCTTCGGACACTCCGATTTAAAATCTAAAATGGCTTTTGAACTTGCGTCGTGCCAAAAAGTATAAATCGTCTGGGTTTTAGAACATTACATGGTACAAAGACTAATATAAAATTTAAAGTATTCTACACTTTCAGATCTCACAGCGGAATGAAATAAAATATAAATACTGAAAATAAACAAATCAGATGATAGTCCCAACATAACGTAGTCCATAATGATGTCTCCAACCAACAACATAAAGTCTGATTAATAAAATAATATATATTAAAATACATGAAAAATAACTATAAGTTTTGTAATTCTGGACGTACAGTCTCCTCCTCCACGCACTGTGTCCTGACCAAATCACATACTCGCTTGTCTTCCAGTAATGGATATAAAGGAGGAGAAAATGAATGGATCAAACAAGTCTGATGAATGAATTGTGTTACTAGTGTATGGTGTTCACAACCAATTAACTTCATCAATAATCTACACAAACTAGGATGTCTATTTGAGTTTGCATATTACATATAAAAGATTGGTTACCTTACAAATCATGAGGTATAATTCTTATTACACCTAAATTTATAAATAAACAATTTACAAAGATTTCCAACTAAGGGTTAAACAACCAAAAACTAATAACTCTAGGTCAATTCCTATTATATGTTGTATTGTTTAAAATATAAAAACAGGGTTTTTTGGAGTAAGAAGAAGAGAACGTGTTTGAAAAAATGGAAGAAATGAAATAAAAAACGGAATGAAGAAGAATACTTATCTGCACAGCTATTCCCACCGGTCGATCGGTGGTACTGCCGCCTATACAGTAAACGATTGCCGTGAATAGCCATGTCCGTTCAAAGAGTTGCAATTCTTGCTGATGGCTACCACCCTTCATTCATTGGCATTCCTAACAGTTTTTCTAAAGAGAAGCAACCCCTCTTCGCATATAAACATCAACTATATAAGGAGTATCAATCCTTGCATCTCATATCCAACCTTGTGATTAAATCATTTTCTTCTTTTCCAATTCAGTAACTCTTTCTTGGTAATTATCAGAAACATTTTACTACTGTGTTCTTAGCTTGATCAAAGTAGTATAAAACTTTAAATCAAGTGATATCCTTAGAAGACTTTGTTGAATCGTGAAGGGAATAGTTCGACAGTCTTTTTGTACTCGATATGGCTGAACTATTTTCTGAAAAAATATGTAATAGATCCTCAAAGTCAGAAGTACGACAATGATATCCATATTATATTTCAACAATTTTCAGAAAATAATATCAACAAATGGAGGGTTCAAGCAACTACAATGCACTTCAAGTCATGGATCAACATTTAACAAGACTAGAATGTTTCAATGGCGAAAATTTTACTCGTTCACAAGTGACGATGAAGTTTTTTCTCGTTACTGCGAAACTTTTCTACATACTAAAAGATGACTTGGAAGAAATACCGCTTGAAACTCTAGCGGATACTGTTGAATTAAAAGCTAAATGACATAAGCGAAAGGAGGATGACTTCACGTGTAGAGGACACATATTGAATGCGCTATCTACATCTGTCTACAATGCACATCGATGCTTGGAAATTGCGAAGGCGCTATAGACTGCATTGGAGAATAAATAACACATTTCCGAGGTAAGTAATAAAAAATTTCTTATCAGCAATTTTATGAATTTAAGATGACTGACAATAAAATGATCATCGAACAAGGAAATGGGATTTTACTTATTGTCGGTCATCTTAAAGATGCCAATATAGATCTTCCTGAAACATTCATAGTTAGGGTTATTATATTCCGACTTCCCTCTTCTTGGAATAATTACAAGAACAAACTGAAACATGCTGAAGTGGACTATGATTTGAAAGCTTTACAACGCCGTCTTCGCATAGAAGAAGACTCATGTAAACGTGAATAAATCGATAGTCAACAAACTGAATTTCATTCCAAGGCCAGCAATGTTGAAGAAATTCATCCATTTAAGGAAAAAAAGGAAAAAAGAAAAAAAAGCAAAGAATGACAAAAGGATGGGTGCTTGTTTCTTTTGTAACAAGTTCGGCCACTATGCTCGTGACCATCGTCGACGAAAGAAACAAAAAGTGAATGTGGTTGAAGAAAAGCTTACAGCTGTAATGCAAGAGGCAAACTCTGTTAATGACATAGAAAATGATTAGTGGCTCGATACTAGAGCAACAATACATATATGCAAAGATCATAAACTTTTTAAGACCTATGATAAAACAAACGGAGAAGAAAATAAAGTTGCCGGAGCAAATAAGGCTCATTGAAAGTCATTGGAAAAGACACTATTGAAATTCCATTCACCTCGGGAAAAGTTCTTACTTCGATCAATGTATTTTATGTACCTGATATTTGTAAGAATCCTATATCTGGATATAAATCCTTAATAAGGCAGAATTTAAGATAGTGTATGAGTTTGCTAAGCTAGTTTTGTCAAAGAATGGAAGTTTTGTGGGTCGTGGATACTCTTGTAACGACATGATTAAGTTGAGTATAATAAAAGATAGTTCTGTTTATATTGTTGACTCCTTTAATTTATGGCATGCTTGATTAGGACTGTTAACTATAATATCCTTAAATCCATGCATAAGTTAGGATTAATTTCCGATTGCAATTTTGAATCTGTTAATAAATGTGAGATATATCTTCAAACAAAGATTCATCGAAAATCCTTCAAATATATTGAAAGGAATACTAGTTTGATTGACTTAGTATATGGCGATGTTGGTTATCATAAAAGTCGTACAAAATACAGAGGAGATATATACTATGTCACACTTTTTGATGATTACTTTAGATATGCTTATGTATATCTAATAAAAACTAAAGACAATATTTTTGATAAATTCAAAATTTACAAGGCAGAAGTGAAAAAAAGTTGGAATTAAAATTAAAGCATTGCATTCGGACCGAGACAGTGAATATTTTTCAAATGAATTCACCTTATTTTGCAAACCACACGGTTTGATTCTCTAATGTACGGCCCCTTATACTCTACAACAAAATGGGGTTGTGGAACGAAAAAATAAAACATTGGTAGAAATGGTCAATACAATGCTTATTAGTTCTAAATTACCAAATTTATTATAGGGGCATGTATGCTTACAGCCTGTTATATTTTAAACAGAGTTCCTTTGAAACAAAAGGATGTATCACCTTATGAATTATGGTTTAATCAAAATCCAAACTTATCGAAACTTAAGGTCTAGGGTTGTTTAACTTATATCAAAAACCTGATCCAAAAAGGCCCAAGTTAAGATGATGATATCGAAACTTAAGGTCAATGGTTGTTTAACTTATCGAAGGCACTAAGGATGAAATCCATAATATCACTAAATATGTAATAAATGTTGATGATGATCCTACGAACTATTATGATGCTCTGGGTTTCAAAGATGCAAATTTCCGAAATGATGTAATAAATGATGAAATGAATTCAATTCTGTCAAACGAAATGTGGGTTTTGATGAATTTACCTCCTGGTGTTAAACCAGTAGGATGTAAATAGGTATTCAAGAGGAAATCGAATACAGATGGATCCATTAACAAATTTAAAGCCATATTAGTTGTAAAGGGTTATAAACAAAGACCAAGAATAGATTATTTTGACACATATGCTCATGTTGCTCGCATTACTTCTATACGTTGTTTGATAACGCTAGCATCCATACATAATTTAATTATACATCAATTGAATGTAAAGACAGCATTTCTAAATGGTGTTTTAGAAGAAGAGATATATATGGAACAACCCGAAGGTTTCATATTACCAGGCCAAGAAAGAAAAGTTTGCAAATTAGTCGAATCCCTTTATGGTCCGAAGCAAGCTCCTATGTAATGGAATGAGAAGTTTGATGAAGTAGCATTATTATAAAGTCAACGATGTAGATAAATGTATATATAGAAAATCGAATAAAAACGGTTATGTTATACTATGTTTATACGTTGATGATATGCTAATTTTAGGGTCTGATATATCTTGTGTAAACGAAACAAAGAAGTTTCTGTCCTCGAAATTTGATATGGAAGTTTTAGGAGAAGCTAATGTTATCTTAGGAATTAAAATTCTAAGAAAACCGAGGGAGCTTATGTTAATACAACCTCATTATATTGAGAAATTTCTCAATAAATATGGTTATTATAATGACAAACCAGCTTCGACTCCTTTAGATCCTAGTATTAAATTAGAGAAGGATATTGGGCGTACTATTTCTCAACCAGAATATTCCAGTATTATTGGAAGTCTTATGTATTCTATGCATTGCACAAGGCCTGACATAGCACACACTATCAGCGTATTATATCGTTTTACGAGTAATCCAGGTATGGACATTGAAAAGCAATTTCAAGTGTTCTAGCTTATTTTAAAGGAACCATCGACTATAGTCATTCTTATAAAAGGTATCCTACCGTATTAAAATGATATAGTGAGGTTACTTAGAACAATGTAGAATCTAAATCCAAATTTAAGACCGGATGGATATTTACATTAGGAGAAGCTGCCGTGTCTTGGTGTTCCAAGAAGCAGACCTGTGTTTCTGACTCAACTATGTTATTAGAATTAATCGCATTAGTAGATGCATGTAAAGATGCAAAGTGGCTAAGGAATTTTTTAATGGTTATTCATGTATGGACTAAGTCATCTCCGCTAGTCAATGATTAATTGTGTTAATCAGAATACAATATATAATATGTCTAATAAGACATATAATGGGAAGTCTACATATGTCAGTCTAAGACATTAGATAATAAGACAATTACTCAAGTGAGGAGTCATTACAATCGATTACATAGAAACAAAGAAGAACTTGGCCAATCTATTTACAAAGAGTCTTCCAAAAGAGATCATTTCTATCAAGAGAAATAAAATTAAGGTATGTAAATGAAGGTTGATCATCGACCAATGACAACCCAACTTATGTCTTGAAAAAGGTGGACAAAGTTCAATGGGTATCAAAAAGTTAATGGAATGATTATGGAACACTACACCAAAATTCTCATAAGGTAGTGTTGGGTATTCTACATTAATGAATATGGATTAAATTCCTTAATATGTCTATATACAAGTGTATCACATAAACACTTAAAGACTTACCTATATGAGTGTAACACCCCGTAAAATGAACCATAAATAAATAAAGCAACTTAAATTAAATATGATAAGGGTTGGATATAGGAATTTTATAAAAGTTGGAATTTGACCATGGAAGTTATTCTGTTATGTTCGTGGTGAAATTCCGATCTGTTTTCATATATAATATGCTGAAAACGGAGCTCAAACAAAGAAGTTATGAGCATTTGAAGTTTTCAGATTTAAATTAATTTAGTTTAAATTCAAATTCAAGTGAGAAATCAAATTTAAGATTTAAATTTCAAAAATTAGCTTGTGGGCTAAGTAAATGTTTAATTAAGGTTAAACGTTAAAAAGTTAATTAGGGAATAAAATAATTCGACGACGGAAAGTAAAATAAACGCCCCAAATAAGATAGCGGTCGACCGGTCGTCGAAGGCCGGCCGACCGCTTGGCAACGAAAGTTGCCAATAGCGGCTAGGGTTTTATGTTATGTTCTATTCAGTTGTGCGCTCCATATTTATCCATTTCCTATCTACTTCCATCCTACGGTTCTGGTGCATTTCAACTCCTATAAATAGGACTTTATCGTCTCCACTTTTATTCATATTATTTTGGGGAACACGATGAAACTCTACCATTGTTATCTCTCTAATAAGATTCAAAAACTCCGTAGAAAATTCAGGTAAGGATTTAACTTATTTCTTTGCTCAATCTATTCTTATCCTATTCTTGTCCAATTGTTCTAAATCTAATGAATATGTGTACCTCTTCCCTGTTATGTGTGTATATATATATCAAAAGAGAGAGATTCTTGAAGAGATCGGAAGGCTGCAAATCCAATTGAGTAAAGCGAAGGCTAATCTTTGAGTGGAAACCTTAGTATTTCTTTTCAGCAATTGTTTAGTGTATTTCTTTTGGATTTAAATATGCCTTAGGGATTTTGGGATTCCGAAAATATGATAGATAAAATCCTCCAAAATTCCTTTTTAATTTCGATATGTCAATTCTATGCTTAGATTCCCAATTATTTACAATAATTTGATGGAATTTGTTTCGTTTATGTAATATTCAATAATTTCATAGTCTATTCCACCTCTCCTTCCTCTTTGGTTTAAATTGTGATCCTTCAATAAAATAAATGGGTTTAGATTACGAATTCTATTCGTAGTTTACACCACTTATTCTTATCTTTTCTTTGTAAAAGACGAGTTGAATAGAATATGAGGTTTAGATTGCAAATCTTATTGTTTAAGATATTCCATTGAATTGTTGTAATAAGTTGAGTTTCTATTTTATTTACAAGTCTGTAATTATGGTTTTGATTATGAATATTTATTCCCTGTTTTGGACTTTGAATTCCATAAAACCTTGGGAAATTAAAGAAAAAGGATTTGTAATAATAGTTTGTTTAGGAATTGGCATTTAACGCTATTTTAGGGCGTAAAATCCATGCATTTAGAACTTATTGAGCACGAATATTTATTTATTTCTATTTACGTAATTAACGTATAACTATTGCGTATATGGCATAGTTAATTAAGCACTTATTTACATTTATTTTCCCCCGTTAGGAAGGTAATTTATTTTGAGGTGAAAATAAGAGGAAACTCTTATATAGCCAATTTATTATTTTAAGGCATAATAAGGAAGATTCCTTATGAGGCCTTATTTATGAAACGGTGAGATGAGTGTGTGTGTGTGTGTGTGTATAGAGAGTAATTGATTTATGGTTAAGTCGTAGGGATGTGAGGTCAATAGAGTTACACGACGAAAGTCTGCCCTTCACTTTGAGGCTACCAGCAGTTGTGTACACTTTTATTGATGTGAGATGTCCTTATGATAAATATCTGTAATGATGCGAGGTTAATTTCAAATTCTATAGGGGAAATTTGCCAACCTAATCTGGCTACCAATTCCTACGAATAGCGGATTAATATGAGACGTCATTATGGGTATGGGCCACAAGACAAAGGGCTTGCTTCGGGGTTGAGGTATTAAGTGGTTGGACCCACCTTTTCCCCAGATGAAGTATTAAATAACTGGGTTACGCTAGGCGGTGTCTCTATAGGAGTCCGCTTCTGGAATTAGGCCTTAAATGACGGGGTCTGCCTATTTTCCACTTGAAAGTATTAAGTGGCCTATAAGATTCCATATGATGTCAGCTAGATAGTACTATTGAGGAGCGCACTTCTGGAATTAGGCTTTAAATGATGGGATCTGCCTATTTTCCACTGGGAAGTATTAAGTGGCTTGGGTACCGTCTCTTAGATTATTAGCTATTTATAACGTATGATTGGGATATGGGATGTACTTCTGGAATGGAAGGTATTAAGTGGTTGTACCCACCTCCTTTCCTTATAAAGAAGTATTAAATGATTTTATGTTTGTAGACATATTCTTATTTTAAAATATACTGCCCAAGTACTGAAAAGGTAAGACTCGAGGTTTTTTGTAACAACCCTGAATTTTGTGATTTATTTTAATTGTTTATTTTGATTATTTTATTTGAAATTTTGATTTAAGAATTTTATTTTATTTATTAAAATGAATAAGTTATGTTATTTTAAATATAAATGTTGATTTTTATGTGAATTATAGTTTCAAACTTGTATAAATTGAATATTTTACTGAATAGTGAATTTCTGTTCAAACCGGTCAAACTTTGACTTTTAAAATTCAAATTTAAATTATTTAAAATCTTAAATTTTATCTTTTATTATGAAAATAGATGTAATAACTTGAACATTGCTTTTCGTTTCGTTGAAAACGGAGTTAAACAGTAAAAGTTATGTATATTTCAATATTGAGTGCAATTTGTTTATTCTACAATTTTGTTATTTTAAATTGTATAAATTATATTTTCTTTATCATATTTTATTTTTATATGTATTAATATGTTATTTTATGTATATTTTTGT
Source organism: Allium fistulosum (assembly GCA_030737815.1). Taxonomy (NCBI): domain Eukaryota; kingdom Viridiplantae; phylum Streptophyta; class Magnoliopsida; order Asparagales; family Amaryllidaceae; genus Allium; species Allium fistulosum. Next base: position 594,847,619 of record CM060905.1, read on the forward strand.
CTTTTAATATTTTTAAAGTGAGGTAGGAAATTTTCTAGAGCTAGTAGTATTTTTCTTGTAATTTTCATGCCCTGTTTTCAATTTTTAAACATTTTCTTTAGTTCTTTTTCTATTTTTCTCCAATTTAATTATTTATTTTATTTCGAAAATTATAACTAAATTATTTTATTTCAAATTTCACTTCATAATATTTTTAAAATGAAGTGGATATTTTCCCAAGACTAGTAGTGATTTGTTTGTAATTTCCGGACACTGTTTTGTATTTTTAAGCAATTTCTTTCATCCTTTTTATATTTTCTTTAAAATTAATTATTTATTTTCATATTATTCCACTTGGTTTCGGTTTTTAAAGGTATTTGCTGATTTATTGTTGTTTTTATTTGATCTTTAAAGAATGGAAACGTGAAGAGTTTAAGGCGTTTCATTTCTAGACGTTTCATTGTCCAAAAACGTTTCAAATGTCATAACCATCTCATTTATTCATTTTGGCTGCCCATTTTCAGTTTTCTAGCCGTGACTTTCATCCTATTTCTCACTCAAGAAACCATTCTTTCATTTTATTCATGGCTTCAAACATTTTGGGTAGTGTCTTCCTCTTATTTTCTTCCTTTTCTTCCTATTTTCTTATGTATTTTTGCCTTGTTCTCTCCACTCTTTTGCTCGGCCTCCACTCCATAGCCATGGCCACCACCTCCTACACCTCTTCCCTGTCACCATCACCACCTACTCCTCAGATCTGAACCATGGTCGAACCCACCATGATACTAAAATCCAAAAAAATACAACCTATGCCTTGAAAACATGCTAGTTTGAGCCTTGTTGCTTCACCACCTCTTTTTCCACCACCACCACCACCTCTAGCCGCCACCACCACCTTGACACACCCATAACCATCACCTTCATCCTCTGTCCAGATCTGAAACATGTCATAGCCGAGCCCAATGACCTTGTAGACTGAGCCAAAGTTGAACCAAAACCACTATTTTGCATAAGCCTCTTCATATTCATGCGTAGTAACTCCTCCACCACTTCAATACCTTGTAGCCATGCCTTATAGGACCCAAACCTGAACCAAAGTATGTCCAAACCTGAGCCAAAACATTCCCTAGGCCGTGCAATCAAATGTAGGAAGCAAGGCAAAAGACTGTGTATTCGTATCTCTTTTTACTTCAAAGTTGTTTCAATTTAATGTTGTATTGAGTTATGATTTTATTTTGTTTTGTTTTGGGTTGTAACACAAGTTCTAAGCTTGGATCTCTTCCCACTTGAGCCTATTTTTGTGTCATCGTGCCTTTCGGAATCCGTTGTGTCATTTGAGTTGATATCTCCAGCACAAAAAGGTGAGTAATTCTCACCAGACGATGTGTACTTATATAACTAGTAAACTGACGCCATTTGAATCTGTAAAATTATATCATCATGTTATAACTGTTATATTATGATTATATGATGTTCATCCCTGTTTATACACATGTTATATCATCTGTTACTGTTATATATTGTATACTGTTTATTTATATCAGTTTATCACACTGCAAGTTCCCTGTAGACTAGAAATCACTATGGGTTGAAATGATACATACCCGAACGGACTTTAGAATAAGGAAAAATCGTTATGGGCTGAAATGATAGGCCTGAACGGTTTTTATTTATTTATTATATTACTTGGGATTGCGGGTTTGAAATGATAAAATCCGGGTTTTCTTTGTAAACTGCGGATTGAAATGATACATATCCGTATCACTTGACCTAGGCTAGAAAATTATATACAGACCCATGGTTTATATATTTTTCTGAAAATTTTAAAATATTTTTAAAAATGTAAATATTATGATATTTTGATTTAAATTTTATTAAAATGATTTCTATAAAATATTAGTGATTTTCTATAAATTAAATAAGTGAATTAAGTAAATGGTGAAGTAGAATTTGGGATATAAGTAAATTTTGGAATTTATGATTTTGTTTTTAATGGAATTTATGTAAGTAAGAATATATGACAAATTTGATTTAAAAGATGAATTTAATCATTTTATCAAGTAATAATAATTTTTAAAAGTGTTAATGATTTTGTATAAATTAAAATATGAATTAAATGAACATTTAAGCTGAATTTTGAAATATAACTTAAATTGAATTTTGTGAAATTTGTTTAAAAGTGAATTTTTAATTAAGTAAAATAAATGGAAATAAGTTATATTTTGGAAATTTAAACTTAAGTGTTAAGTTAAATTTTTAAATAAAGAAATGAAAATTTAATTGTTAATTAATTTGATTTTTGTATGGAAATTTGACTTTATAAAATCATAGAAATAAAGGTATTTAAATGATTGTTTTTTTATGTAAAAATATATGATTTTATAAGTTAAAATGATTTATATTAAAAGTTAATTATGTGTGAAATTGTAAATAAAACTCTGAATTTGATTTGACAACATTTTTGAAATGTAATGTAAAGATATTACAGCATTGGAAAATGCTGTAGTTGTTTTAAATGAACCAAATAGCAAATTTGAACTAAGGGTTATTATAGCACTTTGTTAGTGCTATAGTTGTTAAATTTAACTAAAATTTTAGTTGAAACTAAATTAAGATATTACAGCATTTAAAATGTTGTCTTTTGTTAATGAACTGTTTTAAAACATAACATTTCGTAGCATTTCTTAAGTGCTACGAAAGTTGAATTTTCATTGTTTTAATAAACTTAAATGAATAAATGATCTTTGAAAAAGATTAAATTTTGGAAGTTAAATATTTAATTATTAAATATAATGAATTGACTTTAAATGATTTAAATGGGATTGTTGATTTGGGAAATACAACTATTTTGAAATGTGATTAAATGGTATTTAAATTTAAATTAAATAAATGATGTTTTGAAATGAATTTGAAATGATATTAAATCTTGGAATAAATAATTGAAGTTTATATTAGTATGAAAAATAATTGGTTTACTTGTAATTTGAATCTATTTAAAAGATATTGGACTTATGAAATATAGGATAATAAAGCTTTGGAATATATTTTATAATTTGAATAGTTATTTTGTGGATTAAATCTATATTTGAAATTTATAAGATTTGAAATGGTCTATGGAAATTTATTTGAAATAAATGATTGAATTGAATTGAAACTTTGGAAATTGAATACTTGATTTGAATATAATACTTACACTTTTAAATGAATTTAAATGAATTAATTTATTGGAATATAAATTATTTAACGGTGACTTGAAATGATAATAAATGAAGGATATCTTTGAATTTAAAAAAGGTATTTAAAGTTTAATATTTGGATTTGAACTCAAATGATGATTTGAAATGAAGTTTTGGAAAGATATGATATTTTGATATATTAAAATGATTTGAAATGAAGTTTTGGAAAGATATGATATTTTGATATATTGAAATGATTTGAAATGAAGTTTTGAAATGATATGATATTTTAGATATATTGAAATTGTTTGGAATTTGATTTAATCTTTATTTTGCTAAAGATTTGGATTTGAGATGATATCTATTTTGAAGTATAAACTATTTTTAAATTATAACCACGGGTTATAATAACGATTGGTTGTTAAAGAGACCGGGATCGGATATGGACATACTCTCTGTCGATACCGAAAACCACTTTGACAACTGTGTACGCGTGGAGTTTCCAAAATGAAGTAGGATGGTGATGACGATCCTAAGGTATATACGTGGACCCAACTCCCGTGAGTTGGCATAAGGTGGCTAAAACAGGAGCGATTGACGGACCAAGGAGGTAGCACCTCTGATCGGACGCACTTCTTCGATACCATTCTATTACTTGTGATTGATTTGGTGCGCACCCTTGATTTGGGAGTGTTGTTCGAGGTGGGCGGTAGTGGCTGCTATGCGTCACCACCAGTCCGGATGCGTAATTGGTATATCTACCCTGGCATTGCCTTGTGTGCCGTGTCACCTACCATATCGAGCCCACTACGATTTTGGTTTAAAGATCCGACCGCGTTAAGGTTCACCATCCCCTTAACGCTATTTTCTATATGATTATACTTTACTAATTAGACACTACTGTATATAGCATATATTACTACATAGTAAATAGTTTAACGGATCCTTAAAGAATGGGCGATCCCAAGCATTCTTTAAGTTACTTGTACCTTTATTACAGTTCACTTGAGTTGGTTTACATTATATAAGTATATATTGTCCTGACTCGAGTGTTTTGTGTTTTGCTTTAAGCTCGGGTCAGCCTGAGTATTCACAGATTTGGATTCCACTTTCTGGAGATTGGAATCGCTGGAGATTATCTGCTTATCTAGTTTTATCTATCTCAGTTCTGTTGTTCTATTCAGCTTGTACTTGGTTATCATATTGAGACTTCTATTGTACTTTATTTCTTCTGTTGTATCTTATTTAACTCTGATTTATTTACATAGTAGCTTCATGAACTACTATTTCTTTTACTTCCGCTGCATTATTTTACTCTGTGTCTGTGATCTGTGATCTGTGATCTGTGATTATATTTATTTACTGTATATTCTGAGATTTGCCAAATTTTATTTACAACGCGGTATTTTGAGCAATTCAATTCCGGCATGAGTGTCTACCTATACACTTATAATGGATGCGGATGGTTGAAAATATCGGGTCGTTACATTTTTATTCACCAGACACTTGTTGTTCTGACTCCCTCCTCATTACAAAAGGTTAAGGATGGAGTGATGGCGATGACGACGCTTAAAGGTGAATAAGCTAGGAAAGTGGTAGTATTTATTATTATTTGCTTTCATGTGTACGCATGGATTTAAACAATCGTTGTAACAGATATTATATTACGGTTTTTATGGGATTTTTTGTTATGACATTTCTATGGTTATGAAATAAATGGGTACACTTTACTATTATATTTTGTTCCATCCGCTATAAGTTATGAAAGTTTAATTATGGCTCTACAATGTTATTTCTTTTTACCATCAACAGCTTACCTTAGAATGGATCTAAGTTTCGATGGTCCTTTTCTGGATCGAAATTTAGGCCTGTTCCGAGATGGGTTTTTACAGTGGAAATCGGGTCATTCCCTAAGAAAGTAAGACCGCTTTCTAAGTAGACTCCTGGTTGAAGCACATGGCCATCAATGTGCGGAGCATACAAAACACAGTAACCTATGAAAATCGACATGTGTGATCCTTCCGGTCATATCACTAGGGGTACTTGGTTCAAGACTCGTTCACCATAGAACATCAATAGGACTTTTGTAACGACCCGCAAATTTATCACTTTGATAAATTATATTTATTTTTAAATTTATTTAAATAAAAGGTTGATAATACAAATAATATTGTCTTGAGTAATAATAAGTAATAGTAATTTTAATTTGAAAAAATATTTACAAAATATTTTCCTCGAAATCTAAATCGTTAAAATGGCTGAAAATGGTTTTATCGATAACCGGCCCTATGATCGTAAAACATTATGCACGGAGCTGGATACATACACTTATTTTTATAATTAAACAAGAATATGAAATAAAATCAATTGGTTTGTTTTTGAAAATAAAATGTGTTTATAACATTAGTAGTAATGCCCTTAAATACGATAATTGATTTATTAAATTAAATTGAGATTTAATGATTAAATAATTATTATAATTATTCAAATAATGATTTTAAAAAGGTTATAATTCATTTTGAATAGTTATAAAGTGATAATAAATCATTTATAATAGTTTTATAAAGAGATATATTTGATTTGAAAATATAAGGAAAAATCGATATCGCTTTATCGGTATAATAGCGATTTTTGTAAATAATTGTTAATATAAATTTATATGGTTTTATAAATCAAATACGATCATTTTAATTCAAAATGATAAGAAATTTATTTTGAAATTTTGTTTACAAATATATGTACGTTAAAGTATAAGTGAAAATGTGACCGGGAATCGGTTCTCCGATCGGCAACGGTTTAGCGAATGAAAGTTATTTGGAATCAACGCAACGTTGTTTATATGTCATGTACATATACGTAATATACAAATGCATCCACTAACATGCACATGCACATATGTATACATACATATATACTTATACACTTACAAATGCATACATAAGACAAAAAATCAAAGATATTTTTTATAAAGTTTCTTCCTTAATCTTTCATAAGTCAACTTGTGCATACATTAAGTGGATGGAAGTGATGGGCACATGGGGGAAAGGCTTTTGCTAGCCTAGGAAGAAGGGTATGTGTGTTGGAGTATCCATGAAGTGATGATGTGTGTATGGCTTCCTTGCACTCTTCCTTTGGCTATAAATAGCTCACCCTCTCATCACTTTTTTTTTCACTTTCTTCACTCTAGCCTAACTTCCTCATATCAGACTGAAATGAGGAATTTCATTTTTTGAAACCCTTCATAATTTTAGTGGCTACAACTTTCTATTTGACCACTTCTTCCCATTCTAAGCTTTGCTATGCTCAAAACACCATTTTTATAAAGCATTTTCAAGCCTAGTTTTCATGGCCGAAAAAACCTCTTTTTCATTCGAGTATAACTCCTACAAAACAGATCCAAATGAGGTAATTCTTTTTTTCAAACCATGTGAAATTCCAGTGCTAAAACTTAAATATTTAGCACTTCTACTAGTTTTGAGTCTAACTAGGTCAAACTACCATTGTTTTATAGTGCATTTTCGGGCTTTGTTTTGACGAATCCGAGAATACCTCTCCTTCTCTTGGACATAACTTCCTCATAACTAATCTAAATTAGATGATTCTTTTTTTGAAACCGTAAATAAAAGAATTTCCTACAACTTTCACATTGACCATATTTCCAAATTCAGAGAGTTGAGTGGCCAAAAACCCAAGAGAATATGACCTATTTTTAGGTCTAGTTTTTGGTACATTCAATGATAATCCAAGTCCTACACCTCATTTCCCATGCTTGGCCGAGCACCACTTTTGGCATGGAATGGACAAGCACACTAGGAGGCAAGGTGTTGGGGTTCATGAGCTTGGATCATGAGTTAGTGAAGCTATAGCCTTTTTCCGATCGGGAATCAAGGTGAGAACTCCTAATCTATTATACTATATATTGAATGATGATACGATGTTTGCAAATGGATGTTTAATATGCTTTGATCGTTAAGTTTGGTTGTTTTCATATGAACGTTGAATATATATGCAAGTCACGTATATACACGTCGATAAGCACAAAAGAAATCGATTTCCTTGAATTAATTAAATGGTGTGTATGGAATTGTTAAACCTCTTTAAAATTGTTTAAAATGTATTTGAAATATTTTATAAACATTCAAAAGTGTTTTGGTAAAGTTTGAAAATAAATGAGAAATTTAGTTAAAAATAAGCGCGTCGTGTATCGCAGTTCGCGATTTCGCGCTATAAAAGTCAAACAAGTGTAAATGATGGAATATAGCTCGGAATTCTTCGAGATAAGAATTTTCCGAACTATTATATTCATAGTTTTCCAGTGAAGAAAGAAAATCAAGATTTCGATAAGTAGATTTTGAAATATGAGTAAAACAAGCTTTTTGAAAAATCTTAAACTTGCAGTTCGGAATCCAAAACTGGATTTCTTTGAAAATGATGTTTACAATTGTTTAAAAATGTGGAATAAATCTTATAAATCTTTTAAAATGTTTTAAAAGGATTTGAGTAATAAAAATGAATTTTCAAATAATAAAAAGTCATTTTGATCAATATAGCTTAAAAGGGCACTTTCCGCAGCACTTTTCTATAACCTTTGAAATATAGTTTTAAAATTAACAACCCTTTTAAAAATCTTTTGTAAATGATTTTAAATGATTATTAAAGTGTTTTAAAGTGAATTTGAAGGATTTATGAAATGATCAAAATGTTTTAATGATTTAGAGTTGATCAAATAACTTGACCGCCTTATGGGTGTCAAAGAGATAGTGTCTAGGCTTGGGTTTGGAAAATCAGTTTCCTGCTCTTCCTGGCTATCCGGACTGGCCCGACGGAGGGGATAGTAAATTTAGTTTACTCGGATCGAAATTTTCCAAAGAATAATATTTTCCAGATTTAAACAACTTGGATTTTATAGAGATGATCTTCTTGTACTCGGTGTTAAAGCCCGAAGAGGGAACTCGTACTATTCGTGGAATTTAAAGGGTGATTTCACCGTTATTCTGCCCATAGTATTTGTTGAATACGGGGATTGATATTGAGTAGAATTAGATGATTTCTATAGATTCTGCTCACTTAATATTTACTGATTTTGGATTAACATCCTAGATAACATGGTTTTTAACTAAATAGAATTTCGAGTTTTAAATTAAGAAATCTTTAAGATTTAAATGAAATGATTTTGGAAATATTTCCCTAAGTATAAAAGAAACGATTTCAAATTAGTCCAAGTTTAAAAGGGGTTTTAGTAATCAAAGACTTGGTAAGAGAGGTTTGATAATTCCGTATATACCGGAAAGAAGTGTTTTAAAAGTTATATATCTCCAAAAGAGAGTTTGATAAAAAAAGAACTTAATCAATTAAAGAATGATTCCCTATTCACAAAACCTCTTTTTATCGATGATTGGATCGAAGGAATCGGGGTTGGATCTAAGGAAATCCCTATTCAAAAACTACTTGAACCAATGTATGCGTTCGAAAAATAAAGATATGATAGATAGAATGAAGAATGAAGACCAGGGATTTTCAGGATGAAAGGACTGCTTGTTGATAATTCTGGTTAGCTCCCAAATACTAAAGTAGCAGTAGTCTTTTCATTTTTGAAATTCTTTGGGTTGCAAGGACTTCTCGCTACTAATCTTAGGGTTAATTCTCGACAGGATATGGTAGGAGAGTGCCTTCGATTTCGTTCAATCCCAGAACAAACTTGTATGGATGGATGTCTGACATTGCATTCTTCAGATTTACATCGTTGACTTTTATAAACGTACATCTATTTGGTGGCGAAGAAGGCAACTTCTCTTAGCTTAACACCTTCTATGAAACGTATGAGCTCGGAGGTTGTATGTTTGTGGAAGTTAACAAGTGATCGATAGAATGGTAGTGTGGCATTCAAAGGAAGATTATGTATGTGAAAAGGTAATCATTACCTTAGGCCTCACACCCGGAAATGACCGAAACATGGTTGGATGCAGCAAGGCTATGTGGTTCGCAACCATTAGGGTATGATCGTCCCCTTCTAGATATATTTCTTCATGCTATGACATTCGGGATGTAAATTAATGTGGTGTATGGTAATCGAGCACTCGGATAGTTCGGTAACGGCCGGGGTGATGATATATTCTGTACTATCTAAGGAAAGGTAGGTCGGTCTTGTGTTGGTAGAGGTGGAGATGTTCTGTTGACCTCGGTACATTCCTCTAGAGATGTATTGCCGGAAGATAGTCCCTTCACCTGGTCATTTGTATGGAATCCATTCTCCAATAAGTGCCTTCCAGTTTGTTTGTAGAACCCACGTTTGTGGTTAGTATTACTGGAATTTAATCAATGTCACAATTTCAGCTAAGATTAATATGTTTACTTGCGAATGATTTCAAAGATATATCATTAAAAATAATATCAAGTATTTTGACGTAGAATGTTTTGGTTAACACAAGGTTAAAACCCGTTCTGTATTTATGTGCGGCGTGGTCTTATAAGATACCTTTTTGTTTTCAAAACGCATATTTTAAGTTCTCACACCAGTCCCATGACCGACCCGGAGTTTATTTTCCTTATCCTTAAACTTTGGGTGCCTTAATTTTCCCCAAGCAGCCTAGCAGTCAGGTTTAGTGTAGAAGAAAGCTGGATGGAGCTCGAAGCATGGAGTTTGAAGATTTTCTGGAGATTCTTATCTATTTCCACCACATTTTGTACTATAGTATTCCGCAAATTTGTAAGGACAGGAATTATGACTGTCCATGTTTAACTCTGGTAAATGTATTTTAAATTTCCGCTGTAAAGATTATTTGTTGAAATAATATATGTGAGATTCTGCTCTGTCTTATTTTTCTTTCTTACCCTTGAGAATCCGCTTCTCCGACACTTGGATTCACGGCACGTGAATACCGAGGATGTATTAGTGTCGATTTCTGGTAGTCGAAGAAACAGGTCCTCACAACGTGGTATCAGAGCTTAGGTTGAGTGAACACCTGAGCCTGATAAGGGTAAAAGACTCATTAGAGATGGGGTTAGTAACACCCTAGAATGAGTTTGAGAGTATTATATATGAGCCCGTATTTGTTAATATAATATACAAATGAATTTGGTTTTATATGAAATCATTTTACCTAAAAATATATGTATGTATTTGAAAGGAAAATAATATTTTGGTAAAATTTTCAAAGAGTTTTTGAAATAATAAAACATTTTATACAAAGAATTTTAAAAGCTATCTTTAGAAACCTCGAAACATTTTCTGAGTATTGACCTAACCTCTCTACCTAAGAATACGCTAGCAATTACCTACTACTCGTGCCTAAAATAATAATTGTTTGCCTTGTATAAACCATATTGGGGAAGTTACGCAAAACAGGAGTCCTCTAGAGCGAATTGGGGCGAGAAGGATAGCCTCATAGTACTCTCTAGCGATGAAGAGGAACAGCCAGAATATCCACCTAGAAATGGTGGGTTTCCGATCGAGGAAGATTATCCACATAAGATCCAAATGATTTTGGCTTCGAAAATTGGTAAATGAAATAATTTTACCAACGATTATACTTCGAATATAAAGAATATTTTTCAAGTAAAATAGTTATTCGATTAAGGAAAGGATAATACTAAGGTATTATCATTAGTTGATCGGTTGTATAATTTAAAAGTTTAAGTACGAACACCTCGTGAATTTAGTTTCACAATTTGACTATTTAATAAATGTTTATTATAGGGATTTATTTAAGATAAATAAATCTTATGAATACGCTTTATATACGTAATTTTATAAAATGGATTTATAAAACGTGCCTTACAAAGGAATTTTTAAGAATTTAAATTCCGTTATTTTTAAACGGGATTTCAAATGATTTTTTAAAAAGGAATAATAATAATATTATTTCTATAAAAAAAGAGATTTTGAAAACGGAAAACAATTTTATGATTAATTGATCCGAGTGGCTCAAAAGTAACTAAAAATGGGCAGGAGATGTGTTCGGATGGTAAACGTACTTTTAAGTATTCCCCTTCTTGTTAAGGAAATATGTGATATTATTGGTAGTACCCAATTCCTTGGTATTATTTTTGAGTTACTCGATCAATATAATCTCCTAAAGTTAAAAAGGATAATGTGAGTCAGTAATTGACAAATTAATGGTTGTCAATTTTTATCAAAGTCTATTATCTTAATTAATAAGTATGGGTATGCTTTGATCTTTAAAATAAATATTTAAAGTTGATAATGAATAGTTTTGTGTTTGTAGTAAACGATGTTTTAGCAACATTTGTTTTTAAACCCTTGAATGACATTTCGGAAGAAATCTTATGAGTATATTTAGATCTTTAATAATGGGATTTTAAAGATAATAACAAGTATTAGAGTCTTTTATAAAAAGATGGAAAATATTGTAATTATCATGTAAAAAGAGAAGTTCATTTTAACAATGTTTTGGGTAGTAATTGTTTTAATCTCTTTGAATATATTTTAAGTAAAAAAATTGTTAAGTAAATTATGAATATACTTAAAGCAACTGAATAAGTATATGAATACTTTTATATATTGAAACTATAAAGGTCAAGAGAATATATATATAAAGGAAGTTTTAATTAATAAAGAAGTGTTAAATTGATTAAGTAAGTTTCAATTAAATAAAGAATTTTTTTCACATTCGATATTAGTTAAAGAAGTTTATGGTATTTATAAATTTAATGAATTATTTTGGAAATAAGCTTTACAGAAAACCACTAAGATATTAGAAATGTGTTATGATAAAAAGATAGTTATCTTTTGAAAGAAATGTTTTCTTTAAGTTGAAATATTTGGAAATAAAAATGAAAAATGGTTATCTTTATAAAAGATTGAAAAAAAGAATGGAAGTTATGAAATGTTTTCATAAATATTTTCTGACATATTAATAAATACATATGAAGTATGTGGATTATTTCGTCGCACGATTTAATCTAAGATTCGAGTGCAAAACTTTGACGTGTTTGACACTTTTCCAAAAGAGGATTTATCACTTGATTCTTGATGATGAACATTGATGAGGGTTTATGGTTGGATGCTTGAGTTTTCTATCATAGTTGAGAGCTATGCAAGGAGAACCACAGTTCCGTTCAAAAAGCTTGGTCAGAGTCCGCACTAAAGGATCGGGGGATCAATGCTAGTTTGGAAGTAAAGTTGTGAATTCGAATAGTAGATCAAATCAGGTATTGCGTACGGATAATCTATATACATCGTATGAATGTAAGTAGAAAAATAAATATTTTGGGAAAACCTTTGGGTTTTTGTTTTGGGTAATTTCGGGGATGAAATTCTTTAAGGGGGGAAGTCTGTAACGACCCACAAATTTATCACTTTGATAAATTATATTTATCTTTAAATTTATTTAAATAAAAGGTTGATAGTACAAATAATATTGTCTTGAGTAATAATAAGTAATAGTAATTTTATTTTGAAAAAATATTTACAAAAATATTTTCCTCCAAATCTAAATCGATAAAACGGCTGAAAATAGTTTTATCGATAACCAGCCCTATAATCGTAAAACGTCGTGCACGGAGCTGGATACATACACTTATTTTTATAATTAAACAAGAATATGAAATAAAATCAATTGGTTTGTTTTTGAAAATAAAATGTGTTTATAACATTAGTAGTAATGCCCTTAAATACGATAGTTGATTTATTAAATTAAATTGAGATTTAATGATTAAATAATTATTATAATTATTCAAATAATGATTTTAAAAAGGTTATAATTCATTTGAATAGTTATAAAGTGATAATAAATCATTTATAATAGTTTTATAAAGAGATATATTTGATTTGAAAATATAAGGAAAAATCGATATTTGCAAATGGATGTTTAATATGCTTTGATCATTGAGTTGGTTGTTTTCATATGAATGTTGAATATATATACCAGTCACGAATATACACGTCGATAAGCACAAAAGAAATCGCTTTCCTTGAATTAATTAAATGGTGTGTATGGAATTTTTAAACCACTTTAAAATGGTTTAAAATGTATTTGAAATGTTTTATAAACATTCAAAAGTGTTCTTGTGAAGTTTGAAAATAAATGAGAAATTTAGTTAAAAATAAGCGCGTCGCGTATCAGTAGTTAGCGATTTTGTGCTATAAAAGCCAAACAAGTGTAAAAGATGGAATATAGCTCGGAATTCTTTGAAATAAGAATTTTACGAACTATTATATCCATAGTTTTCCAATGAAGAAAGAAAATCGAGATTTGAAATATGAGTAAAACAAGCTTTTTGAAAAATCCTGAAATTGTAGATCGGAATCCAAAACTGGATTTCTTTGGAAATGATGTTTAAAATATTTTAAAAATGTGAAATAAAATTTATAAATCTTTTAAGATGTTTTAAAAGTGATCTGAGTAATAAAAATGAACTTTCAAATAATAAAAAGTCATTTTGATCAATATAGCTTAAAAAGGCACTTTCCGTAGCACTTTTTCGCAGCTTTTTTCTATAACCTTTGAAATATAGTTTTAAACTTAACAACCCTTTTACAAATATTTTGTAAATGATTTTAAATGATTATTAAAGTGTTTTAAAGTGAATTTGAAGGATTTAAATGATCAAAATGTTTTAATGATTTAAAGTCGATCAAATAACTTGACCGCCTTTTGGGTGTCAAAGAGATAGTGTCTAGGCTTGGGTTTGAAAAATCAGTTTCCTACTCTCTCTGGCTATCTGGACTGGCCTAACGGAGGGGATGGTAAATTTGGTTTACTCGGATCGAAATTTTCCAAAGAATAAAGAATAATATTTTCCAGATTTAAACAACTTGAATTTTATAGAGATGATCTTCTTGTACTCGGTGTTAAAGCCCGAAGAGGGAACTCGTACTATTTGTGGAATATAAAGGGTGATTCCACCTATATTCCGCCCATGGTATTCGTTGAATACGGGGATTGACATTGAGTAGAATTAGATTATTTCAATAGATTCTGCTCACTTATATTTACTGATTTTGGATTAACATCCTAGATAACATGGTTTTTAACTAAATAGAATATTGAGTTTTAAATTAAGAAATCTTTGTGAAGATTTAAATGAAATGATTTTGGAATATTTCCCTAAGTATAAAAGAAATGATTTCGAATTAGTCCAAGTTTAAAAGAGGTTTTAGTAATCAAAGACTTGGTAAGAGAGGTTTGATAATTCCGTATATACCGGAAAGAAGTGTTTTAAAAGTTATATATCTCCAAAAGAGAGTTTGATAAAAAAAGAACTTAATCAATTAAATAATGATTCCCTATTTACAAAAACTCTTTTTATCGATGATTGGATCGAATGAACCGGGGTCGTATATGGGGAAATCCCTATCCGAAAACCACTTCGAACCAATGTATGCGTTCGAAAAATAAAGATCTGATAGATAGAATGAAGAATGAAGACCAGGGATTTTTGGGATGAAAGGACTGCTTGTTGATAATTCTGGTTAGCTCCCAAATACTAAAGTAGCGGTAGTCTTTTCATTTTTGAAATTCTTTTGGTTGCAAGGACTTCTCGTTACTAATCTTAGGGTTAATTCCCGACAGGATGTGGTAGGAGAGTGCCTTTGGTTTCGTTCAATCCCAGAACAAACTTGTATGGATGGATGTCTGACATTGCATTCTTGAGATTTACATCGTTGACTTTTATAAATGTACATCTATTTGGTGGCGGAGAAGGCAACTTCTCTTAGCTTAACACCCTTCTCTGAGACGTATGAGCTCCGAGGTTGTATGTTTGTGGAAGTCAACAAGTGATCGATAGAATGGTAGTGTGGCATTCAAAGGAATATGATGTGCTATGTGAAAAGGTAGTCGTTACCTCAGGCCTCACACCCGGAAATGACTGAAACAGGGTTGGATGCAGCAAGGCTATGTGGTTCGCAACCATTAGGGTATGATCATCCACTTCTAGATATACTTCTTCCCGCTATGGCGTTCAGGATGTAAATTAATGTGGTGTATGGTAATCGAGCGCTCGGATAGGTCGGTAACGGCCGAGGTGATGATATATTCGGTACTATCTAAGGAAAGGTAGGCCGGTCTTATATTGATAGAGATGCAGATGTTCTGTTGACCTCCGTACATTCCTCTAGAGATGTATTGTCGGAAGGTAGTCCCTTCACTTGGTCATTTGTATGGAATCCATTCTCCAATAAGTGCCTGCCAGTTTGTTTGTAGAACCCGCGTTTGTTGCTAGTATTGCTGGAATTTAATCAATGTAACAATTTCGGCTAAGATTAATAAGTTTACATGCAAATGTTTTCAAAGATATGTCATTAAAAATAATATCAAGTATTTCGACGTAGAATGTTTTGGTTATCATAAGGTAAAAACCCTTTTTGTGTTTATGTGTGACGTGGTCTCATGAGATACCTTTATGTTTTCAAAACGCTTATTTTGAGTTCTCACACCAGTCCCATGACTGACCCGGAGTTTATTTTCCTTATCCTTAAACTATGGGTCCCTTAATTTTCCCCGGGCAGCCTAGTAGTCAGGTTTAATTTAGAAGAAAGCTAGATGGAGCTCGAAGCATGGAGTCTGAAGATTTTCTGGAGATTCTTATCTATTTCCACCACATTTTGTACTATAGTATTCCGCAAATTTGTAAGGACAGGAATTATAACTGTCCATGTTTAACTCTGATAAATGTATTTTAAATTTTCGCTGTAAAGATTGTTTGTTGAAATAATATATGTGAGATTCTGTTCTGTCTTATTTTTCTTTCTTACCCTTGAGAATCCGCTTCTCCAGCACTTGGATTTACGACACATGAATACTGAGGATGTATTAGTGTTTGTTTCTGGAAGTCGAAGAAATGGGTCCTCACAACTTTGAAGAGTTACACTAAGTGAAGAGTCCAAATCCAAAAGGTACTCATCACCTAGCTGTTAGTTTTCATGATAATGCCACTTCTTGTCCTTGAACTACACCGGCTTAATCCCGCTTGGGTAATAGGCCATCACTTAAGTGATGCCGCTATTCCATTGTTTTAAACTTTGAAAATAGGGGGAGAATGTTGTATATTTTAATGAGAACCTGTTTTTTGAAGTAAGAAGAAGAAAGCGTGTTTTGAAAAGGGAAGAAACAAAATCTAAACAGAATGAAGAAGGATACTTATCTACACAGCTGTTTATTGTGCATATACAGGTACCACCGGTCGATCAGTGGGATGCCACTGGTCGACCGGTGGTACTGCTGCCTGCACAGTAAACAGCTAGCGACCACGAACAGCCATGTAAGTTCAAAGAGTTGCAACTCTTGCTAATGGCTGCTACCATTCATTTAGTGGCCATTCTAATAGTTTTTCTAAAGAGAAGCAACCCCTCTTCGCACCCAAATATTCTATATAAGAAGTATCAATCCTTGCATCTCATATCCAATCTTGTGATTAAATCATCTTCTTCTTCTCTACTCCGATAAATCTTTCTTGGCAATTATCAGAAACATTTTACTATTTTGTTCTTGGCTTGATCAAAGTAGTACAAAACTTTGAATCAAATAACGTCGTTAAAGGCTGTACTAAATCCTAACGGGAATAGTTCGATGGTCTTTTTGTACTTGATGGGGCTGAACTATTTTCTAAAAGAATCTACAATAGATCCTCAAAGTCAGAAGTACGACAACGGTATCCATATTATACTCCAACAGTATATGGTCTCGATAAATAACCTCCTAACCAACATCGAGTTAACATTCTCAATGTCGAACCACGTAAAATCGCACCTACACACTGAGTGAACATTCATTGCCTGGTCTCGTGCCAAGTACCTCGACGATTTATGGCATATCGAAGCATTCGTGTCACCATCCCAACGGTAATCTTGTCTTATGCTCTTTATCATTCAACCTGAAGCTAAAGAATTGCTTACAATGATTCCGCTGTAGGTATAGCCACTATTAGGGTGTATAACCATAGTTACCATACTATTGCAGACGTATCTGCCTCCCTTCCCCGATCTCCAACATGTTAGCATATGACCATATATGCCCCAGTAATAATAAGAGCTTTTGGTTGCGTTGTAATCACACGTCTTTTCAAGTTCCACATTACGCCCACCATGAAGTGTGAAGATAGGTACGCCATCCAGTGTAGAACTAATATTGCCCGTCGCACTTACTCCATTAAACTATATGGACTTCTAAAAGTCAAGAAAGTGGGAACAAGTCTCCCGATTTGTCCTACTTTACCCGTGCTAGGTCCAGGTTTAGCTTTGGCTTGTTGAAACAATTCAGACATAATTCAGACGTTTGACCCTTGTATATAAAAATTATTCTCCAAGTATTCAGACATTCAGCTTCTTTCTCAGACGTTTGACTTTGATTCCAGATGTCTAAAAAAGAACTCAAACATCTAAATCAGGTCCAATTTGAATTTTCTTTTGGTTTTGGAGTGTTTGAAATTCAGAAGTCTAAAAATGAAGTCAGACGTCTGGTTACAACATCAGACGTCTAGCTGTCTTTTGCAGATATGATAATTTTTTTGTTTAATTTATTTTTGTTCGTCTTCTTCAAGGATTTGAATATGGACTTAAAGTTCATTTTAACCATATTTTGTGTATGATCTCTATTTTTGTTTACACGAACTCAACTAATTAATTTCAATGATTATCAGTATATAACTTTTCAATAAACTACCTATATACCTTTAAAGAAAAATCTATATGTATATTCCAAGTTATATGAATTATTGGTAAGATAAAAGAGAAATTCAATTACTTTCATTTACCCAATCAAACCAGACTTTATCAAATAAAGATTTATCTCCATAGAAATTGATATGAATTTCATTAGTCCACCTTTTTCACCTTTTCAATTCTTATTCTTATTAAATTAAAGCCTAGGGTTTTCCATCATTTCTATCCTTTTTTATTTATAGCTGAAATTGTAAATCAAATAAACTCTAGGTTGAAATCATTCTTCCAAATTCAAAAATTATATTTTTATTCAGGTAGAATATAAAAGAAATTAATTTTATTATGAATCATCATAACATTGTAACCTGTTCACTCACCTCGAAGGAATCTCACTTCTAGTTTGATTTGAATATGTCATTTCCCTTCTTTGTTGATTTGTTCCTTTTCCTTTCGATTTAAATCTTCCACTCTTCGATTCTTCACTTCTCTCTCTCTTATTTGATTTAATTTTGTTTTATTTTGATTACAGAAATCAGAGAAGAGATTTAAGAAATCGAAGTTTTTGAAAAGGAAGAAAAATAAGAAAAAGAATGTACATAAAATAGGAGGTGGCTAGGGTTTAGGATGAAGAGGGGTGAGGGTTATGGTCTTATTTATAGTTGAAAACTAGGGTTATTTAGTCTAAACCCAAAATTAATGATTACAGAAACATCATTGGTTATAGTTTTTGCTAATTTTGGCCCGTTTTATCAAATTTAAAAAGTTGTAATGTTTTCAAACAGTAAACGATATTCCAGACACAATGAGGTAGATATCAAGGTCTAATTCCAACATTTATGAAAATTTACTATTTTTCCATTATGTAAAATTACATTTTTACCGCTTAATAACATTTACATTTATTATTTAAATTTTTGGGGTGTTATGTTCTCCTCACTTAAAAGGATTTCATCCTCGAAATATCTAAGAATAGGAAAGTGTAATTAGTTCATACAACCAATATCTACAATCATTTAATTAGCCATCAACCATTTGCAAATATTGTCCTTAAATTCATAAATTTAATGCACCATGTACATATAGGTATGGAATGCATATGAACATAAAGGTAAGATAAAATTAGGCGATCTCCTAAACTAGTCAACCTCCAGAAATGCAAGTGCATATGCCACGTGTTCAAAATGTATGCGATATCTTATACTTGCAATTCAATATAGATGAGCAACCATTCAATACATATGCAAAAATGCAACAGTCATTATGCATATAACTAATAAAATCAAATGGATAATGCGATGTGTGTACAACATGAACATATCAGCCCATATGTGAAATATTAACTAATAAAGTATTCTAGGTTTAGGAGGCATATCCCATTACATATGGAATGTTATTTACAGTCAAAAAACATATACAACTTGTTGAAGTTGGTTAAACAAGCTAGAAATTAGAAGAAGTCAAACTCAATGGCATTTTCATAATATATCGATTAAATTTTTTTAGCCTAAATATTACTGCTTTCAGCCTATAAATAGATTTTTAAACCCGTTTCTTTTTCTTGAAAAAAAATTCTTACGTCCACTTATAAAACCCTAATCCCTTACTCAATCCCAAAAAATCAAATCCAAATTAAATAAATTTATATATAAAACCGTTCATCTTGGAGAGCTAGGAAAATAAATAAATGTAATTGAAAAATTTGGAGTTTTGAAGGCAAGGAATTTCTGGACAGCGAAGAAGAAGGAGAATTCACATCAGATTGGAGGGGATTCATGGTTAATCAGCGAGTGAGACTCTTTCTATTTGTGTATATGTTAATAAGACGTAGTAATTTACCCCTTAATGTCTTAAACTAAATTATAAATGACGTAACTCAAAATTAAAAAGTGGTTTTTTGTATATACATCATTGGGATATAATATGTCATGACTAAATGATTAAAATAGTGAACTTTTATCAATTGCAATTAGTTGAAGTTAATCTCTTTCTATTTAAACAGTTTGAAATACCAAAGTGTTCCAAACTATACATATTATATATGTTATCCCGCCTTTTGGCAAGGCCGTGACACCAAGAACTTGACTACAAACTAATGACAGTTCGTCTTGGAGATCGGTTATACGCAGGCTCACTATGGATATCGACAAATTTTTTCCGAGTCCGGATCGGGCTACAATTGATATGACATGACAAGCAAAGCTATGGGAGCCAACATTCGGAATTTCAAGTCAATCGGAGTTCATATGCTCCAGATATTGATGGATCACGGCTGAGAAATCCGAACTTGCATCGATCATATCTCGAGATCTACAACTCCAAATGCTATGAAATTTGGACAGGAGCTAACTGGAAACCTAAGGAATGACCATGTCAAATTTCAGCTCAATCGGAGCAAATCTTGATCGATTCGAATCGATCCCAAAGTGGGCCCGGATTTCCAAAGAGCGGGCATGTGGGCCCCCTCACGCGCCAGAACTGGTCTCCCCTCAATTTAGGCGAAATATCAGCCTCCTACACCTATAAATAGAGCCCCTGGTCATTCAGAAAAGGGGTCGGAGAATTCTAAGTACTAAAGAGCGCCCAGATTCTGCCAGATTTACTCCAGAACACCACCGCTGCTTTAGATTGACACTTAGCATTTAAATTCAGTTGTATTACAGTATAAAGAATTGTAATCTTCGAGCGTCGAGCAATAAAATCATCAAACCTTCATAGTGGACGTAGGCTACAAAGCCGAACCACTCTAAATCGCTTGTCTTTGCAATTTACTTTCTGTTATTTGGAGTTTTTGTTAGATAACCCACAGTTTTAATTTTCATTCTTCGCGTTTATCTCTTCAAAGACTTCCGAAGAGTGTTGTGCCCATTTTTGGTACAAACAATATATGAAAATTATAGTTCTCGATGACACAGACCCACTGATGGTGTTTGTTTATCGATTGAATGTGCAGATTGATTAGAATGCATTAAAAGTTCAACGAATGTGGACTGTTCATTTCGATCCAATGGTGAAAGAACGACGATATGCCAATTGAAAAGCATTGTTATACAAGACGAGCGAGTCATCTCATTAATGGTTGATTGGTCAAAAGGCGTTGATTTCGTTGGATCTAGCATTTTATATGGCAATGGGAAATTATAGTAAGCAGAGTTGGAGGTCATGGCATTGACATTTTGTGACGATCCGGAATTTTTGTATATTTAAATGGGAATATTTAATTTATTTTAAATATTCGAAGGTTAAATTTTAACTTTATTTTCAAATATACAGTATTTATTGGATGATAGATTATTGAATTAAACAATCGAAAAATAGGGTAAAATAGAGAATCCTGAGCTTTAAGCCTGTTAAAAATAATTTAAAGGATTGTAAAAATTATATTGATAGTACTGAAGATAGTAAAAGTGTTGAAACTGAATTTGGAAGTGTTTTGTTAAGTTTTAAAAATATATCGTTGAAATGGAATTTAAAAATAGTCTTCCGAGGCACAGTCTCGGAATTCGATGAAACCAGTTCCATTGGATCCGTAATATTGTGTTATTACCGGATTTCAAATTTTGTAGCTTTCGGAATTAACGTGTGATCGTATGAGATTTAAATGTTTAGACGATAATTATCGATTTAATTTAAATATTATTATTTGAAAGAAAATCAAATCACAGCCGTAATTATTTCACATCTATCGCTTCTTTCCATCAGCTACGAGCCACCCTAGTTGTCTCCTCCTCTTCTTTAAGCACGCAATCTTCCTTTCTCCTTCGTTCAGAAGCCAACCCGTAGGAATAATAAACAAAATATCTAACGTTAAAACGAAGTCAAAATCAATTCGAGCAGAACTTCTTCCTTTACAATTCAGGGTCGCGACCTAAAGAAAATATAAATAAAAATGGCAAACGAAGGGAGGAGAGAAAGCACGTCGTCTTCTTTTCTAATCGGCCGCCTTCCTTTCCATTTTTCTCGAATTCGAATTGCTGCGACCGGAAAGGGGATCTCGTTCTCCTCTAGAAATCGCGATCGACTTGATCGACATAGGTGATTTCTTCCAGCCGTTCGAGCTTGCGAGAGTTACAGTTAGGTTGTGGAAGCTTGGCGATCTCGTGTGTCTGTTCGGGGAGGCAGCTCGCGTTAGGGTTAGGATACTTGGCACGTGCGTATGCTGGGAGGTCGCGAAGTCCTTCTCGAGCACGTGAATTCAAAGGCGACAGTGGCGATAGCAGTGAGCTCGATGATTAGCTAGGGCGTCGAACTCAGTTTCGAATTCGCTGGGGGTTGTGATTTCACGTACGCGTGGGATTGGGTGGGGCTGTGAAGGTATTTTATTTTACATTATTTCATTAAATTATTTATACACTTTACAGTGGAAGTATATGCATAACAGTAGAAAAACTCTGAGTTTATTTACAGAATATATATATATATACAAGACTTTGGAAACATCGAGATTTATTAAAGATTAGGTTTTTATCAATATAAGATTTCTTTTATGAGTATATATATGAAGTTTCAAAATAAAAATAAATATACATTTTTATTCTATTAATGATAGAGATTTGTTTGTTTAATAAAACTTATTTATTTGTTGACTTACCAAAGGGTGTTTTATTGAGGGAGAATTAATTTAAATGTATATAGACAAGGTTTGGAAATATAGAAATTTTGAACTTGTGGAAGTTCATAGAACCCTAGCCGCAGCGCACCGCATAGTGAATTCGATCACCAATTTAGTGAAGGAACATTCCATCCGTGCTTCTAACTATTCCATGACTGAACAAGACATAGGAGATCACAACAACAAATGTTGAGTTGCAATAAAGGAATGGGTAAAGAAATACTACTCAACCGTACTCCCAGAGGCTGGAGAACCTAGCTAATATGCCAAGAACTGGAGTTGATTAATATATCAAGCTTTTAAGGTGGAATGCAACTCCCTCCAACTAACCAGCTTTTAAACTCCTGAATTGACAGCTATGGTACGATGGTTAATATGACAACTCTCCGACATTGTCTACTCTGCCAACCCAAAACATAGCTGGTCACCGCTGAACCATCTTCAAATGCCCGCATCTTAATCATTCCATGTCCACATGACTAAAAGCATGACATACAACCTCAAGAGGACTTCCTTAGTACCCTATATAGGTCTCCTATCTAGATGAAAGTTTGGGATAAACACCAATCTATTAGCCCATTTTAACCAACTCGCCGTCCAATCGGCATTACCAACCACTCAAACGTTGGGCAATCATGCATACATCATTCACTAGGGTTACAAGGCCCCTTGGCAATAAAATGGACTTGATCATAATGTCGATTGGAGAATCTTTTCCAGTCGAGACCTATTCGTTGAAACCATCCTACATGAAGAACTTCCAATGAAAGTTCAACATGCTGACTACGTCAGTGCACGTTGGAAATATACAACCCCCCGCACTACCTCATGAAGTGAGAATTGCGCGTGGCTTACACCAAGAGTGACGAGTGCCATCAAACGCATATGTCTTCCCTCATTCCTTAGAGAAGACCGTCGATCACGACTTTAACAAGAGAACTGGTGGATCGCCGCCGACAATTACACCAACATGTCTAGGCCATTTTTGAGTTGATGAATCAGATGAAGGATCAACATAGCAAGATAAGGAGGGGACCTGCTCCATACTCTAGATCGGAAAACTCCTCTTCTCTAAATGGCTACCGTGAACGCCAACGCCATAAGGCTGCTCCGGAAAGGATAGCTCCAACAATATGTGAAAGCCCTATAAAACGAAGGACCGGGAACATCCGACTCCTATCAATCAAATACTTTGATCAAATTGAACCATTTGCGTTAGACTTCCAACTGAGAAGGGCTGGAATGATGTGCAATAGCGAGCATACGACGCTGCCTCACTTATCAATGAGATTTGATCTGATCTCTTTTGAATTATTTCTAATTCAATTTCATTTACGTTGCGAAATATGACCTACTTAATTAAACTACTTGCAAATGATGCAGGTAACCGAGTACTTAAGATTGGGTGCAAAACGACCTCCGCGGACCATGATCAAATCATTGAGATATCATCGTGATGAGCATGATTCGACCACTCATCGGCTACTATATGCCCCTGACTGGGGGCAAGGCATCAAAGCGGAAGAGACCGACAAGGTCAGAACCCTAGTACAAAGTGGATGCAACCGACCATCCACTCATCCGCCTATGCAATTTAATTAGGAGATGTAAGAAAGACTTGGAGTTATATGTCCCAACAATGCACTCTCCATCTCGTACTTGAAGCTTGCCAAAATACTTATGCTTCTTCTGATGCCTGATAAAATCGGAGTCACTTCTAGGGTGGACGTGATGTCACCATCCATGCATCCAATCCTACATTAGACATTTGGGATTATTTGAGGGAACACATGTTTAAAGGTCTAACCCTCAAGTTAAAGTCATCAACGACTGACTGCCTACTCACTAACCATCACGAGCTGTCATTTCAACTCTTTTCCTTAGCTCGATCGAAAGAATGCAAAGTATAAATTAGATGTGACTCGATTGTCCATCAGCTCTTCAATTCTTGCCCCTGACTTAAGGGAATATGCACAACTCAAAGTGGATGTAGTTCTACCATCCTCTCCTCTGCTCGAGCTTAAAGTTTTCCGAAACAATAATCTTACTCCTTAGGCTTGGCAGAAGCAAAATCCAAATGAACATGGATGCGATTCAACCATCTATAAATTATATCTCATCCTTCATTGTGGGCGGATAAGTGAAAAGTAATCGGGATCCTACCGATCTCTCGCTAAGTGAAACCCCAAGCTCGGGGGCATATCGCTACACAAAAAGACGGACAAAAACTGATACATGGCGATCCATCAACAAACTCCAACTTCCGAGAGCGCGAACTGGAGTATAAACATTAACCAAACCCCAGAGTACTTCGAGAGCGCGAGCTGGGTACAAACATCAACAAACTCTAGCTTCCAAGAGCGCGAACTGGAGTATAAACATTAACCAAACCCCAGAGTACTCCGAGAGCGCGAGCTGGGTACAAACATCAACAAACTCCAGACTCTGAGAGCACGAGCTGGAGTATAAACATTAACTAACTCCGAGATCCCAGAGTGCGAACCAGAGTATAAACATCAGAAAACTCCAGACTCCGAGAGCGCGAGCTGGAGTATAAACATTAACTAACTCCAAGATCCAAGAGTGTGAACCGGAGTATAAACAACAACTAACTCCAAACTCCCAGAGCGCGAGCTGGAGTATAAGCATCAAACAAATACGTCTTCGAGGAGGGTAGATCCATCTACCTAACGACTTCGACCGTATCTCCATTCAATGCAGCTTCGAGGAGGGTGGACCCGTCCACCTAATGACTTCGACTGCATCTCCATCAAATACGGCTTCGAGGAGGGTAGATCCATCTACCTAACGACTTCGACCATATCTCCATTTAATGCAGCTTCGAGGAGGGTGGACCCGTCCACCTAACGACTTCGACTGCATCTCCATCAAATATGGCTTCGAGGATGGTAGATACATCTACCTAACAACTTCGACCGTATCTCCATTCAATGCAGCTTCGAGGAGGGTGGACCCGTCCACCTAACGACTTCGACTGAATCCCCATCAAATACGGCTTCGAGGAGGGTAGATACATCTACCTAACGACTTCGACCGTATCTCCATTCAATACGGCTTCGAGGAGTGTAGATACATCTACCTAACGACTTCGACCGTATCTCCATTCAATACGGCTTCGAGGAGGGTAGATACATCTACCTAACGACTTCGACCGTATCTCCATTCAATGCAGCTTCGAGGAGGGTGGACCCATCCACCTAACGACTTCGACTGCATCCCCATCAAATACGGCCTCGAGGAGGGTAGACCCATCCACCTAACGACTTCGACCGTATCTCCATTCAATGCAGCTTCGAGGAGGGTGGACCCATCCACCTAACGACTTCGACTGCATCTCCATCAAGTACGGCCTCGAGGAGGGTGGACCCGTCCACCTAACAACTTCGACCGTATCTCCATTCAATGCAGCTTCGAGGAGGGTGGACCCATCCACCTAACGACTTCGACTGCATCTCCATCAAGTACGGCCTCGAGGAGGGTGGACCCATCCACCTAACAACTTCGACCGTATCTCCATTCAATGCAGCTTCGAGGAGGGTGGACCCATCCACCTAACGACTTCGACTGCATCTCCATCAAGTACGGCCTCAAGGAGGGTGGACCCATCCACCTAACAAATTCGACCGTATCTCCATTCAATGCAGCTTCGAGGAGGGTGGACCCACCCACCTAACGACTTCGATTGCATCTCCATCAAGTACGGCCTTGAGGAGGGTGGACCCGTCCACCTAACAACTTCGACTGCATCTCAACCAAGTTACATCACTCATTCCCCGAGCATAGGCGCAGACTCAACACATGAAAATGAGTGATCAACAGCTGTCATAAAGATGCAAGTCCCCAGAGTGTGGACAGGGGTATAAACATCAAATAGGTGCGATGAATGGCCCTTCAACTGACTCTGATCCCCAAAGTGGGGCTACAAGAATAGACAAACGAACGAATGAGATTCGACCATTCATTCACCAACTCTGACCTGAACTCGACGTGAGGAGTGTAAACTCACTATAGGTGCAATTAGACCATCCACGAACTAACTTTGCTAACCCAAGACTGGGGGCAGAAGTGCAAATCACCGAAAGAAGAGAAATGTGACTCGCTACATCTCCAGCTTAGCGTCCTTTACAACTTAAGGAAATGACTACAAGGAGACCTTTATGCTAACCAATCAGAATGATGCCCGAAGTTCTGGGCAACCAATTATATCGTACCGCCGGATCGACGGGCAATATCGATCTGCACCTTTCATATCATACCATTGGATCGATAGGAAATGAGGTCCGAGCATTCTACATCATGCCGTTGAATCGACGGTCAATGTCGGGACCGGAACGTCCATCGAATACCTTTGACCAATAGAGTACGGATGGAAGAATAAACCACGAATGAGTGTGACTTGACCATTCGTCCTCCGTCGCCTTCCTTCGATCCGTCAGGAAGAGCATGAGACCAAATGAGCATGACATGACTGCATTTGAGTTGACTTTATCCCTAGATCTGACGGGAGAACGTAAATCGAAATGGACATGGTTGATCACCCAACTCCAAATGAATGCAATGCGACCATTCATTCATTGACTCTTACCATGATCCAACTAAAAGAGCAATTCAAAACAAGTGCAACCTAAACATCGGCACACTGATTCTTACCCTGGATTCAACAAGGGAAGCATCAATCCTGCATTAGATCTGATTGGACGATTCACTCTTCAGTTTTTGCCTAAAGTACGGCGACATAAGCAGCAAAGTGAATGTCATTGACCGTCCAGAATCTAGCTTATGTCCGAATGTTGGCAAAGTAACAATGTATTCCGCTAAGAAAAAAGAACTAGAACATAATACAGGATAGGCACGACTCAGCCTTCCATTGATTAACTCGATCCCATGGTTCAATGGGATAGAATACAAAATTGAAGCGGACATTATCTACCCTACCACTTATCGAGATATTCCCCAGACTTAGGGGCACGAACAAGAAGATAAGGTTGCGACTGAAAGGATGCCTAGAGACAGAGTCATCGGATCAATACTAGGACTTATGGGCGACTGATCATCATTCTGACCTTTCCAATGAGCAATGGATCGTAGGTACATTGAATGAAAAGCACATCATTCAGAAACATAAGTCAATTCAATCTCAAAGCTGGAGCCAGCTATGTAGCAGCGTGCAATACAAGGCTAAGTTCTACTAATCCTTTGATTCGACATCCTTCTAAGCCTGATCATTTACCATTGCAAATAAACACATGAGGTGCCTAAAACCCATCACGAGTACTGTAGATCAGATCACAACTCTGCGCAATGATGAAGAAAGAGTCAACTGTTTTACTTCAGGTAAATCTTGATGTGTTCGTCTGGACTCGATCTCATATATATATATATATGGACTCTCGCCAGCCATGAAGAACCCTACACTAAATGTCGACCTGAGGCATGTCTCGGTAAACAAAAGCGATGCGACATGGATCCGGAGAGATCTGTTGCACTTAAAGAGGAGGCGAATCTGCTCAAAACCAGTGGGTTTATTCGTTATGCCCTCCAACCAAAACGAGTATCCAATCCTTTACTTATAAGAAAAACAAACAGGGAGTGGAGGACATACGTCAACTACTCAGATTTGCATGGGGTATGACAAAGCACAATTTTCCACTTCCAATGATCAACCAACTGATGGACCCGACCATCAGACATGAATTACTCACATCCATGGAATGCAAACTCCGGATACAATCAGATACTGAAGCATGTCCCAAACCAGGAATACAACTGTTTCGCTACTAACCTGGGCCTATAGTGCTATGCTGCAATCTATAGTTTCAAACTTAAGGACACATGTGCTACTTACAAAAAGACGATTAACAGATCATTCAAAAATTAGATCGACCGATCGAAAAAGGTAGATGTGGTTAATATGCTCGTGAGATCATGACTATCAAACAACCACATCGATGACTTGGCCGAGATATTCAGTGCTCTCCAGAAAATGCAGGATCAAACTCAACCCTTCGAAATGATCTTTCATCATTACATCAGAAAGATTCTTTGTTTTCATCATCAATTCTCATGGAATCAAGACTAATTTCTAGAAAATTCCGACAATTAGAGACACCCATGTACCGAGGACAACCAAGCAGCTCTAATAGATCGCTTAAAGAGACCTCCCATTTTACCTAAGCTTTTGGATCGCGAAGATTTATACATCAATTGGGCCATGTCAACACACGCCATAAGCGTTGCGATGCTATGTGAAAAGAAATGAATCCAAAGACCCGTATATGGTGAAGGCTGGCTACTGGCAAGCTCACCCCATTAACATCCATATCGACCAACTGTTAAGATAGGTCCAATAGAAACCTTAGATGTATACTTATCTCCCTCGGAGAGCTCTCCATGGTTAAATATTAGCATTCTTCATATCTGAATCCACCACATCAGACAATTATCCGAAGAACAGTGGAGAACCGTCCAATCGATGGAGAACGTACACCGATGGAACTTCCAATAATCAGCTTTCTAACATCGAAGTTGTGTTAACGACTCCTGAGGAACGAACGATCTGCTACGCCCTGAAACTCAACTTCCCTACAACAAATAACGAAGCTAAGTATGATGCCTTGGCACTCAAACTTGCAAGAAAACTACGAGTGGAAACTTTACATGTTTTATGTGATTATTGGTTAATAGTACGCCAAGTCAGGGAAGATTATCTGATTAGGGGGCATCGTCTTGCTCCTTATCTCAACCGGGACCAAAAGCTACTAGCCAGCTTCGACTATTACACCACTACACAAATCCTTAGAGAACTAAACGAAAAGGCCGAATCAATCGCCAAGCTAGCCAGTTCTGGGGATGCATGACAAATAGACTTTGTCCCAGTTGAAATACTTATTATTCTAGGCATTGACATATGAAGATCAACTATATCTTGGTAACGGATCTAGAAAAAGAGTCATGGATGATTCCTATCAAAGATTATCCACAATCGGGGATTCTTTTTGAATGAAGGAATGAGAAATGGAATATCCTCTGTGAAGCCTCACTGCATGATTACGTCAAGATCGTTCGACTCCGTCGATACAAAGCATTACTCCTGTATCCGCCAATCCGAGACCCATTATGACGTATCCGTCGATACGAAGCATACATTCCAACATCTCAGATCGATCCAGGAGAGGATCGATACAAAGGAAGGACTCAAAACAACCATCGAACGTTGTTACAACTTGAATTTCACTTCGATCCAGGAGAGGATCGATACGAAACTCAATCCAAACAAAAACTAAAGAACTTGACAACGACTCGTGAACGTGCAAACGTTAACAGGAGCCAGGTTAACATACGTACATGTATGACGGACTAACATTCAATTTTCAAAATTTACAGGAATTGAATGCTCACCTGATGACAATTACAACAGCAAATAACAAATCGCTAGCACTCGACACTCAGTTACAACATTGCACTACATAATCACTGACAGTGGTTCAATAAACATTAATATTACTGGAAATCAATCGAGGGTTACATCTTTTGACGAAAAGATAGCAACTACTCAACGAATCAGATAGAACTTTTTCAGAATAAAGGATGCATCATTTCAAAGCACGTCATGTTCACACAAGACATACTTTGGGGGGCAAATGTTATCCCGCCTTTTGGCAAGGCCGTGACACCAAGAACTTGACTACAAACTAATGACAGTTCGTCTTGGAGATCGGTTATACGCAGGCTCACTATGGATATCGACAAATTTTTTCCGAGTCCGGATCGGGCTACAATTGATATGACATGACAAGCAAAGCTATGGGAGCCAACATTCGGAATTTCAAGTCAATCGGAGTTCATATGCTCCAGATATTGATGGATCACGGTTGAGAAATCCGAACTTGCATCGATCATATCTCGAGATCTACAACTCCAAATGCTATGAAATTTGGACAGGAGCTAACTGGAAACCTAAGGAATGATCATGCCAAATTTCAGCTCAATCGGAGCAAATCTTGATCGATTCGAATCAATCCCAAAGTGGGCCCGGATTTCCAAAGAGCGGGCATGTGGGCCCCCTCACGCGCCAGAACTGGTCTCCCCTCAATTTAGGCGAAATATCAGCCTCCTACACCTATAAATAGAGCCCCTGGTCATTCAGAAAAGGGGTCGGAGAAATCTAAGTACTAAAGAGCGCCCAGATTCTGCCAGATTTACTCCAGAACACCACCGCTGCTTTAGATTGACACTTAGCATTTAAATTCAGTTGTATTACAGTATAAAGAATTGTAATCTTCGAGCGTCGAGCAATAAAATCATCAAACCTTCATAGTGGACGTAGGCTACAAAGCCGAACCACTCTAAATCGCTTGTCTTTGCAATTTACTTTCTGTTATTTGGAGTTTTTGTTAGATAACCCACAGTTTTAATTTTCATTCTTCGCGTTTATCTCTTCAAAGACTTCCGAAGAGTGTTGTGCCCATTTTTGGTACAAACAATATATGAAAATTATAGTTCTCGATGACACGGACCCACTGATGGTGTTTGTTTATCGATTGAATGTGCAGATTGATTAGAATGCATTAAAAGTTCAACGAATGTGGACTGTTCATTTCGATCCAATGGTGAAAGAACGACGATATGCCAATTGAAAAGCATTGTTATATAGGACGAGCGAGTCATCTCATTAATGGTTGATTGGTCAAAAGGCGTTGATTTCGTTGGATCTAGCATTTTATATGGCAATGGGAAATTATGGTAAGCAGAGTTGGAGGTCATGGCATTGACATTTTGTGACGATCCGGAATTTTTGTATATTTAAATGGGAATATTTAATTTATTTTAAATATTCGAAGGTTAAATTTTAACTTTATTTTCAAATATACAGTATTTATTGGATGATAGATTATTGAATTAAACAATCGAAAAATAGGGTAAAATAGAGAATCCTGAGCTTTAAGCCTGTTAAAAATAATTTAAAGGATTGTAAAAATTATATTGATAGTACTGAAGATAGTAAAAGTGTTGAAACTGAATTTGGAAGTGTTTTGTTAAGTTTTAAAAATATATCGTTGAAATGGAATTTAAAAATAGTCTTCCGAGGCACAGTCTCGGAATTCGATGAAACCAGTTCCATTGGATCCGTAATATTGTGTTATTACCGGATTTCAAATTTCGTAGCTTTCGGAATTAACGTGTGATCGTATGAGATTTAAATGTTTAGACGATAATTATCGATTTAATTTAAATATTATTATCTGAAAGAAAATCAAATCACAGCCGTAATTATTTCACATCTATCGCTTCTTTCCATCAGCTACGAGCCACCCTAGTTGTCTCCTCCTCTTCTTTAAGCACGCAATCTTCCTTTCTCCTTCGTTCAGAAGCCAACCCGTAGGAATAATAAACAAAATATCTAACGTTAAAACGAAGTCAAAATCAATTCGAGCAGAACTTCTTCCTTTACAATTCAGGGTCGCGACCTAAAGAAAATATAAATAAAAATGGCAAACGAAGGGAGGAGAGAAAGCACGTCATCTTCTTTTCTAATCGGCCGCCTTCCTTTCCATTTTTCTCGAATTCGAATTGCTGCGACCGGAAAGGGGATCTCGTTCTCCTCTAGAAATCGCGATCGACTTGATCGACATAGGTGATTTCTTCCAGCCGTTCGAGCTTGCGAGAGTTACAGTTAGGTTGTGGAAGCTTGGCGATCTCGTGTGTCTGTTCGGGGAGGCAGCTCGCGTTAGGGTTAGGATACTTGGCACGTGCGTATGCTGGGAGGTCTCGAAGTCCTTCTCGAGCACGTGAATTCAAAGGCGACAGTGGCGATAGCAGTGAGCTCGATGATTAGCTAGGGCGTCGAACTCAGTTTCGAATTCGCTGGGGGTTGTGATTTCACGTACGCGTGGGATTGGGTGGGGCTGTGAAGGTATTTTATTTTACATTATTTCATTAAATTATTTATACACTTTACAGTGGAAGTATATGCATAACAGTAGAAAAACTCTGAGTTTATTTACAGAATATATATATATACAAGACTTTGGAAACATCGAGATTTATTAAAGATTAGGTTTTTATCAATATAAGATTTCTTTTATGAGTATATATATGAAGTTTCAAAATAAAAATAAATATACATTTTTATTCTATTAATGATAGAGATTTGTTTGTTTAATAAAACTTATTTATTTGTTGACTTACCAAAGGGTGTTTTATTGAGGGAGAATTAATTTAAATGTATATAGACAAGGTTTGGAAATATAGAAATTTTGAACTTGTGGAAGTTCATAGAAAACTTTGATTTTTGAAATCTATACATGTGTTAAAATTATGAATTATTAATTAATGAAATTTATAAAATGGGAATAAATTATTGGTTTAAACCCAACTTATTTGTGTAGAATGATTTATTGGTCAATTCAAATTTTAAAATGGAAAATAATTAAGCAGTAATGAATTGTTTGGTAAGTCCAAATAATAATAAATTGTGAATTGTTTATTCAAGGTCAAAATCTGAAGTGAACAAGTCGAGATGGGATCGGATTTCATATTAAAAATCAAAGGTGAGTTAATCTCACTCAGTTAAATTTAAATTTAAATGGTTGAATTTAAATAATTTATTGGATGGTTGATTTGGTTTGATGTGATATATATAGTAGTATATAGCAATATATACATATTGGCATATGTATATATTGGAATTGTTGATATTCCCGCATTATATAGCGGATGAGACCCTATGCGCCGCATAATAGCGGATGATATTTTATAAAACCCATATACCGCGATATTCCACCTCGAAGTGGAATTGGTATTGTGCTAACGTTTGTGGATGCAGGGAAACAGGTTGGAGGGATCCAACTGGATTCCTCAAAATATTTAATTTTGTTTAAAATATTCTGTGATATGATTGTTGATATCCTGTGATGATTTATATTGGATAATCTGGTTGGATTGAATTTCCTAGTATAATGAGTTATCAAAAGCAATTGAATTGGATTTTTGGGAAGAAATAAAAGAGTAAAATTAAGCTAAGTAATTCTAGTGAATTCGAATAAATTAAATATGGAAAAGAGGAATTTTGAATAAATAGAGAAATATTGAATTTAAAGAAAACTTATGTGATATTATTTAAAAGAATAAATAATTTATTTTAATTCAATGTTTAAATGTAATTAAAAAGAAAGAAGGAATTTGGGAAATCTGAAACTTGTGTTTCAATTTAAAGATTTTAAATCATAATGAGAAATAAAATCCGAAAGTTAATGAATTTGGAAATAAATGGATTAAGTAAGGAAATTTATTTCAAAGTAAAATAAATTGGGAAATCAATTATAAATTGATTTAAATACTTTGGGATTTGAAATTTAAAGAGAAATGAGATTTTGGAGAGATAAACTGGGTTTATAAAGTGAAATGGAATATCAGTGGATATTTGAAATATAAATTCAAGGTGGGAATTTATAAAGGAATATGAATTGGTTTAAAAATAAATGTTGATTTATTTTTAAAAGATGGAAATGAGAAGTGTATTTCTCTGGATAGCCAAGTACGTTTTCAAAGCAAATTTTAATATAAGTTAAAAGTTCTAATTGTGTTTTTAAAAGCATGTTTTAGAAAATTGATTTTTTCTAAATGTTAATTTCCTAAGTAAGTATGTTTTGGAAAAATCTATTCTTTTTAAATGTTTAAACTTTAAAGTAAGATTTTCAAAATCTATTATTGTAGTAATTATATAAATGTGATTTGCTATTATGTTTTAAAA
This sequence comes from Allium fistulosum, assembly GCA_030737815.1. Classification (NCBI taxonomy): domain Eukaryota; kingdom Viridiplantae; phylum Streptophyta; class Magnoliopsida; order Asparagales; family Amaryllidaceae; genus Allium; species Allium fistulosum. Next base: position 594,881,779 of record CM060905.1, read on the forward strand.
GGAGAAATTTAGTTTATATTTATAAAGTGGTTTATTTTAAAGTATATATTTTTAATAAAGTATTAAAGTAGTTTGATTTCAATGTTATAAGATATATTTAAAATAAAGTGTTTTTAAATTATTTTAAAATTAAAAGTATTTTGTACTTGGTGATTCAGTGGAAATAATTATTTGGGAAATGTATTCCGTAAGCGGAAACTGTTTGAAATGGTTTTCAAATAAGCTTTGAAAATTTGGAAATATATCTTGGAAAGATATTTGGGCAAATAAATAATGTGGGAAATTATTTATTGTGTGATGGTTGCTTGTGGATGTTAATTGATAGTTAAATAACCGACTATCAATATTGGCCAATGCGCTGATCGTTTCGGAGAGACCGGGATCGAGTTTCCGTATACCGGGATTCTAGGTCTGGAGACTCGAATACCACTTCGATCCGGTTTGTACGTTTTCGTGTAACGTGTTCGGAGTCGAAGATGGAGTTGTGAAGTGCAAGGGCTAGTCGCTACTAATCCTGAGGATATTTCCAAAATGGATGTAGTAGGAATAGTGCCTTCGGTTCCGTTCGAACCCGGGACGGACTTGTATGGACGAATGCTTTCGTGACATCGTCAGGTGGACGATGGGCATTCTAAGGGATATGTTCTGAAAAGGTATCGTTTAGCCTCGAACCTCATCAACCGGGAATGACTGAAAATCAGGGGTTATGCAGCAAGGCTTCGTGGGTAGCCCCCACTTGAGAGTAAAGTCATCCTTGTCTAGATGTCCCTTTTATTTCGGCTTAGTGGTGCGGTTGCTGATCCCAACCGTGGGGTGATTTTATTTGGAATTATCCAGTAAGGGATGATTCCGGCTTTGTGTTGCAGGGGAGCGGGCGTACTCCTCGGTACTGTGATCTAGGCCACGTACTGTGACAGGTGGTACCCCAGTGCCTAGTCATTCGTTGGAAATCCATTCTCCCTACGTGCCTTGTACGGTATTTGTTTGTATACCTAGTATGCTGGAATTTAATCATGTAACAATTTCGGCTATTTTAATAAGTATTTGTAAATAGACACTATTATAATATCAGAGGATTTTTATAAAAAGTGTTTTAGCTATCGTAAGGTAAAAACCCGACATGTTTATTTGTGGCGTGGTCTTACAAGATGCTTTTGTTTTCAAAGGATTTTGAAACTTTAATAATTAATTTGAGTGTGATTTTCTCACGCTGGTATTCCAGACTGACTCGGGTATTGTTTTATATGATGCTCGGGTCAGACCGAGTATTATAGGTTACAGGATATGATGCTGTGGAGCTCAGGAGATGAGCTGGATGGCGAGACGTATCTCCCGTACTTGTTTATATATATATATTCCGCTGTGTTGATTGTTGTACTCTGTTGTATTGAGGACATGATATGGTTATTGTCCAGTTGTATGTTATGTGTTCTCTGGTGTATACTCTGATGCTATATTATATAAAACTGATATAGTTTTGATTTGTGTAAAGATCTGTTAATATATATTATATTTTATTCCGCTGCGATGGTTAGATTCTGATGTTGTTTTCTATTTTTCTTCTTCTACCTCTTCTTCTTTAACCAAATCGGTTCGTATTTCCGTTCTTCTTGAGTTCATTAATGGAGTTTAATGTAAATTCAAGGGGTACGGATTTGCGGGAAGCGTGATAGGGGGTTCTCGCTTTGCGTTAGGTGGCGAACGGGAGACTCTTACCCCTACATGCCCCCGGGGGTAGTATAAGGCCTTTTGGGGTTGGTTTGCTAGGTGCTTACAGTCGAGAGGCTGGCCGTAAAAGCAAACCCGAGGTATCACTGTGAGCCACAGCGGGGCTGGGATGGTTGAAAAGCCTACCGGTCGTGAGCCGTTGCTGATGGTTGAAAAGCCTAGGACGTTACAGTGGTATCAGAGCGAAGGTTGGCGATAACCTTGGCTCTGGTGGGAACCTTGAGAGTACTAATAGATATGAGCGCGTATTTGTTAGTGAATATAAAATGGTTTTATATTGTGTTGGTTGATTTATTGAGTGGCATATGAACCTTCGTCGGCACAGTCTGGACAACTGTATCGAAGGGGTTTCTAAACACTTGAATAGAACAGTTCGACACAATATTGTTTTAAATGGGTGAATGAAATAATTTTGCCCAAATTATTTTGTATATAAAGGAAATAATTATTTGAAATTTATTATGGTTATATATTTGGATGCTTGGTTGTTAGAAAATGACCATAATGAGTTAGTCTCATTATTGAGTAGAAATTGAAAACTTATAACCTAAGTTGAAGAATAAATTTATATAACAAAATGGAATTTGAAATATAGACTAAATGAAATTTATAAATTGAAATAAGCTTTATATACAAATGTGAATTATGAATGTGATTTATAATCAAATGAGATAAATTCATAAACAAATGAAATTTGTAAAGGTAAATTGTAAATGTGACTTATAACTTGAAATAAAATGTGATAGAATTTCAGAGTAACGTTTGGATATAAAATTGAATGGATTTTGAATTTGAAGTTTTGGGAAAGGTTTAAATTCCTTTGGATTTAAAAATAGTTTAAAGGTTTTGGGGAAATGATGGTGATATTATTTCATGAATATTTTGAAATTGAATTGAGATCTGGTGGGATTTGGGATTTAAAAATGTTTGAAAAGTTTTAAAGTGATAAAAGCATTAAATTCTCTTACGATCGCTGGAAAATAATTTCGGTGATGACTGCAGCATCATCGAAATCTATTTTCGAGCTTCCAAAGAGAAATTGCTACCAAACTGTTTTAAATCGGAAGTGATTGTGAACTGGGTTGGTTTTGAAATTCAAAGGGAAAATTGTTTGGTAAAAACAGATTGTTTTGGAAATTGGGATTTGATGTGATATACCAGATGTGTGAGTTATTCATGGATTCAAAATGGTTTTGAAATAAAACCGGGCAATTGAATTCTGGGAATTCTATTTAAAATAAAAATGTGGGAATTTAAATGAATCAACAATATAAAGCATAGAATGAAGTTGATTGAAATAAGAAGGGAATGAAAGTTTAATTCTGGGATTATAATTATGAGATGAAAATAACTAAATGAGTAATATAAGTTGGTAGATAAAAGAGTTAGAGAACTTAAAGGTGAATGAATTGTAAAACTTGTATAAAATTGTATCCTAGAATTAAAATTTAATTCGAGTATATGAAAGGGAATAAAATATATTTGAATTTAACTTATGATAAGTTAAATAAAATTGAGAATTGGAATTGAATTAGATGTAAGTCGAATTGAATTGGATATAAAGGTGATGTAAAATGCTTATAATTGTGTAAAGAAATTCATATTCTTAAGTTCTTAAGTGTAATAATTTGAAATTGATTATAAAGATGAAATGGACTTAAATGAATAGTCCCAGATCTTAAGTAAGTAAGTTAAACTTATGAATAGAAATGAAATTGTAAGTCATAAATGGGAATCCATTACTTTGAACCCTTTAGAGTTATAATTTGAAATTGTAATTATCAAATGGGAACGACTAAGATGAGCAATCTTAATTTTTAATAAATCCAAACTTGAATTATAAAATAAATTGAACTTAAGAAAATTAAGTGAAGTGATATTTGGGATTAAAAAAAACAAGTATTTAATTTTAACCAGTGGAGGAACTAATTAGATAATAAATTAGTTAATGAAATTGAATTGTGAGTTAATGAAATTGGATTAAAATAGTGATGGTTTGGATTGCGAATGAAATCCAAATAAGTGAAAACAAATTGGAAATGGCCTGGTTATTAATAAAATAATTCCAGATGAATTGAGTATGGAAAATAAAATTCATAATGATTGAGTGAATGAACCAATTATATTAATAAATAAATGGATGGAATTTGATTAAATAAGAATCAAATGAAAGATGGAAATAAAACTTTAAAGGGTTGGTTAAATGGAAAATAAACTTAAGTTATTGACTTAAGTAAATGTTGAATGGAAACTGAACTCAAACAGAGGAGTGGTTTAAATAAGTTGAGAAATAGTTATTGAATGAATTAACTTGGATTGTTTTCGAGCTAAATAAAATTCAATTTTTGAAAGTTGAAGATGAATTGAATTTAAGGAAAAAATTGGAAATGAAGTAGTAAATTTAAGTAAGTTGGAATTCATATGAAATGGGAGTTCAATTTGAATATATACACTTCGGTGGTGAAGTAGTAAATAAATATAAGAAAATTTATATTGAACTTAAGAATTGAAGAATGAAATTCTTAAGAAAATTGGTATTGGAAATATACTTAGTAATTTTGGAATGGAAAAATAAAAAAAATATACTAAGTGAATAGTTGAATGAAGACTAAAACTGAAGTTGTGAAATGGGATAGTTGTGAATAAGGGGATAACAATCAAAAAAGGAATGTGAATAAAAGAGAATTGATATAACTGATAATCAATTGGAATTTATACGTAAGATGTACGTATATTATTTTAGTCGCATAGCTATTTGGTCCAGATGTCGAACACAGAATTTCGAGATAGTTTTATCGATCCGAATCAGGATTTTTCACTCGATTTTCAACGGCGAGCCTGGATATGGATTGTTGATTGATTCTGGATATTCTCTATCATAGTTGGTGGCTATGCAAGGAGAATGACGGTTTCTGATCGAGAAACCAGATCTGAGTCCGCACTAGGAAGTCGGGTGGACGATACTAGTTCGGAAGTGAAATTGTGTGATCGAGTGAGCGATCAAATGTGATATTGCGTACGGATGATATATGTGCATCGTACGGGCTTAAGTAAAACAAAGATATAGTCCTACATCATCAAAAAAATAAGTTTTCATGTTAATATACTCTTTCCCATCAACATATATTTGCTCTTAGAGTCAAGTATTTTGTATAAGGGGGGGACTTATATGACCATGGTTTAATATGTGCACGCCGCCCGCCCGTCCCGGGCCTGGCGCAGGTGCAGGTGCAATAAGATTGGACTTTGTTTGTTTATTTTTGCCGAACATAAACAGTTTTTCTTATATGATCATGATTTAATGCGCGCTCCGCCTGCCCGTCCCGTACCGAACCGGGATTAGCGCGGGTGCAGGTGCAATAATACTGGACTATGTTTTTTATATTTGCTGAAAATAAACATTTTTTTGCCTGTTTAAATTCACACAGCGTCTGTATGAATGGACGTGTTTTTCCCAACGGAAATGGCCATTGAAAATATTTGAATGGGTGTATTTTTCCTAACGGAAATGAACATTGTAAATGTTTGAATGGATGCGACCTTTCCCAATATAAATAAACATCGCAAATGGCTGTTTGTTTGAAACGAACATATGCAACCTTTCCCAATGGATATAACCATTGCAAAGAAAACTATAAAAGGAGGGGAATCATGATCACATTCCTAATCCTTTCTCACTTCTTCTTCATTTTGTTCTCAAATCAAAGTAGACTCATATCACAAAGCAACCATACTCATCGCAATCTCGTGCATATCATTGTCTGTTTTATCTTGAGAGACTTGAAATAAAGTCTTAAGGAAATTATTACGGCAAGCCTCAAATGAAATTTCCTTATGATCGGTTAGATCGTTTTATTTCTAAATTTCTGCATTTTCATTTGTCTTTTGTCTTTTCTATTCATCTTCTCTTTCTAATGCATTGTTATCACTGCACTCTTCCATAGTGTTTGTGCATCTTTGTGCACGAACTCTGTGCATTGATTATCGCAGGTTATTATTGTTTCTATAATTAAGGTCCTACATCTTAAGACTTTTTAATTTTTACGAAAACTGAAAATGGTAGTGGTTGAGTTATCTGCAAAAACTGCTACTCACAACAGACCTGATCCTTTCAAAGGAGATGGTGATGATTTCCAGAAATGGCAAAAGTCAGATGTTATTCTATCTGACTACGGTAGGTCTGCAATGGTATTTTGAAGAAGAGGAACCTATGCCAAAATCAGGTGAAACTAGAGAAATGCATAAAGATGTGTTTATGGTTGTTGATGCATGGAAACGTATAAACTTCCTATTCAAGAATTACATTTTGAATTGTCTGAACAACGTGTTGTATAAAATGTATCAGTCTCATCAGACATTAAAATATTTTTGGATTACACTCGCAAATAAGTACAATACCCAGAATGTCAGTCTGAAGAAGTTCATAGTTGAAAACTTCATGGACTATAAGATGGTAGATACCAAATCAATGACTACTCAAGTGCAGGGCTCCAACTTGTCATTCATGAACTTGAATAAGAAGGTCATAAAGTTAGAGAGTCATTTTTTGTTGAAGCGATAACAAGAAAGTTTCCCTCATCAGGGAAAGACTACCGCAACTATCTGAAACACAATAAGAAGGAGATTTTCTTAGAAGATCTCATTATCAAATTGAAAATTGAGGCAAATAATCGTGAAAGTAACACAACCAAAAAGCGAGGAGGCATTTTTCGCTGAAGGGTCAAAGAAGAAAGGACACTACAACAAAAAAAAGAAAAAATTTCCACATAAGAGGAGAGCACCAAAAAACAAACCCAAAGAATATAAGCAGGCCAAAAAGTTTATTGGTCAGTGTTGGGTTTGTGGAAAGACGGGACACGCCGCTAAGAATTGCATACATAAGAAGGAGAACAATTTGGAAGCAAATACAGTAGACAACATGGACGTTGATGATTCAAATTTTTCTAGAATTGTAACAAAATGATACTTGGTTCAAAACCCTACACAATGGTGGGTAGATACAGGCGCTACTCGTCATGTCTATTCTGACAAATCCATTTTCTCTTCCTATAGTAAATTCAATTAGAAAAAAAAACGTACATGGGTAATTCTGCAGTTACCATGAACGAAGGAGGTGGCATCGTTGTTCTCAAATTTACCTCTGGAAAAACTATTACCATGAATGAAGTCCTTCATGTTCTCGATATACGCAAAAACCTAATTTTCGGACCTATGCTTTCAAAGAAAGGATTCCGAATGGTTTCGAGTCAGACAAGATGGTTCTTTCTAAGGCTGGAATTTATATAGGAAAGAGATTATTAATGTGATGGTCTGTTTAAGGCAAATGTAGCCATAGTCGACCGTAACACTATGTATTCTGATTGTGCAATGAATAAAAATGAAGTTTCTTATGTGGTCATGCATGAAAGTATTTTATGGTATGATAGATTATGACATATAAATTTTTGAAAAATGAAAAAAAAACTTGCAAATTTAGGATTAATTCCAAAATTTCAAGTAGATAATAAATACAACTGCGAGACATGTGTGGAAGCAAAAAGGTCAAAAAACCTTTCATACTATTGATAGGAGTACTGAACCATTAGGAATGGTTCATACCGACTTATGTGATTTCCGGTCATTGCCTACAAGGGGCAGGAAAAAGTATTTTATCATATTTATTGATGATTATACACGATATTGCTATGTATATCTTTTAAATAGTAAAGATGAAGCAATTACATCGTTTATAAAATACAAAGCTAAAGTAGAAAATCAACTTAACAAAAAGATCAAGATATTGAGATCAGATCGAGTTGGAGAATATGAATCACCATTTGAACAATTCTATGCAGGAAATGGTATAATTCATCAAAGAACACCCCTATATTCACCATAACAAAATGGTATTTCCAAAAGAAAGAATATAACATTAAAAGACATTATTAACGCTATGCTTTTAACTTCAGACCCACTAACGAACTTTTGGGGGGAAGCCTTAAATATGTCTAATCACATATTAAATAGGGTTCCTAACAACAAAATTGGAACAATTTCATATGAATTATGGAAAGGACACTTATCAAGTTTCAATTACCTCAAAGTGTGGGGGTGTTTGGCAGAAGTTCTGATTCCACCTTCCAAGAAGGTCAAATTTAGACCAAAAACTGTAGATTGTTACTATCTAAGACCCACTGAAAATAGTAGTGCCTATAGATGTTTAGTCTTCAACTCTGATATAAATGACATCAGTATAAATACAATCATGCAGTTAAGAGATGCCTCATTCTTTGAAGATGTGTTTCCACATAAAAGGAATGATGGAACTTAAGTCCCTAAAAGGGAAAGAAAAGAAAGGGATGAACCACACGTAGATGAAACTTATCGTGATAAAAATGACATTGAACCTAAATTAAACGTAAAGGCAAGAACTTCAAAGTCATTTGGTTTAGAATTTCTAACATACATGTTAGAAAATGAACCTCAAACATATAATAAAGCAATGTCATCTTCTGAATCTTCCTGTTAGAAAAAAGCAACCAAAAGTGAAATTGATTCAATTCTAAGTAATAAAACTTGGAAAACATTTAAAATCCCACCTGGTATAAAACCAATTGGTTGTAAATGGCTCTTCAAGAAGAAGATGAAACTAGATGGATCTATTGACAAATATAAAGCCAGATTGGTTGTAACGACCCACTATTTTGGACCATTCAAATCGACAATAATCCACACATGTCAGACTTGAATAATGCAAAATAACAGATTGTAATAAAATTTGGAGCAAATAAAATCATTCACAGAATCACAGACACAGAAATATCAGAATAACTCGCAGCGGAAAATAAAATAAATAGTGGTTCATGAAGCCACTACAATACAAAGTCTCAAAACAGATACAAAATACATAGTCTGAAAACAAATACAGTTCTGAAACAAGTACAGTAGAAATCCCAAATACATACGTCTCTAATACAAAGCTGACATAGAAATACTGAACAGAAATAAATAGCAACTAGATAAAAGATGATCTCCAGCAGTCCTAGCTCCAGAAGGTGAGATCCAAAGCTGATACTCAGGCTGACCCGAGCGTAATTAAAACACAAAACACTCGAGTCAGGACATACATACTTATACAATGTAAACCAACTCAAGTGAACTGTAGTAAAATGCACAAGTAACTTTAAGAATGCTTGGGATCGCCCATTATTTAAGGATCCGTTAAACTATCTACTATGTAGTAATATTTGCTATTATAATAATGTCTAATTATAAAATAAACATACTTTTTAATAGCGTTAAGGGGTTACCCATATAGCCCTTAACACATAATAGTCCCAGTAGTTTATCCAGTATTAGCATACTCCCAAATCGGGGGCTACCCTCAATACTCCACTTGCTACGGGAGAAATCCAAACTCGTAGTAAAGCTCGCTATGGTAGGTGACACGGCACAACTAGGCAATGCCAGGGTAGATATACCAATTACGCATCCGGGCTGGTGGAAACACATAGCAGCCACTATCGCCCACCTCGAGCCACACTCCCAAATCAAGGGGTGCACCCAATCAATCACAAAAGTAATAGAATGGTATCGAAGAAGTGTGTCCGATCAGAGGTGCTACCTCATTGGCCTGTCGATCGCTTCTGTTTTAGTCACCTTATGCCAACTCACGGGAGTTGGGTCCACGTAAATATACCTTTAGGATCGTCGCTACCATCCTACTTCATTCTGGAAACTCCACCGCGTACACGGTTGTTAAAGTGGTTTTCGGTATCGACAGAGAGTATGTCCATAAATTTCAAAAATAGTTTATATTTCAAATCAAAATACTTCATTTAAACCATTTAAAAGTGAAGTCATTTATAAATCAAATATTCAATTCCCAAAAATTTAACTCTTTCTGAGCTCATTTATTCACTTAAATACATTAAAACATTAAAATTCCAGCTTTCACAGCATTTAGAAAGTGCCGCGGTAAGTTATATTTGGAAACAATTCAATTCAGCAAAGACAATGTTTTAAAAACTGCTGTAGTAGTTCATGGTTCAATTTAAAAGGTTTAAATTCAATTCAGCAAAGACAACGTTTACAAAACTGCTGCAGTAGTTCAATTATATTCAAAAATCTCATTTCAGCCAACTGCAGCACTTAACAAGTGCTACAATAGCTCTTTCATTAGTTCCAGGTTCAAGTTTTAATTCAGCAACCACAGCACTTACCAAGTGCTGCAGTAGCCCTTAGTTCATTTTAGCCTTTAGTTCATTTGCATCAACAACAGCACTTACAAAGTGCTGCAGTATCCTTTACTTCAGATTTTAAGTTAATTCCAGAAACGATAGCATTTCTGAAGTGTTACTAAAAGAATTTCCAGATTTTAAATAGAATTCCAGCCACAAATAAACTTCAATTTAAATCATTTTTAACTTATAAAAATCACATTTTTTTCACATCAAAAATGTTCATTTAAATACCTTTAACTTATGATTTTTATAAAGAAAATTTTACAATAAAAATCCAAATTTTTAATAATTCCCTTATTAAATTCAAGTGTACAATTTTCCCATTCTTTTCATTTTTAACAATTTACTTTAACACTTACATTTAAATTTCCATTTCATAAATAAAACTTAATTTCCATTTTTATTTAATTAACTTAAACTTCCATTAAAAATCAAATCGCAAATTTCCAAATTAAGTTATGTTTCAAATCACAATTTTTCCATTCATTTATTTAACATTTTTAATACATAGAAAAATCATTAACACTTTATTAAATCATTTTAAATTCAATTTAAATCAAATTATCATAATTTTACATTTTAAAAATACTTAAAAATTTCCAAAAAACTATATAAAATAACCACGGGTCTGTATAATATTTTCTAACCTAAGTCAAGTGATACGGATAATATACCATTTCAATCCGTAATTTACAAACCCGCAATCCCAAGTTAATAAAAATAAATAAAAATCGCTCAGGCTTATCATTTCAGCCCATAATGATTTTTCCCTATTCTAAAGTCCGTTCGGGTATGTATCATTTCAACCCATAGTGATTCTATTCTACAGGGAACTTGCAGTGTGATTAACAGAAATAAATAAACAGAATAATAAAATATATCTTGGCAGATGATGTGACAAGTTTATAACAGAGTTTAACATCATATAATTTACATCACAAGCAGGTATAACATGATATAATAGTTTATACACATTCACTTGTTGTCACTTCACAATTTATATAAGTATAAATGTCATGTGTGAATACTCACCTTTTTACGCTGGAGTTAGCAAAACAAACACACAAACAAAAATCCAGAAAGCACGATAGCACGACTTGATTTGAGTGGAGAGAAGTCGAGATATTAATCTTGTATTCATCAACAAAACAAAACAAAATATAAATATATATTTATAATACAAAGATTAAATTGAAACAAATGGAAATAGAATTTGACCAATGACTTCACAAAGCTTTTAATCAATTTTGCTCGACCACTACACTATGCTTGCTCGGCCATGACATGTTTTCATGTGGAAATGGCTTTGGTTTGGACTCATATAGGCACGGCTACAAAGGAGAATATGAAGAGGAAGGAGTTGCAAAACAAGGAAGGTCAAAAGGCAAGGCTAAAAGAGGGGTTTTGTTCACCATTTAGGCTCGGCCAAAGGCAATATGGGCTCGGCCATGGCTCACTACAGGTCAGGTCAGATCTGAAACAAGGCTAGGGTGATGGTCACGTGCTGGTGGTGGAGCTAGAGGTGGTGGCCGTGGTCAAAAATGAAGGGGTGGTGAACTATGGAGGCTCGGCTATGCAATTTTTGGAAGAGTTTCAATGTTTTTGTGATGTTATGTTCATATGGAGGTCACGGCCATCTATGGTCAGAGGAGATGGTGGTTAGGTCGTGGATGATGATAAGGAGGAAGTGATGTGGTGGTCGGTGGTGATGGTGGAGGGTATAGGCCGAGCACAGCTAGAGGAAATCAAGGCAAAAACATTGGAAAAATGAAGAGAAAAAGTAGAAAAGAGGAGGCCATTGCTTACCAAAAAATTTCAGAAATGATGGCCGAAAAAATGAAGTGATGAGAAGTCTTTTTCACGTGGAAAGCAATAGGAATACACGGCTAAAACAAAAGAAAATGAAAGGCCAAAGAAATTGAAAAGACTAGACAATGAAAAGTCACAAGTTAAAAGCCTTTTTGTCTCTTTGAATTTCCAATTCATTTTAATTCAATATAAACAAATAAAAATCAAGTAAATAAATGAAAGACAAACAAAAATAAAGTGAAAATAAAATAAATAATTATTCTTAGGAAAAATAAAAAGTAAATAAAGAAAATAGTTTATTATTTTGAAACTAGAATTAAAAATTGCAAACAAAATATAATTAACTTTGGAAAATTATAACTTTACTTCCAAAATGTTTTAAAAATAAAATATTGAAATAAAATTTAATTTAAAATAATTTAAAAATATTTGCAAAAATATTGGGTTGTTACATTGGTAGCCAAAGTATATCGTCAAAAAGGTGTAGACTTCTTTGATACTTATTCGTCGGTTACACGAATAACCTCTATAAGAATGTTAATAGCAATTGCATCCATCTATAATCTAGAAATTCATTAAATGGATGCAAACAAAACATTCTTAAATGGAGATCTTGATGAGAAGATATATATGCAGCAATCTGAAGGTTTTATTTCCAAGGAAAATGAGAAAAAAGTCTGTAGATTAGTAAAATCATTATACGGACTTAAACAAGCTCCAAAACAATGGCACATAAAATTTGATAGTGTTACGATGAAAAATGATTTTCGTATAAATGAAGGTGATAAGTGTGTTTATTACAAACAAATTGGTTAATCATATGTGATGATTTACCTATATGTGTACAATATTCTAATCTTTGGTCCCAACATTAAGGTTATAGAGACCATAAACAAAGTGTTAATTTCAACATGAAAGACTTAGGAGTAGCAGACGTTATTTTGAGAAATCAAAATAATAAAAAGACCTAATGGAAATTGAATTATCTCAATCACACGATATTATGGAATCAAAGGTGTAAAAACACCTTTTAATCCATCAGAAGTCCTGCATAAAAACACTAACGAGAGTGTAATGCAACTGGAATATTCTCATGTAATAGGATGTCTAGTGTATCTCATGAATTACACAAGACCAAATATAGCTTATGCAATAGGTCGACTGAGCAGGCATATAAGTAGCCTATGGAAGGAACACCGGAAGGCACTAATGAGAGTGTTAGAAAATTTAAAGAATATCACAAACTTTTCCTTACTTTACAGAAAATATCCTACCAATTTAGAAGGATATAGTGATGCAAACTGGATTTCAAATTCAGAGGAATCTAAATCAACAAGTGGTTATGTCTTTACCCTAACAGAAGCAGCAGTGTCATGGAAATCTACTAAAAAAACATGTAGAGCTCGATCCACTATGGAATCCGAGTTCATCTCTTTAGATATAGCAGGAGAAAAAGTAGAATAGCTTCATCAATTTTTAGAAGATCCTCCATTTTGGCCCAAACCTGTACCGACCATATGTATTCACCGGGACAATCAAGCAACGCTAAGTAGAGCACAAAGCTTTGTGTATAATGGAAAGCCATAACACATTTGTGGACATCATAACATAGTAAGGCAGTTACTCTCAAATGGAACTATTTCCATTGATTATTTAAGAAAAATGATAACCTAGAGGATCCATTTACTAAAGGTTTATCAAGAGAGAAAATTGATTGCGCATCAAGGAGAATTGAAACGACCCGGAATTTCACTACTTTGATTTGCGAATATTTAATTAATTTTAATTATTCAAATAATAGGTTTTATAATGAAAATAAAAATCTTTTAAATAATAATTAATGATGGAGAAATCATTTTCAAATTTTGTTTATAAAACTATTTAGTTCGATGAAAAACAGAAAATGTGACCGGAAACCGTTTTTCGAATTTTCGACGTTTCATCGTATAAAAGTTGTTTGAAATGTTGTCAGACTTATTTATATTTGAAACAACATTTAAATGGTTAAGAATGTAAATTAGTTAATATATATTGGTATATACATAGGTATGTATATTTAAGTATATACATGTATATACTAAAAGGTGCCTTGAGAGACATGATTTGACACTTTGGCGACTCGAGTATAAACATGATTAAACATGTTTTCTTTGACATGATGAGGGGGACAAGATGGAGGCTGAACTGACATGTGTGGTGGAGGGTGTTGAGGTGGAAAAACAATGTGGAGGGTTGAAGTACAAGGGTAGTTTAGTAATTTAACTTTTTTTTATTGCTTATAAATAGTCTTCCACTTCTTCAAATTTTCCTCCTCTTCCTCCTATCATATTTTCCTCATATCTGAACCAAATGGAGATTTTTTTTTAATAAACCGTGTTAAATTTCAGTGTCTATAACTTTTATTTAGAATTCTTCAAATTTTGAGCTTAACTATGTCCAAATCTCATTTCTTTCAAACACATTTTCGGACCCATATTTTCAAGTCCGAAAATACCTCTTCCTATTTTGACCATATCTCCCAAAAATAAATTCAAATTGAGTGATTCCTTTTTTTAAATGATAGAGAAAATAATTTCCAAGAACTTTTATTTTGACCACTTTTCCAAATTCAAAGAGTAACATGGTAAAAAATTAAAGAAAAGATGACCCATTTTCGAGTTGATTTTGTGGTTTTCCAAGCTTTGCAAGTTCTAAAGTATTTCAAGTTTTCAAAATAGTTTTGCAAAATTTTGGTGAGTAAACTTATAACTTTTTGTGGAGAGTTTCAACCTTTATTATGTTTCCTATTTGGTTGTAGAATATATTGTTTGGATGGTTGAATTATCGTATGGTTTGGATGTACATATGTTGCTAGTTTATGGTTTAGTGTAGATTTGGAAATCGAATGTTAAAGTGATATATTTAATTATAAATTTATGATCTTTATCTTATGATCGGAAGTGATATCGAAAGTTAATAAGTAAAGTTAGTAAATGGAAAAGTTAGCGAGCAAGGTTAGAACTTGAAAGGTGTTTGTGTTCGACATAACGATCCTTTGTGTTTTTTATTTGATTACTTACTTTGTTTTAAATAGAAAGTTTTCTAAAGTTGCTAACGTTTTGTTTTGCTTAAAAAACTTTATATTAAGTTCATAAAGTAAGTTAAAGTTAAAAGGTAATGTTTTAAAAGACTATTTGAGATGTTAATCAAGTTTGAAAGTTATGGTATACATAGCGATAGTCGCTATAAATGCAGTTCGATAAAAGTCCATTTAAAAAAAAATCAGTTTCATACTTTAAAAATTATTTTGAAAAGGTTTTATAAACTTAATAAAAATGTTTTAGAAAGTTAATTAAGTTTTAATAATTAATTATTAATTAATTAAGCTTGGCAATCAATAATTAATTAAGTATTGAACAAGGTTCATTAATCTTAATTAAATAAAGATAGTACGAGTTAATTATCCTTTAAAAGTAAGATTAATTTTTAATTAATTATGAGTTAAGTATAGCTATTATTTTTAATTAATTATTAACCAAATATAAGGTCAATTATTTATTTATTTAATTAATCAAGTGTTTAATTATTCTTAATTATAAATTAATTAAGGTTTTAATTTAAATAATTATTTATTAAAGGTTTAATTTATTATTTAAGTTTTATTTAAAAGGTTATTTATTTAATTAATTAAGATTAATTAATAGTTAATTATTAATAAAGGTTTTAAATTATTATTTAATTAATTAATAAAGGATAAATTAAGGGATTAATTTATAAATAAATTATTTATTAAAGGTTTAATTATTTATTAATTTATAATTAAATTAATTTCAATTTAATAAAGATTAATTATGATTTAATAAGATTTTAACTTGTAATTAATCATTTTATGGAGTTTTAAATTTTTAATCCTTGTTTTCCAAGAATAATTGTTTTAAATGTACTTCTTTTTTCAAGATGGTTTTGAACAAAAGGGATTCAAATGTCGATACCATTAAGTAGATAAACAATTGTGAAAGAGTTATGTAAATGGTTTGATTGTGTGGACATGTGTTAGTAGAATAAATACCTGTTCTGCTATAATGTAATTGTTTATTATGTGGACATGTGTTTGTAGAATAAATCCCTGTTCTGCTATAAGTTGATTGTTTGGACATCTGATAGTAGAATAAATCCCCGTTCTGCTATAATGTAATTATTGTTTATGTGGACATGTGTTTTAGCTGAATAAATTTCCGTTCTACTATAAACTAATTTAATTGTTTGGACATCTATTTAGTAGGACAAATCACTATCCTGTTATTATGTTATTTGAACATGTATATACCGGTGTTTATATTGACATGGTATTCCCTGTTTTGGATATGAATTGAATTTACATACCTGTTGACATATGTAAATAACTGTTAAGTGAATTGAATTTCAAATTGAAATTAAATGGTAACTTAAGTTAGTACCTTTGGAATTGCTAAGCCTCTTTTGAATTTATAAAGTGGGTTTTTGAGTTAACTTAAGTTCTTTAACCAAATTGGGTTTTAAAGTTTATAAATGATTTTCAAGTTATACTATTGTTTAATAACGGTATTTATAAGTAATAACTTGTTTATAAAAGCATTTTTACTAAATAAAAGGGTTTTCCTAAAGTGTTTCACAAATGATATTTTATAAAAGGATTTGTTAAAGGAGTTATATTTTTGGTAGAGGTTTGAACTTAGAAAATAAGTTGGGTTTTGAATGATTTTAGAAAAGAAGTTTATAAATGGTTTAATGATTTGAAAAGGGAAGTTTTATAAATGGTTTGAGATTTATAAAAGAGTATTTTTCTAAATTAAAATTGGGAATTTATAAATAAGCTTTATAAATAGATTTGGAAATATTTATGAAATAAAGAGATTTTGGAAAGAAATGGTTGAATTTTATGGCATAATTTGAGGGGCAGAGATTGCCTACAGTTTACTATGTTTTCTCTAGGATAGAGACGTAATTATTGCGCAAACTGCGATCTATGATTGATATTGAAGGGTACTTTCCATATCTATTTTTAAAGTTTTCAAGTATTTTTGAAAGGAATGGTTTGTGAATATACTTATTTCGGTGAGATAAGTATATGACTAGTTTGATAAATATTCTGGAAAGAGATTCTAATTAATTAGAATTTAATTAAATAAGGCTTAGTGGTTTCCATGGGAAATGTGATCTCTGTTTGATTATTTGATAGTTAAATAATCGACTGTCAAATTTTGGCCTAAATATGTAATCCTTCTTAATTTTGGTGGTAGGGAAGTAATTCCCTACTTAACATTGAATGATTTTAACTCTGGAAATATCTAGGAGAAACACGGGAATTATATGGTACAGTTATCGTCGGTGGTGCTATACTGTACGTATAAACTCGTTTGTTCTTCTAGGACAAATGATAAGGAGATCCATCCACTTAAACGTTTAGGGGTGATCCCTGCTCTTATGTACTGTCTGATTATTTCCTGAAGAATCGATATTGAGCATTTCATAAATCGACGATTAGTATTTGGGGCGCCCGGTAAGCGGGGGAGTCTCGTAAGAGATGACTCGTATCGTAACCACTCCAACAATCATATACGATTCTATGAAGGAGTTTTGGGATATATTGAGATGTTGGAATCCATTTGTGGTTCCAAAACCCGTGGGGGTATGAGAATCCATGTGCGATTCCAAGATCTATTTGGGATATGGGAATCCATGTGTGATTCGAAGACCCGTTGGGGGTATTGGAATCCATGTGGGATTCCATGATCTGTTTTGATGGCCGTGCGTGAGCTCGAATACCGGACGTAGCCTCACTAACGGTAATGACTAAAATCAAAGATAGGAGGCATGGCCAGTAGGGTTGGCAAACCCATAGGGTGCAGTCGGCTCCACCTAGACATTATCTACAGTTGTTATGCATGCATGAGGCGATGTACCCGGTCTCAGCGAGACCAGCTATGTTTTTCCTATGGTACATCACTAGGGATGCATGCATCTTCGAAAGGATATCTCTGATCCTTGTGCAGGAGGACTGTTTCTCACAGTACCAAGAGCACCTCCGTGGAATCCTATACAATTAGCGAACGCACTTTATTAGTTTTTGATTATATACCTATTATTGTCGAGAGTACACTCACGAGCAACACAGCTACTTGATTATTATTATTTTTACCTTTAGATATTATTATAATATCACTGTATTGTCTGATATAAATGTTTTGGTTATCATAAGGTAAAAACTCGTCTATATTTATGTAAGGCGTGGTCTTATGAGATACCTTTGATTTTAAAAGGGTTTTAAACATTATAATTCAGTTGTATAAGTTTAGACACACCAGACCCATGTCTAACGTGGAGTTTTATTTTCTTTCCCAAAAAGTCTTGGGTGCTCAAATTTTTATGGGTATCCAAGTAGTTCAAGTTTGACCCGGATGCATCTTAGAAGAGCTTGGAGCAGGAGGCTTCATCGATAGCTAGATGTTATCTTGTTTCCACTGCATTATATGTATCTTGTATCGGTTAAGTACAGACAGATTGTTATAACTGTCCAATGGCAAAATTGTATTAGTGTGACTTTGATGTATCATTTCGAAATGACTTTGTAAAGTATTATGTTGATTAATATATGTTATTCCATTGCGTTGTGAGATTATGTGATTGTTTTTATTTCTTATATCTTCTTCTTTCACCCCTAACGTCAGTTTTTTCGACACTTGAATGCTCGGCACACAATACAGTGGACGTATTAATGTTGATTTTCGAGGGTCGTGAACCCCGGTCGTTACAGGAATGGGTTTAAAAGCTAAAACAACAAGAGTTACTTTATACAGAAACTTATCCTAGCGACTGGAGATCCTACAGACTAGGATCAATAAGTAAACTAGTTCTATGTAACTCAAGAAGTAATGCATTTGTTTGGACTTAGTGCAACTCCATTCCTATAATGCATAATAAAATGCATGCCTACAGAAGAATTAAAAAGGTTAAGCTATGCTTTTAATGATGTCCATATCTTGAAAACATCAAGTGGAGTATACGTAGGATACACTTCATGGATGCGATCACCTATGTAAGTGTAAGCTGGTAGGCTCTATGAGAATATTAAGGCTTAAATTCTCTAAATACACTCGCAGAACCAAGTTTGTTCAAAACCAAAATGAACACAACCAAGAGATTGGATGTGAAGGGAAACAATGCTTTGTAAAGCTTATTGTCTGGTTATACACCGACGGTTGACGGTTCAAGATGAAATAATTCACCGATTAGCCAAGTATATCTGATAAGTTTTAACTAGGGAAAGTTCAAAGTGAAATATCTACTTATCATCGATATAGCATTTTTCCACATATACTCTGTGATATTCCCATTTGTGTTAGGGAGACAAATATCGTCATTCATATGTGGGATTATTAAAGATCTTTACATAGGTGAATGAAGATATAATCCCACATCGCCAAAAATAAAGAAGTTTTCATGTTCATATACTATTTCCCATCAACATATATTGGTCCTTAGGGTCAAGTAATTTTATGCGAGGGGGAGGACTTATATGACGATGGTTTAACACACATGCGCGTGCACGCCCGCCCGTCCCGTACCGAACCGGGCCGGGCCGAGTGCAGGTGCAATAAGACTGGACTGCTTTTTTATTTTTGCTAAACATAAACAGTTTTTTTGCCTATTTAAATTCAAATATTGTGATTATTTTAATGGACGTGTTTTCCTTAATGGAAATGGCCGTTGTAAATATTTGAATGGATACAGTTTTCCCCAGGAAATGACTGTTGTAAATGTTTGAATGGACGCGACCTTTCCCAATAGAAATAAACATCGCAAACGGCTGTTAGTTCAAAACGAATAGACGCAACCTTTCCCTACGGATATAACCATTGCAAAGAAGACTATAAAAGGAGGGGAATCCTAATCACATTCCTAATCCTTTTCTACTTCTTCTTTGTTCTGTACTCAAATAAAAGTAGACTCATATCATAGAGCAATCATACTCATTGCAATCTTATGTAGATCATCGTCTATTGTATCTTGGGAGACTTAAAATAAAGTCTTAAGGAATTTATTACAATAAGCCTCCGACGAAATTTCCTAATAATCGGTTATATTGTTTTATTCCTAAATTTTTGCATTTTAATTTCTCTTCTGTTTTTCTATTCATCTTCTCCTTTCTACTGCATTGTTATCACTGCACTCTTCTGTAGTGTTTGTGCATCTATGCACAAAATATGTGCATCTGTGTGCACTGATTATTGCTGGTCGTCACTGTTTCTATAATTAAGGTCCTACAAAATGTTTAGTACATTGATAGTTGATATGCATAGTAGTGGGAATTTTCATGATATGTTTGAGAAGACAATGGTGATGCTTAATGTTACATTTAATGAGTATAATATTAATAAAGTGAAATGAAAAGATAAGAATTTTTCATATGGTGTTAAGTTTGAAGTATATGATAAGTTTAAAGTATCTGACATGAGTGATATTATTAATGTTGGATACGGGGAGGTGATGTCTATTTTGAGATATGTGGCGGGTTCTGATGTAATAAATGGAGGGAGGAAATCATCTGCTCAACGAATCAAACTACAGGGATTTTTACAAATTTTACAAAAAATACATTCATTGGGAGAGAGAAAGTATTTTTTTGGTAAAAATCCTTGTGTTATGATTGACTGGATAAACCAAGATAGGGGAAGTTGGGATCAGGTGATTTCCACCCATAAATGGAGAGATTTCAAACTATATTGATCTGATGACTGCTAATATGGGTAAGCATGAGGATGGAGTTGACAACAATCATGGAGATGCAATTGTTGTTGAGAGGATAAATTGCAATATATGGGAATTTTCAGATTAGAACGAAGGCTTGCTGAGTTATTCATCTCCTATGGTATACCAACACACTGACTTGCGTTTAAGTGAGGTGGAAATGGGTTCTTACTCTGATATGTCATGACTCATCTCCTATGGATTCATGTGACACAAACATGTGTTTGGATATGGTCTTAGAGAATAACCGACAATGGTTTGTTCAGTTGAAAAGTTAGCCACCGCACAACCAGGTATACTGGCTTATTCACTTTGTTTTGGATAGTATCGTTTAATTTCGTGGCTGGTTCACTGAACAGAAGACTGGTTTTTTAAATGATAAATACTTTGTTATTTCATTGCAAATATAGTATAAAACCGCAAAGAATTTGTCGTTTTAACATATATTTGCAAGCAAATTGAATAAACGGCAAAGATTTTGCCATTTATTTAGTTATAGTTTGTAATTTTTTTAAAACTAGTATGGTGGCTGGTTTGGGATTATTTGGATGCGTAACTGGTCGTTCAGTGCAAAAGGAAGTGAGAGTAGAAGTGCATAAGTCCTTTATTGGTAATGGTATAATCATACAGACATGCATGAGTATGAATCGTTATTTGGTTTTAAGTGTATTGCACTTTTTACAGGTGATATTTCATTGCATGAAAATGAGAAACGTTATGCAATTAAAGATAATAATATTACTGGAAAGTGTATAGTAGAGGAAATGTTTGTAGTTAATTATTTGAAAGCAAGTTCAAATGTAGTATTTAATGCAAGTTATACAAAATTTGAATAGGTGGTAGTAGTTTATCCCCAAGCATGCACAAAGGAAAAAGCGAGATTAACGTAATGTCAGCTGGTGCTAGCTCTTCTTTTGAAAAATTACAATTCTAGCGTCACTATCCTTGAGTAATGGTGTATTTGCACTCTTATTGGTAGAAATCGCTGGGACCTACATTTTAATCATTTTATAGTGAATGATTTCAAAGCGGGATTCCTTGATTTCCACCGATAAAAGAGCAAGCACAGTATAGAAAAAAACACAAATAATTTTGGGGTTGCTGTTTTTGAAGCATATAAAAGTAAAGGACCGAAGCATGATATTGTTGATGTAGAATTGCTGAGTGGTGGCTCGAAGATTGGAAAAAATAGTACTAAAGCTATTATAGAAATGATGAGTAATGGCCAAAGCCTGGAAAAGTAGTACCGAAGTGGGATCCTAGGTTGACAGTGAGATAGGGGAAAGTACTACAGAAGTATACAAGGACTTGAAATTGGGCTATGAGATATGTGGGCATTATGCTGAAATAGACCGAAGTTGTGTAAGTGGGCAAGCCCAGAAGATGAAAGAAGTGGACTCGGAGTTGTGCACAGATTTATTTAGACCGATGAAGAGAAGTGTTTATCTCCGTAGAGTGGCCACTAGAGTATCCAATGACTCTAGCTCAAGTATAGATGGCCTTTTAAGTGGTACTTATAGCCCTTACGTTTTGAGTAGTTTATCTACGGGTGATATGCATTATTTAGTTAGAAGTTTAGCTTTTATTTTTGATTACATTCAGTTAGTGCTAAATATATTAGGAGTAGAAAATTAGAGCAGGTTAGATCATCTGGATCATGAGATACGTTAGTTGGAACATTAAAGGTCTACATGATTTGGAAAAGTGTAATAAAATTAGATTATTTTTTAAAGATAATAACATTGATATTATTTTTTTACAAGAAATAAAAATAGAATGTCTTGATTTATAGGAGCCTATGGGGTATTTACCTTAATCATTGGGTTCATCACCCAACTAAGGGTAGTTTGGGGGTTTAATGGTGGGTTGGGAAGAAAATTGCATTAAACTTTTACAATCTATTGTTAAAATTCATTCGTTGCATCTTAATTTTATTGACTTTAGTGATGGTTCATTTCTCAATCTTACTAATGTTTGTGGACCGAATTCCAAGATGGATTGAAGGGTTCTTTGGAGCGAATGTCATGAGTTTAGATTACTCGCTTCTGGTCTATTGGTAATGGGTGTGGACTTCAATGTCATTAGATTTTTAGGTGAACGGTCCTCTGGAAAAGGTGATTTCGCCGATTTGGAGGATTTCGACCAGTTTATTGTTAATAGTAACTTAACAAAGTTACTATTAAATAATAGAACATTTACTTGGTCGAATAATAGGGAAGACCCATTGATGGCACTTTTAGATAGATTTTTTATTAATGATGAAGTGGAAGATAAATTTCCTCTTTGTATGGTTGTTGGTGTAACGACCCGCAAAATTTAATGGTTTTAAAACTATATTTTACTGGAAATTTGTGAAATTTTAAACAATAAAATTTGAAATTAAAAATTTATTATTTGGAATACGTCTATTTTAATATAGCAACTGGTAAATTTTCATCTGATAATATTGAAGTTTATTTTCTAGTGAAATTTCATTTCAAATCAAACCGGTTAATAACAGTGAATTTAAAATTTTTCCGAAACTAAAATATGTCAACAAGAGAAAATTTATTCAGATCATTCTGCATCAGACTGCGAAATTCGTTTTTCCAAATTTGGACTTCTACTGCTCCGTTTATCTTAATTCTGACAAAATAGCAGCATTTCTGGTACCGATTATCGACTTTCGATCGGATGATCGTACCACTAGTATTTGTATACCGTTTTGATCGTCACGTCATGCTGATCTCCTTGGTATATTCATTTGCTTGTTTCGACGTCCGATGGACAACGGAATCTGTAAAACAGTTCACCGTATAGGTACCGAATCCGTGCCTCTTTAATTCTCTTTGCCCTTTTTAAACTGTAACCGTGGTATCCAAAGCAACCATCAATTGCTTTAATCTTCCAGCTTAATTCCAGGGTGACCGTTGCCGTTCCATACTTTGTGAACATCGAAACGTATGAATTCGTCTGCGTTGTATTCATTCGAACAGTTCATTGGTTACGTCTGTTCATTCATTTAATTTCTTTTATTCCCATTCCACTACCCTTTCATATTACCTGCCGTGAATCATGCTTGCCCATCTTCATTTTTACCCCACCTCGAAAGGCAAACATCTTTCCACTTCCCAGCTCTTCCACCCAAAACCCAACAGTCACGGCTTCTCTCCACGTCACCATCTCCGACCTCACCCGAGATCTGTGCCTCCTCCCCTCTGTTCCTCTTCGCTCCTTCAACCGCCGACACCACTGCTCCCATCACCGAGCCATCACCCACATACTTCCATCTCCCAGACAAACTGACCAAGGCCTCCTCACCACGTTTTCCTTTTCCTGGTCCTCCACCTTTCTTTTGTCAGATCTCCATCAAGCAAACACCAAACTTCCTCCTCTCCCTCTTCTCTCCGCCCTCGTCTGCCCAGTTCTCCCCTTCCTTCGCTCACCTCGACCCCATCCCACAACACCCGCGTAGTGCTTCTCCCCTACCTTCTCCTCTGCATCGCTTTCAGCCTCGACAGCACCCTTCCTCCTTTAGTATGCTAGCAACGCGTGTCCCCCTTTTTATATATATAAAGGTATTAAATGTATAATATTCATTTATTGAATAATAGTAGGTCTACATATATCTTTATACCAGAAAAAAAAATGATTTTTACATATACTGTACTTATATTTTGTTATGTGTAATCTGCTTATATAACTAAGTTTGTATATCTTATGTATTTGTGTATATATATAGGTTCTTATTTATATAAAGCTGTTTTATATATGTAAATTTTATATACGTACGTTTGATCTGATGGGTATTGTACAGGTTATATTAATTTATAAATATATAATCTGCTTGTTTATATGTGTGCACATAAGTTATACGAGTTTACATTTCATAGGGGTTTATACGAAACTTGTTGGTTGTATATGTATGGGTTTCAACATGATATACATATCATCGGTCGTGTGTAGGTAGGATATTGAAATGACCCTCCTATTTCTACTCTAATTTCATAAGGAATTTTTTTTTTAGTAAAGAGGATATATAAATATATAGATATATCATCCATTGCAAATATAATTCTCAGGGTCAATATCTTTTTCCAATAAACCAAAATATATTCAGGATCACAATAATCAACCAATATAAATATATCAGTACATTCACAAAGATAAGCACATACATGTGAGGATGTATGTGCCTCTCTTGTTTGAATCAGAGTTCTGGAAAAACAAGAGGATGTTGGATTGCTAATTTTTTTTGTACATGACCAAACAATCCACTGGAAACATACACATTAGTCTGTTTATACTAACTAAGAAGTGATCAAGTAATAATCAATAGTAAACAAGCTTTTAATATAGATGTTTGTGTTAAGCTCTGAATAGTGACCAATTCAGTATAAAAGAAAGTGGATCCTAAGGGAACACAAGCAACATCTAGGCGTAATGGAAACGCGCCTAACTTATACATGAAAGGTCACGAGTTCGAGTGCTATGCTGGTCGGTTCAAACACAATTTTTGGTTTTCCCCCTTTTTTTTCATTTTTCTTTTGTGCAGTCTGGAATCTGTTATCTACCTATCTGCACATATATATATTTTATTTTTGCCTAAAATCCATCATACAAAACAATAATCCTTGCTTAATCATTTTTGAAACCCATCCCTATAACCTGGAAGGCTTCAGGATTGATATGAATTAAGAGTATGGTTCTTGGGTTTTGAGGATGATAAAAGTGTTTATCATTATTCATGTTTGTATTTCTGCTTATAAGGTCTGTCTGGCATTTTAAAATGCATTTGGTTAAAATCTGAGTGAAATTCAGATTCCTATTATAAGTGCAAAGGAAAAGATGTGGTAATGTTTGCACTAAACATATTTATGTGCATATATATCTGCACTATTTGAATCTGGCTTCCATCTACCTTATTACAGATCCTTTCTTTAATTAAAAATAGGACAGGAAACAATTGTATGGAACAAGTTTAATTATAGAAACCTTGCAGCCATATAAAACCTTTAACCTATGCCTATTTCCTTTGCATACATATGCTATATTAGAAAATAAAACCATTTAAATTTTCTGAGAATAAACTCTCCAGATTTTCCAAAACTTAAATCCTTTCCAAAGATTCATGATTGACTAGTGCATTTATAAAATGTAATCATTCAACTTTAACATGGTGTTCTTGCTAAATCTACTTACAAGATTTGATTAAAATTCTTTTTTAAACATAACAGATATTTAACTTAATTCATAGTTTCCAGATACAAATCAATCTCTTAACAAAATGCCTAACAAAATATCCATCCAGTATTCAACACTTAATACAAGTAGCAATTTAAATTGTCAATACATGCAGATTTCAACATTTAGGCTCTTATCTAACTAAGTTTTAGCATGCTATATCTTCTTCTCAAGGCCTTGCTCCTACTCCTATTTAGTTGCTGCAATCCCTGAAAAAGCATTTGAAACTGCCTCATTTTAAATGAGACACCCCAGATGCCATTAGCACACTAGGGTCAGACACATGTCTGGTATGAGAAAATTCACAAAAGCAATTTGTTAATTAGGTTAAAATCAAGTTAAGTACAAATACATAAGGTTCTGTCCTTTGGAATCAGGTAAATACTTGTGTGCATGCTCTGTGTCATTGTGCATATGCACACTTTAACTTTCTTTCCAGAGACTACACATATGAATATGGCACATACATTCAAGCATACAACTCAATCATAGACAAACAATCATTCTTACCAAACAGGAAAATAACTAATATGAGTTAATTCACTTATTCAATTCTCATATTTCAAATCTGGGAAAAACTCTAGTTTTCTCATCTGCTCAAGTATTATTTCCTTGGTATATTTATCTATCCTTGGTCTCATCTGCAATATTTATGAATCAATGGACACACTGTAATGAACTAATTCACTCCATTACACAAAGATCTCAGGACTTAAACAAGCCATGTGTCAACTTATGTTACTCAAGCACACAAGTCATTCCTGCAGTGTTCTTGACCCCAATTTCCTAATCAGGTTTTAGTTAATAATAACCCCTTTTGATTGTTCATGACAAAACCATTCAGTGATTCATTAACTGAAAACATCTATATCATGGTATCTCATATTATTCATGACCATACAGAAACAACAAGCAAACAACCATTGGTGACTACAAAATAAGGTTCTGTATATATATATATATAGATATTCATCCTGGTATTTTTAAAAGGAGTTTAGGCAACTAACATTGGCTTATAGCTTCTGGGAGAGTTTTTCTTTTGCAAACATTTGTGCTTGAGTTAAACTCAGAATAATCTGGTTTCACTGAATCACAAAATTTTGTTTGCTATGCATTTTATTGAATCAGGAGCATCAGCACATAGGCAACCCTATTGCACCCCTAATTCCTTTCTATTTCAAGCCTCAGCACTTATACATGAGTATATTGCAGCTCAACATTGTTTTCATCTTTCTGGATTGAGCCAAAACCAATACTACTTGCCTATTCTCAACATTTTATTTTCTGGGTATTTGTTTATATCCCTAAACATTAACATATCAGAGATCTGAGTGTATAAAACAGACATGTATGCTAACAACCCATAAAACTTTGTTATAATAAAACAAGTAATCAATCAAAGAAAATCAAAACATTTTCAGATTTAAATTCACAGATAAACATTCATATATGAAAATACTCTTTTAATAAAAATACTTTTATCTGGCTGCCTACATTAGGACTTATTGCCTTAAATTTTTGAGTGAGTTTTCTCACCTAGCTCTCTTCTTTGTTTCCTTAATTAACTGATGAACTCCTGCTCTTATCCTCAAGCTCTCTTTCTTCCCTTGTCTTATGATTTCTGTGGTATTGTTTATCTTCTTTTCTTTTTTTTTTTCAAAATTCTTTTCTGAGGAGAAGAGGAGGCTGCTGCATATACATGTATATATATACAGGGTCTCTCTTAGGGTTTTGGGTATTGGCTAAAGCCATTTTTGCCCACCAGAAAATCATGTTATCTGAATTTTAAACCCAAAGTTTTACCCCTTCCCGGCTTAATTTGGGTGAAGAGAAAAGTGGTTACACATTTTTTCAGAAATTTGCTTTTCAGAAAATACTTTTCCCCCTTGTCTACAATCATGCTAAAAATGTGACTTGGTTTTGTTATTTATTAAATACTCTTTTCTAATTCTGCCTATACCAAGAGCTTCTCTGTTTTATCTTATTTTCCTATTTTTAGCTTTCATGTAAATGGTATGTACTTCCTTCATTTATTTATAAGAGACTTATTCCTTTTTATATCTCCATTCTTTTCATTTCTGCTTATATTAAAATGTGTCTGTATATTTTATTTCACTAGTTTAATCTCTAGTATTTTATTAACACATATATATTTGTATATAAGTCTTTCTGAAATAATTTGTATTCCCACCTATATATTCATACATCATTCTATACTGACACACACACATATGCACATGTACACTCAAATTATTCAGTGGCACTCATATATACATTCACTTATGCATTCTACTTTTAAGAATTTAATCTACATATATATATATATATATTTCCATACACATCAATATGTATGTATTCTTGGAGTTCAGGGTTTTAGCTTATATTCATGTGCATTTCCTGTGCACTCATGTACACACACTGATACACTATCCAGCTATATCAATTCCTCCTTTAGAATTAATTTAAAAATTATTTTAAATTCATTTATATTTTTCAGGATGAATTCCTAAAATCTTGGGTCATTACATACACCCCCCCTTTTAGAAATTGTGTCCCACAATTTTCCTAAGCTTAAAATAAATTTTAAACTTAATTCAGAGAACAAGTATATTCTCTACTAAATAGATTCTTAGTTCTATTCTAACTAAAAATATATTCATCCAAAATAAAGAAAACAATCAAAGATTAGAAGTACCTTAATCTAAAAATAGCTTAGGATAATTCATCCTAACCTTGTCTTCTAATTCCCATGTGCAATCACTAGGATCTAGACTCCACTGTACCTTCACAAGTTTTAGAGATTTATTCCTCAACTTCTTCACATCTTTTGCCAAAATTCCCACTGGCTCTTTTTCATAAATCAAATTAGGATTTATCTGCACTTGGGTTGGGGTTTCAAGAATTTCTGCCTTGTCATGGACCCACCTTCTCAATTGTGATACATGAAAAACATCATGTGTACCTTGCATATTTTCTGGTAATTCCAACTTATATGCTAAGGGACCAATTCTCTCCAGAATTTTGTATGGTCCAATATATCTTGGGGTTAATTTGCCTTGTTTTCCAAACCTCAACACATTTTTCATGGGTGAGATTTTGATGAAAACAAAATTTCCCACTTCATATTCTACCTGCCTCCTTCTCATGTCTGCAAATTTCTTTTGCCTATCTTGAGCTGCTGTCATTCTTCTTCTTATCAACTCAATTTTCTCCTTGGTTTCTTGTATGTACTCAGGTCCTAAAATAGACCTTTCTCCTGCTTCTACCCAGCAAACAGGTGACAAGCAGGGTTTACCATATAAGGCTTCAAATGGAGCCATTCCTATGGTGCTTTGGTAGCTGTTGTTGTATGTAAATTCAACTAGATGAAGATAATCTTCCCAGTTGCCCCCAAAATCCAGTATACATGCCCTTAACATGTCCTCCAAAACTTTGTTTACCACCTCAGTCTGCCCATCTGATTGAGGATGGTAGGCAGTACTTAAACATAGTTCACTTCCCATTGCTTCTTGAAAGCTTCTCCAGAATTTTGAAGTGAAGATGGTATCCCTATCACTCACAATGGTTTTGGGAATGCCATGTAACCTTACCACTTCTTTTATAAAAATTTGAGCTAGTTTTGGTGCAGTTCTTTCTGACTTGACTGGGATGAAGTGTGCTACCTTGGTTAGCCTATCCACTATCACCCATATGCTTGTATTACCTTTCTTAGATCTAGGCAGTCCATCTATGAAGTCCATAGATATGTCTTCCCACTTCCACTGTGGTACACTAAGAGGTTGCATCAACCCTGATGGTCTTTGAGTTTCAGCCTTGACTTGTTGGCAAGTCATACATTTGGCAATGTACTTGGCTATATCAGATTTCATCCCCTTCCACCAGAAGTCTCTTTTCAAATTTTGATACATTTTTGTGTTACCTGGGTGTATGGAGTATTTACTCCTGTGATATTCATTCAATATCTCCCTCTTCAATTTTATGTCCTCTGGTACACACATCCTATTCTGGTATCTCACATAACCATCTTTATCAATGTGGTGATTCAATACTTCTTCCCCTCTTGAGAGGAGCATTCTCTTCTCTAATAAGTGAGCATCTTGTTCTTGCATTTTTCCTACCTTCAGAAGTAAATCTGGTTGAAGTGTCATTAAGCTTAACTTCCCTTTATCTTCTTGTGCACCATGCATCTGCACACAACCATTCTCCTCAATCTCTAACTCAGTTAGCAAAGACAAATCTTTAAATTCTGCTATCATCATAATAGCCAATTTAGCATGCTGTCTACTTAGAGCATCTGCAACTTTGTTTGCTTTTCCTGGTGTATAGAGTATGTCAAAATCATAGGCAGCTAAGAACTCCACCCATCTATGTTGCCTCATGTTCAAATCTTTTTGTGAAAACAAGTATTTTAGAGACTTGTGGTCAGTGTAAAGTTCAAACTTAGTGCCTAACAAATAATGTCTCCAAAGTTTTAAAGCATATATCACAGCTGCTAATTCGAGATCATGTGTGGCATACCTTACTTCATGGGGTTTAAGTTGTCTGGATGCATATGCAATGACTTGGCCTTGTTGCATCAACACTGCACCCAAGCCAAATCCACTAGCATCAGTGTATACCACTAATTCTTCATTTCCATGTGGTACCTTTAGAATTGGAGCATTCACCAATGCCTCCTTCAACTGTTCAAAAGACTTTTCACATTTTTCTGACCAAACAAAAGCTTGGTTCTTCCTGGTTAGGTTAGTGAGTGGTGTAGAAATTTTTGAAAAAATCTTTTATAAACCTTCTATAATACCCTGCCATCCCCATAAATGACCTCACTTCACTCACAGTGCTTGGCCTCTTCCATGCTTGAATAGCCACTACTTTATTGGGGTTCACAGAAATTCCTTTGGCAGATATAACATGGCCAAGAAAATGTACTTCCTCCTTCCAAAATACACATTTTGAAATTTTTGCCTTTAAATCTTTTTCCCTTAATCTAGACAAAACCAGGTGCAAATGATGCTTATGTTCTTCCACTGTCTTGGAATAAATCAAAATGTCATCTATGAAAATAAGCACAAACTTGTCTAAACAATCTCTAAAGGTTCTGTTCATTAAATCTACAAAATAAGATGGTGCATTGGTCAAGCCAAATGGCATAACCAAAAATTCATACAACCCATACCTAGTGTTAAAGGCAGTGTACTTGATGCTTGATTCTTCCACCTTCATTTGATGAAAACCAGATGCTAAGTCTAGTCTAGAAAATACTTTTGCCCCTGCTAATTGATCAAAAAGATCATCTATTCTTGGCAATGGGTATTTATTTTTAATAGTTACCTTGTTTAATTCTCTATAATCTATGCAGAGTCTTAAGGAGCCATCTTGCTTCTTAACAAATACCACTGGTGCTCCCCAGCAAGAATTACTTGGTCTTATAAAACCCTTTTCTTCCAATTCTTCTAACTGTTTCTTTAATTCTTTTAGTTCATTTGGCCCCATTCTAGTTGGCTTTTTAATCACTGGGCTTGCTCCTGGAACTAGATTGATCTGGAATTCTACTGGTCTATGGTGTGGAATACCCTTGACCTCACCAAACACATCCAAATATTCATTGACTATGGGAATTTCTTCAATGGTTAGTTCACTGAAATCTTTCTCTGAGTCAACTAAATGATATAGTTTTCCTTCCTTAGCTACCTCACATAAAACTGTGATTCTCTGGCCTCTAGAATTTTGCAATGATATGGTGGATGAGTCTAAATTAATTATGGCTTTAAATTGCCTTAACCAGTCTACCCCCAATATAACACCTATATTTGGGTAATTCAAAACATATAAATTGGAAATAAAAATATTTCCTCCTATGTTTAATTCCACATCCACACAAATTATATTTAAAACACTAGAACTCCCCAATGGACTGTGTATATGCAATGGGGTTTCAACTAATATACAATTCAGTTTTAGCATTCTAACCAGTTCATAAGAAATTAAAGAGTGAGTTGCCCCAGTATCATATACTACTGTTATGGGTATGGTACAAATAAGTAGTGTACCTTCCACTTGGCTATGGTTTACAGTGTTACTTTCCACTGTGGCTTTGCCTTTCCCTTCCAAATTTGCCAATTTGCCTTGCTGTTTATACTCAGGACAATTCCTCTTCATATGCCCCTCTTTCCCACATAGATAGCATTTGAAAGCTCCTCCTTTCAATTCTGGACATCTTGGTTTGATATGCCCTTCCTTTCCACACTGATGGCACACAATTTTCTTCTTGTCTTCCTTAGCTTTGACATCTCCAGTGCTTTTGTTACTAGCCTCTTCTTTCTTCTTGTCATAAGGGTGATACCTCCCCTTACCTTTCTTGTTATTATTGCTCTTAAAATTTCTGAACTTCTCCCTTTCCTTGTCATGCTGTTCCAACCTCAAAGCTAAGTCTATCACATGATCAAAAGTCTTGTCTGCATAGGGTAACATGGCTCTGCTAAGTCCTGGGTTCAGCCCTTTTATGTACCTATCATTTTTAGATGCCTCATCTGCTACAAGCATTGCTCCATATGTGGAAAGCCCCTCAAACTTTTGAGTGTATTCTGTGACAGTCATGGTTCCTTGTCTAAGTCTAATGAATTCTTCTAGCAAGGTAGTCTTTGCTGATGCTGGTACAAACCTTGCTTCCAACATCTCTTTGAATTGATTCCAAGTGATTTCATTCTCATTCCTTCCTGCAATGATTACTTCCCACCAGCCTAAAGCTACTCCTTTTAGCTGTCTTGAAGCCACTTGCCTCTTTCTTTGATCATCAAGTTGCATGTCATTGAAAATTCTTTCCAATGTTCTCAACCATGTTTGAATTTCCATGATACTCTCTGTCCCTTCAAAGCTTTTGCCTCCTAAATGAGTATATGTCTTAAGCAATTTTGAGAGTTCTTCATAGGGATTTTCTTGCCTTTGTCCTGCCCCATCCCTAAATGCTCTCACCAAGTCTTGCAGATTGACCATTGGTGGTGCATGGGAAGATCCTGCTCCCTGATTTGGTGGTCTCCCTACCATAGTTTGCTAATAATAATTTACATAGCTGGTTAGTTTGATTAGTAATTTTTATTATTTCAGTGGTTTTTTTCTTTCACACTGAGCACATTGTTATATATATATTTAGTTCCTTTTAATTTTTTTTTACTATCTAAGAACTTGATCCTTACTTCTTCTATGTTAAATAACATAGCTCTGATACCAACTGAAATGACCCTCCTATTTCTACTCTAATTTCATAAGGAATTTTTTTTAGTAAAGAGGATATATAAATATATAGATATATCATCCATTGCAAATATAATTCTCAGGGTCAATATCTTTTTCCAATAAACCAAAATATATCCAGGATCACAATAATCAACCAATATAAATATATCAGTACATTCACAAAGATAAGCACATACATGTGAGGATGTATGTGCCTCTCTTGTTTGAATCAGAGTTCTGGAAAAACAAGAGGATGTTGGATTGCTAATTTTTTTTGTACATGACCAAACAATCCACTGGAAACATACACATTAGTCTGTTTATACTAACTAAGAAGTGATCAAGTAATAATCAATAGTAAACAAGCTTTTAATATAGATGTTTGTGTTAAGCTCTGAATAGTGACCAATTCAGTATAAAAGAAAGTGGATCCTAAGGGAACACAAGCAACATCTAGGCGTAATGGAAACGCGCCTAACTTATACATGAAAGGTCACGAGTTCGAGTGCTATGCTGGTCGGTTCAAACACAATTTTTGGTTTTTCCCCTTTTTTTTCATTTTTCTTTTGTGCAGTCTGGAATCTGTTATCTACCTATCTGCACATATATATATTTTATTTTTGCCTAAAATCCATCATACAAAACAATAATCCTTGCTTAATCATTTTTGAAACCCATCCCTATAACCTGGAAGGCTTCAGGATTGATATGAATTAAGAGTATGGTTCTTGGGTTTTGAGGATGATAAAAGTGTTTATCATTATTCATGTTTGTATTTCTGCTTATAAGGTCTGTCTGGCATTTTAAAATGCATTTGGTTAAAATCTGAGTGAAATTCAGATTCCTATTATAAGTGCAAAGGAAAAGATGTGGTAATGTTTGCACTAAACATATTTATGTGCATATATATCTGCACTATTTGAATCTGGCTTCCATCTACCTTATTACAGATCCTTTCTTTAATTAAAAATAGGACAGGAAACAATTGTATGGAACAAGTTTAATTATAGAAACCTTGCAGCCATATAAAACCTTTAACCTATGCCTATTTCCTTTGCATACATATGCTATATTAGAAAATAAAACCATTTAAATTTTCTGAGAATAAACTCTCCAGATTTTCCAAAACTTAAATCCTTTCCAAAGATTCATGATTGACTAGTGCATTTATAAAATGTAATCATTCAACTTTAACATGGTGTTCTTGCTAAATCTACTTACAAGATTTGATTAAAATTCTTTTTTAAACATAACAGATATTTAACTTAATTCATAGTTTCCAGATACAAATCAATCTCTTAACAAAATGCCTAACAAAATATCCATCCAGTATTCAACACTTAATACAAGTAGCAATTTAAATTGTCAATACATGCAGATTTCAACATTTAGGCTCTTATCTAACTAAGTTTTAGCATGCTATATCTTCTTCTCAAGGCCTTGCTCCTACTCCTATTTAGTTGCTGCAATCCCTGAAAAAGCATTTGAAACTGCCTCATTTTAAATGAGACACCCCAGATGCCATTAGCACACTAGGGTCAGACACATGTCTGGTATGAGAAAATTCACAAAAGCAATTTGTTAATTAGGTTAAAATCAAGTTAAGTACAAATACATAAGGTTCTGTCCTTTGGAATCAGGTAAATACTTGTGTGCATGCTCTGTGTCATTGTGCATATGCACACTTTAACTTTCTTTCCAGAGACTACACATATGAATATGGCACATACATTCAAGCATACAACTCAATCATAGACAAACAATCATTCTTACCAAACAGGAAAATAACTAATATGAGTTAATTCACTTATTCAATTCTCATATTTCAAATCTGGGAAAAACTCTAGTTTTCTCATCTGCTCAAGTATTATTTCCTTGGTATATTTATCTATCCTTGGTCTCATCTGCAATATTTATGAATCAATGGACACACTGTAATGAACTAATTCACTCCATTACACAAAGATCTCAGGACTTAAACAAGCCATGTGTCAACTTATGTTACTCAAGCACACAAGTCATTCCTGCAGTGTTCTTGACCCCAATTTCCTAATCAGGTTTTAGTTAATAATAACCCCTTTTGATTGTTCATGACAAAACCATTCAGTGATTCATTAACTGAAAACATCTATATCATGGTATCTCATATTATTCATGACCATACAGAAACAACAAGCAAACAACCATTGGTGACTACAAAATAAGGTTCTGTATATATATATATATAGATATTCATCCTGGTATTTTTAAAAGGAGTTTAGGCAACTAACATTGGCTTATAGCTTCTGGGAGAGTTTTTCTTTTGCAAACATTTGTGCTTGAGTTAAACTCAGAATAATCTGGTTTCACTGAATCACAAAATTTTGTTTGCTATGCATTTTATTGAATCAGGAGCATCAGCACATAGGCAACCCTATTGCACCCCTAATTCCTTTCTATTTCAAGCCTCAGCACTTATACATGAGTATATTGCAGCTCAACATTGTTTTCATCTTTCTGGATTGAGCCAAAACCAATACTACTTGCCTATTCTCAACATTTTATTTTCTGGGTATTTGTTTATATCCCTAAACATTAACATATCAGAGATCTGAGTGTATAAAACAGACATGTATGCTAACAACCCATAAAACTTTGTTATAATAAAACAAGTAATCAATCAAAGAAAATCAAAACATTTTCAGATTTAAATTCACAGATAAACATTCATATATGAAAATACTCTTTTAATAAAAATACTTTTATCTGGCTGCCTACATTAGGACTTATTGCCTTAAATTTTTGAGTGAGTTTTCTCACCTAGCTCTCTTCTTTGTTTCCTTAATTAACTGATGAACTCCTGCTCTTATCCTCAAGCTCTCTTTCTTCCCTTGTCTTATGATTTCTGTGGTATTGTTTATCTTCTTTTCTTTTTTTTTTCAAAATTCTTTTCTGAGGAGAAGAGGAGGCTGCTGCATATACATGTATATATATACAGGGTCTCTCTTAGGGTTTTGGGTATTGGCTAAAGCCATTTTTGCCCACCAGAAAATCATGTTATCTGAATTTTAAACCCAAAGTTTTACCCCTTCCCGGCTTAATTTGGGTGAAGAGAAAAGTGGTTACACATTTTTTTTCAGAAATTTGCTTTTCAGAAAATACTTTTCCCCCTTGTCTACAATCATGCTAAAAATGTGACTTGGTTTTGTTATTTATTAAATACTCTTTTCTAATTCTGCCTATACCAAGAGCTTCTCTGTTTTATCTTATTTTCCTATTTTTAGCTTTCATGTAAATGGTATGTACTTCCTTCATTTATTTATAAGAGACTTATTCCTTTTTATATCTCCATTCTTTTCATTTCTGCTTATATTAAAATGTGTCTGTATATTTTATTTCACTAGTTTAATCTCTAGTATTTTATTAACACATATATATTTGTATATAAGTCTTTCTGAAATAATTTGTATTCCCACCTATATATTCATACATCATTCTATACTGACACACACACATATGCACATGTACACTCAAATTATTCAGTGGCACTCATATATACATTCACTTATGCATTCTACTTTTAAGAATTTAATCTACATATATATATATATATTTCCATACACATCAATATGTATGTATTCTTGGAGTTCAGGGTTTTAGCTTATATTCATGTGCATTTCCTGTGCACTCATGTACACACACTGATACACTATCCAGCTATATCAATTCCTCCTTTAGAATTAATTTAAAAATTATTTTAAATTCATTTATATTTTTCAGGATGAATTCCTAAAATCTTGGGTCATTACAGATATCTAGTTATATCTTACATGTAGCTTGTTTATAAAGAAAGATTACTTTTCTTCAAAAGCTTATATATATTGTACGAGTTCATATATATGCGTAGGTCTGTAAGAGTACATATAGATTGCTCTTTCATATTGATTTTATAATATATTAATAAGTTGATTTTGGAAAGGTCAGTACATATATATAGCATTGATAGTATATTAGTGTCCATATAAAAGTATGTAGATATTCTGGTCTGCATACATTGTTTACAATTTAAAAAGTTTATAACAGTTACAAGTTATATAGTATATACGTATTTGGACAATTTGATTTTATTAACCTGCTGAGTTTCCATCTATGTTATAATGGTTAAGTTGTATTGTTTTGTAATTGATTTTAAAACAAATAGGGGTGTAGGTCATACATAGGCTTCTGTATTCGCCTATATCTAACTATAATTATATAGGTGTTGTTTGTATTGCGTGCATTTTTGGGTCTGCATATCATACGGTCTGCATTACATAAGTTGGATATGCATATATAGTTGATTGCACGTATTATTTTAAAATGTGGGTTTTATTATTTGAAATGATAGTTTATATATATTGGAATAAGGCAAATTCATTTCGATTTTTAAGTATAAATTATATTGTGATTTGTAGCTTGCATATATAAGCTTATTTCTGAATTAAATGTGGATTTTGAAATATATATATTATATGTGTTTGAGAATTTAGAGTATGATTTTGGTATGTACATAGTATATTGACTTAATTTTTCTATGTGTTTAAGTTAAAGATTTGATTTTAAATATAAGTTATGTGTTTATTTAAATTTTGAGTTGTATATGAATTGTAAATAGTATATATAGCTACATATATGTTCATTTTTACCATTTATCTTCTTCAATCCGGTTTTGATTTGTTCTCGTCAAATTCTGTTATCAGCTCTGTCCGTCGAATTCGTGCCAATCTAGCGTTGCTTTGGATTTCGTAACTCATTCCATTGTCGAATCTCTCTAACCTCGAAAGGTGAGCAATCACTCACGATTAACGTTCTTTTATTATTTAAATTTGATTTCAATTGAAACGACAATTGAAATATGATGCTGTAGTTATTTAAATTGTTATATATGCTATTATCTGTATATGTTCACCTGTGACATTTGACACCAGTATCTAGTATTTATATGACTGTTATTACTATTATCTGTATATGTTCACCTATGACATCTGACACCAGTATCTGTTATTTATATTGATGATATATGCCTGTTGTTATATTTTATATTATCTGTTATCACTCTGCAAGTTCCCTGTTAGTATAGAATTCACTATGGGTTGAAATGATACATACCCGAACGGACTTTAGAATAGGAGAAAATCGTTATGGGTTGAAATGATAAACCCAAGCGATTTTCAATTTAATTGAAATTGGGATTACGGGTCGAAATGATATCTACCCGTATATATATTTAAATTTCGGATTGAAATATCCGTATCACTTAACCATATGAAGATATATATACAGACACCGTTGGTCCATATATATAAATATTTTGAAAATAAATTCTATGGATTTGGGAAGGTAATTTTATTTAATTAAATCGATTTGAAACTTATTGAAATTGAGATTTAAGATATGATTTATAACTTGGGTTCGATTTAAGTAAAAATGAAATGTAAGGTTAGTTAAATGATATTGAATTTATTAAATGAATATTCCCTGATTAAATAATAATAAAGTTAAACCAAGAGCTGTATGAAACTGTTAAATTTAACTTTGAAAATATTGAATATTTAAGCTTTGAAATATATTAAAAATTTTAAGGGTATATTTAGAACTGAATTGAATTGATGAATTGGGCTTTGAATAAATTTGAAATTTGGAATTTGAGTTGTTTTAAATCGATTTATGAGACTTGAGGAAATTATAAATACTTTACTTTTAAATTATTTAACTTATATATACTATTTTGGAAAGTAGATATATTTGAAATGAAATGATATTTGGTTTTGAAGTATAAATTAAATTGAAATGACCACGGTGTTAAAATGTATATTTCCACCTTGTAGATAGTTCTGAAGATCCTTAGAGGATGGTTATCCCAACATTCTTTAAGTTACTCGTATTTAAATTGATATTTCACTTGGGTTGGATTTATTTATATAAGAATGTTAATCCTAACTCGAGTGTTTTGTGTTTTGCTTTACGCTCGGGTCAGACCGAGTGATACAACATCTGAGACTCACCTTTGGAGTTTGGAGCTTCCTTTGGAGATCCAACTATCGCCTCAGCTTTCAGCTCTTCTAGTTGATTCATTCGGAGAAGTCATCTGTTGTACTGGAGACTTCACTACATTGAGACTTTCTGTTGTATTTTATTTTAACTCTGATGTTTATATAGTAGCTTCATGAACTACTATTTTATCTTTTCCGCTGCGTATTAATGTATTACTCTGTGTCTGTGATTCCTGTGATTGATTTATTTACTGCATATGCTGAGTTTTTGCCAAATTTTTATTACAATCTGTTATTTCGAATTATTCAAGTCAGACATGTGTGGATTTATTGTCGATTTGAATGGTCCAAAATACCGGGTCGTTACAGTTGGTATCAGAGCTTTGGCTCTAGGCAAAACTTAGCATATATAGTAAATTTATTACAGAATTGCTTTCGTTCGAGTTTAATCTCTTCCTTTTGACTCGATTTCCTTTGAACTTTGGAACGTTCCCTACGGTTCCAAAATTCATTCTTGTCTCTTCCTATTTGTATTCTTTTGATTTTGGAGTACCCCATAACTCCACTTCGAATGATCTCTATAAGAATAGGCGATCCCGCCAATCTTTGAATGATTTGTGAAGGAGTGAAACTCCTTTACAATTGGCATTGATTCACCGGAGATTTATATATCCCTCGGTTTAGATGTTGCTATCTCTTGTTATGTCGAATTCTATCTCTGGCGATCGAATGTCGATTTGCCTCAGAATTCTGCATTGATCTTAATTTGAAATCACGGTTGACCGGTTAAGGTCGCCCGCGATTTATATAAGTGTACCCATCTACTGTTTTGTAATTAATTATCTCATCTTCGTTCGAGCCTATCTTCGAATCAGAATCCTATTGATTAGAGTCCCTCTAAGTTGAATTTCTATCTTTGTTTTGCAAATCCATTCTTGAACCATCCTTTGAAAAATCAGGCTTGTTTATATTTTAGAAATTGTTTTATATATCGAAATTATTATATTCTATATATAAAAGTGAAATGTTTTCGATAAAGATTATAAAGCCTTTAAAAAAATAAGAATTTGAGGTTTCGAAAGGATTTGTAATTTTGAAAAAAAACTATATAAGAAATTTGATTTATAACTGAAGGATTTTAAATTTGAAATTTGAGAATTGAACCCCGGTGTTTTGAAATTGGTTTTAAGATTTTGAAATATATAATAATAATATGATTTAAAAGTATTTTTCTGAATAAGAAACGTTTCAAAGGATTTTAATGAGTTTCGAAGAAATTTCAAAAGAAGTTTGAGAAAATAGAAGTCCAGAACTCACTTATGTCGCTGGAAAATAATTTCGGTGATGAGTGCACGCATCATCGACATTGATTTTCGAGTTTCAGAGTGAGGGATAGGCCACTTTTAGTAGCATTGCTACGCGAGTGATTTTGCGAAACCAATTTTGATTTCAAATTCTGAAGTATGATTTGATATTCGAAAGATATATGTAAATGTATTTGAAACGATTTGAAATGAACCGGTGTTCAGTTCTCGAGTTTTGGATTTGATATAACCCTATCTATTAAAATTGATTTACTGATTTGTTGCTGATTTCCAACCCTTGAATTTGAGAATGATTTCTTCAACTATTTTTAAGGTTCGAGCACTTCCAAATCAAGGTTAACTTTTCAAAGCTAAGAAATTTTGAAAAGTATGAATTATTTGATAAAGTATATAAGTTTGTTTTGAATGTTTAAGTATGAAGTAATATGATATAAATAAGTTGAAACTGTTTGGTTAAGTAAAAGAATAAGGAAATTTTAATTTTTCTAATATGAAATTTTGATTTGAAATGTCTTGAGAAGAATTTGGCCTTCAAATATTTGAATACAATTTAGTTTAAATGTTTTAACTTAGTAACATCTTTATGAAACTATATATAAGTTGTACGTATGCTGTTTATTTCGCATAATTAATTTGATCCAAGTTTGAGTACACAAGTTTGAGGTGAATTACACCATTTCGTGTTAGGATTTTTCATTTGATTCTTGATGGCAAATATTTGATATGGATTTTGGGCTCGATTCTAGAATTCTCTATCATAGTATATGGCTATGCAAGGAGACTGATGGCTTCTAGTCAAGAAACCATATCAAAATCCGCATTAGGGAAGTCGAATGGACAATACTAGTTCGAAAGCGAACTTGTGTGATCGAGTGAACGATCAAATGTGATTCTGCGAAATGATGACGTATGTACGTCTTATATTCTAATATCATTGATATATTTTGACGCTGAAATTGAAAGCTGTCATGTTAGAATAACTTTGCTTACTAAAAGGAAAATTTCCAATTTAAATTACAAATATATATAACCCATAAAAGCAAAGATATTCAAATCCCATATGGCTCTTCATACAGCGAAATTTATTTTGGAAAATTTGATCCTTATATAAGACGGACCTTACGTAAGTATAAGATGATTTTGAAAACATTTGATTTTGGAAATGAATTGGTTGACTTAAATTATTGATTTGGAAATTTGGATTTATTTTCAAAATCTATTATTTTGGAAACTTTGAAGCTAAAGATAATTAATTTGTGAAGAAATAATTTGGTGAAATTGTATATGTTTTTGAAATTGAACTGATATTGAAACAAATTGAAATTTGAGAACCTTATGTTACTAAAAACTTGATTTGGGAGTTGTCGAACTCATATAAAAATTGATTTGTATGAGTATGAAATTGATTCGAAAACTATAGATTTGAAAAGGTACTCAATTTGAAAGTGAAATCTTATATAATTGAAGTCTATATAAGTATGATTTGATATACTATTGATTTTGGAAAGTATTTGATTTGAAAATTAAATCTTATATATAATGGATATTATATAAGTACGATATTTGAAAGTGATTTGAAAAGGTACTATATGATACATATTTTCGAAGTTAAGATATGGAAAGTGCCTTCTGCTTGATATCCGATTTGTGGCCACATCTTGGATTCATTCTATCGATATTATTCTCTCTGATTTTTGGTTTTCCGGATATGATACTCGAGTGTCCTTCGAATTCCATGGCGTTACCCATGGTCTTACGATCGTGACTGCATAGCGCAACTGCCTGGCTGAGTCTTGCCTGGGGGTACGGATTGTTTCCTGGGGGATCCAGGCGTAACCATTGTGTATCCTGCAATCTGTGTAGGTCGCGAATAGTAGCGCAAATGCTTGGCTGAGTCTTGCCTGGGGGTACGGATTGTTTCCTGGGGGATCCAGGCGTAACCATTGTGTATCCTGCATTCTACTAGTCATCATGGCGTAACTCGCAGGGCTGAGAAAGCTTACGGATATGGATTGTTTCCTGGGGGAACCAGGCGTAATCATTGTGTATCTGCGAACCATGGTTAGACAAAGGTTTTGTTTGTTTTTGATTGGATTGTACTTTCCATATCTGTTTTAAAAGTTTTCCAGTATTTTCACTGGGTGTTGAAACAGGTCTACTAAGTACCTGGAGAATTCTAGTTTTGCGCCTGATCAACGCACTACCAGAGTCTACAGGAACAAGGATAAACTTGTTGAAACGTCGAGTTATAAAAGTATTTTCGAAAGAAAATTTGTTTCGTTATAAAGGTATATTTATCATAAAAGTATTTCCAACAAAGAAATTTTGCATTAATATTTGAAATTGAAATTCTTATGGTTTGAATTAATTATTCGTGCCCGATTCTATTCTTTTGAATCTACCTTATCTGCTCAGCTTTATTATTTACCTATATTCTGTTTTTCCAAGTTCTCCTTCTTTTCCTTGTTGATTATATTCTTTTAAGTATTGTTTAATTATAGACTACATAGTTTAATAGGAATTTTAGTGTTATAAATATTTTAAAGGTTATTAATTAGATAAAACATATTTAAAGTAAATGATTATTGATTATTAATAATATTTGAAAAGTATCTTGGGATAAAAAATTAATAAATTATGAATTATGGATTTAATGTTTTCAAATAACTTCTTTGTAAATATAAGTAATAATGTAAATAATTGTTTTCAAATAGTTGTCATATATTTATAAAGTCGTTATTTAAGCATAAATGGTAATTGTAAGGAAACAAGAAATTTTGCAAATGGGTCTTGAAAAAGTTTTAAAGTATATAAGACAATTGAATTGCAAAGGAAGTTTTCAAATTTAAGTAAAATTTATATAGTTCAAATTAATTGTTTAATCTTGACTTTCAAAACTACTTTTATTTCTGGTTGTTCTATTCTCCTACCTCCTTCCTTTTCGAGGACGAAAAGTTTTGAGTGGGGGAGAGTGTAACGACCCGCAAAATTTAATGGTTTTAAAAGTATATTTAACTGGAAATTTGTGAATTTTTAAACAATAAAATTTGAAATTAAAAATTTATTATTTGGAATACGTCTATTTTAATATAGCAACTAGTAAATTTTCATCTGATAATATGAAGTTTATTTTCTAGTGAAATTTCATTTCAAATCAAACCGGTTAATAACAGTGAATTTAAAATTTTTCCGAAACTAAAATATGTCAACAAGAGAAAATTTATTCAGATCATTCTGAATCAGACTGCGAAATTCGTTTTTCCAAATTTGGACTTCTACTGCTCCGTTTATCTTAATTCTGACAAAATAGCAGCATTTCTGGTACCGATTGTCGACTTTCGATCGGATGATCGTACCACTAGTATTTGTATACCGTTTTGATCGTCACGTCATGCTGATCTCCTTGGTATATTCATTTGCTTGTTTCGACGTCCGATGGACAACGGAATCTGTAAAACAGTTCACCGTATAGGTACCGAATCCGTGCCTCTTTAATTCTCTTTGCCCTTTTTAAACTGTAACCGTGGTATCCAAAGCAACCATCAATTGCTTTAATCTTCCAGCTTAATTCCAGGGTGACCGTTGCCGTTCCATACTTTGTGAACATCGAAACGTATGAATTCGTCTGCGTTGTATTCATTCGAACAGTTCATTGGTTACGTCTGTTCATTCATTTAATTTCTTTTATTCCCATTCCACTACCCTTCCATATTACCTGCCGTGAATCATGCTTGCCCATCTTCATTTTTACCCCACCTCGAAAGGCAAACATCTTTCCACTTCCCAGCTCTTCCACCCAAAACCCAACAGTCACGGCTTCTCTCCACGTCACCATCTCCGACCTCACCCGAGATCTGTGCCTCCTCCCCTCTGTTCCTCTTCGCTCCTTCAACCGCCGACACCACTGCTCCCATCACCGAGCCATCACCCACATACTTCCATCTCCCAGACAAACTGACCAAGGCCTCCTCACCACGTTTTCCTTTTCCTGGTCCTCCACCTTTCTTTTGTCAGATCTCCATCAAGCAAACACCAAACTTCCTCCTCTCCCTCTTCTCTCCGCCCTCGTCTGCCCAGTTCTCCCCTCCCTTCGCTCACCTCGACCCCATCCCACAACACCCGCGTAGTGCTTCTCCCCTACCTTCTCCTCTGCATCGCTTTCAGCCTCGACAGCACCCTTCCTCCTTTAGTATGCTAGCAACGCGTGTCCCCCTTTTTATATATATAAAGGTATTGAATGTATAATATTCATTTATTGAATAATAGTAGGTCTACATATATCTTTATACCAGAAAAAAAATGATT
Source organism: Allium fistulosum (assembly GCA_030737815.1). Lineage (NCBI taxonomy): Eukaryota > Viridiplantae > Streptophyta > Magnoliopsida > Asparagales > Amaryllidaceae > Allium > Allium fistulosum. Next base: position 594,926,398 of record CM060905.1, read on the forward strand.
TTTACATATACTGTACTTATATTTTGTTATGTGTAATCTGCTTATATAACTAAGTTTGTATATCTTATGTATTTGTGTATATATATAGGTTCTTATTTATATAAAGCTGTTTTATATATGTAAATTTTATATACGTACGTTTGATCTGATGGGTATTGTACAGGTTATATTAATTTATAAATATATAATCTGCTTGTTTATATGTGTGCACATAAGTTATACGAGTTTACATTTCATAGGGGTTTATACGAAACTTGTTGGTTGTATATGTATGGGTTTCAACATGATATACATATCATCGGTCGTGTGTAGGTAGGATATCTAGTTATATCTTACATGTAGCTTGTTTATAAAGAAAGATTACTTTTCTTCAAAAGCTTATATATATTGTACGAGTTCATATATATGCGTAGGTCTGTAAGAGTACATATAGATTGCTCTTTCATATTGATTTTATAATATATTAATAAGTTGATTTTGGAAAGGTCAGTACATATATATAGCATTGATAGTATATTAGTGTCCATATAAAAGTATGTAGATATTCTGGTCTGCATACATTGTTTACAATTTAAAAAGTTTATAACAGTTACAAGTTATATAGTATATACGTATTTGGACAATTTGATTTTATTAACCTGCTGAGTTTCCATCTATGTTATAATGGTTAAGTTGTATTGTTTTGTAATTGATTTTAAAACAAATAGGGGTGTAGGTCATACATAGGCTTCTGTATTCGCCTATATCTAACTATAATTATATAGGTGTTGTTTGTATTGCGTGCATTTTTGGGTCTGCATATCATACGGTCTGCATTACATAAGTTGGATATGCATATATAGTTGATTGCACGTATTATTTTAAAATGTGGGTTTTATTATTTGAAATGATAGTTTATATATATTGGAATAAGGCAAATTCATTTCAATTTTTAAGTATAAATTATATTGTGATTTGTAGCTTGCATATATAAGCTTATTTCTGAATTAAATGTGGATTTTGAAATATATATATTATATGTGTTTGAGAATTTAGAGTATGATTTTGGTATGTACATAGTATATTGACTTAATTTTTCTATGTGTTTAAGTTAAAGATTTGATTTTAAATATAAGTTATGTGTTTATTTAAATTTTGAGTTGTATATGAATTGTAAATAGTATATATAGCTACATATATGTTCATTTTTACCATTTATCTTCTTCAATCCGGTTTTGATTTGTTCTCGTCAAATTCTGTTATCAGCTCTGTCCGTCGAATTCGTGCCAATCTAGCGTTGCTTTGGATTTCGTAACTCATTCCATTGTCGAATCTCTCTAACCTCGAAAGGTGAGCAATCACTCACGATTAACGTTCTTTTATTATTTAAATTTGATTTCAATTGAAACGACAATTGAAATATGATGCTGTAGTTATTTAAATTGTTATATATGCTATTATCTGTATATGTTCACCTGTGACATTTGACACCAGTATCTAGTATTTATATGACTGTTATTACTATTATCTGTATATGTTCACCTATGACATCTGACACCAGTATCTGTTATTTATATTGATGATATATGCCTGTTGTTATATTTTATATTATCTGTTATCACTCTGCAAGTTCCCTGTTAGTATAGAATTCACTATGGGTTGAAATGATACATACCCGAACGGACTTTAGAATAGGAGAAAATCGTTATGGGTTGAAATGATAAACCCAAGCGATTTTCAATTTAATTGAAATTGGGATTACGGGTCGAAATGATATCTACCCGTATATATATTTAAATTTCGGATTGAAATATCCGTATCACTTAACCATATGAAGATATATATACAGACACCGTTGGTCCATATATATAAATATTTTGAAAATAAATTCTATGGATTTGGGAAGGTAATTTTATTTAATTAAATCGATTTGAAACTTATTGAAATTGAGATTTAAGATATGATTTATAACTTGGGTTCGATTTAAGTAAAAAATGAAATGTAAGGTTAGTTAAATGATATTGAATTTATTAAATGAATATTCCCTGATTAAATAATAATAAAGTTAAACCAAGAGCTGTATGAAACTGTTAAATTTAACTTTGAAAATATTGAATATTTAAGCTTTGAAATATATTAAAAAATTTAAGGGTATATTTAGAACTGAATTGAATTGATGAATTGGGCTTTGAATAAATTTGAAATTTGGAATTTGAGTTGTTTTAAATCGATTTATGAGACTTGAGGAAATTATAAATACTTTACTTTTAAATTATTTAACTTATATATACTATTTTGGAAAGTAGATATATTTGAAATGAAATGATATTTGGTTTTGAAGTATAAATTAAATTGAAATGACCACGGTGTTAAAATGTATATTTCCACCTTGTAGATAGTTCTGAAGATCCTTAGAGGATGGTTATCCCAACATTCTTTAAGTTACTCGTATTTAAATTGATATTTCACTTGGGTTGGATTTATTTATATAAGAATGTTAATCCTGACTCGAGTGTTTTGTGTTTTGCTTTACGCTCGGGTCAGACCGAGTGATACAGCATCTGAGACTCACCTTTGGAGTTTGGAGCTTCCTTTGGAGATCCAACTATCGCCTCAGCTTTCAGCTCTTCTAGTTGATTCATTCGGAGAAGTCATCTGTTGTACTGGAGACTTCACTACATTGAGACTTTCTGTTGTATTTTATTTTAACTCTGATGTTTATATAGTAGCTTCATGAACTACTATTTTATCTTTTCCGCTGCGTATTAATGTATTACTCTATGTCTGTGATTCCTGTGATTGATTTATTTACTGCATATGCTGAGTTTTTGCCAAATTTTTATTACAATCTGTTATTTCGAATTATTCAAGTCAGACATGTGTGGATTTATTGTCGATTTGAATGGTCCAAAATACCGGGTCGTTACAGTTGGGCTTCCAAATATTTACACGGATCGTTGTATAATAAGTTTATCTTGCACTAACCAAAATTTGGGAATATAATTTTTAGATTTGAAAAGATGTGGTTATTAGAAAATAATTCTATTGATTTATTTACAAATAAGTGGCTTTATATAAATAATTATACTTATAGATTTTCAGGAAACATAGTTAATATATTTGTAAGTAAGCTTAGAGATTTAAGAATTTTTCTTAAGAAGTGGAAAAAAGATGTTTTTGGCAATATTATAATTAAAAAGGATAAATCACTAAATTAGATTTTAAACCTAAATAAAATAGGAGAATTTAGAAATTCAAATAGTTCAGAAAAAAACATGCTTTTAAATCTAAATGATGAACTAAATAGAATTATTTGCAAGAGGAAATGACTGGAAACAAAGATCTAGGGCCCAATGGATGGATGAGAGGATAAAAATACTATATTTTGATAAATATACTATATTTTTACATAAAGTGGCTAATGGTGGAAAACGTAGTAAGACCATTAATTCAATTTTAATTAACAACGTTGAGATTTTTGATCAAAAGGAATTAAACAATGCGTTTACTAATTATTATAAAGAAATATTTGGAACTAAGAAAAGGCAGATGATTAGGGCTAAATGAGATTATCTATATCCCAATAATACTGGTATTAATTTAGATGGATTGGATAACCCATTTGCAGAAGAGGAGATTTTGAGGGCTATAATGGATATGCCTAGTGATAAATCATCTGGTCCTGATGGGGTTCCTATTTTATTTTATAAAACATTTTGGAATGTTTTAAAATATGAAATAATTAAATTATTTAATGAATTTTATGATGGTTCTTTATAATTAGGCAGATTTAGTTCCGCCAATGTAATTTTACTACATAAGAAAGTGGGAGTGAATGAGTTGAAAGACTTTATACCTATTTCATTATTAAATTGTTCTTTTAAAATTATTCCTAAGGTTTTAGCTAATAGTTTAAATATTAAAATGAGTTAACTAATTAATAATACTCAAACTATTTTCATTATGGGTGGAAATACTACAGATGCGGTAGTTCAAGAATTTATTAATTACCGTTGTTTATTTGTGCGCTTTTAAACCTTGATTTTGCAAAAGCTTTTGATTCAGTTGATTGGGATTTTCTTAAAGATTTATTACTAGCTAGGGGATTCAGTGTTAGATGGGTTGTTTGGATTGTATCTTTACTTAAAATCGAAAATTCTAGTATTATGGTTAATGGTATGGTAGGAAATAAAATTCAATCTAAACATGGACTAGGCAAAATGGCCCACTATCACCTCTTTTGTTTAATTTAGCTGCTGAAGTTTTTGCTAGTGTTGTCAAGCTAACCACTAGTAGCAGGAATTTAAATAATGTAGGAAATGAGACTACGAGTAATGGCCTTCCATTTTCCAGTTTGCGGATGATCTATGCAGTTAAAGCGCTCGGTAGATTCAATGCGGCAAATGTGCAAAAAGTCATAGCGGGGATACAGCGAGGATATAGCGGGATATAGCGAATGACTTTAAAATAACATATACAATCGTACTTAATGTTTTTTTACAGATATAAAATGGTAATTAAATGAAAAATTAACATTCAATTGAATTATAATTAATATATAAATAATTTTAAATAAAAACATGTGCAGATATACTGTAAACAAACGTAAAACTGTTATATAACATAATTGAATTTAGTAGAATATTAGAGTATTTTCATTTTTAAAAATATATTAAAAATTCAATTAAATAAATTAATTTCATAATTTTTATAATGCATAAATGTCAATTTTCAATTCATTTCTTTTAAAGAAGATATAGCGGAAATAGCTGAATATAGCGGAAATAGCTGAATATAGCGGAAATAGCGGGGATTAAAGCATAAAGGCTATATTTGGGGATATATGGAAAAATCATAGCGGCAGAAATCCGCTATGAGATATAGCAGGGTTATAGCAGGGTAATAGCGGGGCATTAACTACACAGCGGATGATACCATGCTCTTTCCATCTCATTTTCCTAGGTACATTATAGTGCTTAAGTTTATTTTATACAGTTCTGAGTTACTTTCTAGATTAAAGATTAATTTTGACAAAAGTTCCATGCTAGTACTAAATGACGTAGATAAGATAGAAAATCAACTCGCTTGTATGTTGAATTGTAAATTATGAAATTTTCTATAGAATACTTAGAATTTGTGACAGGACCAACCAAACTTAAACATGATGACTGGTTAACAATAATCGATAAAATTATTGAAAGGTTATCTAAGTGGAATGGCAAATTTTTATCGAGCGTAGGTAGAATAGTTCTTATTAATTCTATGTCATCAGCATTACCCATAAATTTGAATTTTTTTAATCTTTTTCAAAAATAGGTAATTGAAAAAATAGATAAAAATAGAAATGACTTTTAATGGTGTGGAGATAATTCTAGTGTAGTTCAAAATGTCTTATTAGTTAGGAAATGGCATGTAAATCGAAAAAAGAGGGAGGATTATGAATAATTAATCTACGAATTTTAAATATGTATTTATTAGGAAAACGGTTATGAAAATTTAATAATAATGATGATAATTTAATTTGGAAAGAAATAATCTCAAATAAATTTTATGGAGGAACAAATAACATATTACCCTTACCAATATTTTTCCCATTTTCATCAATACTAAAATATTTTGATATTTCAAATTAGGACTTAGTAATATCGTCTATTCAAAGAATAACATATCATCCTAGCATGATTTTTTGTTATTTGCTATTCCCCTTAAAGTAGAGTTCGGAGAGCGTTTTGAAACTAGTAATTTTAAAAACGTTGTAGTTTTAGAAGTTTTTGGACAAAACGAGAATTTTCCCTGGGAATTTAGTTTCAATTGTACATTAGAAGGGATCACTTTTTCGTGGTTTGATTTGCTTTGGGCAAAATAAGAATTTTATAATATGGAAAATAATGATGATAATAAAGTTTGATGTTGGGATAAGAGTAAAAATTTCACAACTAATTCATCATATAAATTTCTAAATTTTTGAAAACTAAATCAGATGTATTTAAATTTATTTTGAAAGTGAATGTGCCACCTAACTCTAAGCTTTGTACGTGATTAATTTTACATAAAAGACTAAATATAGTTGAATTACTAAAAAAGAAGAGTGTAATTATTGGTAGAAAATGTATCTTTTTGCAATATATTATTGGAAACTAGTACGCACTTGTATTATGAATGTCATATCATCTGTTTAATTCTTTTAAATGTCCTTAGTATTTTCGATTTTAATGTAATCAATAATGATATGAATTGTGATTTTTATTGCAATAGTTTTGATTTTACTTTGTAAGAGATAATAAGTTTTTACTTGACACTATATTCACTATCACATGCTGGGATATTTGGTTTGAAAGAAATCAATGCGTGTTTAATAATATTAGTGTTTTTTAGAAAATTTGATATATGTAAATTCTTCATTTTTTTAGTTAGATTTTGAACCCTTGTTATATATTAACTAAAAGTGGTAGTTTTAAATGGTTACTTAAAAATGTAAAATCTTGTATTGATTTGTTAAAGGAAAAAAATTGTTTTTAAAAATGGAAAAAATAATAATGCTTGGAGTAGAGTTTTACCAGATGGGTTTTTAATGACACATCTAATATTTTACTTTTATTAAGGAACTAGCTTTAAATTAGAGCGTATTCATTCTTGATTCGCCTTTTAGCACTTCACTTAACATGATTTTATTTTCGATTGATATTGTTGTGGTATTAATTCAATTATCATTTCTATTTTTCCTTTTGTATTATGTACTCTATACTGCTCACACCTAGTTTAACATTATTGCTAGTTTATTATTATTAGATTGTTATACTCTTGCATATATATGTAAATAAAGATTTATTCATATACATATATCTGAATTAGTCTTACTTTTGTTGTTGATTTCTTTTTATAGGTTTAGTTATTACCATGGTTTAGATGGATATAGTTGTTTCAAGGATTTGGTCACTTATCACTCTAATAGTTTTATTTTTATTTATTATGGACCTTAATTTTTAGGAGTGTAGGGGTTTATCTTTATTTTACATTTCAGGAGGGGTATCATGACCTGCCAGGCATGTTGGTAGCTTCAATTTTTAATGTAGAATAAAATACATGAGCGCTCTCCGCCTCGAATAGAGGATCACTCATTTTTATCAACAAAAGATTAAGTTTTCTGGATCCGAGAACATTATCGAGGCTCAGCAATGGCTTAAAGGCTTAGAGAAGATATTTTCGGGTCTGGAGATCACTGATGCTCAGAAGCGTCAGCTTGTTGCTTGGCAACTTCAAGATGCCGCACAAGATTGGTGGGAATCTGTTACTTCACGTATCGAGGAAAACACCATCACTTGGGCCCAGTTTAGGTATAAATTTGTTTTGATTTCGTAGTCTAAATTCTTCCTTCAATCTTTGGAATGATTGTTCATCTAGTCTATCTTTTGATTAGGGATACTTTCTCGGCACAATGGATGCCAGCTGCTGGGAAAACCTAACTTTATAGAGTTTTCATGGATCTTAAGCAAGGCAGTATGACTTTTTCCGAGTATGAGAGGAAATTCAACGAACTCTCCAAGTTCGGACCTGGCTTGATCGATACACCACTTTTGAAGAACGAGAAATTCATTTTGGGAGCTAGACCAGAATATTATGACTTGCTTACTGGCCACACCCACTGCACCTTCACAGAGCTTGTTGACTATGCTCTTAGATATGAAGCGAAACCTAAGGGACCCACTGCCAAGGCCACCCCTACTCAGCCCTCTTCTAGCCAGCCCGGAAAGAGGAAGATGAACTTTGATCAACAGAAGAAAGCTTGGCAAAAGACTACAGGATTGGGTTATGCCCAGAAAAGCCCAATCGACCTTGCTAATATCACTTGCTTCAAATGCGATAAGAAGGGTCATTATGCTAATAGCTGTCCATCTACCGGAGCTGCTGTCCCACCACCTTCTATGACTAGGAGAGATTTATGCCATGTCTGCCTCCAACCGAGACATTTCAAGAAAGACTGCCCAATGCATAAGCGTGGCACCACCTCTGGAGTTTTTTCTATCACCACACCTGCACCCTCTGCACCACCCGCCCAGGATGACCAAGGTACCTTACGAAGTATTTTTCATTTACATGCTACACCTGTTAGGGTATTATTCGATACTGGTGCTTCACATAGCTTTATATCAGTTGACCTTTGTAATAAGCTCAAATTAGAACCTACTCTTTCTACTACTTCTTTATGTGTCTCCAATCCTATCGGAGGACCCGCTAACCTCTGAAGTATTTGCAAGGGAGTTGCACTTATGTATGATTTTTCTCGATTCACTTGGGATTTCTATGTACATGGATTCCAAGCATTCGACTTTCTTTTAGGAGCTGATTGGTTAAGAAAATTTGATGCTGTTATTTCTTGCAAAACTCGTTCAGTCTCTTTAGTAAGCGACAAGGGTCAACCACTTGTCATTGAATGCAAATAACCTCAGAAATATGCCGGAAGCTTCATATTCTCTCTTGATGCTCATCCAGATGATCTTAATACTACTCCTATTGTTCAGAAATTTCCCGATGTATTTGGAGAGGTCAACTCTCTACCGCCTAAACGGGAAATTGATTTCCGTATTGATCTTATTTCTGGAGCTACTCCTGTAGTTCTCCCACACCGAAGGATGGCTCCTAAAGAAAAAGCTGAACTAAAAACTCAAATTGATGATCTATTTGCTAAGGGTTTGATCAGGAGAAGTTGTTCTGAATGGGGCGTCGCAGTTGTATTTGTCACCAAGTCAGATGGATCTCTTCGCATGTGTGTTGATTACAGAGAACTAAACAAACGCACTCTCAAGAATCGTTATCCGATGCCTCGCATCAACGATTTATTCGATCAGCTCCATGGAGCTAAAGTTTTCTCACAACTTGATCTAGCCACCGGGTTCCACCAACTCCGAGTAGCGGAAGATAGTATCCATAAGACAGCTTTCCGTACCGAGAATGGATTCTATGAATGGTTGGTTATACCATTCGGTTTGACCAACGCACCTGCTTATTTCGTCGACTTGATGAATCGAGTGTTCCGGGACGTCCTTAATAAGTTTGTTCTTGTATTCATTGATGATATTCTTGTCTTCTCCAAAGACGAGAAAGAGCATGAAACACATCTCCGTTATGTTATAGAAACTCTCCGAAACCATCAGCTTAAAGCCAAGTTCTCTAAATGCCATTTCTGGCGAGACGAAGTAAGATTCCTTGGCCATATTGTTTCTGAAAATGGGATTTCGGTCGATCCAGCTAAGATCGCCATAATCAATGATTGGGAGACTCCTAAAACTCCTACAGATATCCGTAGTTTCTTGGGTTTAGCCGGTTATTATCGCAGATTTATTGAGCACTTTGCCCGGATTTCTGCCCCACTTACTGCTTTAACTCGGAAGGATGTTAAGTTTAATTGGAGTGAGAAGTGTGAATCAGCTTTTAATGAGTTAAAGCGCAAGTCTGTGTAGTTAATGCCCCGCTATTACCCCGCTATAACCTTGCTATATCTCATAGCGGATTTCTACCGCTACGATTTTTCCATATAGCCTCAAATATAGCCCTTCCGCTTTAAGCCCCGCAATTTCCGCTATATCCCGTTATTCTCGCTATATTTCGCTATTTCCGCTATATCTTCTTTAAAAGAAATGAATTGAAAAATGACATTTATACATTATAAAAATTATGAAATTAATTTATTTAATTGAAATTTTAATATACTTTCAGAAATAAAAATACTCTAATATTCTATCAAATTAATTATGTTAAATAACAGTTTTACATTTATTACAGTATATTCGCACATGTTTTTATTTAAAATTATTTATGCATTAATTATAATTCAATTGAATGTTAATTTTTCACTTAATTACCATTTATATATTTGTAAAAAAATTAAGTACGAGATTTATATGCTATTTTAGAGTCATCCGCTATATCCCGCTATATCCTCGCTATATCCCCGCTATGACTTTTTACACCTCCGCCGCATTGAATCTGCCGAGCACTTTAACTGCACAGGCGCAAGTTAACGTCAGCCCCTGTTCTTGCGGTAATTGATGGAAGTGAAGGATTAACTGTCTATATAGATGCTTTCCGAGAAGGTTTAGGCGCTGTCCTTATGCAAAATGGAAAGGTTATTGCTTATGCGGGACGTCAGTTGAAGACTCATGAATTAAACTATGCCACACATGATCTTGAGCTTCTTGCCGTTGTATTTGCTTTGAAACTATGGAGGCACCATCTTTTGGGAACAAAATTTGAATTATTCACTGATCATAAGTCCTTGAGGTATATCTTTTCTCAGAAGGATTTGAACCAGAGACAAGTCCGATGGCTCGAATTCTTAGCTGCATATGATCTCGACATTACTTATACTCCAGGGAAAGCAAATGTTGTAGCCGATGCATTGAGTCGTAGCAAAGCATTGTCTTGCTGTAATCTTATTGAAGGCATGTTATTTCAGCTTGTCATCTCTCCATCTCTTATGGATCGCATAAAAGCTAAACAATATAAGGACACTTTGCTCTATCGTATGAAGGAGTTAGTTCTTGGTAGAGTCGGAAATGTTGACGGTAAAATAGGAGCACAGATTGATAGTAATGGAGTTCTTAGGATCGACAACCGTATTTGTGTTCCTAATGTCGATGGTTTGAGACAAGAAGTACTTAGAGAGAACCATCAGTCATCACTTTCATTTCATCCTGGTATCACTAAGATGTATCGTAATATGAAGCGTTTATATTGGTGGAGTGGGATGAAGAGAGATATTTCGATATATGTCAGTAGATGCACAACTTGCCAACAAGTCAAGGCCGATCACCAGAAGACTACCGGTTTACTTCAACCTCTAGAGATTCCGTGTTGGAAATGGGATCAGATTTCTATGGACTTCATTGATGGATTACCGAGGACCAAAAAAGGTAACGAGAGTATATGGGTGATTGTTGATAGGTTGACCAAATCTGCTCACTTTATTCCTGTTAAGACCACTCGTACTGCTTCGAGTTTGGCCGAGATTTATATGAGAGAGATTGTTAGACTTCATGGAGTTCCATCTAGTATTGTATGCGATCGAGATCCTATATTCACTAGTAAATTCTGGAAGGCATTTCAGGACGTCTTAGGTACTAAACTGAATCTGAGCCCGTGTAGTTAATGCCCCGCTATAACCCGGCTATATCTCATAGCGGATTTCTACCGCTACGATTTTTCCATATAGCCCCAAAATATAGCCTTTCCGCTTTAAGCCCCGCTATTTCCGCTATATCTCGTTATTCCCGCTATATTCCGCTATATCTTCTTTAATAAAATGAATTGAAAAATTGCATTTATACATTATAAAAATTATGAAACTAGTTTATTTGATTTAATTTTTAATATATTTTTAGAAATGAAAATACTCTAATATTCTACTAAATTCAATTATGTTATATAACAGTTTTATGTTTATTTAAAGTATATTCGCACATTATTTTATTTAAAATTATTTATGTGTTAATTATAATTCAATTGAATGATATTTTTTCATTTAATTACCATTTATGTATTTGAAAAAACATTAAGTACGAGTTTTATATGCTATTTTAGAGCCATCTGCTATATCCCGCTATATCCTCGCTGTATCCCCGCTATGACTTTTTGCACCTCCACCGCTTTGAATCCGCCGAGCGCTTTAATTGCACAGATCTGAGCACAGCTTATCATCCTCAAACAGATGGCCAAACTGAAAGGGTAAATCAGATTTTGAAGGATCTACTCCGAGCTTGCATAATTGATTTCGGTGGATCTTGGAAAGACCATCTCCATTTGGTTGAATTCACTTATAATAACAGTTATCAGGTATGTCAAAATTTCAATTTGAACAAGAAAATTTGAATTGGAATTTAACCACCTTTATAATCAGGCAAGTATCGATATGGCACCGTTCGAAGCTTTATATGGACGGCCATGCAAATCGCCAGCTTGTTGGATTGAGCCTGGAGATCGATTAGTTCTTGTCCCAGATATGATTATGGAGGCATCCGAGAAAATAAATGAGATCAGAAGGAAGATGAAGACCGCACAAGATAGGCAGAAGAGCTATGCAGATAGGCGTAGAAGAGATTTGGAATTCCAGGTTGGGGATGAGGTATTTCTGAAAGTATCACCTTTGAAGAATGTTATTTGATTTTGTCGTAGAGGGAAGCTTGCTCCAAGATTTGTTGGACCATTTACTATCACCGAGAGAATTGGTACACTAGCTTATAGAGTTGCATTGCCAGAAAAGTTTGAGGGCGTGCACAACGTATTCCATGTTTCACATCTTCGGAAAGTCGTGCGTGATCCATCCATGACCATTCCTATTTCTCAGTTAGATGAAGTGGATATTGAGCCAGATTTGACTATCGAAAGAAGACCACTTCGGATAGTCGATCGTGAGACAAAGCAACTAAGAAGGAAGTCTGTAAATCTCGTCAAAGTCCAGTGGAGTGCAGATGAGCGAGATTGCACATGGGAAACTGAGGATAGTATCCGGAATTCAAACCCCGAATTACTGATTTCAGGTATAAATCAAATTTTCTTAAAAAGCTATCTTGACTTTTCTGCTTACTTCATTCATATTTCACCGTCTCGTTTCTTTTCGAGGACGAAAAGTTTTGAGTGGGGGAGAATGTAACGACCCTGAATTTTCGACCCAATTTAAAATTTTTGAATCCATACGATTTCAATTAGCGTCCAAACTTTGTCTATAAATCGTGCCTAGATGGCTATAGATATGGGTAAAGTTTCGTCGTAAAATACCGCAGTAAATTTCGTTCGCGTTTTATTGCTCGTCAGTTCATTTTAAAACGCAAAAATTTTATCTTCCGAACCTGAATATTACATAGAAAAATTCCAAATCATCTTCTGACTAAGGCATCATTTTTTCGTTTTTCCAAATTCGGACATCTTCAGCTCCGTCGATCTTATTCTTTTGCGTTTTGCTGCATTCTCCGTAATAGAAAAATTTGAATTTTTATAATTCAATCGTACCACTGATATCTATATACCATTGTCTTCGCCTCGTCGCGCTGATCAAAATGGTATATTTATTTGTGTCATTCGGAGTTCGGAGTTGAAAGCTACAAATTGTTTAACGGTTTGAAACCTGTCCGTTACACTATTAAACCAGTGTCTATTAGGCTTCACTAGGGGAGGAATTCGAGGCATCTCCTGATCAGTAATTACTCCTTGAAACACCAACAGCCTTTTAGTGTACCAATGACAATCAATTAGGGTCCTTTGATTTCCAACGTTCTGTATATACTGCTTTTCTCTTTCTTTTGGATAGAAGGAAAATTCATTTACCAGGTACGTATCCTTCTTCTCCAAGTCTTCATCTCGTTTTCAAAAATTTGCTCCTCCAATTCATAAAATCCTTCACCAGCCTCTGCCACCACTCGCCTTCACCAACCCTGCCACCACTCGCCTTCACCAGCCCTGCCACCACCCGCCCTTCCACCAGCCAGACCCCAATCGCCTCCCCATCCGCCAGTACACCCTCCTCGTACCGCCCCTGCCCAGCGCACCCACGCCCAGCCTGACCCATCCGCCTAGACCACTCTCCTCCTACCGCCCCTTCCAGTGCCTGCTATCCACGGCCAGCCACCCATTCGCCACCCAGTTCCACCCACCTACCCCGTCCGCCCTGCCTTCCGCCTGACCCAGTACGACCCACCTACCCCGTCCGCCCTGCCTTCCGCCTGACCCAGCTCCACCCAACTACCCAGTCCACCTGCCAACCTCCGCTCTACCCACTGCCGCCCAAGTTGCCACCAGCTGCATCCGCACCACCAGCCGTTCGCCTCCACCTACGTCGTCACCATCCGCTCCACTACCCTCCGCCCTACCCACTGCCAACACATGCCACCGTCCGCGTCCGCCACTGCCTGCCACCTCACTGTCCGCCCACTGGCCACGCCGCGCCACCTCCCAACCAACCCACAGCGTCCCTCGCCTCTACGAAACCCTTCCGCGACCCTGACCGATGCCACCTTGGCCTCAGATCCGATTACCCCTCCCATTTCTGTTCGTATATATATAAAGATATATATAGTTGTTTCAAAAACTGTTCACATATAGTTCATTTTATATGCGTTTCATATATATTCATTTATATATATAGACGTGGACAGCGAATCAGTGCTCACTATTGTTTTGCTGTGTTTTGTCCAGCTGTCGATCCGGAACTATAGGCGATTGTCCCAGCTGGTTGAATCTACTTTGCTCCTGATTTTGTTTGTGTTCGCTTTTGTGTCGTGCTTGTTAGTGCCGCTTATCTATTTGTCTTCGTGCTTCGTCGTCGAATCTCTAACCACGCAAGGTGATTATTTCATTCACGACTCAATCTATTATGCTATGATAATCAAGTGATAGATGTTGTTAATGTTAATTTGGATGTTAGAATGGTTGATGTTAAAAATTTTCACATAAACTGTTAATTGCTATACAAGTTGAAATTGAATAATTGTTAGAGTTTAAAATTGCTAAATTGATGCCATGAGCTGTTTAAATAGATTTAACGTGTTATATTGTGATTTGATGTTAGTTGATGGTAAATAGTTGTGACACTAAATTTGTTATGGAATGTTGAAATTGGTTGTTAATATAAGTGATAATAAATATGAAATTGAAATTGATATAGGATAGTTAAAAATTTAAAATGGACTATATAGGTTGAACTTGATCCCTTTGAATGTTAAATAAATCAACACGTAGAAATAGTGTTAACTACACTTTGAACCATTTAATGTATGATTGATGTAGAAATTTGATAATAGACACCAAGTGAAAAACCATAATGAAATGATAGTGTGGATTCTAGGAATAATTTTATTAATTTGCATAAATGACAAATGTAAATTAATACGGTTATTTCGGGATTATTAAATAAATTGTTGAATTGTTATGTATGGTTTCTCTTGATTGTTTATTTACTTTGACATCATCCCAGTTATCACACTGCAAGTTCCCTTTGCTATGCTTTGTTTTATTTAATGATATTGGGTTGAAATGATAAATACCCAATTGAACAACTTTGGCCTAGGATAGATAATTAAAAATAAGAAACCCGATTGGTCAACAAAAATCATTTTGGAATTGAAATCTATTTGAAGTTAAGGAATGAACTTAACAATTTGTTGGAAATTAAGTAACGAAATTAATGGATTTAATTGTAATAAATTAATGGATTTAATTGTAATAAATTAATGGATTTAATTGTGATAAATTAATGGATTTAATTGTAATAAATTAATGGATTTAATTATAATAAATTAATGGATTTAATTGAAATAAATTAATGGAGCTAATTGAAATAAATTAATGGATTTAATTGAAACGGATTAATAAATCTATGTAATTGAATAAAACGAATTGACACATTTAATTGAAATGAGATTTAGAAACAAGTAAGTTTTAAAATTTAATAATTTGAAATTTATTAGATTTGAGATTTAGATTTAAACTCGGTTAAATTTAATAGATTTGGAATTTGTTATAAAATTTAATTTGAGATTAAGAAACAAATTGACTTAAGGGGAATACAAAACCCACTAAAGTTTAAGGATTTGATTTAGCTATTGAAATTGATTAAATCGAATTTCTGATAAAATTTAATGTAACAATGAATGTGAATATAAATTGAAATGAATAGAATTTGATTTAATGATTTGAACCAAATTGACCAGTAAATTGAATCCATGGTTTATGAATTAAATTTAGTAAGTGAAATTTAGATCTTGTTAGTTTGAACTTGAATACTTAAGTATTGTTAACTCAAGGGCTTGAACTAAAACTTCATTTGGAAATATGATTTTTAAATATTTGAAAAAAATCGAATTGTGAAATGTCAAATTTTGAAAGTCAAATTTGCAACTTGACTTTTGGACTTTGATTTGTTTAAACTTTAATATTAAATGACCATCGGGTAATTAATGCGTAGTTATTAAAGAGACCGGGATCGGATATGGACATACTCTCTGTCGATACCGAAAACCACTTTAATAACTAATATACGTGGAGTGTTGATCCAAAACGAAGTGGATGGTTTTGGTGAACGCGTTGACTGAAGAAAGAGAACGATTTTGGATGACCCCTGATATGACTAAAACAGGAGCCGCGCCGGGCCATTGAGGATCGCCATCTCTAGTGGACACACTTCTTCGATACCTTATCTATTACTTATGTGATTCGATTTGGGTGCACCCCTTGATTTGGGAGTGTTGTTTCACGGTGTTGGGATAGTAGCTGCTATGCCCAACATCAGTCCGGATCAGGCAACTACTAGTATCCTAGTTGGTATCGCCTCATGTACCTTGTCATACTGATTATCCTATTCGCGACCACTACGATTTGTTTTGTGTTATACCTATGGGGTACCCTCTGATAAACACTAGTTTACAGTGGGGTTTACGGTGCTGTATAGACTATGGCATTATAAAATGTGTTAAGGGGGATTATGGTAACGCCTTAACACTATTTTGATATCATATTTTACTGATTAGACATTACCTATTTAGCGTATTCTATTGTATATATAGATAGTTTATCGGATCCTTAAAGATGTTTATTACATTCATCTTTGAGTTATGGACTTTATTATTTGCACCTGATTATCCTGTATAAGATTTTGAGTCCTGACTCGAGTGTTTCTTTTGTATATGCTCGGGTCAGTCTGAAGCTATCCAGTTGCTGATCAAGGTTGGTTGAAGATGCTGAAGACTTAGCATTTATCTTTATCCGTTTATTTCATTTCCAGTATTTGATGTACTTGTGTATTGAACATCTTGTATTTCATCTCAGTCACTTTATGTTGAGATATTGTTGTATTTCCTGTAGTAGCTTCATGAACTACTATTATGATGATGTATTTTCCGCTGCATTATTTTGTGACTGTTCTGTGTCTGTGATATTGTATTGATACTTATTTACATTTATGTATTTATAATCCCCTAATGATTCGTGTTTTGTATTATTTAAGTTGACATGTGTGGATTATTGTCAATTTAAATGGTCCAAATATACGGGTTGTTACATTAATTAATCAACTTAAACACCAATTAAGTAAATGGTTAATTAAGTTTAAATCTCGTTAATAAATAATTAATCAACTTTAAATTACCATTTATTAAAGTAATTAATAAAGGTAAACCTTGTTGAATAAGAAAATTAATTAACCTTAAATACCTTAATATAATTAACGTATAAACATCATTAATTATAAAATTAATTAACTAAGACAAATCATTAATTTAAAAGATAATTAGCTAAACCTTTATTGTTTAAATTAATAATTAAATTAAACATTATTAATTAAAATAATAATTAACCTTAAAACATTATTAATTATATAATAATTAACCTAAACCCTTGATAATTAACTTAAACCGTTTTAATTAAATAAATAATTAACTTAAACCATTTTTAATTAATAAATAATTAACTTAAACCCTATTAATTTAAATAAACTTTAATAACATTAATGAAATTTTCAATTTATCATTAACAATTAATCTAACAATTTACTTTAAATTTTATAAATCTAAATTGATTTCAAATTCATAACTTATCCAATTTGGAAACATGCTCGGCAAATCTAAATGATACTTAAACAAGCTACCCTCATATTTGATATCGACATCCAAGTCATAACATGGTATTTTACATAAAAACAAATATGTAAATAAAAACCATAATCAACAATCGATGGATAGCAACTTAATATAATTCAAGTGGCATATAAATAAATGTCCAAATCAACAGAATAGCAGAATAGTGATTTATTCTGCTAAATAAATGTCTAGTATAATCTATTTAGTTTAAATATAGCAGAATGGTATTTTATTCTGCTAATAGGATGTCAAGGATTAATTATAGTTACTAAACAACGTAATTAATCACACCCAGTATTTATTTACCATTAAATTTCATTACAACATACGGGTCAAGTGATTACATAAATATGTTTAATAAGTTAATACGATTCCAATCCCGGAAACCGCGTGTGAAACGGGTTCTGAACGAAGGAGTTATGGTTTTATAAGTTTTCAAGTTTTAAAAGCTTTATATTTATTTAAATCAACACACACCCCTCCTAGGCCCAGGACCCAAACTAACCAACAACCCACACATGCAAGCTTCTTCTTCCAGGTCACAACTATGCTTCAAAACACATCTCCAGGTAAACCAAAAACCGAACAACCCAAATGTGCACATATGTGCACCCGTGCATGTCCACACTTACCCACGGCCATCCGTCGCCTCGACAACCACCCCCGCAGATGTGGCTTGACTCCCCAGGCCCGCCACCACATTCCCATAACCACCGTTGCTCAAGTTTGCACCAAGGCGAGAACATCATCTAGGAACCGAACCAATGTCGCAATACTAAAATCACCATCGCCGTTACCTCCTTCACTTTCAACCACGACCACCACCACTATCTGCTTCCCCATAGGCGCTCACGCCTCCAAACCCACCAGCGACGAATTCAACGACCCTATCACATCCTTGCAACGCGATCACTCAAACCCAAACAAAACAGTGATCAAAACCCTAGTCTAAGCTATATTTGACAATCTAAGCCACGATAGCCCATACCTCCAACACGAAAAAGGTCCACTATCACTCAAGCTTTGTCTCAGTACCCTCCGTCGAAGCCCTCAACCACCGATTCGTCGAAATTTCGTTTTTAACCCAAAAATGATCAATAAACAAATTCTACCAAACTGCAACTCTAAAAATCACTGTTTGAACTACTTACTGTAATTTCACAATATTCACAAAATACTCAACTACAAATTCAACAACTATTTTTAAAATAAACTATGGACCAAAATAAACGATTTTGTAGTCTACAACAATTGAAAGTTCAAAACGATTTGAGCGATCTTGATTTTAGAAGGTGAAGAGGTGATGAAAGTTAGAAACAAAGAGAACATATATCATGTTACAGCAAACTATTTTTGCCTATTTCCATCCAAATCTAACCAAAATATGATTTTTAACATGATTTCTCAAACATTATTTCAAATCAAACAATATTACTAAACAAGATAAACAACATTCAAATATTTTAAACAAGGTGTAGAAAATCTCAATTTTATTTTTCCATGCTTCTTGAAATGCTAACCAAATCTTTAAGCTTTGATCTTGAGATAAGCAACCTTGCTTTTGCCTTAAAAATGGGATTTTTATTTTATGATTTAAAAAGAAAAGGAGATGGAAATGGAGTTAAGGAAGAGGAAGGAGGATGGAAAACAAATAGAAAGTGAAAAACAAGATTACTTTTAAAAAATGAGATGCGAGTGCAAAGACCGAAATACCCCTTAATCATATTTTTCAAATCAAACTTCATTTCTAAGTCTCCAAGGGACAAGTATATGCATGTATATTGAATAATAGGTGTTTTCATCTACTAAGTCCATTTTTACACTTAAGAAATCAAATCACTTCACATCTTTCCATGATAACTTATTTTAAATATATTTCACATTTAAATACTAAGTATTTTAATATTATGCTTAGACAAAGGTGTTTTACAATTTAAATGTTGTTTTAAACAAAATCAAAATATTACAACTTAAAACAATCTTTTATTCGATAAAAAGCTGAAAATCCGAAAATTGTGTTTCGGTCACATTTCAGTTTTCCGTCGAACTATTGATTTATGTAAACAAAATTTAAAAATAAATCTTCTATTATCGGTTATAATTTAAAAGAGGGTTATTTAATTAATAAAACCCATTAACTAAATATTTAAATTGAATTAAATATTCACAAATTAAAATGAAAAATTCTGGGTCGTTACATTCTTTCTCCCTTAAAAGACTTTTGTTCTCGAAATTTCACCACTTGAATACCCAATATTATTCATATGACCGCATAATGTCCATAAACCATCCATACGCAAAATCTGATTCGATCTCTACTCGAATACATAACTTCACTTCTAAACTAGTATCACTCACTCGATTCCTTAGTGCGAACTCCGATCAGGCGCCTTGCTCAAGAACCTCCGTTCTCTTTGCATAGTCATATACTATGATGGAAAACTTTGGTTCCATATCAAGAACCCTCACCATGTCTTCGCCGTCAAAATCGAGTGATACATCCTTATTTGGAATGGTGTGAAACACGCCAAAGTCGTGTACTTGAATCTTGGATCAAAAACTAGGTGAAAAAAATGATCTACGTACAACTTAAGTTCTTATTTTTATATTGGTTCTCACTTACACCAATTTCTTTTTATTTCCAAAATTATTTATGAAGATATTTCATAAGACTTAACTTGAGTTTATTAACATTTTATAACTCGAGCTCATACTCATAAAATACTCTTTTAACAAACGAAAACTATCAAACAACATACCATAATAAGATGCACAACCAACCTACCCTAATTCATAGGTTACATGAGTCCATATAATAACTTAACCAATAACATAAGAACTAAACACCCGGGTTTTATTTCAATTCAATTTGAATAATAAATTCATAAATATATATATATATATATATATTCTTATACTTTCAGTATATCAAATCATACCTTTGGGCTTATAAGTCGAGGTTTTGTTTTACCAAAACACTTGAAACTTAACTATTGTGATAGCATTCCCCCACTTATAAGCTCGAAAATCAATACCGATGATGCTGCAGTCATCACCGGAATTATTTTTCAATGACAATAGTGATTTCAGCACTTTATATTCTTTTAAAATCCTTCTAAAATATTTATAATCGTAAATACTATCAAATAATACCATTATTATTTTCTCAAAACTTTGGAAACCATTTTTCAAAGCACTAGGATTTAAATTCTCAAATTCTTAGTTAAATCCATTTTAATTTACAACCCATATTTATAAAATTTCATTTCACAAATGTATATCCTTGTTTACTATAATAAACAACTCTTATTCAAATTAAATTTTAACCTAGTATTAACATCAAACGACTTGTAGTCAAATCGTGAAACTGAATTCACAAGGTGTTCATATCTAATCTTAAAATTAAAATCAACCAAATAATGCTCATAGCTTAACTAAGCACAGCAAACAAACAAATGATGATAAATAAATATCAACCTTTCCTAACAAAAAATCACAACACAGAAATAACTATAATATCATTTGAAAATTATTCATTTATATATAAAATATAATCCTAGGTAAACTTATTTCATTTACCAATTTTCAAAACAATACTGTGTCGATTTTCCTGGTTTAAGTGTTTAGAAACCCCTATCGACACCGTGGTGTCTCACGTCTCGATCAGAATTCATAAACCACACAACCGATAAACCAACACAATATAAAACACTTTTATAGCACTAAAAATACGCTCTCGCATATATATACTACACTCAAACTCATCCTAGGGTCTCACTTACCCTATCTCAAATAAGTCAACCCCACCAAAGCCTAGGTGTTCGCTCAACCTGAGCTTTGATACCATGTTGTAACAACCCATCTTTATGAACCTCAGAAGTCAACACTAATACATCCACGATATTCACGTATCGAGCATCCGAGAACCAGAAATACAGATAATTGGGAAAAAGAAAAGATAAAGAAGAATAGAATCTCACAACGGAACGAAATAATCTATAATATAAAAATGATATTTACACAAGAGAAAAGTCGTATACACACAATCACAGTACTAACCTATAATCGGCTTGGACAGTTATACGAGAGATACGTCTTTGGACATCCAGCTCATCTCCTAAGCTCTAAAGCATCCAAAGGTAAATCTGGAAAATATGCTCGGCCTGACCCGAGCATTAACCAGCCTGAGAAACACAATCATATGGGTTATTAATGTTATGAAAACCTTTGAAAACAAAGGTATCTTGTAAGACCATGCCGCACATAAACATGGATGAGTTTTTACCTTACGATAACCAAACCATTTTTATAGAAAATCAATGATATTATAATAGTGTCTAGGGTTTATGTGACGCCCCACCTCTATACCCACGCTAGCCAAGGACACTACGGGGTAATGCCGTCAACTAGCACGGAGAATAAGGCTGTTGAGGAGCGACCCTCTGTGTAATTGCTTTGTGCGAGTACCGATATGCCAGATTAAAAATATAACTTTTCATCTCAAGAGGAAATCCGACATACAGATACAAACTCAAAACTACTACACAGTGGCTATATGGACCTCGGAAACAAATATAGAAATAAGCATAACATAAATCAGTCACAGGCAATTCATATCACAAAGGCGGAAATAGATATGAATTTAACACATGAAAGTGTACATCAGAGTAGTGGTCAAATAAGATCCACAATAACACGAAAGAATAGATACAAGTGCTAGCCAAAAGAATATGTATACATCAAGGGGTCTAATCTCAAATGTATACAACAAAAACTACTAAACTAGAGTAGTTAGCCAAAAGTCAGATGATGGTTCCAGATAGGAAGTCATGAAGAAGCACCTGTAAAATCTCAGTCTGACCCGAGTATTATTTAAGAAGAAAATAATAAACGGATCAGTCTAGCTATAATTATCAGATAAAATGAGATAAGAAGAGATATGATAATAAAACATATGATAACAAAAAGATGTCATACTATGATAAGTATACATTAGAAAATCAACTAAAGGCATACAAAATCTCAAGAATCTCATAGCATCAAAAAGAATATCATATTCTTTATTTAATTCACCAAGCCACAATAAATGACATACATATCAATGTCAACTGAAAAAGGTGGTGAAACATAAATTCCAGAAATCACCACACGAAATCCAGAAATCATAAAAAGGGGGAAGGCCTATGAGCCGAATGCTCCACGAATGGTCCGAAGACCTATGAGCCGAATGCTCCACGAATGGTCCGAAGACCTATGAGCCACGAATGGTCCGAAGACCTATGAGCCGAATGCTCCACGAATGGTCCGAAGACCTATGAGCCGAATGCTCCACGAATGGTCCGAAGACCTATGAGCCGAATGCTCCATGAATGGTCCGAAGATCTTTGACACACGGACAAAGAGACATCGCACATTGCTAGTCTAAACCATAAAATGATCATCGATCATCAAGAAGTGTCGATTACACTAAGCTAGTAAATATAAGAGTTTAGCTTCATGTCCCATAACCACTTGCTTAACTCAAATATTTACGAACAGATTGTAGATCTGCACTAGAAAATTGTCACAAGAGTTTCAATATGTGTGAATCGAAATCACACCAATGAGGTATAGACTAACCTTGAAGATAAAGAGATATGTGTGAATCGAAATCACACAAATGGTGTCTAGTCTAACCTCGCAAACAAAGAGACATCGCTCAATCGCTAGTCTAAATCACAAGAAAGATCATCATGATCATAAGGAATGTCAATTACACTAAGCTAGTAAATATAAGAGTTTAGCTTCATGTCCCATAACCACTAGCTTAACTTAAATATTTACGAACAAACTGTAGATCTCCACTAGGAAATTGTCACAAGAGTTTCAATCGAACAAGTCCATAAATTAACCGACGAAGTAAACGCAAGCGTTTCATACCACTTGTTTTGCTAAGCCGTTTAATTATATTTTCTCATACGAATGAGGTAAAGGTTTGTATATACTAATAGATTGGAAAAATGGTTTTATAAACGAGCTTTGTAATTAAAATAGAGTTGAAAATGTTTTGATGAAAGAGTTTTGATATTTACTACTAGTATTGAAACCTTTATATTTTTAAAGTGACAAGTCACAAAACGATTGTTGAAACGAATTGAATCACATAAATTCACGTTCGAAGACGTGAGAAAAGTCCAAAGAAATCAATCCCAAAACCATCATAGTAGAAATTCTGTTGATTGTTTTTCGGATAAGATCCCCTACGAAAGGGAGAAAATGGTACGACCTTTTGAAGACAAGTTACAAAATGATTGTAGAAACAATCAATCATCAAAATTCACATTCGAAGACGTGAATCAAATCCAATTAAACCGATAAAGAATTAATCGAAATGGATATTCAAAAATCCCGAAAAAGGAGTCATCAAAGTCATAATAAATGATAACAACCACTAAGAACCAACATGAATCGATAAAATTCGGAAAACCAATCAAAATGAGCTGAAATAGGCAAAACAGGAAAACAGGAGCAGGTCAGTCGACTGAAATCCCTGTTCAGTCGACTGAACAGGGTCAAGAAAATTCCGGGCTTCAGCTCAGTCGACTGAACAGAGAATTCAGTCGACTGAATTTCCTATCCTATGACAATTTAAGTGCAAACACTCACAACTTGCAACCGGACGAGCAACGGCGCTAAGGGTTTACGCCAATCGACTACCTGGCCATATAAGCTCTTCGATTTATCACCAAAAACATGATCCAACATCAAGCTATGATTTTTAGAGTTTTAGACTTCCAAAACACCAAAAATTGCAATGCTCACAAAACCCATACGAATCAAAAGCAATTGCACATGGATAATTGTTAGGAATTCATAACAAGAAATCAAGGATAGTTATAGACATAGATGTGAGATAAAAATCTCACCTTTTCACAAAAACAATGAAGAAGGAGCTTGAAAGCAAAGGAAGAATCAACCCCTCTTCAACACAACCCAAATGAGCTTGAATCTATGCTCAAAAGAGAAACATTTCCTAAATTAGGTTTAGGGAATTTTTTGAAATTGAAAGGAGAACGGGTTGGAGAAGATGAAGAGGAGGCTTACCAATAGCTTCTCTTTGAATTTGGAGCAAGAACTTGAATTTGCAATGGAACTAGGGCTTAGGAATTTCCTAATTCTTTTTCTCTTCCCCCATTTTTGATGAAGCTTGAGACTTAGGAAATGAAAGTGAAGTAATGAAGAGGAGAGGGGGTGGAGTAAAGATATAACCAGATTTGGGCAAGTGGGCTGAACCCAACCCAAAGTCCAAAGTGAAAAAGTAGCAAAAATCTACTAACTCCAAACATATCGAAGCTTATACTCAAAAAGGTCGCAAACGACATTTTGAACTCAATGGAAGTGGTCTCGAGTCCTAATTCGACTGTTTGCAAAAAGTAGCTTTTCGGACTAAAATCCGACTAACGATTAAATATTTAAATAAAATATTTAAATATAAAATCGATAAATATACGGGTTGTTACAGTTTAAAATAAATATTGAATATAGCTGAAATTATTACATTAGTTAAATTCCAGCATAATAGGTATACAACTGAGTTCGTAAAGACATATATTGGAAAATGGATTCCATACAGTGACAAGGCACCGGGTTACCACCTACCATAATACACCTCTAGAAAATGTACCGATGGCCTCGCCTAGACCCCCTGCCAACAAGAACCGACCTACCCCTTACCGGATAGTATCGAATATATCATCACCTCGGTTGCTTTGCACCCTTTTCCCAAGAGCTTTCATGCACAACCAAATCCATAAATATGTATATATATTTAGAAGGGTGATTACGAAAGGTATGCTTCCTAAGACAGTTTTTACTACTGCTGAGGAGAAATGGAAGAACACGTTAGTTGTTTATATTTTGAGTAGGCGTCCTATTTACAATAACTTCAAAAGTTTTGTTGACAAGATCTAGAAACCAAATGGAACATATGACTTGTTCTATAAGAAGAATGGATTTATTTTTGTCAAATTTTATAATACAGATGACTATAGTAAAATAATATGATCAGGCCCTTACACTATAGGTTCCAGAATTCTGATCATCAAAAAATGGAAACCCGGGATTGCACTTACGAAGGATTCCATTTCTACTATTCCTATACGAGCACGGTTTATGGATTTGAAACTTGAGTATTGGAATAATGAAAGGATTAGTAGAATAGCTATTGTTCTTGGCAAACCAATTCGGATGGATTCAAATACAGCAATGGAAAATAGACTTAACTATGCGCGTGTTTTAATTGAAGTTGATGTACAATTTACTTATCCATAGACATTGCAGATGGAGATATATAATGGCGATAAGGATGTTATTCAGATTGAATATGAACAAAAAATCTTGCCTTGCTCAATTTGCCAGGTTTTCGGCCATAACGAGTCAAATTATACCAAAGTAATTTCGCAAGAATGGTGTCCTAAAGAACAAACTACATCCGATACTACGACAGTTCCATCGGAAGGAAAAAGCAGTTCAACATCACAATAAGTAAATACAGTTATTACATCTTCAAACTTATAGAGTTCCAATGTTTTAAATACAAGTGCAATTCCTCAAAATGACAATGCAAACATACCTACCCATAACTCTTTTTCAGCACTCAGTGACATTCCTGAACAACCAGCTAACAAGCCATGTGCCACCAATCCAACTTCGACAGACCTAGCACACGCACCAAGCCACGCTTCTCCGACCACTCATTCTACAGCTGACCTTATGGATCACCCTGTACATCTGGTAAATAAACACAATAGCAGTCATGTAACGATAACGAATTTTGCCCGCTCGAAAATCAACATCCATACTTTACATCGTATTCGATTGCCGTAGATTCGACCGTTCAAATCCGAGTCGCCGGAGCTTATAACAACATTAAGTAAACAACACAGCGAAAATAAAAGAATAATACATTGATATACAATATCTGATACAACAGAGTGATACAATGAATATCAATATACATCAGAGATATGATACAACAAATAGCAGCGGAAAAGAAAAGATAACAATAGCAGCGGAACAATATCAATAGAAATGATAACTCCAAAATGATCTTCAGACAAGAATGAATCCACAACTTCAAGATAAGCAACTCCGATGAATGCACTAGCTCCAGATAATCTACTAAACCTGAATATCTGAAAAGAAACCCAACTCTAGACTGCTCGTGTGGAAGATTATGAGCACCTAGAGTTTAGGAAGGGAACAATAAACTCCGGATCAGTCATGGGACTGGTGTGAGCAACAAAAACAGTTTATCTTTAAAAACAAATAGCAGAGAATTTTAAAGTCAATTCGCAATGCTTTTGGAAAATGAAACTACCATAAGACCTCCCACCACACACACAATGCAAACGCAGAATTGGAGGAGATTTCTTCTTATGATAGTCAAAGATGCTTACTACGCAAAATCAAATCATTTTTGATATTATTATTAGTGCATAGTGTAGAAATTTTTTCGAAAGTAGAATATAAATCTTAGCCAGCATAGACATTTCGCACTTATGCCTACTATAGCTACCATGTTCAATAGCAGGTTACCACCACATTCCATGGCAGGTAATACAACTAAAACCGTACAGGGCTCGTATTGTTTTGTTTGGATTTCCAACAAATGGTCAGGCTAAGGAACTTCCTATTCCACGAAAGAAACGCCTCTGGCGGGACGTTCCGAGAACCAACTGTTCTCTGCCAAACAAGGCCGGCAACCCCTTTTCCCAAGGGATAAAAGAAACCTCAGATATGCCACCCCCGGTCCTTTGGGACCTTTAACCGAGGCGCCTCGAAACCAACATCACACGTCATAAATAAAGTGTGTCCACATGAGTAAGTATCTGGGCTCCATACCATGATACTACCCTTTTCCAGAAGGAATGGTCATACCCTAGGGGAGCTACCCCTGAAAACCTTGCCGCACAATTCCTGTTTCGACCATTACCGGGTTGTGAGGCTCGACGAAGTCTCGTCCACAAAGCTACGCTTTTTCAAAAAGCCACGCTTTGGGTCAACAGATGATCAACCTATGATCACAAAGATAAATGATCAAACAAATGATCATATCACAAATGATCAAACACTGATCATCACACAGCAACACTCAGCATGTCACATTACCAAATTGGGATATATCGCTGATAACTTCAACTACATAACCTCTGAGCTCGTACGTCTCAGAGAAGGGTGTTAAGCTAAGAGAATAAATTCTCCGCCACCAACAGAAATGTATTTGAAAGAAATCAGCTTTATATCTCAAAGTGTAATGTCAGACATGTAACCATACAAGTCTGTTCCGGGTTCGAACAGAACCGAAGGCACTTCTTACGAAGCCCTTGCAATTCCGGGTATTCACGATCCCGTCCGGACTTCCCATCACAAAGGGTGATAAAATCTCTATATCGGGGCCATTCGATGCAGAGACATTCGACGAGTTGTCCTTTCGTTTTCGCAAATATCCGGTCTTCACCACCGGTCTTCAAATGCGATCCATATACGACGTATCACTATTCGGAATGGGTTATATGACACAAAGGTCCTCTCCCGGCTAAACCGAATAACGAGCGCAATCTTTAAAAACATATGGATATTGGGATTTCAATTAAGTCACAACTTATTACCCAAAACTTTTCATCAAATGGTTTAAACAAATTACCATTTTTAAATCTTTAAACCAAAAAGATTCATTTTAACAACCTTAAATGGTTTAACAATTTTCCACATTTTATCTTTTAAACAAAAGATTCATTCACAGATTTTCCAAATCGATTTCTATTTCAATTTAACTCGTTAAATCTTTAAATCAAAGATTTAACTTATAGCTCTCAAAACTCGTTCCCAAAGATTCATTCATAGCCTTTCAAAACAATTTTATTTCAAGTTAGATTAACTCGTTCGGTCTTTGAATCAAAGACTCATTTCATAAATTTCAAAACATTTCAATTCTATTTCAAACTTGAAACCGTTCAACACAATTTGGAAATCCTTTCTTATGTGAAAGCTTTTACTATCTGAAAACAAATAGTTCCGTTTCGGAAAATCCAGTTATATTTACACGAGTCAAAACCCTTGAATTAATTTCAAATTCCCAAACCAATACTTTAAAATAGTTTAACCCATATATAACTTGTACAACATCTTTAATCCCTAGTTTCAAATCATAGAATTCAATTTCAAACTTGAATTCAAATTTAAATCAAATTATTTAAATTTCAAAACTCGATTAAGTTATTCAAAATAATTTTTATCTTTGAAATCCCATTTCGAAAGCTTTTCATTTTAAACCCGAATTTCAAATTTCAAAATCAATTGAAATTAAAATTTCAATTTCAAAAACATCAAATTTAAATTATCTGTGACTTAACCGATTTCCACGTGAAATCCATATTTGTGTGTGTATGGTGTGGTCCGGGGGTTTCACACAATAGTGCAACACAATGAATCATCACAGATCAAAATACAGAAATATAGTTGATAAACGATATAAACTATATCGCTCATCTTCATTCACAGATCACGGATATATAAATCACAGATAGGTAAATTACATCACAAATAATTTATCACAGATCACAACATAAATCAAGGTGTATAACAAAGCATCATATATCAGGGATATCAAACAAATTCACTCATCCAATAAAATTCAAACATTCATAGGTAAGGTCAGTTAATTGTCTGATTATAATTAATTTATACCAGGTTAATTACTTATGAATAAACTATAAATCTTGGTTAATTAATCATTAATTAATTATAAACTATTTTAATAAATTAACATTTAATCATTTATTAATTAACCTTTAATTATCAAATTTATTAACATTTCCTTATAATTCATCACTCTTAAATTATTCAATAATTAACCTTTAATTATTAAATTAACATTTAATTAATTATTAATTAACCTTTAATTATAAATTAATCCAAATTATTTATTGATACATTAAATAAATCATTCGTTAATTACTTTTCTAAAGAAATTACTTGCATAAATCATTATTCCTTAAAATTGATTAATACTCATAAATCAACCCAATCGTAATTAATCATTTTAATTAACTTAAAAATTTATGGATTACAGATCAATAAGTTAAAGATAACTTATTCTTATTAATGATTTTATCTATTACTTTCTTATATTTGAAACATTTATCTCAAATTTACTTTTAAAACTTCATGTTAAAGTAATATTAATCATCTGAAAGAAATTCAAAAGAGTTTAAACTCAATTATTTAAATTCAAATCATTTTATAGAATATACTTAAACATTTTAAAGTTTAAATAGAGACATGTTTGAAAACCTGTACAACATCTTATACCCGAGCCCCTTCATGATTTCCCCGAGCTAATCCCTCACCAACTCGAGCTCTACTTCGAGTTTTCCACGTTTCCACCTACTTCGAGTCGAAACCACGTTTTCACGTGCTTGAACCCGAGATTCCACCTTTCTTCCCCAACCATCTCAAAACTACAGATACGTGGAGATAGACGTGCACATGTACACGATATCGGAGCGACTCCGATCAACCCCACATCGCCGAGCAAGTCGACGATCACCCCAAAATCCTTCTCCAGCCACCATAACGCCATCGTCTTCTCGAATTTGAATTCGAGTATAAACTCGAAACCTGGAAACTCCAGACTGCAAACACCCTCAAACCTGGCATCGCCTCGCCTTCACTCCTCCGACCATCAGAAAATCAGAGACTCCGGCCATCACTTCGACCATGTCCAAACTTCAACTTCCCAGAACCCCGTTGAACTCGATGCACCAGGGGAAATCGAACAGACCCAAACTACAACCCAGCCAAAATTAGGTTTACAGATTCCAAAACTCAACCACCAACGCCACCCTGCTCTGATCATCCATCACTTGTTTTTCCTGGCCTCTCCAGTCACTTCTCCACCTCCATGAAGAATTACAGCCACTCCAATCAACTAGATCAATAGATAAAACCCAAAACCCCTTTTCTAGTCAATCCCGAAATGCTAATTCAATCCTAATTTAAAAATTATGATTTAGATCTTAAAAATCATGGTTTAGTTTAGGACTTCAGTTTATATTACGGAATTGTTAAACTAACATATTTGAGTTTTACACATTTTCAGGTCATCCAGTTAGATTTTGGTTTCCAGATAAATTTCTCTTGTATTTTTAGTTAAGTAAATTTTAAACCTAAATCTTAAAGTTAAACAAACAAGTCTTGTTTAAATTCTAGATACTAACAGCAATCAGATCAAAATGAATTGGATTCTTTTGTTTAGAAGCTAAGTTTAAACTAAGGACAGGCAGAACAAATTTAACAACATCAATCCATCTATCCACCCATATATACACAGGCATTCTCAAATATATAGACACATACTTTATACTTCATCTCAGATAAACTAGCATGCAACCATAAAGGAATATACTTAGGAATTTTAGAAGAGAAGTTACTCACAATCATCAAGATATTAAACAGTTAAGCTTCGAAAAAATAGGAGTTGCTCACCTGACATTGAAAAACAGAGGGCTTGCTTTTTGAAAACTGGAAAGTCTTGCAAACTGAAATTTGAAACCTTGAATACTTCTGATGTTTTGATTCCAGAGATCAAATGTCTTGCTTAAGTCTTAAAACTGGAAGCTTTAAAAACTGGCACTTGATTCCAGGCTTTTGAAAAAGATTTGAAGATGAAACTTTGAAATGCTTTGATTAATTTCAAGCTTTGCATTTGAGATAGCCTTGCTCAGGCTTTTGAAAAAGGTTTTACTTTGTATTGTTTAAAGGAATCGAAATGAAGAGGGAACTTGATATAAAGGAAACAATGTAGAGGCTAAGTTATATTTGTACAAAAGAAATAATCTCAGCTGGTACAAGCATTAATATATTTAGATCAGAGATTTTTTTTCTTCTGGGTATGCAGCTGAAATGGAGACATTGGGTACAAGTCATTTATTAGCAATGTCATACATATCTTCCTTATTCCTATTCGCATGTACCTATATGTTATTTTGCCTCTTTTCTTGCCTGCAAAACTGGATGCTAAAGTACAAATATTTCTTTACTTTACTTTATAATCTTATATGTATTTTACTTCCCTAACCTGCCCATCTAAATTCTGCTATAACACGTATATTTATTTTACTTTGTTTTAGACTTGCTTCTTGCCTCTCCATACTTCACCTACAAGATTCTTATTATTTATTTTATACTTGTGTCAGTGTATATACTTGAAAATATATATTTTCAAACCATTTATATTTTAAGATTTTTAAATTAAATGTATATATATACATATACCAATTTACTCATATCTATTCCATATACATTCATATATACAATATTATTAAATTTAAATGATGTATATCAAATTTATTACGATTCGGGGAAACTCGCTTCACTTCATCAATTAATTTCACAAACTTTATTCAAAAATACAATTAATTATTAATTTAAATATATAGAAAATTTGGGGTCGTTACAAGTCATATAGCCACAGAAAATTTTATACGAAATATTGCTAACCAAATTCAAGAAATTGGCAGTTCATCTATCTCTACTATTAATGTCTCCCTCATGGTAATGAAGAATCCTACATATGCTCAAAAGCATATGACAGACGCAAATCCCACAACAGCATGCAAAGCTTCTCCTAAAAGAACAACAAGGAGCACTTCGACGGGTAAAAGAATATCATGACATGGAATATTAGAGGTATGAATACCGATGAGTAAGCCAGGTATTCACACTTCAAAAATCTCACAAGCTTACTCTTATAAGATTAGTTGAGACTAAATTATCTACTATAAGTATAAACAAATTACAGTTGAAACTACCCAAATGGAATATTATTCACAACAATGATGAAGGCAGTAAAGGGTGAATTGTGATTATACTGGATACAACTATCTGGGAACAAATTATATTCAGCAAATCTCAGCAACACATTACCCTACTGTATCAAATAAAGGAGGATTACAATGCTACTGCACATGTATATATGCCAGTAACTCGTTTTTCGAACGCCAAAAGTTATGGGATTCACTTCACCTCGACTCTTTTTTTATAGGATCTCCTTGGCTAGTAATGGGGGATTTTAATAATGCTCTTAACCCGAAGGACAAAAAGGGAGGATTGCCAATCCCTTTCTCCTACTTAAATACATTTAAAAATTGTTTATTTAACTGTCGTTTGGTTGAATCTAATTTACAGGGCTGTAAGTTCACATGGCGCCGCAGAGGGATTGCAACAAACATAGACAAAGTTCTTGTTAATTATGATTTCATGTCTATGTTTCCACAATTCGGCACCATTGCCCTACCCTCTTCTATTAGCGATCATACCCCCTCCTAATATTTTTTAGCCCGCAACATAAGCACCAAAAACGAGCTCCCTTCCGTTATATAAATAATTGGTGCTATTGGGAAGGATATGATCAGTGCATTGCTAATGGGATTTCAGTGGATACGTAGGGTTCTCACGCTTACAGATTGATTTTCAAACTGAAAGCAGTTAAAAACGAATTAAAACCTTGGCATAAGTTAAGAGCTAGGGATAATAATATAGGCAATTTGCACTCTGAATTTTTAACAATGTTCTACCTCGTGGATCAAGACCCGGAAAATTGCGGTGTTTATGATCATATGTGTCAGATTGGTCAGAATTTAAATGATCTACTTATGAAGCAACAGGAGTTTCTTCGGCAACAAAGCAAAGTATTGTGGCTTCAACAGGGTGACAGTAGTACTAAGTATTTCTACGCCAAAATGTTAATGCGACGGCATAGGAATAAAATTCAAGCTCTAATGGATGCGCAAGGACATTACATATATGACTATAACAGTATAAAGACTGAAGCCCAAAATTATTATCAAATGCTTTTTAATGGGTAGTCTATGAATTTTTTTCCCACTATTAGAACAAGAATGCAAATAAATTATATAGGAAGAGAATACTTATCTTCTCCAGTCACACTGGATGAAATTAAAAATACTCTTTTCTCAATTGATGATGCTAAAGCCAGGGCCCCGATGGTTTCTCATCCAAATTCTATAAACTGCATTGGACAGACCTGCAAGACAGCATATTCAACCCCGTGTCGGAAGTATTTCATACCAGAAAATTTCCAAAGGGAGTTAATCATAATTTTATTACTTTAGTCCCTAAGAATGATAAGCCTCAAACTATTTCAAATTTTCGACCTATTTCTTGTGCTAATGTCTTATACAAAATAGTGTCAAAGACTATTTGTAACTGAATTAAATGGTTTTTTCCTTTCTTAATTGTAGAAAATCAGTCATCTTTTATCCCGGGGAGAAACATTGGTGAAAACGTTTTAATTGCTCATGAACTTATCCAGGATTTCTCTAAGCGAGGTAAACAAAAAATGTGTATTAAAATCGATCTTCAAAAAGCATATGATATGGTTAATCAGGAGTTTGTAATCCATATGCTTTCATCTATGGGCTTTCCTATGCCTCTAGTGGAGCTTATCTATGAATGCATTTCTACGCCTACGTTTTCGATTATGATTGACGGGAGACCGAAGAATTTATTCCTTCCAACAGAGGGCTCCGGCAGGGAGACCCACTGTCCCCCTATATATTTTGCATAGCCATGGAATTTTTTACACTACTAATGGAAGAGGGAATTGTTGATGGACATCTACAGCCTATATCTAATTTTCAACCTGCAATCACACATCTTCTATCTGCCGAAGACGTCATGATTTTTCTATCTGCTACTATAAGCAATGCTACCTATATGAACAATGTTTTTGCTATTATGGAGGAGACTGTGGGCTTAAAGGTAAATCAAATGATATCTCAGGTTTTTTTCAGCATTGGGTCAACTTACAAGTCAGAAATTTCTAGCATTTTAAACATTTCAGAACATGAGTTACCTGTGAAGTACCTTGGTGTTCCTCTGTCAGTGGATTATATTCATTCCATGCACTGTCTACCCCCGCTACATAAAATCAGTAGTAAGTTAGAAGGATGGGATTGCAGTTTATTAACAACAACGGGACGAGCAGAATTAATTCACACTACCATAACCCCCATTGTTATGTACTGACTATTAATTTATAATCTGCCCCAATCAGTGTTGAACAAAATTGACAAGTTATGTGCTAATTTTTTCTGGAAAAAGA
The DNA here is from genome assembly GCA_030737815.1 of Allium fistulosum. NCBI lineage: Eukaryota > Viridiplantae > Streptophyta > Magnoliopsida > Asparagales > Amaryllidaceae > Allium > Allium fistulosum. The sequence continues at coordinate 594,961,165 of CM060905.1, forward strand.
AGCTTCATAAAATTTCGTGGGAGACATTATGTAAACCTAAGATCGAAGGAGAGGTTGGATTACGCAAATTCACAGACCTGAACAAAACTGCTAGAATTAAACTTCTTTGGAATCTACTAACTACTGACTGCTTATGGTCTAGATGGATGAGGATTAAATACATGTCAAAGGCAAATTTTTGGGTCCCCCCCATTGATAATAACTACTCCGGTACAATGAAATCGATTCTGAGACAATGTGACACAGTTGTCTCCATCAAGACTCGGGTTATTATAAATGGGGAAAACATAGATTTATGGTGTCACCTTGGGATAAATCATAAATCTCTTGTTGATCTAATAGGCTGGAATAGAATTCATTTAAGCAACACAGCTAAGAGCAAAGTCAGTCATATTATACAAGATGGACATATTCAACCTCAATTACTATCAGAGACTAGGGAAGTAGCAACTCAAATTAAGCATGTGAATATTTTTTCTGACAAAACCACTGATTACTGGAAAATTTGTGATAATAGAAATTTCGTGTTTTCCAAAGTATGGAATGGCATTAGACTAGCAACGGACATAGATGATAACTTTAAAGTGATATGGCACAGTAAAACAGCCATGAAATTTCGTATACTACATACATGGCTTACATACAGCGTTTACCTATAGCAGATCGACTTTTAAATTAGGGTATTAACACTGAATCAAGGTGCGATCTTTGTAATGATCATATAGAAAATCATCATCACTTATTTTCGAACTGTGATTACAATACTTATATGTGGAATTCTATACTGCTTCAACTCGCAATTCCACCTTTTGCTGCCAATTCATTGCGAGACTATCTATCCAAGCTAAGGCTCCACTTCACAGCAACATCGGTAGTCCATGATTTGGGTTTCATAGCGGCATCCACCCTGATACAGCACAATCTAGTTCGAAAGAGTTCAGCGATGTTTCGAAGAAAAGGCTTGCTCGAAGGAGGTAAGGTTGAAACTTTTGGAGATAGATGTTCGACTACAGCTAACTCGGCGACTTAATCCACGACACACGACATCGTCAGAGAGGGATATTTTACTTCTCTAAGGGATTGAGTTAGAAGATAACGATGATGGCGGCGAATTGAGTTATGATTTGGGGTTTAAGGGTTTTGTATGTACTTTATTGAAGTTAAGGGCTGGACCGGGTTGACTTGAAGGATGCAGAGGTGTTCTTACTTCGGCCAATAATTGTTTTGGGCCCGATCTTTATGTCTTGGTTTTTGTTTATTTATTTATTATTAGTTTGTTTTGATTTGTATTGGTTTATTAGTACCTGTATTGGAGACTGTCTATATAGGGGATGTCGTGCTCTTTTTCCTTACCACAATGGTAAGGTTTTTTAAGGAGGCGAATCCTTCTATTATTGGTTCTAATTCACCATCAATAAAGAACCTTTTTATTTCAAAAAAAAATCTAGAAGTGTGATGACATACCCTAATGGATGCAACCCACTTAGCCCTGCTGCATCTCCCCTGATTTTAGTCATTCCCGGTTGATGAGGCTTCAGGCTACGTTTTACCTTTTATATAACAATCCCACTTGGAAAGCTAACACTTCCCTCCAGGCAACAATGTAGTCCATCAATTATCCAAACAATTTGTTCAGGATATAAACAAACCGAAGCCACTACTTCTACTACATCCATTTTGGAATCACCCTCAAGATTAGTAACAGGAAGCACTTGCACTTCAAAGAGCTTAGCCTTTGATTCCATCATCTTCGAGATGTCTTCCATTTCAAATGATTGAGTTGGTTCGAAGTGTTTTTTTTATAATTTATATTTATCTGATCCTGGTCTCTTTAAACCAACATTCGACAGTTTCTGGTAAACTAAACTCCATTTTTCTAGGAAATAAACATACAAGATAAGAGCGAGGATCACTCTCTAACAGTTTAAGTGAATGGATCTTCTAATCATTTATCCTAGAAGAACATAACGAGTTTATACATACAGTGGTATCATCTAAGATAACTATACTCCATAATTCTTGTGTTTCCTCTAGATATTTCCAGAGTTAAAAACTGGCTAAGATTTGATAGTCGGTTATTTAACTATCAAATAAACACACATCAATCACATATTTAATTTCCCATTGAAACCACTAAGCCTCAATTAATTAAATCTCTTAGATTATTTTTCCAAAATATTCGTATACTTATCTCATAGGTATAAGTATATCCTTAAACCATAGGGTTTCTCTTTTTTTTCAATTCCATTTTAAATGGATCAAAACATAAGGTTTTGAAACATAGTTCATTATGAATCCCAAACAACTAATCCTTCGGTGTTAAGTAGGGAAATGCTTCCCTACCACCAAAATTAAGAAGGACTGCTTATTTATTTGATTAATAACTTGATTAATATACTTGACCAATCAAAGCTTTATAAACCAAATCTTTCTTTTCAAAATCCAAGATCTCGTCCCAAAATATAACTCTTGAACTTAGTTCTTGATTACTAAGTAAAACCACTTTTTATAAAACAAACTCATCAGCTTTAAATCCCTTTTTTACAACAATAATATTATTTAAAGCACATTCTTTAGTTACCTAAATTAACTTAATCACCATAGATTAATTAATTAATTAACTCAAAACACCATCATTAGATTAATTAATCGACTTAAACACCAATTAAGTAAATGTTTAATTAAGTTTAAATCTCCTTAATAAATAATTAATCAACTTTAAATTACCATTTATTAAAGTAATTAATTAAGGTAAACCTTATTGAATAAGAAAATTAATTAACCTTAAATACCTTAAAATAATTAACTTATAAAGATCATTAATTATAAAATTAATTAACTACGACAAATCATTAATTAAAAGGATAATTAGCTAAACCTTTATTGTTTAAATTAATAATTAACTTAAACATTACTAACTAAAATAACAATTAACCTTAAAACATTATTAATTAAATAATAATTAACTTAAACCCTTGATAATCAACTTAAACCATTTTATTAAATAAATAATTAACTTAAACCCTTTTTAATTAACTTAAACCATTTTAATTAAATAAATAATTAACTTAAACACTTTTTAATTAATAAATAATTAACTTAAACCATATTAATTTAAATAAACTTCAATAACATTAATGAAATCTACAATTATTCATTATAAATTAATCTAACAATTTACTTTAAATTTTATAAAACTAAATTGATTTCAATCCATAAGTTATCCGATTTGGAAAGAGGCTCAACAAATCTCTATGATACTTAAACAAGTTACCATCGTACTTGATATCGACATTCAAGTCATAACACAGCAGTCTTACATAACAACAAATATGTAAATAAAAACCATAATTAACAATTGATGGATAGCAACTCAATATAATTCAAGTGGCATATAAATAAATGTCCAAATCCACAGAATAGAGGAATGGTGATTTATTCTGCTAAATAAATGTCCAATATAATCTATTTAGTTTAAATATAGCAGAATGGTGTTTTATGCTGCTAATAGGATGTTAGGGATTAATTATAGTTACTAAACAGCGTAATTAATCACAACCAGTATTTATTTACCTTTAAATTTCACTACAACATATAGTTCAATTGATTGCATTAATATGTTCTATTAATACGATTCCAACTCCGGAAACCGTATGTCAAACGAGTTCTGAACAAAGGAGTTATGGTTTTATAAGTTTTTAAGTTTTAAAAGCTTTATTTTTATTTAAAAAAACACACACCCCTCCTAGGCCCAAGGCCCAAACTAACCAACAGCCCACACATGCAAGCTTCTTCTTCTAGGTCACAACTATGCTTCAAAATAGGGCTGTCAATGGATACCCACAAAATCTGAAATCCGCCTACATCCGCATCCGGAAAGCAGATAAATATCCAATATCCGGAAAAACGGATGCGGATATAAAGACATCCGCATCCGAAAATTATCCGTCCAGTTTTTGTCAAGATTATAGTTCAAATTATGTGTATTTTAGTGCAGTGAAAGAAATTAATTTATTATTTTATTAAGTTAGTAATTTATATTATATGCATTTAATGCTTATTAACTATTCGAAACTATTTATTATCATCATATTTGTTAATTTTTAACACTTTTATAATCAATGGGATTGAAAAATATTTATGTTAAACTAAAATTTTCATCTAATAATTCTAGATTTATCGATCGTTAGCGGATAGGATAATTATCTGATATCCGTCTGTATCCACGGATATGGATATTCGATATTCGATATTCGAAAATGATTTCGGATGCGGATGCGGATATGGAGCTATCCATATCCGAAAGCATCCGTTGACAGGCCTACTTCAAAACACATCTCCAGGTAAACCAAAAACAGGAAAACTCAAATGTGCACACATGTGCACCCATGCACGTGCACGCTTACCTACGGCTATCCATCGTCTTGGTAACCACCCCCGCAGATGCGCCTTACCACGCTTGACTACCCAGGCCTACCACCACTTTCCCATAACCATCGATGCTCGAGTTGGCACTATGGCCGAGAACAACATCGAAGAACCGAACTAATGTCGCGATATTAAAATCACCACTAGCGTCGCTTCCTTTACTTTCAACCTCGGCCGCCACCACCGTCCGCTTTCCCACAGCTGTGGGCATTTCCAAACCCGCCAGTGATGAACTCGAAGGCCCTATCACATCCCTGCAACGCGATCACTCAAACCCAAACAAAACTGTGATCAAAACCCTAGTCTAAGCTATATCCAACAAGCTAGGCCATGATAGCATATACCTCCAACATGGAAATGGTTCGTCATCATCGAAGCTTCGTCTCATTACCCTCCATCGAAGCCCTCAGCCACTAGTTCGTCAGAATTTTTTTAACCCAAAAATGATCAACATATAAATTCTACCAAACCACAACTCAAAAAATATAAAACCACCACTAAAAATCATGATTCGCTATGATGATCATGATGGTATAGGTCGTTCCTCGATTCACGATCGACGAAAAACTGATATTTTGAACTACTTATTGTAATTTCACAATATTCACAAAATACTCAACTAAAAATTCAACAACTATTTTTAAAATAAACTATGGATCAAAACATATGATTTTGTAGTTTATGGAAATTGGAAATTCAAGACGGTTTGAGAGTTTTTGATTTTAGGCGGTGAAGAGGGATGAAAATTAGAAATACAAAGAACAAGTATCATGTTACAGTAAACTATTTTTGCCTATTTCTATCCAAATCTGACCAAGATATGATTTTTAACATGATTTCTCAAACATGATTTCAAATCAAATGATATTACTAAATAAGATAAACAACATTCAAATATTTTAAACAAGGTGTAGAAAATCTCACTTTTCTTTTTCCAAGCTTCTTGAAATGTTAATCAAATCTTTAAGCTTTGATCTTGAGATAAGCAACCTTACTTTTTCTTTAAAAATGGGATTTTCATTTTAAGATTTAAAAGAAGAGGAGATAGAAATGGAGTTAAGGAAGAGGAAGGAGGATGGAAAACAAATGGAAAGTGAAAAACAAGATTACTTTTATAAAATGAGATGAGAGTGCAAAGACCAAAATACCCCTTAATCATATATTTAAAATCAAACTTCATTTCTACATCTCAAAGGACAAGCATGTGCATTTATATTGGATAATAGGTGTTTTCATGTACTAAGTCCATTTTTACACTTAAGAAATCAAATCACTTCACATCTTTACATGATTTATTAATTTAAATACATTTTACATAAATACTTAATATTATAATATTATGCTTAAATAAAGGTGTTTTACAATTTAAAGGTTGTTTTAAACAAAATCAAAATATTACAACTTAAAAAAACTTGTTATTCTATAAAAAGCTGAAATTTCGAAAATTTTGTTTTGGTCACATTTTCGGTTTTCCGTCAAACTATTTATTTATGTAAACAAAATTTAAAAATAAATTTTCTATTATCGGTTATAATTTAAAAGATGGTTATTTAATTAATAAAACCCATTAACTGAATATTTAAATTGAATTAAATATTCACAAATTAAAACGACAAAATTCCGGGTCGTTACAATGAATTTGTGAAGTGTTAAAAGATTTGGCTAAAGGAAAGTTAGCATAGAAATTTAATAGCCTTTTTAATCGACGTTTATGTTGGTAGGGTAAAATACTGTTGGCGTCAAAATTGACGGCCAACACCCACTTGTATGAAAGCACCAATATCCAATCCAATTACATAAATATAAAGAGAAATAAATGAAGAATAAAATTAAAAAATCAGAAAGCAAGTAAATAGAGACACGGATTTATAGTGATTCGACTAACTATGGCCTACGTCCACTCCAGAATAATCATTTTTATTATACTAGAGTTTCTACAATTCGAAATCCTAGAATTAATTTGATAGAGTGTGGCCTAGATTGAAGATCAAGAGAAGCAGAAAGAAGATCCCTTTTTTAATGCATGCATGCTATATTTATAGAGGAAGACGTGCATGGATTGGGCTGAAAATTTGACAGAAGGTTCGAGAGATCAAGACGAGGCCACCCAGAAATTTTCAAGCCCATTGGGGCCCACAATATGGATCGGTACCGATCCCTATTTTGGTGTCCAAATGGAGTACGATCCTTCTGGGTGGTTCTGTATGGTGTTAGCTACTTGCTTCCCAAATTTCATGCAATTCCGATGTACGGTTTGTGAGATATCGCATTTTCCGTGAAGTAGTATCACTTGAATTCTGATTTATGCCGATCCCTCTAGAGGGATAGGTATCGATCCTTCCAACTTGCTACAAATACCATGCAATCCTTAGGGGAGCTTCTCCATGTTGTATTATGCTTGGCCTCCAAGTTTCACGCCAATTGGACTAGTAGAACTCAAGATATGGGCTGTTTCCTGCATGAACGCTCTTGCATTTGGGTATATGTCGAGCCCTCCTCAACGAAACATGCCAATCCCTCCTTTATGAAGCCTGTCGATCCATCTTCTTCAATAAAGCACGCCGATCCCTCTTAATCAACTACACTGATCCCTCCTTCATAAGCCGAAGCACGCCGATCCCTCCTAATCAATCATGTCGATCCCTCCTTTATGAAGCCTGCAGATCCATCTTCTTCAACAAAGCACACCGATCCCTCTTAATCAACTACGCCGATCCCTCCTTCATAAACTGAAACACGTCGATCCCTCTTATTTAATCATGTCGATCCCTCCTTTATGAATTGGAGTATACCGATCCCTCTAGATCGAGCACGCCGATCCCTTCCGTTTGCTAAGCTATATTCCATACTCTGAATATTCTGCCTTGCATATCTATCAATTTCATTCAATCTCGACCTGATACTACTATCTGTACTCGATTTTTGGGTCCTACAATCATCGCTCTGGACTCATCGACATTGATAATCATGAAGTTCGTTTAGTTAAATTCGCCTGTGTACTGCCTTGCCAAAAGGCAAGTTAACACTTTGCCCCCCAAAACATGCCTTGCGATAGGAAGGCGTGTTTTGAATTGCCATAAGTCCAAAATCCAAAGCCCATAATCCATTGATAACCTATGAACAAATCAGTGATCTTGCCTGACCGTTCGAAACCGTTAATCAAATTCGTAGCCATCCTAGGCCGATGATGATCGCACGAGATCGAGTGTCTGTTCGAGGAAAAATGTGGTCGTTTGAGATTGAACACCATTCGAGGCATAATGCGATCGTTCGAGATCGAGCGTCGTTCGAGGTGAAATGCGATCATTCAAGATTGTGTGCCGTTCGAGGCGAAATGTGATCGTTCGAGATCGTGTGCCGTTCGAGGCGAAATGCGATCGTTCGAGATCGAGTGCCGTTCGAGGCAAAATGTGATCGTTCAAGATCAAGTGTTGTTCGAGGCGAAATGCGATTGTTCGAGATCGTGTGCCATTCGAGGTGAAATGTGATTGTCTGGATGGGATTCAAAATTATCAATGTCAGATTTCACGTTCGAGTGAGTCTTATAACCAGGTACTAAAAGAGAAACAAAAACAAAAATTAAACACTACAATGCATGCATCTTCGGGTGTGACGGTTCATTGTTATCTTAGATCATGCCTAGGGACCGTTCTCGATCCCGTATATGTGTAAGTGACTTAGCCGTTTTATTGTGGAGTTTATTACTTATTCCTTGCCATTCCATTCAATTGATGACAAGTTGATGCCTCGATCCAAGGTAGTTCCCATTCGATGCGCATAGTGGTTGCTCCTATTCCACTGCCGCTGCCCGAGTTCTCACGTATTGTAACAGTCTGTCGTTCTGGACATGTCTCTCAATCTCATCCTTTAAGTGCATGTAGTCGTTTGTACTATGCCCATTCAGCTCATGGAATAGACAGTATTTTTCCGATTTCTTTTCATCGTTTGTAGGCTCTCTCCTCATTGGCCTTCGATAGGGGACCTGCCCCCTATTATCCAGATATATTCGTTCCAATGTTTCAGTCAATTCCGTGTAAGTGGTGAATCTTGTTTCCCTTCGTGGATGCTTCGACCCATCAAAGCTATCCTCTGCTTTCCATTTTCCTTTATCCTTGTTTGAATCTTCCTCGGGCGGACCTCCACCTTATATAGCATTCACCTTTGGTTTGTTTGCTCGTGTGTCTTCCTATCGCAAGAACCTTTCTGATTCACAATAAAACTCCCCGAGATCCATAGGTGGATCCCGCACCAGTGAGTCCTTGAACTCCATGCTATCAGCAATTCCAGATACAGCTGCCATCAAAACCATGGATGGATATGGACAATCCATCGATGCTGCCGCGGCACTAAACCGTGTTAAGAAACTTCTCAAGGACTCTCCGGTCCTCTACTTTAGTGTTGCCAAACTCATCAAATTTTTTGGTCTCGAGGCGTGAACCATAAACTGCCTCATAAACCTTTCGATTAATTCCATCCACGTGCCAATAGAGCTGCTTCCAACTGTCTGAACCATAGTGCAGCTATATCCGTTAAGTAAAAGGGGAAGCACCGTGCCATGACTTCCTCTGATGACCCCAGTACTTCCATATGTCTCATGTACCTCGTCAAATGAATAGCGGGATCCGTTTTTCCATCATAAGTCTCAAGCGTTGGTAGTCTGAACTCCGGTGGATTCCTAGCTTGCCTGATATTTGGAGTGAATGGACTTCTATTTACATCCTCAAGATCCTTGTTCACCAATCCTCCACGCATAGCTCGCCTTATCATCTCTACAAACCTGTCATTGTTTTCCAATGGTAGTCTCCTATCGTCATGCCCAAGCTGCCCCTTGAGTCTACAAGGGAATTCTGGGACATATTCTCTGGTCGAGCATCCAAATTCTGGTTCGCACCAAGCTCCACTGGATTGATCGTAGGTCCTCCAACATCGCAACTCACCAAACCTGAGGGCATGCCCTGACCTTTGGGGATCGGTACCAATCCCTCTAGGATGGCAGGGGACTGCCCCCGGCTGCTCTATTCCATTCCTTTGTCTATTGGCCCCATTTCCATTCTCCCGGTTCTGATTTCCAGTGATTCCTGCTACTTCAACTCCTTGATTCTGTGCTCCAGCTCGTCTAATCTATTGGAGCAAATTCTTCACCATCTCCTCCCGTCTTTTCAACATCCTCTCCTGCATAGCATCCATCATCGTTTCCATTTCATCCCTGGTGATGTAGATAGATGCTTGGTTAGCTCCAAATTTTGAGGATGCCTCCTGACTCCCTCCATGGTGGCTTCTTTCTGGTAGCACTCTCCTTGGTTATTTCCTACTCATTGCTTCTGATCTCCAAGTGTCCAAGCTTCAAAATCTGAGCTTCTAGCTTCCAAATCCACTTATGCAAGTCCTTCTCAATGAAAGCACCAAAATGTTGGCGTCAAAATTGACCACCAACACCTAGTTGTATGAAAGAATCAATATCCAATCCAATCATAGAAATATGAAGATAAATAAATGAAGAACAAAATTAAAATGATCAGAAAGCAAGTAAATAGAGACACAAATTTATAGTGGTTTGGCTAACTCTGGCCTACGTCCACTCCAAAATAATCCTTTTTATTATACTGAAGTTTCTACAATCCGAATTCAAGAATCAATTTCACAGAGTGTGGCCTAGGTTGAAGATCAAGAGAAGCAGAAAGAAGATCCCTTTTTTGATGCCATGCCTGCTGTATTTATAGAGGAAGACGCGCATGGATCGGGCTGAAAGTTTGACAGAAGGTTCGAGAGATCAAGATGAGGCACCCAGAAATTTCCAGGCCCATTGGAGCCCACAATAGGGATAGTTACCGATCCCTATTTTGATGTTCAAATGGGGTACAATCCCTCTGGGTAGTTCCCCATGGTGTTAGCTACTTGCACCTCAAATTTCATGCAATTTCGATGTACGGTTTGTGAGATATCGTATTTTCCATGAAGTAGTATCACTTAAATTCTGATTTCTGCCGATCCCTCTAGAGGGATAGGTATCGATCCTTCCAACTTGCTACAAATACCATGCGATCCTTAGGGGAGCTTCTCCATGTTGTATTATGCTTGGCCTCTAAGTTTCACACCAATTGGACTAGTAGAACTCAAGATATAGGCTGTTTCCTGTATGAACGCTCTTGCATTTTGGTATATGCCGATCCCTCCTCAACGAAGCATGCCAATCCCTCCTTTATGAAGGCTGCCGATCTGTCTTCTTCAAAAAAGCACGCTGATCCCTCTTAATCAACTACACTGATCCCTCCTTCAAAAGCTGAAGCACGTCGATCCCTCCTAATCAATCCTGTCGATCCCTCCTTTATGAAGCCTGCCGATCCATCTTCTTCAACAAAGCACGCCGATCCCTCTTAATCAACTACGTTGATCCCTCCTTCATAAGCTGAAACATGTCGATCCCTCCTAAATAATCATGTCGATCCCTCCTTTATAAATTGGAGTATACCGATCCCTCTAGATCGAGCACGCCGATCCCTTCCATTTGCTAAGCTATATTCCATACTCTGAACATTTTCCTTGCATATCTATCAATTTCATTCAATCTTGGCTTGGTACTACTATTTGTACTCGATTTCTGGGTCCTACAATCATCGCTTTGGACTCATCGGCATTGATAATCATGAAGTCCGTTGGATTAAATCCGCATGTGTACTGCCTTGACAAAAGGCGGGTTAACAAATACCAAATTGAATTTTTCTACAATAATTGGGGTAAATACCATTTCATGTCATTTTTCCCAAAATATGGTTTAAGTTATCAGAGCTTTGCATAACATGACTTGAGAGATGGGATTGCTAAACTTATTTAATTTTAAAGTAAGACAAGAATAAGCTAAAATATGTTACTAAGTAGTCATAGAGAAGAGGTGTTAAGCCAAATGGTAATGTGTTACTGTGTAGTCATAGAGAAGACATTGTAGAATATGAAAGGTTAACACCCTGCGTTATTACGGTAATTAATCAAAATGAAATTTAATTAATAAACAATAAACAGTGGAAAATGGAATTTTTGCAAACGTCAAAATTTGGCAATGAAACATACACTATGTTCATGGTGATTTTCTAATCAATTTTCATATATAATATTTTCCTATCGAAGTTCAAATGGAAAAGGTATTAACGTTTTAAGTTTTAGCATTGGAAATAATTATATATGTAAATATGGTAATAAAATCAATTAAGATTAATTAGACTTTAATAATTGTTAACACTCAAAATAAAATCTTAGAGAATTTGTAAAATGGGTTGGAATTGAAGGAGATCAATTAATAGAATTAATTAAACGGAGGAAATAAATTAAACAAATCGAACAACATTAATAAATTAACATTCAAAACATACACATGTCGACCAGCAAGACCTAAGGTCGACTGCTTAGCGGTCAACCAATGGCTATGGGCGGTCGACCCGTGTCAAGGTTGAACGTGATTTTCAATTAACGGATGTGCGGTGTTGATTGATTTAATTATTTTTCTTACGTGCAAAGTAGTGATGGGAGTTCAAGATTAAACTAAAGATTCTCTAGCTAAATCAACGTCCCTAATTCAATGCAAACACCTATATAAGCAAGCCTAACCTAAACCTAAATCGTCTCATCAATTTACTGTCACAAAATGTTGTTAAAATCCAACCTCTTCTCTAACCTCAATTCTTCTTAAAAATCAAAATTAAATCAATCTTGAAGGGTGTAATAAATTGGAGGATTGTAGAAGACAATTGAAATAGAGAATAGGGTTGATTAAGAGTGTGGAAATAAAGGTAAACTTAAATCTAAAATTCTAATTAAATTTAAATTCAATCCTTTTCCCAGATCTATAATTTTAATAGAAGTATAACCTTTTTATTATTGATTTGAAGTAAGAGGGAGTTAAATAAAAGGGGAACGAATCTAGATCTGGAGAATAGGAAAGCTAAAAGCAAGGTGAGTGAAAATATTATATGCTTTTATATAATATTAGATTATATCATTGCAGATCTATTTCTATATGCCTGAGAATTGAATTATAATTGTAAGTGCGTAATGATTAGAATTATAATTGCAAGTGCGTAATGATTAGATTTAATTCTGTAATTGCGTAATGATTAGTTTTATTTTTGTAATTACGTAATGATTAGATTTAATTCTGTAGTTGTGTAATGATTAGATTTAATTTGTATTTTTACAACAATTGAAATGAATAAAATCATAATGAATGCGTAATGATTAGGAACTTGTTTTTATTTGATGGACATAAATTAAGTTGAAGTAAACTTCATTTTGTTATTTGGGGTTTTTGTGATAGTTTAATGTATTGGAACTTGAAATATTGCAAGTAGATTTTTGCATATTATCAAGTTTAAAATAAAGAAAAGTACAATGTTTGGAATAACAAGGGATGCACATATGAAATAAAAAGAAAAAGATGTACAAAACAAGAATATTTTGTGTGTTTTGTACTGTCCATTTCAAGAGAAATTAAAAAGGCATCCCTTGTAATTACAAACACCGCACAAACATCTACTCTTCTGATAAGAGATGGAAATTTACCACATTAACATATATTGAATAGAAATTCAGTTCCAATATATTAAAATGTTGTAAATCCTAAAAGTTAAACATTAAGTCATAAATAAAGTATGAATACCAATTAAAATGAAAGAAAGAGGCTTTGAGAAATAGACAAGAAAAGGAATATAAAATGAAGGGAATAGAAATGTTAGTTAGAACCAATAAGCAAAAAGATAGTGATATTAAGAAATTGAAAAGGAAGCTGTAAATTAATTTGAAAAAGGAAAAGATAAACGCATAATTAAATAAAGACCTAAGGTCAAACATAAAAGATGTTGGGGTAAAAAAGAAAGTGTAAGAAGAATAAATATACATAAATATTAAATATGTATATATGTAGCCATAGATATGCGTTTATGGCGTGTGTGAATTGTTATAATTTAATAGAGATAAATTATAAAAAGTAAATAGCATAAGGTCATTAGAGTTGATTGGAATATGAAAACATATCCAACCGTAAGACCTATGGAGAGTATATGCTTGCATATAGAGAAGGGATACCCTCAGGTTAGGACTGTGCTTGAAAGAGAAGCTCCGTAAATGTAGGCAATTGGGCAGTCCATTATGCGGATGTCGAGCCTGGACTCGCACAGTTAAAGTAGGTCTGCTTCAAATCTATTAGAAGAGGCTATTGCCTTAATTGCAATAAGCAATATAAACGGACGGTGGTGAGGATCAGACACTATGCAACATCGTATGGTACCAGCTTAAAAGCATGGGGTAGGGGTTGCATAGGTCCCGGGTAAGCCTCAATCCCTTATGGTCAACGGGAAGGACAGGGTTACACCTAATTGATCATTCTTCCCTACCAGGGTTGATTCAATTAATAATACAACACCATAGTTGTTCGTTAGTTTGGTTGATAGGGCAGGGCTAGTTAACCCATAATGATATTCCTTCAAAACATGGATGGAGCGGTTTGTGGAGCCATGTCTATGTAATAGGAAGCGGACAAAGTAGAAACAAAGAGAACATGGCCTAGTGGAGGAAAGGTCGTCGGTGTGCACTATAGGATTTCCTCAAGATATACAATGGCGAGATCGTGATACAACAGCGATAGATCCAAACGAGGTACTGAACAAGAGATGCTAATGGGGACAATATATAGGTCCATTAAGGGACTATGGGATATATATATAGATATAAACCTATGGGATGTAGATGGGAATGGTTCATACGTAGAGATGAAATCGAAACGGTAATAATCAGGCATAACATGAAATAGTGAGCAATCGTCATAAGCTAGCATTATATATAAGATGTATAATTTTCCAGTCACCATAACATTGTTCTGACCCCTCCTTATTACAACCCACATGATAGATTGAAGGACAAATACTGGTGTTGGATATGTCTAGTGCTAACATGGACACTTGATTTTGGATGTGTCAAACTTTGGTCAGTACTTATGTGATCTATTATATTTTAAATTATACCATTGCAAGTTGTTTCCTTAGAGCTCTGATATGCATTTTTTGTTTTATTTTTAGGATATCTAACCAACGATCCATATTTTAGTAGACTTGGGTTTTCGATTTAGCGAAAATTCAGGCTCATTGGGATGCGGGTTGTTACATTTGGTATCGGAGCTTAGGTTAGTAGATCCTAAAAAATTTAGAAAACGTTGAGTGAACATATTTGTATTTTTCCTATAAATATAATATATGTTAAATCCTAATAATTCCAAGTACAGAATAGTTACATATGGAAAATCCTTTAAGCTGGATGGTACATGACTCCCTATCTAGGCTTTGGTAGCCTAATAATTGTAGATCCACATATGATTGTCGATTGATGATGTAAAATAGGTCTAGATAAAGAGGAAATAAGAATGCATATGCTATAGATAATGGAAAAATGTTCTTAAATGAACAATTAGAAATCCACTTCGAGTCTAACCCAACAATAATAAGTAATTTTTGAAAATCTAAGAAGTATAAATTGTATACTTAAAAAGGACTTTTAATGATAATGATTGAAAACGTAAGTATTTGATTTTAGATATAAATATATATAGTTAAATTGAAAAAATAAATTACAAAAGAGATACTAAAAAAATTGAAAAGGTTGTATTGAGTGTGTGTGTATATATAGCTCGCTAGTTTCTTTGTAATGAAAGAAGAGTTTAAAAATATAAAACTCTAGCAGAGATTGAAAGTTTGTTAAAATCTAAAATTTCAGTAAAGGAAATTTTGTAGAAAGCTATTTTTCTTTTAAAAAGAAATGATAATGCATATAGCTTATGGATTTTTCTATGCAATGAAAAAATGTAAGTTGTAAAGTTAACATTTTAAGAGCGGACAATAGGAAATGGTACAAGTTTGGAATAGGGTGAATAATATAGACCTAAAATAAAGATATAAGCAGACATTATGGTGGTTCAATTGAGAAGACAGTAAATTAAGAGAAACACAATTGGAATTGGTGCAGTTTAGGTAGAGGGGTTAAATAGTAGAAAAGTTATGAATTTATTAATAATAAAAGTTAGTTATGAAAATAAATAGAAACGATATTTAATTTATTGTAATTAGGTTGGGATTTGACATACTCTAATTCATTGGAATGAAAAGGAATAGCAATATATGTTTCTATGAATCAATCAAGTTATAAATAAAGGTATTTTGTTTGAAATAATAAGAAATGTAAATGTAAAGAAAGAGATGTAAAAAAAGGGGAAATCCCATGTTTTGTACTGTCTATTTCAATAAATAAATGAAGTATAATTCCTTGTAATTTCACACAAAACACGAATCCTCTTTTAAGTGATTCATAGAGAATTATAACGTTAATAATTCCTCTTAAAAGGGGAGAGTAGTTCCAATGCATTAAAGTATAGGATCCTTAAGTATAATAAAAAGAAAAGTGTAGTAATTAGAACTTTTGTAGGGGATCATGAAAAGAAGTTCCGTTAAGTAATTGTAGCAACGTGGAAAATTAAATGCATAACAAAGAAAACATAGACATTTTCCATTGTTGTGCATATTTGTTGCAGGTATCTTTTAGAAGTCCCCCTAATATGGAATTAGAGACTCCTCTAAAGATTGGAAGTGGAGATAAGAGGAATAATAGAGTAAGAGTTGTTCTTATCTACTTCAGTTTTACCGTTTAAAATATATAAAAGTTGTTTTGGGAAAAACTGCAAAGTGCATTTTTAGAAAAGAATGGTTCGATTTAATGAATAAGTTTTCGAGGGAAAAAATTAAAATAATTTGATTAAAAAACCTAATTTTTAAGAAGTAAAAGTTGAAAAGATCTCTTTAAAAGGAAAAGGTTAATTTGAAAAAAAAGAAACTTTTAGTTAAGTTTTGTTAACATTCTCTTTTAGGTTTAATGAAAGAGTTAAATTTAAAAGATGGTAAATTAAAGTTTTAAATTGTTGAAACACCAGGTATATTTGAATTTGAAAAAAGAAAAGGTTTCTAAATTGTACTTTTAAAGACAAGTTTTGGGATTGAGTGTTTCAAAAATTTTGAAGTTTTAAATTTTTGAAAAAAAATGTAAAGACCAAACCGAGATTTTAAATATGAAGTAGATAGGAATTTGTGCTTAGGAAAGGCGAGGTAAAGGATAAGGCTATGAAGAAGATATCAATGATTACTCATGGAAAAGTAATAAGGAACCCCGTAGAGCGTAAAGGATAATGGTAAGAACCTTGAAATAATTTGTTCGACATGAGTGCAAGATTTGAGAATACCATCCAGGAATTTGGATTAAAATAAGATGGTACCAAAGGGTTATGAGGTGGCAAACACTCATGGAGGATATTGGTAGACTCAAGTTAGGGAGAAAGAAAGGAACTGGAAAGGTTATTTCCCCAAGCCTAGTTGTCATTAAGATACAAAGATTGTAGAAGGATGACCTGTTAGGAAGGTCAATTTTAATCTGTAGTGGTAGTAGTTAGTCGTGTTTTGTTTCCTTTGAGTATGTTTTCTATTTGTAGTTTGTAAGCATTAGTTATTGCTATGAACTGCGTACGTTTATGGAAATATTCCTTTTTATGTGTTTTCTATGTGGACCGCTATGATTTGAGAAAACAATAAAAATAAGTAAATTTCAGGAAGTCACTTAACTAATGCGAGGGGAAAGAAAATAATTGAAAATGGAAGTTAAGTAATAAATTAAGAAAATTTATTTAACTAACTACTACATAAAATCAAATTGAAAATGTAGATTTCGAAAAGAATAGGAATTTTTTGGAAAGTAAATCAGTAGACGGAGGATAGTGGTATGATAGGGCAAGCCACGGGTCAATGTACCTGTTCCTCGAAGAATGAAATTTAAAATTTGACTTGGTTGCTAGTTGCTGTTGTAAATAAAATAAAAGTTTTTGGAAGAAAACTTAAAATTTACCGCGTAAGTTAGGAGAAGTCCACTATGGACATTGGATAGTTGACTAAACCCCGATTTCTTGAGATGTGGGAAATTTGTATTTTGAAAAACCTATATCTATGTATATTTTTTGTTTGCACCAAAAGTTGGCACAAACACCCAATAGATTATATGTAGAGAAATAAATGAAGAAATCAAAATTAAAACAGAGCATACAAGCAGAAGACAAGTAAAAAACAATAACAAACAGATTTAAAGTGGTTCGGCATTGAGTGCCTACGTCCACTATGAAAAGATAACTTTATTAGTGACTTGAATTTCCGAGTACAAAAGGGATCGGATCGGAATCCGAAATTGCAGTGGAGTACAAAGAAAACAACAGTGTAAAGATCCCTCAAATGAACTATGAAGCCTGTATTTATAGGGATAGATGACCGAATATCTTCCTGAAATTTCGGCAGTAGAATCTCCAGATGGATGAAGTCGCCCAAAAAATTTCGAGGCCCAATTCCCTATGTATAGCGGTTGTCCTCGATCGATCTTCCATGCAACGTGGCAACATGCGATCCCTCTGGTAGGTCCCTCTCCATGCTAATTTCATGCTTCCAAAGTTGTTTGCACAGTTGTCTTCATGTTTTAAGAGATATCGACCGATTCCTGTTGAATTGAACTGCTAATTGATGTTATTCATAGCCATTGTGATGCAATCCTATCCTCTGCCTAAGGGAGGCACTATTCCCTACTTAAAATGTTCTATAGAGTCTATCTCTTAGTTTCGCTTGATCGTTGCTTCATATTGTTGTCTACGCTTGATCAATGGACTCTGTGATCGCCCCTCTAGACTTCTTTTCTTTCCTATCATCGAGTCTATCTTGTTCAATCAGTCTGAATATAGCTAGGTTAAAAGGCCAAATAACACTTGCCCCCCAAAGTACGTCTTGTTTCGAATAAGACGTGCTTTGAATTGAAGCAAGTTAGAGTCATCGAAAAGAATTCCATTCAGTTTCCTAAATAGTCGTTATCCTTCCGTTGAGTAATTTTCCAAAGAGTCGTATCTCTCTTTGTTCGTTGCAACGCTTGGTTGATATTTGTCAGTATAAATCCAGAGTGTAATTCCCCGTCTTTGTCTATGCTCAGTTCCATTAGGCTTGTTGACCAAGTTAGTAGGCCTCGGCAATCGGTAGTGGCTTCTTTTCCGTGCAATCCACATGATAATTCAATTTCGGTCGATTCAAGAATTCAAATGTTAGGATGCACACATGCTTGTCCATTCATGTACACACTTTTATCATTGGCTTCCGATCACGTTAAAACGTTCATGGGTCATTTCCGATATCATGTAGTTGAATTGCAAGCGTATTGCAATCTGTTATTACTTTTATTCATTTCATTATTATTTTATAAAAACAATGGGAATGGATTGATTTTGATCCCCTAGGTAATGGATCCTACCCGATCCCCTACCTGGACTTGGTCCTTTTTTTGGGCTCAAGAGGAGCGGGCAGATACCATATATAAACTAAATACTTAGCTTGTGTTTTTTCCATCTCACTTTATTTTCCCAACCAACCCGATCCCTTTCCTTCCTTAACAGCCGCCATTAAAAGCTTTTCAATTCGATGCTCTTATTTTCTCTTCCATCGATCCATTTAATCCCCAAGGCGAACCTATCCTCGAATCTTGCCAAAAGCTTCCACCATCACTCCAAGCCCAACTCCACTTCGTTCCATCGATCCAATTTTGAAATTCAACCCATAACCAAATTGGTTTTGCTCTTCATAAACCGATTTGACTTTCAATACTTCATTTCAATCTAATTTTACACATACAGGTAGGTAAAAGTCTGTAAGACACGAACTTGAATCGTAACGAGTCGATAGGGTTAACCACGTTAGTGGTTGTAGGCTTAGGTTCGGTGATAACGTACGATCGGTGGTGGTCGTTTGGATTTGAGATGGGGTAAATTGTGGCAGGATCGATTGTGTAGCAGAGAAGATGAAGTGGAATGGTGGAGCAAAGCAATCGGTGATGGATGGATCAGGTTTTCATATAAATTGAGAAGGCGATGTGAAGAAGTGATAAGATGATGAGGATGGATCGACGATGAAATATGATCAGTGATATGGATGGATATGAAGTGAAGGGGTTGGTCATGCTTAGGATTCAATTATGGAGCGATCGGTTGGAGAATATTGGAATGATGGATCGGTGGTAGGCGATCGACTTTAGGTGCTAAGGAGATGAATATAGGGATCGGTTTATTCAAAGATGCATAAGGCAAATCTGGCTAGGGGAGGGATTGGGTACGATCCTTCTGCTTAGGGGGACTTAGACATTTTCCAACCTTATTTGAGCGCACTTGAACTTTGGGACTTGATCGCCTAAACTTGTATGTATGAATGAACTTGAACCCTTCCATAGGAGCATGAACATGTGAACAAACTTAGACATGAATGTTTGCATATCCAATATTGGACTTGAACTTAAACACTTGAACTTCGGGATGGGTCTCGACCTTGATCTTAGTACTTTGACTTGAATACCAATGCATATGACTTAGAATGTGAATGTTTGGACTTTGAATTTGAACTTGTATGACTTGTCATCGGAAACCAAAATCGAACACTTTTGAATATGACTTGAACTTGAACAAGTATAATGTATAGTCTCGAATGAACTTGGATGCCAATTTCATACTCCAATATGTCGATGACTGATCCCAGAGATTAGATAAAATCCCTAACTATCAACGTGAAAGCCGGCTGGGACATCAGCGATGACAACCACTCTGGTCAAACCCCAGAGTCTCGTCATAATTTCTATTTGAATTCTGAATTGTTTGTCTCTACACTACGCAACACTACACCATAGTGCACTTGTCTACATTTAGCACGGGGGGGAACATGTTTATTTTACTATGATTACTATCTGCTGAGTTTGATAGCTATGGGTTCCAGATGCTCGGAACGTTTAGCTGCTATGGGTACTGAGCAAACTTCTTCACATGACAATCTCAACACTGAATCAAGCCTAGCAACAATATTCGCTCGAAACTCTCTAGACCAGCAATATGAACAGCCCGAAAGTTCTTATCAAGTGCCCGAAATTCCTTTGAATCTTGAAGAAGTCGGCTCGGCTCTTGATACTTTAGAAGATGATATATTTTTAAATGATCCGGAGGACTCAGTGGCTTCAAAGGTTGATGAGGCCTCTCTATGTAGGTTGGGCATTAAACACAGGAATCCATATTAAGATATGTGAGTCCCATCCCGTAATAATAGGGCTCACTTGCCCCCGGATGGGTATACTGCATGCAACAAGTTTATGTGCCGGGCTGGTTGCTTGTCGCCTTTCAACCTATTCATTTGGAAAATGTTGCATTATTTAAAATTGGTGTCGGCTCAGCTGCACCCGAACAACTACGTATTTCTGCATTGCTCATACATGATATTCCTTGAGTTCTTATATCGTGAGCCGACTTTGGAAGACATTAGATTCATCTATAACCTCAAACGGTGAAGGGGAAGCCTAGTCAGTCACTAACTTCCAGGTCATAAATGGTGCTTGGAACAAACTGAGCTCTTTTATGAATGAATGGTTCTACTGCACTACCCACCTGGTTTTGCAGGACGGTGGTTGGAAGGACGTAATTGTTGCTTCAAACTTAACTTTAAATGCTTTTATTCCAGTCGTATCCTGAACTAAGCAGTTTCTTATTGAACAATGTAGGTAGCTAGCCACGTCCCACCGACGACATATACTCGGAGGCGGTTTTAGCGCTCAAAAACTTACCGGTGGCAGATAAAGACATTATATCTCTTCTCACCAATGAGCGCCATTTTGTCTTTGGCTTACTAAAACAAGGTCACGGCATGGGACTGCCTAGAAACACCAAGGAGAAAGTTGTAGAGAGAAGACGCGCCATTAGGCAAGGAGGTGATGAAGCTGAGATCCTATCGTGCCCCCAATTGAAGGGGCTTAGTATGTCGCCGAGGAAGGCAAGGCGAGGGGCGATGCTAATGAGCCCGCTCATGACAATGTGTGCTGAAGTCATGAACCTGTGATTGAATCCTCCCAAGGCCCACAACTCCCTGCCTCGGGGAAAAGAAAACGAAAAAGGCTCGTTTATAAGCTTCGTAGAGGGCATGTCTCCAAGAGATCCAAATCAACCTCTGCTGCTACTGATCAATCCAGCTCTTTGCCTCTAGAAAATCTATTTGAGGGGCCATTGGACATCCCGCTCCTGGACGATGTTGGAAATTATGATTTTGCTAACTTAAGCCTTGGGGGTCTAAATCTCCTATGCGATTTAGCATTGACATTCCCCCACTAACATAGGAGATATTACTCCAACGAGCAAAACTCCAGCAACTGGTCCGTTGAGGGGACACTAGATCACTCACATTCACATGCACTGCACCGCATGACACTTATCCACCTTTAGCTCCAGTGATTCTTATACACTTTTACTTTGTTTGCAGGCTCGATGGGATGTCCCTGTAACTAGATCGCTTGAAGATATTGGCGTATTTCCAGCCATCTTACTTTGGCCCCAGTCGAGGCCCGACCCCGGTCGAGACAGAGAAGGGTATGAAGGAAGAGAAGACCGAGACCGAAGCCACCAATCTAAGGACTAGTCATCCAAGCACAAATCAAAATCTCAATCTTCCCATGACAAGGCAACCGGTCAACGCCCCCTACACTTAGTAGCAGCAAGTCGTTGCCTCATGCTCCCACTTTGGCTACTGCACTCGAGCAACATTTGGGTTCTTCAAGCGCCCATTGATCTTTGGACCGCCAGTTTGGCGCAAAAGGTCCTGACACTTCATCCTGCAAGCACGACAGATGGATCCTCTCGGCCCTAAATACTCTTGATGCCACTACTGCTGAGAAGATGGCCGAGCTTAAGGCCATATTTCCTAAGTTGTGTTTCGACGAGTTCAAATTTATTCCTGCTTTGCATTCACTTCCTCCAAAGGCCAAAGACACGGTACTCTCCTACGTTAATGATGTCTATGTCTAACATGGTACAACTCTCCACATTGCTAAGAGAATTTCTAAGGTGTCGATGGAGAGGAAACACGAAATTGATCGTTTAACCCTTGAGGCGATCCATGACAAAGACATCATCAAGCACTTGGATGAGGATGTCAAGCAGTTGGGTACTAAGCTGGTCGATGCTAAAAAAACCAGCAAATCTTCTGAAGCTATCGAGCATTAATGCAAGTGCACCAGGCTAAACTGGACACTACCGTCCATCACAGCGATACTCTAGCCCTCGAAAAAGATGTTTCGCAGAAGGAGAAGGAGGCACTAAAAAAAGACAGTGACGATTTGGCCTTTCGTATTAAACAACTCGAGAAGGAAAAGTAGGAGAAACTTGAAGCTCAACTGGAGTCCCAGCAATACTACAAGGAGATCGTCAAAGCTCGTGAAGCTAAAATAGAGGCTGGTAGACAACTTGCACAGATAGAGGCCCTCAAGGAAGAGGCTAGGGAGTCAGGTCGAACAGAGATATAGGATGAGTTTGATTCGCTACTGATATATTACAATGCATGCATCCTAATGAATCGCAACCTCCGCTTCCTTGGAGAGGGGTATCCCGAGTCACTCATCGAAGCCTGGGACTATATTGTAGATTTGAAAATGAAGTCCCTCGGTAGTGCTGAAGTGGATGAAGAACAACACAAGCGTGAAATTTTGCGTAATGAAGAGCCCGATGAGCTCAGGTCTGCTCGGATTAGTTTACTCAATGATCCAGTGATCACTGAAAAGGAGGAAAGATAGTGGCGAAGCCTCGGGATCTGGTTCCTATGTCCCTCTACTACTTAAGCAGCTGGTGCTTTAATTTCTCATGCCTTGGAGAAGGAAGCGGGATATGATCTAGATCATCCAGAGATACACACATCTTTTGGGTTGTCTCCAATTTTGGAAGGTGACACTCCTGCTATGACCGAGGGCCAATCTGGTGAAAGTATATCTCTTACTTCTCTGATATTCGAGACAATTTACATTTCGCACCCAATAGTTCATGGGATTACCAGTTGGTCTTCATGAAATTGTCGGTCTGTATGCATCTGTCCAAGCCCCCGACGATGATGTTTCTCTGGGACAACAGGGGCAGACCATAGGGCCTACTACGGCCGTCACTGTACAGGTGGTTCCTACCGATTAACCTGTTGAGACTCCAGGCCCAGATTTGAAGTCATAGGAGCTCTACATGAAGAAAAAACCGATGACCAGCAGGGCCAGGATGAAGTAGAGGATGTCGTAGTGACCCAAGCCTCCGAGCACACTAGTAAACTAAGCATGAAGGAGTGCATTGAATAAGAGGAGCTGGGGTTGCAAGCCAAGAAGGAGAGTGCCGAAGTGGGCATTACTCCACTTCAAGTTATACTATTGGCCAACGTCATTCATGAGGAGGTCGATCCTTCTGTATCCCAAAGCGAGACTGCCTTTGTCTTTGAAAGCATCTCTCCTAAGGGTAGCAAGGGAAAAAAGGGTCGAAGAGTAGAGGTGAGGCGGTAGCTTCGGAGAATCTACCCCGAAGAAGCCTAAAAAAAGTGAAAAATAACTGTCAAACTGGCTTGGGCAGTGCATAGCTATATAGCTAGTTTCTTTTTGTTGGTCGCAATATGCAGGTACGGCCCTCGTTTTGGTTTTTAATTATTGAAATAAACTTGTACTTGGTTCCTAAGTTCCAGTATATGAATAAAGATTCTTTCATTCCATGATGAGTTTATACTCCTCCTGTCGATTTCAGGCCAGAGTTGGAGAATAAATGGTCGAATCACACTCATTCTCTTTTTTGATACTCTTATCCGCACTTTGGGGATTAGAGTTAGTCGATGGGCGGTCAATTATACCCATTTGATATTCATAATCCAGCCCACACTCTGGGGACTGAGAGTGTTCTGGGAAATGATAAAATTACATTTCCTTTGGTTAATTCCCTTGCCCCCAAGTCTGGGGCAAAAGTCGAAGAGTGGTCGGTCGTATCACGACCGCTTGTACTTCACGTTCATCCCATCGAATCGGGAGACATAGTTAGTTAACGGGTGGTCGATTCACACCCGCTCTCTACTTTATACTCTGTCCATCAAATTGCAAGCTAGAGTTAATGGATGAACGATCGAGTCACATTCATTTTGTTTACTTCAAGTATGGACCCGAGTACTTGGTTGGCACCAAACTCCATGACTTGTTGGTTTATATCATGCATATGTGGATGTAAGTTGGTCGTATACCACAACTATTATATTATGCATAAAAATTCAGAGATATGAAAGGAACTTCAGATTTTATTGCAAACTTAAAAAGAAGCGACATAATCTGTCTTATTACATGGCTTTGAATTCAACCGCAAAAGCAAATTCTAAATGAAATACAGTTGAACGAAACAAAACTAAGTGAAATAGCATCGTAAATGCTTGTTATTCCATGCTCTAGGAAGTGTGATGCCATCGACGGTTGCTAGCTTGAAAGTTCCATCTCTAATCTTCTGATCGATGAAATCCGGCACTTCCTATTTTGGACCATGATTGCGGGGCTAGGAAAGATCCATTTCATAACAAGATCACCAATTTCAAAGATTCTGGTTCGAATTTTTACATTATATATCGGATGACTCGGTGTCGGTGTGCAGTTGCCTTTAAACTAGCTTCTTCACGCTTCTCATTGACTATATCTAAAGATTCCAAAAGGAGGTCTCTGTTAGTTCTAGGGTCATAATAAGTCACTCGATGAGAAGGGACTTCAATTTCTACGGGAATCACGGCTTCGGAGCCGTAAGCAAGGGCGAATGGATTATGGCCAGTCGGGGACTTGTGGGTGGTTCTATATGCCCATAATGTTGACGAGAGTTCGTCAACCCACTTGCCTCTAGCCTTTTCCAAATGCTTCTTCAGAATAGACGTTATGATTTTGTTGACAGCTTCAACTTGTCCATTAGCTTGAGGGTGAGCAACTACCACAACACTTTTCTCGATATGATGTCAGCAACAGAAGTCTTTGAATTCAGCACAATCGAATTGGGTCTCGTTGTCGGTTATGATTGTTTAGGGGAGACCAAAATGACAGATGATGTTTCGAACAATAAAATTGATTACTTTCTTCATAGTGATCATGGCCAAAGGTTCGGCTTCAGGCCATTTAGTGAAGTAATCAACTGCTATGATGGCGTACTTCGCACCACCTTTGGAAATCCACAAGGAGCCGATGATGTCTATACCCCAAGTAGCAAATGGCCATGGATGGACCATTTGAGTAATTTCCATCGGTGAGGCTCTTGGAATTTTGCAAACATCTGGCACTTGTCACATCGCCTTGTAGAAGCTGCATCTTGATTGACAGTTGGCCAGAAATAACCATAGCGGAGTATCTTCTTTGCCAGGGTTTGCCCCCCAGTGTGATCGCCACATTCTCCTTCATGGACTTCTCTTAATACTAGCTTGATTTTATCATTGGCGATACACCGACGTAGAAGGATGGAGAAACCCTTCCTGTACATGACTCCTTCGTGAAGGATGTATCGCAAAGCTTTATGAAGGATCTGTCGCTTTTCATTCCTTCATTCGGTAAGGATTCCCTTTTGCAAATAATCTTTAATCGAAGTCATCCACGACTCCTTCTTGGGCTCTGTTTCCAAGACCCAGTCAATGTCCATCTGGTCAATGCTCTAAGCATTGAGTACTTCAACTAGGACTAAGCCCATTTGTTATGCATCCCCGAAAGTGGCCAGCTTGGCTAGTGAGTCGGCTTTCTCATTCTGTTCTCTGGGGATGTGTTTAATGGTGTAGTATTCGAAATCGTTTAGCAGCTTTTGGACCCGGTTGAGGTAAGAAACAAGTCGCGCCCCTTTGGTCTGATATTCTCCCCTAACTTGATACACTACTAACTGGGAATCACAAAAAAATTACAAAGCTTTTACTCCCAGCTCTTTAGCTAGTTTAAGCCCAGCTATCAAGGCTTCATATTCAGCTTCATTATTCGTTGCAAGGAAGTCAAGTTTTAGGGTGTAGCAGATCAAGCATCCCTTGAGAGTTACCAGTAGGACTTCGATGCCAAAACATTGATTGGATGCTCTATCTATGTACATTTTCCGTTGGATGGTAGGTTCTTCACTGCTCTCCAGAGAGTTGTCATGTGCAGGGAATTCATCTATGAAGTCTGTTAGTGCTTATCCCTGATAGCTCTTCGAGGGAGATAAGTGATATGGAACTGGCTCAATTCGATGTTCCATTTAAGTAACCGTTCAAATGTCTTGGGTCGCTGTAGGTCCTGTCGTAACGGCTAGTCGGTTAAGACATTGATGGGATGAGCCTGGAAATAAGGATGGAGCTTCCTTGACACAATCAACAGGCAATACACGAGCTTCTCTAGTTTCAAATAGTTTCTTTCAGCACCTGTCAACCGCTTTCTAACATAGTATATTTGCCTTTGGATCTGATTCTCTTCACGCAGTAGTGCGTCACTTATAGCATGTACCGACACCACTAAATAGATGTACAAGTCTTCATGATCCAATGGCTTGGACAAGAGAGTGGTCTCTCTAAGTGATGTACTAGAGCTTGAAATGCATCAATACAATCCTGCGTCCATTCAAAGTTTCTCTTCCCTCTTCAGATTAAGTCGAAGAAAGAAATACATTTGTTGGTGACTCTAGTGATGAACCGACTCAGGGTGGTGGCCTTCCCATTTAGACTTTGCACCTGTTTGATTTTCTTTGGCATTGGATATTCCTTATCACCTGAATCTTCTCGAGATTGGCTTTAATTCCATGAGAGTTGACGATGAAACCCAAAAACTTTCCTGACGCAATGCCAAAAGAGCATTTCAAGGGATTAAGTTTCATTCCATATTTTCGAAGAACACTGAACATCTCCCTAAGTCATCGATGCAGTCGTTTGATCACCATGACTTCATGAACATACCATCTACATATACTTCCATCGTCGCCCGATCTGGTCATTAAACATCTGTTTGATCAGCCTTTGGTAAGTTGCTCCAGTGTTCTATAGTCTTAAAGGCATCACAACATAGCAGTACAACTCCAGATCAGTAATGAAGCTAGTGTGTTCTTGGTTGGGGATGTGCATCGTTATCTAGTTTTATCCGAAGTACGCATCCATAAATGAAAGCAATTCATGTCCAGCAGTTGAGTCTACCAGTTGTCGATCCTCGAAAGTGGAAAGCTGCCTTTCGAGCATGCTTTGTTTAGGTCCGAGTAATCGACGCATGTCTGCCACTTCCTATTAGCCTTTCTCATAAGAACTGGTTTGGGTACCTATTTCGGATAGAGGGCATCGTGGATAAACCCATTGTTTTTCAGTTTATCCACCTCCTCTTTGGGTGCGGCAGATCTCTTCGGATCCATACCGCGTCGCTTTTGTTTCACCGGGAGTTGCCTCAAGTCGATATTCAATGCATGGCTCGCGACGGTCGGTGAGATCCCACACATATCAGAATGAGTCCAAGCGAACACATCAAAATTTGCTCGGAGAAAGTCAGCTAATTCCTTCATCATCATTGCACTGAGCTGTGATCCGATCTTCAGGACCCATAACGGGTCCTCGTGGCTAACCGTGATGTCGATCGTTAGCTCAGAAGTGCAGCCTTAGTTTCTTTGGGCTCCTCTTTCTCATCTTTCGGATATATATCTTTCTAGAATCGACTGTGGTGCCTGAGCCAAGGCCCGGACGTTGATTGCCAAGCTTCATTAGTTTTGATGCGGAGAGGCTTCTCTGCATCCTTTCCTTTCTCCCTTCACTGAGAATCTCTCAACTCAACCACATAAAAGGTATGTTCAGTCGCCTGGTCTCCATGGATAATTCCCATGCCATTCTCTGTTGGAAATTTTAGCATTAAGAACCAAGGGGCGATAGCTGCCCAGAATTCAGCAAGGGCTCAT
This sequence comes from Allium fistulosum, assembly GCA_030737815.1. Taxonomy (NCBI): domain Eukaryota; kingdom Viridiplantae; phylum Streptophyta; class Magnoliopsida; order Asparagales; family Amaryllidaceae; genus Allium; species Allium fistulosum. Next base: position 594,989,402 of record CM060905.1, read on the forward strand.
CAGCCCAAAAAAGCATTGTACGAAGAGTTCACATCCATCACGACAAACGGCAGTACCCGTACTCTCCTTCGACCACAGTCTCCTAACTCCACTAGTAGCTCGACATAGCCTACCGCTTCAGTTGCAATACTATTAAAGCCATGAATACGAGCTTTGCATGATTTCAGATCTTTGGCTTTCAGAAACATTTGGTCGTATGCCTTCTTGAAAATGATATTCGCATAACTTCCACAATCAATGAGAATCTTTCTCACCAAGGCGAAGCAGATCATAACCGAGATCACTATTTGGTCGATTGTAGGGGCCTCCACCTTGTCTGCATCTCTACTCTGAAACACAATATCATTTGTCATAGTTTGTTGCTGCTTTGTTGGAGCACCATCCTCCGTGTTCGAGCAATAGTCAATGTCAACATGTCATATAGCATTCACGTAACGCTCCATTTCATTCAAGCTTTTGCTAGCGAGATGTGGTCCTCCAACAATGGTATTAATAACCAATCACCCTGTCGTCCACCGGGGTTCCTCAGCACTGGGCGGAGCTTGTCCTCGATTGGGGTCGGATGTCCCTTGCCCACCATCCTGCGGGGCTTTAACAAACTGTTGTAGCTTTCTTTCTTGAATTAACTTCTCAATAATATCACGAAGGTGGCGACACTCGTTCATGGTATATCCATAACTCTCATGAAATCGGTAGTACTTTTCGGACTGTCTCTGTTTCTTCGTTGGTTCCTTTGGAGGTAGTTTCCTATACTACATAGTGTACAGGTCGATAGATAAACATTCTCTAGTGATTTATTCAATGGCGTGTATGTTTCGAATGATGAGATCCTCGGCTTCCCTCTTTGGCAATCCCGTCTTCGGTTGTAGTTTCTATCACCGTCTTTCTTCTACTCTTGCCTTTTGTATAGAACATTGATCTGAACTTTTCTAGAACTATCACCAGACTACTTTACTGCTACATTGCTTTGTACACCGTCGGTGCTTGGTCCTACAACATCTCTCTTCCTAGTTCACTTTGCCTACTCCTTCCTTAGAAACTGAGCCGCCTTTGTAAAGAAATGATCTAATGTAGAAGGAGGATTTCCTACTAACCAATCGTCAAACTCAGAATCGAGGTTGACTCGCCTAGTTAGTGCCATGAATGTTGCATCATCAATCCAATTACTAACTTCGTTAACAGCTGTATTAAACCTTTCTAGAAAATATTTCAATGACTCCCCAGTGCCTGGACCAAGCTAGAGAGTGACATTACATCCTTGGGGCGAGCCATATGCATGCGGAACTGTTCAAGGAACTTCTTTACTAACTCATCAAATGAAGAGATTGACCGCGGCGGTAGCTTAGTGAACCATATGGTCATAACATCTTCTAGAAAAATGGGAAAACACCCGCACTTGACTACATCAGTGGCTCGGGCGGAGTCCATATGCCATTCATACTTCAAAAGATGCTGCTCGGGGTTGGTTTTACCCGCATAAATAGGCATCGTAGGCATATGGAACCTCCTCAAATATTATGCATGTAGAATGTTGTCAATGAATGGAGTATGACTTCTGGACAATCCCCAATCATCATTGGTCAAGCCTTGGCTTGCTTTCACTTGCTACCTCACCATAACTGTTAAGTCTAGTGTTTGGAAAGTTGGTGTCGGGCGATAGTCGTGCTTCACCTCATGTGAACAACCTGATCCATGCCTTCGGGTAGTGCCATGTTTCCTTGGCTCCTCTTGCTCTTGGTTCATTACCTGGGTAGCAGTTCTATCGTCGTCTCTCAACTGGGGTTCGACCACATTTTCCTAAGCTCCAACACTTCGATTGATCGTGGCACCTCTAGAGTAAGCGCCTCGACCTGCATACTGATCCGCTCTTGATTATAGGGTTTATTGCCGATCCCTCTGTGGTGTTTGGCACCAATCGGTCATGGCCGATCGCCTGATCTTGTCCTAATGTTCCAGGTGCGTATGGATCCATTTTGAAATGTCTGCTTCGGTGATAGTCGTCAGATAAGGAGGAATTTTTTTGATCCTGAATAAGGAGTGGGCTCCCTCTTAGTCTTTCCACGCTAATCTTTCAACTTGTTAATCAAGTTGATGTTATCCTGGATTTGTTGATTGAGCTGCTAACGACTATCCATCAGTTCTTTCATTAGGACTTCAAAATCAGCTTTGGTGATCTATTCAGCTGGATTTAGGCATCAGCTGTCGTCGGTTGAACATTTTGATCAACTTGTTGAAGACTAGCATCGTCATTTCCTTCAATAACAAGGAAAGTAGTAGAATTTCCTCTAGCCATGGCTAATAGGTTCCTTCTAGATCTTCTTTAAGTCTGAGTAGGAATGGAAACTTATAGGCAAAATTTTGGATCCATCTCGCAGATATGGGAATCCACCAATAGATGATGAGATCCGATCAGATTGAGAACTCGTATCTCAATGAAAACACCAAAATGTTTAAGTTGGCACAAGTACCCAATAGATTATGTGTAGAGAAATAAATGAAGAAATCAAAACTAAAACAGAGCAAACAAGCAGAAGACAAGTAAAAAATAATAACAAACAGATTTATAGTGGTTCGATGTTGAGTGCCTACGTCCACTTTGAAGAGATAACTTTATTAGTGACTTGAATTTCTGAGTATAAGAGGGATCAGATCAGAATTCGTAATTACAATGAAGTATTAAGAAAACAACAGCATAAAGATCCCTCAAATGAACTATGAAGCCTGTATTTATAAGGTAGACGATCAGATATCTTCTTGAAATTTTGGCAGCAGAATCTCCAGATGTGGACGAGGTCATCCAAAAAATGGGTTGGATTGATATTATTCTGGATACGGAAAAATCATTTGATTCGATCTAATAAGTACCTTGTGTCAGAACTGATAAATTCTATGGCTAAAATCTTTAGTATTCTCAAAAATTTCGAGGCTCAATTCCTTATGTATAGCGATTGGCCTCGATCGGCCTTCCATGCCATATGGTAGCATGCGATCCCTGTGGTGGGTCCCTCTTCATGCTAATTTCATGTTTCCAAAGTTATCTGCATAGTTATCTTCATGTTTTAAGAGATATCGATCGATTCCCATTGAGTTGAACTACTGATTAATGTTGTTCATAGCCATTGTGGTGCGATCTGATCCCCTGCCTAGGGGAGGCACTATTCCTTACTTAGAATGTTTTGTAGAGTATATCTCATGGTTTTGCTTGATTGGTGCTTCATATTATTGTCTGCGCCTAATCTATGGACTCTATGATCACCCCTCTGGACTGTTTTCTTTCCTATCATCAAATCTAACTTGTCCAATAGGTCTAAATATATTCGGGTCAAAAGGTCGGATAACACTTTTGAAAAATAAAATGGTTTTGCAAATTGTTTTGAAATATTTTTATGAATATTTTAAAAAGTAATACAAAAATATTTTTGAATTAAAAAGAAAATTTCAAATTTTGGAAATGCTACATACTTCACATTGGGTAATAGTTGACAGGTTGGTTAGTATGGATTTTACTGTGTAGCAGAGGTGACAGTAAAATAGAATATGGTTAAAAATAAGGGAGAAAACTGTTGTAGTTAGGGAATCACTTTCTCATATATTGTTAGTAACAAAAAGATGATTTTTGAAAATAGAAATATTTTTTAACTTTAAAATAAATAAAAAATTAACTTGTGCAAACTGTGCTTGGAAAAGTTGGAAAAGTTGGAAAAGGAATGAGGCAAAAGAGAAGATTACATAATAGAATGATGGAAATATTGAATTTTCCATCAAGACCCTTTCCTAGCATAAGAAAATAAGTCTAGAAAACTGAATTTTTCTAAATTTGGATGTTAGCAATGGTGTGCTAAAATTTTGGATGGTAGGAATTTGATGCAAAATTGGTTGAACTATAGTTCTATTCGTTGAAGTGTGGGAAAACTTTGGATGAAAAAGCAAGTATTGGTTTTCAAAGGTTGCATACATGTAGAACTGCCAGTATACTTAGGTTGTTTGCATCATATTTTCGAAAACTGGTTTAAAAGAAAACATTCATATAGGAGGCGCCAATTTAGAATTGCTCAGTTTGCATATCATATACGTTGTGATACACCGTGCACTATACACGATTTGCTGAAAAATTAGTTGCACACTAATTGATTGTTAGTATAGAATGGATAAGCATTGGTTTAGATAATCGAACCCTAATGGAATCTCGAGGATGAAATTCTTTTAAGAGGGAGAGAATGTAACACCCTGCGTTTTTACGGTAATTAATCAAAATGAAATTTAATTAATAAATAGTAAATATTAGAAAATAGAATTTTTTGCAAACGTTAGAATTTGACTGTGAAACTTACACCATTGTGTTCGTGGCAATTTTCTGATCAATTTTCATATATAATGTTTCCGTTCGGACTTCAAATGGAAAAGCTATTAATATTTGAAGTTTTAGCATCACAAATAATTATATATGTAATATAGTGATAAAATCAATTAAGACTAATTAGACGTTAATAATTGTTAACACTAAAATTTAAATCTTAAATTTTTTAAAATAGGCAAGAATCGAAGAATATCAATTAATAGAGGAAACAAATTGATAGAATCGATTAAACGGAGGAAATAAGATAAATAAATCAAACAACGTTAATAAATTAACGTTTAAAACATACACAGGTCAACCAGTAAGACCCAAGGTTGACCGTTAGCGGTCGACCATGGCTATGGGCGGTAGATCCGTGTCAAGGTTGAATGTGATTTCCAATTCACGAATGTGTGGTGTTGATTGATTTAACTATTTTGCTTGCGAGCAAAGTAATTGATGGGCGGTCAAGATTAAGCTAAAGATACTCTAGTCCAAATCAACATCCCTAATTCAATGCAAACCCTTGTATAAGCAAGCATAATCTAAACCTGAACTCTCATATCAATTTACTGTAGCAAAATGCTATCAAACTCTAACCTCTTCTCTAACCTAAAATCTTCTTAAAATTCAAAATAAGATCAATCTAGAAGGGCGCAATAAATTGGAGGATTGTAGAAAATAATTGAAATAGAGAATAGGGTCGATTCAGAATATGGAAATAAAGGTAAACTTGAATCTAAAATTCTGATCCAAAATCTAAGTTTAATCCTTTCCTCAGACCTGTAATTTTAATAAAAGTATACCCTTTTTATTATTAATTTGAAGTGAGAGGGAGTCAAATAAAAAGAGAATGGATCTAGATTTGGAGAATGGGAAAGCTAAAAGCAAGGTGAGTAGGATTATTATATGTTTTTATATAATATTAGATTATATCATTGCAGATCTATTCCTATATGCTTAAGAATTGAATTATAATTGCAAGTGCATAATGATTAGAATTATAATTGCAAGTGCGTAATGATTCGATTTAATTCTGTAATTTCGTAATGATTAGTTTTATTTCTGTAATTACATAATGATTAGATTTAATTCTGTAGTTGCGGAATGATTAGATTTAATTGGTAATGACAACAATTGAAATGAATAAAATCACAATGAATGCATAATGATTAGGAACTTGTTTTTATTTGACGGACATAAATTAAGTTGAAGTAAACTTCATTTTGTTATTTGCGGTTTTTGTGACAGTTTAATGTATTAGGACTTGAAATGTTGCAAGTAGATTTTCGCATATTATCATGTTTAAAATAAAGAAAAGTGTGACGTTTGGAATAACAAGGAATGCACATATGAAATAAAACGGAAGAGATGTAGAAAACAAGGAAAATTTTCGTGTTTTGTAATATCTATTTCAAGAAAAATTAAAAAGGCAATCCCTTGTTATTACAAATACCGCACAAACATCTCCTCTTCTAATAAGATATGGAAATTTACCGTGTTAACATATATTGAATAGAAATTTAGTTCCAATATATTAAAATATTGTAAATCCCAAAAGCTAAAGATAAGTCATGAATAAAGTACGAATACCAATTAAAATGAAAGAAAGAGAGTTTGAGGAATAGGCAAGAAAAAGAATAGAAAATGATATGGGAAGAGAAATGTTAGTTGGAACCAATAAGCAAAATGACAATGATATTAAGAAATTGAAAACGAAGCGGTAAATGAATTTGAAGAAGGAAAAGATAAATGCATAATTAAATGAAGACCTAAGGTCAAACATAAAAGATGTTGGGGCAATAAAGAAATTGTAAGAAGAATAAATATACATGAATATTAAATATGTATATATGTAGCCATAGATATGCGTTTATGATGGGTGTGGATAGTTATAATTTAATAGAGTTGAATTATAAAAAGTAAATGACATAAGGTCATTAGAGTCGGTTGGAATATGAAAACATATCCAACCATAGGACCCGTGGAGAGTATACGCTTCTGTATAGAGAATGGTTACCCTCAGGTTAGGACTGTACTTGAAAAAGAAGCTCCGTAAATGTAGGCAATTGGGCAGTCCGTTAGGCGGATGTCGAGGCTGGACTCACAGAGTCAAAGTAGGTCTGCCTAAAATTTGTTAGAGGGGAGTATTGTCTTGATTGCATTAGGCAATCTTAATGGACAACGATGCGGATCAGACACTATGCAACATTGTGTGGTACCGGTTTAAAAAGCAAGGGGTAGGGGTTGCATAGGTCCCGGGTCTGCTATCTGTCCCTTGCAGTCAATGGGAAGGACACGGTTACACCTAATTGGTCATTGCGGCCTACCAGGGTTGATTCAATTAAGTAATGCAACGCCCTAATTTTTTGTTAGTTTGGTTGATAGGGCAGGGGTAGTTAACCCATAAGAGATTCCTTCAAAACATGGATGGGTGGTTTGTGGAGCCGAGTCCACGTAATAGGAAGCAGACAAAGTAGAAAATCCCCAAAGAGAACACGGCCTAATGAAGGAAAGGTCGTCGGTGCGCACTATAGGATTTACTCGAGATATACGATGGCGATATCATGATACAGTGAGGCGATGGATCCTAATGAGATGTTGAACGAGAGATACTAGTGGAGACAATATCTAGGTCCATTAGGGGACCATGGGATATATATAGTTATATATATAACTTGGGGATGTAGATGGGAACGGTTCGTACGTAGAGATAAAGTCGAAACGACTAATAATATAATCAGACATAACATAAATAGTGAACAATCGACATAAGCTAGTGTTATGTATAATATGTATAATTTTCCAGTCATCAGAACGTTCTTCTGACACCTTCTTCATTACAACCCACAGGATAAATTGAAGGACAGGTACCGGTGTTTACACATGTTTGGTGCTGACATGGACACTCGATTTTGGAAGCGTCAAACTTTGGTCGATACTTATGTGATCTACTATATTTTAAATTATTCCACTACAAGTTATTTCATTATAACTCTGATATGCATTCTTTTGTTTTATTTGCAGGATACCAAACCAACGATCTGTACTTTGGTGGACTTGGGTTTTCGATTTAGCGAAAATTCAGACACACTGGGGTGAGAGTTGTTACAAAGAGCGTAGTTGAGTGCGAAGTTTCCCAGAAAGGATGATTAATAGAAGATTTTTGCATGATGCAATTGACGATAGAGGACAACCATACTTGTTTATGAAGAGGCGTTAGGTAGACATCGGTTAGTGTCACGACATGTATATATTTTTTTGGTTTATGGTACACCCACGTATTTGTTGTTATTTCATAGCAGATGCACTTGGGTAATTGTTGTGCTATGCTATACTTAAGTATGTTGCCCTTGGGTTATGATTATGTATAGTGTACCCAAAAAGGGGAATCACTTCTGTTTGGGTCATGATTTTAGTATCAGGTGTGCACCATTAGGATGTGATCTTGATATCACATATGAGTAGCTGAAGATGACATGTGGTCAACCCCACGTTTAGTATGTTAGGACATCGATCCATTTACCTATGTCCTTGTGTGAATTAGTGGAGTTAATAAAGGTTATGCTATTTTTTTTATTAAGTTTCATATCCTAAGTTAGTAGGGTGATGCACTATTTGATATTAGGTCGCATCATCAGTTATACTTTGGAAGTGAGTCAACGAGGGCTCTAGTTCAGACAAGACAACATCAAGCAATTATATGTAAAGTGTTTTGGAAGTACGATGATGTACATAAAGGCACTTTAGTATGTTAGTTTAAAGTACTTCATAAACATGTGGAGTTAATACTATTTTTGAAGTATCAAGTATTGTATGATTCCAAAACATGAAGTAAATGTCTTGACTTGCATGTACTTGTTATGCAAAAATTTCAAGCATCAACAGGTTCAAGCTATCACAAGTGGAATTAATAAGGCCATCGTAAGTTGAAGGGTTGAAGCCATTGTAGGTTGATGAAAACAAACTATCACAGGTGGATGATAATAAACCATCGTAAGTTAAAAGGTCGAAGCCATCACAAGTTAATGTAAACAAGCTATCGCAAGTTGGTTTAAACAAGCCATCGTAAGTTGATAATGCCAAAGTTATCTCAAGTTGATGTAAACAAGCTATCACGGGTTAGTGTAAACAAGCCATTGCAAGTTGATAAAGCTAAAGCTATCATAGGTTGATGCAAATAAGCCATCGCAGGTTGATAAAGCCAAAGTTATCATAGGTTGATGCAAATAAGTTATCGCATGTTGATAGAATCAAAGCCATTGCAAGATGAGAAAGTCAAGCCGTCAGAAGTTAATGAAATCAAGCTATCGCAAGTTGATGAAATCAAACTATCGCAATTTGATGGAGTCAAGCTATTACCAGTTGATAGAAGCCGTCGCATGTTGATGTAAATTGAAGTTATCACATGTTAAAAGAGCTAAAGCTATCGCATATTGAAGGCATCAAGGCGATCATAGGTTGAGATTGATACTATCACATATCGCGAAAACTCCTATAAGGCAACGCTCTGGTCCGCCATGTGACAGCCACTGATTGGTCCGATCATGTTAATCATTAAAGTAAATTGGGATGTGCCACGTGTCAAAGTAACAATGTGCCATGGTAGCAAAGTATTAACCGTCTATCTCCTATGAGAACCCTATGTTGAAGATCAAAGGGCCCAAATTCTCTATAAATAGGCATATATCCCATACTAAGAAGGGTTTTGAATTGTACTCCTTCCTCATTATCTTCTTTCTCAAGCATAAATCAAGAACCTAACTATAGGATTCTAATGGTCGATTATGTTAAATCCAAGTTGGGCCTTTGTGACTTAGTACTCGAATAATTGCCTATTTGGATACTTGAATATTTGTGGACATAATGACTAACATACTTGCCCATCCAATCTCTTGCCTAAGCATCACTAACTTTGTTGAATAAGCATACAAGTTAGGACCAAATTCTGGCCTAATATTTTTTGTGTTTTCATTAAGAATTGAACTTAGGGACAATCCTCTCTTAAGAACATTTATCATGACTATTCCCCAGCAAGGTCCTTCAGAGCCAAACTTGATTTGTTCCACTTCTCACTGGTTTACCACAAAATTCACTGAAAAATAGGACCTGAATTTGTGGAACTTAGCCCTTCAAACCTTGGTAATAAAATGAAAACCACCCAATATGACTCGGACAAATAAAGCATAAATCCCTTTCACATAGGACGAAAGCCAATTTTTGCCTTGATGGCAGAACTAAATAAGGAAAGAATAATTCAGAGCATAAGAAAGATGACCCTTTTGCTCAAATAAGAAGGGACATACTCAAGCTAGAGGAACTATATTTGAAATGGAATTGAACTTTTATTTTGACTATTGGCCCCTTAAGAAGAACATAAAGAAGGAAGAGGGTTATGAAAGAAGTGAATAATGCTGTTACCACAAGGCAAACAGGCACCGGACTAATGAATGTCCGGCACAGGCTAGAATTATTGAGTATTGTGTGAGAATGAAAGAATTACAGGAATTCGTGGAATATGGTCTATTAAGGAATTAAAAGGAAAATAGGAAACACTCTTGACAATGACACTGTATACTTCCATTGCGACTCATAATAATAAATCTCAACATCCAAGAATGAATTTTCAAAAGGAAAAACTTCATAAAAAATCTAAGCCTTTGTTCCCGCCTCCAGGCCTGGCCAAAGCATCCAACCAAAGAGCGATGGCCAGTTCAAGCCATTGGTCCTGCCTCTAGGCCTGGGCAAAGCACCTATCCAAAGAGAAATGGTCAATTAAGCCTTTGGTCCCGCTTCTATGTCTGGACAAAGCTTCCATCCAAAGAACGATGGTCAAATTAAGCCTTTGGTCCTCCCTCCAGGCCCAATCAAAGTAACTATATGAGGGAAATGGTCAATTAAGCCTTTGGTCCCGCTTCCATGCCCGACCAAAGCACCCACCCAAAGTGTGATGGCCTAATTGAGCCTTTGGTCCCACCTTCATGCCCGACCAAAACAACCATCAAAGGGAGATGGTCAGTTAAGCCTTTGGTCTCGCTTCTACATCTGGCTAAAGCATCCATCCAAAGAGTGATAGTAAATTAAGACTTTGGTCCCACCATCAGGCCCTGCCAAAGCAACCATCCAAGGGAGATGGTCAATTAAACCTTTGGTCCCGCATCTTTACCCGGCCAAAGCACTCATGCAAAGGGCAATGGTCAAATTGATCCTTTGATCCTAACTTCGAGCCCGACCAAAGAAACCACCCGGACAATAAAGAAAACCAGCCAAAAAATCGAATGACAGTATGGAATACAAATAAAAACCTAAACGATCATATCAAAAGGCACAAGAGGTACGAAATCCACCGCAAGACTGATATGCAAAATGATAATTTACAAATATCATTGATATTTAAAGAAAATATTCATAATTACAAGTATAATCATTTTACTCCTGACTACTAAGTCATTAGGATAAATTTTACATAAAATCATGGTTTTGGAGGATGCGAAAGAGGATGATGTTGGTACACTCTTTCTCTTTCCCTTCAACTTCCAAAATGTAAGAATGGCTCTCGCTAGTCGAGTCTGCATTTTTACATAGAATAGGAGGTCCACCCACGTCTTTAAGAACATCTAAGCATCCATATAAAACGAAGTGTCGATATCTCTGATAACTTTAGGCAATGGCCTTCCTTCGTTGACAATCGCTTTCTAGGCCTAAATGAAAAATCAATTTTTAAATCAAAAGCGACAATAACTTCGATCAAATAGTCTACTAAAGGTTCAAGTTGAGACTCTCTAAAGGAAAAAAAATGCATCAAATCTAAGTCTCCACCACCGAAGAAGGATCTACAATGTGCTGAATTGGCACGAATAGCTATTTCTTTAACTTTTTCTCCTTACGACGAATGACATCAAGGGTATCTGCATAATCAATTTGAAAAGCTATTACCCTTTCATAAGTCTTGTTGGCACCTTCCAGTTGAGAAATTTGATGAGACAAACCTTTATGATCACTTTCAAGCTTTGAACTTTCAAAGTAAGCTCATTCTTTTCACGTTCCGAAGTTTCTATTTCAAACCGAAGATTAGAAAAAACTTCAAATATATTTCTTATCCCATTTTTACTTGATCTTATAATTGCATTCAAACTTAAAAGATCTGTTCAGTCTATCTAGTTCACCAGAATTATCCCTAGAAGACAGAGATGGCGAGGGAGGAACGGTAAGTTGCTACTACATGTTGAATGACCCCACGATGAGAAGGAGGTCCATAAAATGTTTTCTTAGAAGATTGAATTGGAGTAGGGGTAGGAAGTCCTTTCTCTCCATCAATTAGAATAAGCTTATAAGATTGGCGCTCATTCCTGGACCTTAACAAATCAATCTAAATCAAATATATGTTGGTAAATTGAGTAATTTTAGCATCATATTCTGACCGTTGAGGATGAAATCTTGAATTAGGCCTCCCTGTTAACTCTTGAACCTCTTTATCTTTAGAAGAAATTTTCTTTTCAAACTCACAAATCGCTTCTTGAGAAACCCATAGAGTAGACTTCAATCAAACATATTTATCATACCACTTATTCGTTTCAACATTATCAATTGACGATAATCCCAAAGCAGGATGAGAAGAACGATTTTCCATGTTCGAAATTAACTTAAACTGGATACTATCAAGACATTGAGTAAGGTTAGGGTTATCAAGAGATAAAGGTAGATCTTGATCCTAAATCCAATCATAAATAACAGCGGGCTCTTTGTAAAAGGAAATAATACAAATAAAATTCATTATTGATAATTTGGAATACAAACAACACCATTACATTTAGTTGAAATTAAATAAAAACTAATTCACAATTAATTCTTAAATTGTGACATAACATCTTGGAATTTCTAAAAAGACAAAAGGGAAATAGGAAACGTAGCGGTAAAGGGGAGTTCAATGCCGCGAGGAGTGTTAACAAGAAGGAAGCCTCAATATTCCCATTCTTTATGAAGAGGGATAATTTCACCACATAGCAATTTTGCATGATTATTCCGTATATCATGAAGGTATTGAGCTTTTTGGTCTCCCAGTTAAAATCCAAATTAGGAAATCATGTATGCATACAATGAAGGTTGCAAAGAAAGTAGCATTTTAGGGAGTGAGACTTTTAAACCAAGGAAGAACTTTCCTTAAATGTTCTTTTCAGCCTAACCAATTTACTTAAAACATGTTTAGTAACAGGAGATAAAGAGGAAACAGGTACAAACTCAAAAACCTACATAACAATTGCATAATAAAACTAAAAGTCAAAACATAGATTTTATAGATGAAAATCACTACTACATCAACAAAAGCACAAATTCACATTATACAATAAATATCATGAAGGCTCATAAAGAATGGATCACTTATAATATTCAAAGATAAATCTATCCTTATTAAACTTAACTTTATCCGAGGGAAGTGAATTAATAGTCAGAGGAGCAGTAGTGACTTTAGGTAAGTTCCAGCATTCCCCAGGATGTGGGTCTGATCCACTTTCATTAAGGTATCTTTTGTGTTGTCATGTAATTAAGCCCATCGGTCATTACTTGGGAAAGAGAAGTCGGTCATGGGAAACCTGACATAAACTAAGTAAAGGCAATCTATAAGCTTAGTTATATCTTCAATGAGCATCCAAAAGAGGGCAATAAGTTCTTCATTCTCTTTAAGAAAATTTGGTTGAATTAAATGAGATTTTCGAAGTAGGGGCGTGAATTATTTATTCCTAAAATCTTCTAAACGCTCGAAACATTTTAGAAGTTTCATATATTCATCATTAGACTTGTTTAAATCCTTGCTATGTCTCTCCTCTTCTTCGTTGACTCTTAATATTTCATTCCTATTTTTATCTAATAAAATCTCAAAATAATTTTTTTCCACCTATTGCTAATAGAAATGAAAATTTTAAGATTCTATAAAAGGAATCCATAATAAATAAATACAATTTGGGAGTTGGTTTACCTGAGGAGAAGATGTTTGTGATTTTTGCTTCGAGGAAAGAACCTTCATGATGCGAGAGGACAAGTGATCGAATTTGTTTAGGCCAGACGAAGCAGGACCACCAAATGTACCTTTGGAGGGTGGAGTACCATCAATTCTAGGATCAATGTTGGGAGAAACAAAATTGATAGTATATCCGACTCACGAGTAGCACCTTGTTCACCTAAGCCATTATTCCCTAAATCATCACCCTTATCTTTTCCTAATGAATCACCTTTGGTGTTATCATCGAATTTATCTTCTCCATCATTATCATCATCACCGTCATTACCATCAATTCATTCTCCTTTCTTATTTTCTGACTCATCGACGTTAGATGGAAGATCATCGATAATTAAGTATTCTTCTAGGATAAGGGGTCATCATTTACAAACTCAGATAAGTCCCCAAGAACCCGATCAAGGATGATATAAAATTTCTTCTTAGAGTTGACCCTTGTAAACCAGAGAAGGAAAATCCAAATTTAGACATCAATCTACATTTTCCTTGTATATTGTAAAAGTAGATGCTTCCAAACTTTGATCTTTCCAAAGCGGTAGGACTTTTGCATGAAAGAGGAGACTTTAGTCTTGTAATATTGTAAAGAAGCATTTGATCTCTTGAGCATGAGACTTATGAATTCTCGATAATTAAGGATTTGTTGTCCGGTGAAGGTTCTTTATCTCGTCTTCCAAAGTCTTTATCTTCCCACACAAAGAATAATTATATTCTTGCAGCAGTGACATGTTCTGAGAGGAAGTTGAAGAGGATTGTTAGAGAAGGAATAAATGTTTTTTGACCTAAAATGCAAAATATCAGAACCAAACCGAACATTAAATTGATATGTTAAGAGAAAGATAAAACATACCAAATATGCTATTGTAAAAGATGGAGGAGTACATCCTTTGAAAAAGAAAGAGGAGGTCTTGCAGTCTCTAAAGAAGAAACAATAGCAGAATGAAGGATGGGTGCTAATAATTCTTCAAAACTAGAAAATGTGGAAGCTCCTACGCTAGAACCAAGCAAGGAACATCAATAAGGAGTGAAGAATCAAGATCCAATTGTTGGTGCAAGAAAGCTAAAGAGTACTTTAAGGGAGAAGTTACGACGTTAATAATAGGGCTTTGAGAAGAGGGAGTAGCAAGAATGGTTGTTGTAACGGCATCTGAAGCAAAAGCAACAATTGGCTATCCTCTCTAGACTTTTTAAGAGGAGGCTCAGAAGTGATCTTTGCATCACTAGAATTCCCGTTATGCTTCTGAGATTTGAATATTAATAAAACATCGTCTATTGCAGTAGTAATGGATGAAGTGTCTGATTTAGAAGAAGGGGGCAGAGGCAGCCTACCGGAAGCTCTTGGAGAACTAATAATATTTGTAGAATCTTTATTTGATGACAAGAGAGTTGGGTAAACTAAACTAACATCTGAAATAACAACAACAAAAACAATAATAACAGAGAAAAAATGATAAAAGGTAATCATCATGTTTAAGAATGAATTAATAGGATTGTCATCAAAACCGGTGAGTATCCAAGATGGTAAGAGGATGAATGTTGAATCAGAGTATTAATTGAAAAAAAATGTCAATCTTTATAGTGATAATCGACGAAGAGCCATAAATATTTCCTTTATAATAGGAGGTTCACCTAAAACCCGATGGAGAAGCTAAGTCAGAGGGTATTTCCTCAACTTTACTTTGGTAAGGAGTCTCAGTTGACTCCTAGAATACTTAATAGCTCCCCCAGTTTATCAGTTTTTAGCAATAATCTAGGATCGATCTCTTTCTAAGTGGAATTTGTAAATATAAAGGTCAATGTATTGTTGCAACAATATAATTGATACATAAAATATGAAAATCAACGTACCGAGGAGAGAGAAGTTTCTAAAAAAACATATCATAAAAAGAATTGGTGACTTCAGTCATTGGTTTTATTAATAGAATTCGAGATCAACCTATTATCAGAAGGACGGAGGCAAAAAATGGAACTCTCCGGCTGATATTTAACCTTCTGTAATGTATTGCGAGAACATAAGGTCAATGTAGTTAGGTCCTCTATTTTAGGCTCCTTGATAGTGTTGGAATTCCTTAAAAAATAAGATGAATGGAAATATACAAAGTCCCACATCGCCAAAATATTGAGAGCTATATTAGTTTATATATGGCTCTCTCATGAGGAGGTTGGGGGCCTGGGGCTCCCAAATGTATGCTTCGTTGTAAGGAGGGAGATCATGCATCTCCACCACACGCGCGCGCGCCGCCGCCGTCCGACCGACCGACCTCTGGTACGGGTCTTAAATGACCATTCTTCAAATGTATGCTTCGTTGTGAGGAGGGAGATCATGCATCTCCACCACACGCGCACCGCCGCCGTCCGAATGAACCGGGTACAGTTCTTAAATGACCATTCTTTTTACTAGGCTATTGTTTAACAGTTTTGGGGCTGGGCCTGGAATTTGAAGAGAAGCGGGCGGGTGAAGACGGACGCGGGTTTTGGACTGAGGAGGCGCGACCCAACTGAAGCGGACACGGGCTAATAGATACGGCATGAGCGGGTGCGACCCGTTAAAGGGCAGCGACGCGGACGAATAGATGTGACTGTACGAAGAGGTACAGACGCGACTGTTTGAGCGAACGGGTGTAGACACGACCGTTCGGAAGAGATAGGGACCAACTATAAATAAGGAGGAAAACTGATCACTTTCCTCACTGATTTTCCAATCCGAAATCTCTTCTCCTCTAAAAACTGCTGTTCTTACTTTCAAATCACAGAGTGATATACTCATTACAATTTCGAGCAGAATTCGTCTGTTGTATCTTGGGAGAATTTTGAAATAAAATTCTTAAGGAAATCGTTACAACGAGCCTCATACATATTCCGGTTAGAATTCTATTTTATTCTACATTTTAACCTTTAATTTTGGTTGTACTATTTATTCAAAATAGTATAACGTTGTTGTTGTAATTTATTTACAACAATCATATTGTTATAATAATTAACACAGAATTCCAGTGTAGTGGAAATCTGAGTTATAAACTTGTGCGACGAGTTTATAATTGATTATTCTCTGTTTTGGTATACTAGACGTATAACATCTTAAGAATTTTACTGTTTTTACTAAAATAGAGATGGCAACAGTAGAGCTCTCCACAAAGGCTACTACACACAACAGACCCGATCCTTTTAAAGGAGATGGTGACGACTTTTTAACATGGCAGAATCAGATGTTATTTTACCTCACCACACTCGGTCTGCAACGGTATCTCGAGGAGGAGGAACCGATTTCTTCACCAGGCAAGGAAGCAGATGTTGCTACATGGAAACATTCCGATTTCCTATGCAGAAACTATATTCTGAATTGTCTCGACAAGGTGCTATACAAAGTATATCAACCTCTAAAGACAGCAAAAGCACTCTGGAATGCACTTGCCACGAAGTATAAGACGCAGAATATCAGTCTTAAGAAATTCATTGTAGACAAATTCATGGACTACAAGATGGTCGACTCAAAACCAGTGACTGCTCAACTGCATGAACTACAAATCATTATTCATGAACTCGAGGCGGAAGGTCATAAGGTTGGAGAATCGTTTTTGGTTGAAGCCATAACGGGAAAACTGCCACCTTCGTGGAGAGATTACCGCAATTATCTAAAGCATAAAAAGAAGGAAATCTTTTTACAGGATCTCATAGTCCGATTGAAAATTGAGGCAGATAACCGTGGAATTACAAAACAAAGCAAGGAGGCATTTGTGGCTGAAGATTCAAAGACGTAAAACAAAAAGAAGAATTTCCAGAAGAAAAGGAAAGCTCCAGACAACAAACCAAAAGACAACAAATGAACCAAAAAGTTTAATGGTGAATGTTGGGTTTGTGGAAAGGTTGGACATGCCGCTAGAGATTGCAGACTCAAAAAGGACCGCAACAAAGAGGCAAATTTAGTAGACAACATGGAAGTGGATGAGTACAACTTCTCGGCAGTTGTATCTGAATGCAATATGGTTCAGAATCCTAACCAATGGTGGGTAGACGCAGGCGCTACTCGTCATGTCTGCTCTGACGAAACTATGTTCTCTACATACAAGAAATTCGATCATAAAGAGAAACTCTATATAGGTAATTCTGCAGTATCTATGATCGAAGGCAGTGGCACAGTAATCCTCAAGTTTACTTCAAGAAAAACTGTCAAGTTGAATGACGTGCTCCGCGTTCCAGACATACGCAAGAATCTCATCTCTGGTGCAGTACTATCAAAGAAAGGATTCAGAATGGTGTTCGAATCAGACAAAATGGTTCTGTCCAAAGCTGGAATGTATATCGGAAGGGGATATTTATGTGATGGCCTATTTAAGGCAAATGTAGCTGTTATCGGCAATAAAACTATGTATTCTGATCGAAACTTGCTTGAGCACGAAATTTTACTATAGCATGATAGATTAGGACACATAAATTTCCGAAAAATGAAAATATTATCAAACTTGGGATTAATTCCAAAATTCCAAGTAGATAAGAACTACAAATGTGAGACTTGTGTAGAAGCAAAAATGGTTAAAAAACCATTTCAATCTGTTGATAGAAGCACCGAACCACTAGGTTTGGTTCATACAGATTTATGTGATTTTAAATCATTACCTACAAGAGGTGGGAAAAAGTACTTTATCACGTTTATTGATGATTATACGCGATATTGCTATGTATATCTTTTGAATAGTAAAGATGAAGCAATTACATCATTTATAAAGTACAAAGCTGAGGTAGAAAATCAGTTAAATAAAAAGATCAAGATATTGAGATCTGATCGAGGTGGAGAATATGAATCACCATTTGAACAGTTCTGTGCCGAAAATGGTATAATTCATCAAACAACAGCTCCATATTCACCACAACAAAATGGTGTAGCCGAGAGGAAGAACATAACGTTAAAAGACATGATTACCGCCATGCTTTTAACCTCTGGTCTACCGACGAACTTGTGGGAGGAAGCCTTAAATATGTCTAATCACATATTAAACAAAGTCCCTCATAATAAAACAGGAACAATTCCATATGAGATATGGAAAGGACACAAACCAAGTTTTAAATAACTCAAAGTGTGGGGGTGCTTGGCAAAAGTTCCAGTTCCGCCTCCCAAGAAAGTCAGACTTGGACCAAAAACAGTAAATTGTTACTATTTAGGGCCAGCCCAAAATAGTAGTGCCTATAGATTTTTGGTATTCAAGTCTGATATAGCTGATATTCATGTAAATACAATCATGGAATCTAGAGATGCCTCATTCTTTGAAGATGTGTTTCCGCACAAAAGGAATGAAGGGAATAATGTCCCAAAAAAGGACAAGAGAAGAATCAAGCAATTCACATGAAGATGAAACTCATCATGAGGTTGAGGAAGTTGAACCAAGAAGAAGCGTAAGGGCTAGGACTTCCAAGACAGTTGGTCCAGATTTTTTCACATATGTGTTAGAACACGAACCTCAAACGTACAAGGAAGCAATGTCATCTTCTGAATCTTCATGTTGGAAAGAAGCAATCCAAAGTGAGACTGATTCAATTCTAAGCAATAAAACTTGGAAAATTGTTGATATTCCACCTGGAATAAAACCTATTTGCTGCAAATGGATTTTCAAGAAGAAAATGAAAGCAGATGGCTCTATCGACAAGTATAAAGCCAGATTAGTAGCCAAAGGATATCGTCAAAAAGAAGGAGTAGACTTCTTTGATACATATTCGCCAGTAACACGAATAACCTCTATAAGAATGCTAATAGCAATTGCATCAATTTATGGACTAGAAATTCATCAAATGGATGTAAAGACAGCATTCTTAAATGGAGATCTCGATGAGGAGATCTACATGGAGCAACCTGAAGGTTTTATTTCCAAAGGAAATGAAAATAAAGTCTGTAGATTAGTAAAATCATTATACGGACTAAGACAAGCTCCAAAACAATGGCACGCAAAATTTGATAGTGTCATGATGAGAAATGGTTTTCGTATAAATGAATGCGATAAATGTGTTTATTATAAACAAATTGGACAATCATATGTGATGATTTGTTTATATGTAGACGATATGTTAATATTTGGTCCAAATACTCAGGTAATAGAGACCATAAAGAAGATGTTAACTAGCAATTTCGATATGAAAGATTTAGGAGTTGCAGACGTTATTTTGGGAATCAAAATAATAAGAACTCCTAATGGAATTGAATTGTCTCAGTCACACTACGTAGACAAAGTGATTGAAAAATTTCAAGACTATGGAATTAAAGGAGTGAGAACACCTTTTAATCCATCAGAAGTACTGCATAAAAACACTAATGAAAGTGTAATGCAACTGGAATACTCTCGTGTAATAGGATGTCTCATGTATCTCATGAATTGCACAAGACCAGATATAGCTTATACAGTAAGTCGACTGAGCAAGTATACAAGCAATCTAGGAAAGGAACACTGGAAAGCACTAATGAGAGTGCTTGGATATTTAAAAAATACCACAAATTATTCCTTACATTATGGAAAATATCATGCCGTCTTAGAAGGATATAGTGATGCAAATTGGATTGCTGATTCAGAGGAATCAAAATCAACGAGTGGTTATGTCTTTACCTTAGCAGGGGCAGCAGTGTCATGGAAATCTACTAAACAAACATGCATAGCTCGATCCACTATGGAATCGGAGTTCATTGCATTAGATAAAGCAGGCGAAGAAGCAGAATGGCTTCGTCACTTTTTAGAAGATATTCTGTTCTGGCCTAAACCTGTACCGGCCATATGCATACACTGCGATAACCAAGCAGCACTAAGCAGAGCGCACAACTTTGTGTATAATGGAAAGTCACGACATATTCGTCGACGCCATAACACAATTAGGCAGTTACTCTCAAATGGAACTATTTCCATAGATTATGTGAGAACAAATGATAACCTAGCAGATCCAATTACTAAAGGTTTATCAAGAGAGAAAATTGACTGCGCATCGAGGGGAATGGGTTTAAAAGCCTAAACCACCAAGAGTTATCTTATACGGAAACCTATCCTAGCGACTGGAGATCCCACGGACTAGGATCAATAGGCAAACCAGTTATGAATAACTCAAGACGTAATGCATTTGCATGGACATAGTCCAACTCCATTCCTATGGTGCACAATATAAATGCATGCCTACAGAAGTATTTAAAGGTTAAAACTATGTTTTTTTAATGATGACCATATCTTGGAAATAACAAGTGGGGTATATGTAGGATACTCTTAATGGTTGTGATCACCTATGTAAGTGTGAGCTGGGTCGGCTCTATGAGAATATTAAAAGGCTTTTATTCTCTAAAACACTCGTAGAACCAAGTACTGTTCAGGACCAAAATGAACACAACCAAGAAATTGGATGAGAAGGGAATTAATGCTTCGTAGAACTTATTGTCTGGATATACAATAAAGGCTGACGGTTCAAGATGAAATATTTCACCGATTAGCCAAGTAAATCCGATAAGTTTTAACTAGGGAAAGTTCAAAGTGAAATATCTACTTATCCACGATAAAGCATTAAATCCATATATACTCCATGATATTTCGCTATGTGTGGGGGATATGTATATTATCATTCATGTGGGGGATTGTTGGAATTCCTTAAAAAATAAGATGAACGGAAATATACAAAGTCCCACATCGCCAAAATATTGAGAGCTATATTAGTTTATATATGGCTCTCTCATGAGGAGGTTGGGGGCCTGGGGCTCCCAAATGCATGCTTCGTTGTGAGGAGGGAGATCATGCATCTCCACCACACACGCGCGCGCGCCGCCGCCGTCCGTCCGACCGAACCGGGCCGGGCTCGGGTATGGGTACGGGTACGGGTCTTAAAGGACCATTCTTTTTACTAGGCTATTGTTTAACAGTTTTGGGCTTCGGTTGAAAACTGGGCTGGGCCTGGAATTTGAAGAGAAGCGGGCGGGTGAAGACGAACGCGGGTTTTGGACTGAGGAGGCGCGACCCAACTGAAGCAGACACGGGCGAATGGATACGGCATGAGCGGGTGCGACCCATTAAAGGGCAGCGACGCGGACGAACAGATGTGACTGTACGAAGAGGTACAGACGCGACTGTTTGAGCGAACGGGTGTAGACACAACCGTTCGGAAGAGATACGGACCAACTATAAATAAGGAGGAAAACTGATCACTTTCCTCACTGATTTTCCAATCCGAAATCTCTTCTCCTCTAAAAACTGTTGTTCTTACTTTCAAATCACAGAGTGATATACTCATTACAGTTTCGAGCAGAATTCGTCTGTTGTATCTTGGGAGAATTTTGAAATAAAATTCTTAAGGAAATCGTTACAACGAGCCTCAGACATATTCCGGTTAGAATTCTATTTTATTCTACATTTTAACCTTTAATTTTGGTTGTACTATTTATTCAAAATAGTATAACGCTGTTGTTGTAATTTATTTACAACAATCATATTGTTATAATAATTAACACAGAATTCCAATGTAGTGGAAATCTGAGTTATAAACTTGTGCGACGAGTTTATAATTGATTATTCTCTGTTTTGGTATACTAGACGTATAACAACTTAAGAATTTTACTGTTTTTACTAAAACAGAGATGGCAACAGTAGAGCTCTCGACAAAGGCTACTACACACAACAGACCCGATCCTTTTAAAGGAGATGGTGATGACTTTTTAACATGGCAGAATCAGATGTTATTTTACCTCACCACACTCGATCAGCAATGGTATCTCGAGGAGGAGGAACCGATTTCTTCACCAGGCAAGGAAGCAGATGTTGCTACGTGGAAACATTTCGATTTCCTATGCAGAAACTATATTCTGAATTGTCTCGACAAGGTGCTATACAAAGTATATCAACCTCTAAAGACAGCAAAAGCACTCTGGAATGCACTTGCCACGAAGTATAAGACGCAGAATATCAGTCTTAAGAAATTCATTGTAGACAAATTCATGGACTACAAGATGGTCGACTCCAAACCAGTGACTGCTCAACTGCATGAACTACAAATCATTATTCATGAACTCGAGGCGGAAGGTCATAAGGTTGGAGAATCGTTTTTGGTTGAAGCCATCACGGGAAAACTGCCACCGTCGTGGAGAGATTACCGCAATTATCTAAAGCATAAAAAGAAGGAAATCTCTTTACAGGATCTCATAGTCCGATTGAAAATTGAGGCAGATAACCGTGGAATTACAAAACAAAGCAAGGAGGCATTTGTGGCTGAAGATTCAAAGACCAAAAACAAAAAGAAGAATTTCCAGAAGAAAAGGAAAGCTCCAGACAACAAACCAAAAGACAACAAACCAAAAGACAACAAACGAACCAAAAAGTTTAATGGTGAATGTTGGGTTTGTGGAAAGGTTGGACATGCCGCTAGAGATTGCAGACTCAAAAAGGACTGCAACAAAGAGGCAAATTTAGTAGACAACATGGAAGTGGATGAGTCCAAATTCTCGGCAGTTGTATCTGAATGCAATATGGTTCAGAATCCTAACCAATGGTGGGTAGACACAGGCGCTACTCGTCATGTCTGCTCTGACGAAACCATGTTCTCTACATACAAGAAATTCGATCATAAAGAGAAACTCTATATGGGTAATTCTGCAGTATCTATGATCGACGACAGTGGCACAGTAATCCTCAAGTTTACTTCAGGAAAAACTGTCAAGTTGAATGACGTGCTCCACGTTCCAGACATACGCAAGAATCTCATCACTGGTGCAGTACTATCAAAGAAAGGATTCAGAATGGTGTTCGAGTCAGACAAAATGGTTCTGTCCAAAGCTGGAATGTATATCGGAAGGGGATATTTATGTGATGGCCTATTTAAGGCAAATGTAGCCGTTATCGGCATTAAAACTATGTATTCTGATCGAAACTTGCTTGAGCACGAAATTTTACTATGGCATGATAGATTAGGACACATAAATTTCCGAAAAATGAAAATATTATCAAACTTGGGATTAATTCCAAAATTCCAAGTAGATAAGAACTACAAATGTGAGACTTGTGTAGAAGCAAAAATGGTTAAAAAACCATTTCAATCTGTTGATAGAAGCACCGAACCACTAGGTTTGGTTCATACAGATTTATGTGATTTTAAATCATTACCTACAAGAGGTGGGAAAAAGTACTTTATCATGTTTATTGATGATTATACGCGATATTGCTATGTATATCTTTTGAATAGTAAAGATGAAGCAATTACATCATTTATAAAGTACAAAGCTGAGGTAGAAAATCAGTTAAATAAAAAGATCAAGATATTGAGATCTGATCGAGGTGGAGAATATGAATCACCATTTGAACAGTTCTGTGCCGAAAATGGTATAATTCATCAAACAACAGCTCCATATTCACCACAACAAAATGGTGTAGCCGAGAGGAAGAACAGAACGTTAAAAGACATGATTACCGCCATGCTTTTAACCTCTGGTCTACCGACGAACTTGTGGGGGGAAGCTTTAAATATGTCTAATCACATATTAGACAAAGTCCCTCATAATAAAACAGGAACAATTCCATATGAGATATGGAAAGGACACAAACCGAGTTTTAAATACCTCAAAGTGTGGGGGTGCTTGGCAAAAGTTCCAGTTCCGCCTCCCAAGAAAGTCAAACTTGGACCAAAAACAGTAGATTGTTACTATTTAGGGCCAGCCCAAAATAGTAGTGCCTATAGATTTTTGGTATTCAAGTCTGATATAGCTGATATTCATGTAAATACAATCATGGAATCTAGAGATGCCTCATTCTTTGAAGATGAGTTTCTGCACAAAAGGAATGAAGGGAATAATGTCCCTAAAAGGACAAGAGAAGAATCAAGCAATTCACATGAAGATGAAACTCATCATGAGATTGAGGAAGTTGAACCAAGAAGAAGCGTAAGGGCTAGGACTTCCAAGACATTTGGTCCGGATTTTTTCACATATGTGTTAGAACACGAACCTCAAACGTACAAGGAAGCAATGTCATCTTCTGAATCTTCATGTTGGAAAGAAGCAATCCAAAGTGAGACTGATTCAATTCTAAGTAATAAAACTTGGGAAATTGTTGATATTCCACTTGGAATAAAACCTATTGGCTGCAAATGGATTTTCAAGAAGAAAATGAAAGCAGATGGCTCTATCGACAAGTATAAAGCCAGATTAGTAGACAAAGGATATCGTCAAAAAGGAGTAGACTTCTTTGATACATATTCGCCAGTAACACGAATAACCTCTATAAGAATGCTAATAGCAATTGCATCAATTTATGGACTAGAAATTCATCAAATGGATGTAAAGACAGTATTCTTAAATGGAGATCTCGATGAGGAGATCTACATGGAGCAACTTGAAGGTTTTATTTTCAAAGGAAATGAAAACAAAGTCTGTAGATTAGTAAAATCATTATACGGACTAAGACAAGCTCCAAAACAATGGCACGCAAAATTTGATAGTGTCATGATGAGAAATGGTTTTCGTATAAATGAATGCGATAAATGTGTTTATTATAAACAAATTGGACAATCATATGTGATGATTTGTTTATATGTAGACGATATGTTAATATTTGGTCCAAATACTCAGGTAATAGAGACCATAAAGAAGATGTTAACTAGCAATTTCGATATGAAAGATTTAGGAGTTGCAGACGTTATTTTGGGAATCAAAATAATAAGAACTCCTAATGGAATTGAATTGTCTCAGTCACACTACGTAGACAAAGTGATTGAAAAATTCCAAGACTATGGAATTAAAGGAGTGAGAACACCTTTTAATCCAACAGAAGTACTGCATAAAAACACTAATGAAAGTGTAATGCAACTGGAATACTCTCGTGTAATAGGATGTCTCATGTATCTCATGAATTGCACAAGACCAGATATAACTTATGCAGTAAGTCGACTGAGCAGGTATACAAGCAATCCAGGAAAGGAACACTGGAAAGCACTAATGAGAGTGCTTGGATATTTAAAAAATACCACAAATTATTCCTTACATTATGGAAAATATCCTGCCGTCTTAGAAGGATATAGTGATGCAAATTGGATTGCTAATTCAGAGGAATCAAAATCAACGAGTGGTTATGTCTTTACCTTAGCAGGGGCAGCAGTGTCATGGAAATCTACTAAACAAACATGCATAGCTCGATCCACTATGGAATCAGAGTTTATTGCATTAGATAAAGCAGGCGAAGAAGCAGAATGGCTTCGTCACTTTTTAGAAGATATTCCGTTCTGGCCTAAACCTGTACCGGCCATATGCATACACTGCGATAACCAAGCAGAGCGCACAACTTTGTGTATAATGGAAAGTCACGACATATTCGTCTACGCCATAACACAGTTAGGCAGTTACTCTCAAATGGAACTATTTCCATAGATTATGTGAGAACAAATGATAACCTAGCGGATCAATTTACTAAAGGTTTATCAAGAGAGAAAATTGACTGCGCATCGAGGGGAATGGGTTTAAAAGCCTAAACCACCAAGAGTTATCTTATACGGAAACCTATCCTAGCGACTGGAGATCCCACGGACTAGGATCAATAGGCAAACGAGTTATGAATAACTCAAGACGTAATGCATTTGCATGGACATAGTCCAACTCCATTCCTATGGTGCACAATATAAATGCATGCCTACAGAAGTATTTAATGGTTAAAACTATGTTTTTTAATGATGACCATATCTTGGAAATAACAAGTGGGGTATATGTAGGATACTCTTAATGGTTGCGATCACCTATGTAAGTGTGAGCTGGGTCGGCTCTATGAGAATATTAAAAGGCTTCTATTCTCTAAAACACTCGCAGAACCAAGTACTGTTCAGGACCAAAATGAACACAACCAAGAAATTGGATGAGAAGGGAAGTAATGCTTCGTAGAACTTATTGTCTGGATATACAATAAAGGCTGACGGTTCAAGATGAAATATTTCACCGATTAGCCAAGTAAATCCGATAAGTTTTAACTAGGGAAAGTTCAAAGTGAAATATCTACTTATCCACGATAAAGCATTAAATCCATATATACTCTGTCATATTTCGCTTTGTGTGGGGGATATGTATATTATCATTCATGTGGGGGATTGTCGGAATTCCTTAAAAAATAAGATGAATGGAAATATACAAAGTCCCACATCGCCAAAATATTGATAGCTATATTAGTTTATATATGGCTCTCTCATGAGGAGGTTGGGGGCCTGGGGCTCCCAAATGTATGCTTCGTTGTGAGGAGGGAGATCATGCATCTCCACCACACACGCACGCGCGCCGCCGCCGTCCGTCCGACCGAACCGAACCGGGCCGGGCTCGGGTACGGGTATGGGTACGGGTCTTAAATGACCATTCTTTTTACTAGGCTATTGTTTTACAGTTTTGGGCTTCGGCTAAAAACTGGGCTGGGCTTGGAATTTGAAGAGAAGCGGGTGAAGACAGATGCAGGTTTTGGACTGAGGAGGCGTGACCCAATTGAAGCAGACGCGGGCGAATGGATACGGCATGAGCGGGTGCGACCCGTTAAAGGGTAGCGACGCGGACGAACAAATGTGACTGTACGAAGTGGTACAGACGCGACTGTTTGAGCGAACGGGTGTAGACACGACCGTTCGGAAGAGATACGGACCAACTATAAATAAGGAGGAAAACTGATCACTTTCCTCACTGATTTTCCAATCCGAAATCTCTTCTCCTCTAAAAACTGCTGTTCTTACTTTCAAATCACAGAGTGATATACTCATTACAATTTCGAGCAGAATTCGTCTGTTGTATCTTGGGAGAATTTTGAAATAAAATTCTTAAGGAAATCGTTACAACGAGCCTCAGACATATTCCGGTTAGAATTCTATTTTATTCTACATTTTAACCTTTAATTTTGGTTGTACTATTTATTCAAAATAGTATAACGCTGTTGTTGTAATTTATTTACAACAATCATATTGTTATAATAATTAACACAGAATTCCAGTGTAGTGGAAATCTGAGTTATAAACTTGTGCGACGAGTTTATAATTGATTATTCTCTGTTTTGGTATACTAGACGTATAACAGATAGCGCATAGAGAGAATGGATGTATCTATAGGAGTCAAGTGTAAGCTGAATGGAGGCAATTCCAAAAAGAGATAAAATCCTAATGATAGTATTATTAAAAGGGAGGTAGCATGAGTGCCAGATGTGGATAGGGATGAAGTCCAAATATCCCTAAAGAGGTGTATCAGTTCTATTTGTGGGACCAGGAACTCTAGTCCCAACTCTAGAAATTTTGAAGTGATGAAACAGGGAATCTATCTCCTTTTTCTTTATGAAGTAGGATTGATAATTAGTATAAAAAATTTCTTCAAGAAGGCTTTAGCTATGCTTAGGGGTGCTTAGAGATTTCTTGTAGTTCCTCTTTTACCTCAAGCGTGGTACCTAAACAAATAAGACATAAATGTATGTTAATAAGTAGGAATAATAAAGAGGAAGAGTTATAAATTCAAGCCTTCGAAATATCAAAATCATAATTACTAAGGTTATGAATTCATAATATAAAGAAAGAGTGCGAAAAAAATCGCATGATGCTCAATAAAAGAAGCCATCGCATAATAATTTATTAAGCTATCGCATGTTGATATTGCATGTTGGTATTGCATGTTAAGTTAATGAATAGTCACATGTTGACATCGCGTATTAATATCGCATGTTGACTAATAAATTATCGCATGTTGAAATAACATGAAATATCATATGCTGATATCGCATATTGATATCACACGATGAACTAATAAACTATCACATGTCAAAATAATAGGAACCATTGCAGTTGAAATAATAAGAATTATTGCATGTTGATATTACATGTTGAACTAATAAGTCGTCACGTATTGATATATATATATATATATATATAGGTCACAAAATACGAAACCCACTAACAAACAGCCAATTGAAACTATAACAATTGAAGATCAAAGTGAAAATTATATAAAAAGTTCATGAAACCTGTTTGAATTCTCAAAATCAAGCGGCCCTCAAAAGTTCTAAATCGATGGAAAACATGAATCGAAACTAAAAGTCAGCAAATAACGATAACAGGAGAAATTGTTGCCTTAGAAAAGCATTTTGGGACTATATCTTCGAAAGAAGTTGAGCTTAAGTTGTTGCCAAACGAATTTGTAAAGAATAAAAGCGGAAGGAAGAAGAGTATTTATAGGGGGGAAAGGCGAGTGATCTAACTATCAATTTAAAATGGAGAAAACTTTTCATGGCAAGGATGACAAACTTGAGGAATACGAAGAGTTTGATTTAAAAATAGGAAAACGTATTTATGTTTATACTAACGTATACTTTTCTTAAAGGGGTGGGGGAACAAATGTTATATCCAAAATTTCAAGCATCAACATGTTCAATCTATCACAAGTGGAATTAATGAGGCCATCCCTTGTAACCATCGCAGGTTAAACAACTATCGCTGGTTGATGAAAACAAGCCATTGGAAGTTGAAGGGTTAGAGCCATCGTAAGTTGATGTAAACAAGATATCGCAAGTTGATGTAAACAAGCCATCACAAGTTGATAAAGCTGAAGCTATTGTAGGTTGGAGTAAGCAAACAATCGCAGCCAATGTAAACAAGCCATCGCAAGTTGACAGTGTCGAAGCTATCGCAAGTTAATGTAAACAAGTTATTGCAAAAACCATCACAAGTTGATAAAGCCAAAGCTATCATAGGTTGATGCAAACAATCCATTACAAGTTGATAAATCCACAGCAATCGCAGGTTAATGCAGACAAGCTATTGCAGATTAAGAAAATCAAAGACATTGTAAGATGACAAAGTCAAGCCATTGCAAGTTGATGAAATAAAGCTATCGCAAGTTGATGGAATCAAACTTTCGCAACTTGATGGAGTCAAGCTATCATAAGTTGATAGAGTCCAACACATGTTGAAGTAAAAAGAAGCTATCGCATATTAAATGAGCTAATGCTATCGCATAGTGAAGGCATCAAGGCCATCATAGGTTGAGAATAATACTATCACATGTCTAGGAAACTGCTAAAAAGCAACACTATGGCCACCTGATAGCCCCTGATCGGTCCAGTCGTGCCATATCATCTTAAAGAAATTATGCCATATATCAAAGCAACAAAGTTCCATGGTAACAAAATCTTAACTGTACGTCTCCTTTGAGCATGACGCGTCGAAGATCTATGGGCCCAAATCCTCTATATATAGGAAAACACCCCTGCTAAGGAGGTGCGAATTCTGAATTGTACTTTTTCCTCATTTTCATTTTTCTCAAGTGTAAATAAAGAACATGACTCAAGGACTCTAATGGCCGATTAGGCTAAATCTAAGTTGGAACTTTGTGACTTAGTACTCGAACAATTACCCATTTGCATACTTGATTATTTGTGCACATAATGACTAGCATAATTGCCCAATAGTCTAATCTCTTGCCCAAGTATCACTACTTTTGTTGACTAAGCATCAAGTTATGACCATTGGCCTAATAGTACTAAGGTATGAAGGTGATTTTAAAGAAAGGCGAGATTTTGCAATTTGGAAGAAAATTGGCAAAGAGGTGAGGTTAGTTCTTTTCGGTCGTCATTGGGGTTGAAAGAACTATCTTATTAAGTCAACTTTTCAAAATAGTGACTTTTTGCATAACTTATTTTCAATGACCGGTGTACATGAAAAATAAGTGAAAATCCACAACTTGGTCTATGAGCTTGTTGTAGTTTTTACTAGGTTGAATTTTAGGGTATTATAAAGTTAGGCCTTATATTCTTTTTATTTTATTTAGTTAGATTTGTTGATTATCACGTTTAGTTTTTATTTAGTTGTTTGGTTAAAGAAATGTTATGCTCGTTGAAATTAAAGCATCATCCATTTGTGATATCTGTAATTAAACGGTAATGGAGTATGAGATTCACCTAAGAATCCAAAATGCTAGTCCACCTAAGGGGATACAACATATGTTATCATGTTGTCATACCTATGGACTTAAAGAAGGAGTCTAGTTAGGCATGTCAAAGGAATGAAGAGGGTTTTCTATTCGTGAAGAATGAAGAAGTAAGTGGCAGAGTATAGTGCAATTTATTTGACAATGGAGATATGCTAGTAGTGAAGTCTATAAAAGCTTTACTTGGACATCATATGATTAGGGACACCTCGGCGATAAGCAGGGGAATGGAAACCACATAGGATATGTATGCATAGAGAGTTCGCAGTTGATGGCATTAAACGTGCACATGGATCTAGCATAATATGGCTAAGTCATGTGTATAAGTGTATGTGCAATATTAATGCTAAATAACAAAACAGAGCAGAGTAAAGTAAACAAAAATGATTACACCAGAGTTTTTATACTAGTTCGGACCTTCCGTCCTACGTCCAGTCTCGAAGCCCCCTTTTGGAATTTCCACTAACCAAAATACCCTCTCTTCGCTCAGAGGAATAGGCTATACAACAAAGTTTTCGATTTTACAAACTTGTGTTCCTTCAACACTGATATTGACAGATAGTACAAGACTTCCTATAATTTCCTTTATGATTCAAGATGCGTGCATGTGATTATTGGAAGTGTGTTAAATGATTCTTGAGTAAGTAATAAAGTTTAAAAGCAAGAGTGTTAAAGAGATATAAGAAATCAAGAAAGCCAGTTGTTTTGATTTTTGAACGTTGAACTATATTTATAGATGTCAAAGAGTTGCATTGAAGAGTAGTAATTGTTCAAAGAAGGCATTACTTTTCACAGAGATGCACTTGAACGATCACAACCATTCGAAGTTTCATTTCAAAAAATAACAATTACAGGGTAGTCGGTCGACTAAGAATAAATGTCAGTCTACTGAATAAGAACATTAAAAATAAACGATAAAAAATAAATTTGAAAATAAAATAAAATACACTAGTTCAGTCGTTTGGAATTATTTTCAGTCGATTGCCTTCGATCGACTGAAAATAATTTCAGTTGACTGAACCTATATGAAAAACTTTTTATTTAGTCAATCTTGTTTCAGTATTGTTTAGCTCTTTGTTTTTTTGGAAATCTTTGTACACGGATATGTGTGTATGTGTGCATCTGAATTATCAAGGAGATTTTACAAGTAAATCTAAGAACAAATACATACATTTGACTAGATGATCCGTGTATTCTTGACTTTTGATATGTAGATAATCTATTTGCTTTTCTCCTCGATTCTTTTAATTCACTATCTTCATATACCTGCACAATATAATATACTATATATATATATATAGTTGTCATCATTAAAACATACAAACATGATTCTAACATTCTCTCTCTTTTTGATGATGATAACTATATGAATTGAAATAAGATTATATGTGATCCCCCTGACGTTATACTTTCTTCCTCTTTGTCATCAACATAAAGGAGAAAAGATATGACTTGGTGAGGCAATAACCAAATAAACAAACTAGGGGATGGGCAAGTATAATTATTACTTGAAACAAATAAGAGAATAAAATAAACACATGACATAACATAGCAAATAGTTCACAGTTAATCAAAGCATTTAAACAACACATAGCTAATCATAATAGTTTTATAAAAAACATTAAAATAAAACAAACACTACTAGTTCATGAATGCATACCAATAACTGGTTCACAAATATTATGAAAATAGTTCATACATAAACCAAACATAAACAAACAAGTTCCTAAGCAAACAAAGTCATATATTACCAAAAAAGATGATTCAACTTTCGGGTTTAGTAGAAGAGTCAACTGGTGAAGGAGAGTGTGAGCATGGTGAAATCTTGTTCCAAATCTCGGAAGCCCATTAAGATATTTTCAAATTCTATTGTCGTTTGATCATTTACATTGTTGTTTAAAAAGGATTTCTTAATTGCAGAGAATTGCAGTTTTGGTGGAGATGGTTTTGGAAGGCTCCACAAGCGAAATATCCTTATCACTATCCATAGACCAAAAGATTTCTTCTTCAATTTCATAATGAGAAGATGGTTGCACTGCCGGTTGTGGTTGAGATGAACATTGACCTATATTTTCTTGAACCAAGAGGGAGAGATAAACTTTTTAGGGCACAATTGGCTCCATTCTCGATTGTAATTTCATTAGAGAGATGGATTTTTGGTCCATAACTTTGGGTAAGGTAAAGTCTTGTGAACTCTCTACACTAATACCAAAGTGAATGAATATTTTTGTCAAGTAGAAAGCAAAGAACATGGTATGTCGAGAGCGGGCATGGAAGCTTTTGATATCGTCGTATATTATTTTTGCCCAATTTAATTTCTTGTTAGAATAAATAGCATATAATACCTTGTAGTTGTTATCATGCATTTTTTCATAGCTCCCGGTTCTAGGCAAGACGATGTGAACTATCATTTTGTTGATTATACGAGCTTGGGGACGAAGATTAACCGAAGTGTTGCTAGTTTGCTCGGTATGAAATAGATAACTTGTTGAGTTATATTTGAATTCATCGTGATGTATGTTAACCCTTGGATGAACACCCTAAAATTATCCTTAATTGTATTACATTTCATTTAATTTCAACACCTAACATCTTGCTCCATAGGAGCCATTCATTATTATCGGTTTTATAAAAATTCTTGCAGAAATTTGCATAGAACATACAAACTAAGAATGGGTAGATTCTCACCTTATTTTGATTGGCATCAATAAGTGACAAGAATCAATGCTCCCTTTCTATTTCATTAATACTAAAAGTTGAAAAATCTGCCATTTTGTAGATCGTTTCCTGAAAAACCCTTTTATCATTCAGTTCATTGAAGTGTTTGAGTGCAATTTTGCTATTGTTCATCCATATAGCCAATTGTTCACTAGAGGCAAATTCGGGGTGAGATGGAGTTGTAGATTATGAAGCCTTTTGTCTTTGAGATTGTGGTCTCTTTTTGGTGACTGGTAGTTTGTGCTTTAGTGCCATGGATTTGAATTTGAAAGTTTGAGAGGCTAGGATTTTGAGTTTGGAAGAGAAAAATTGAAAAGAGATGGTGAAAAGGCATAGCTATTCACATTTTAAAAAAGTCAGAAAACTGCTACTTCAGTCGACTGTGCAAAATATTCAGTCGACTGAATTCATATAAATTTGTTCCAGAGAAGAAGGTGGAGAATAGTCGACTGTTTAAAAATAATTTATCCTTCTCAATTACACTACTTTAGTCAACTGGATAAATCTTTAGTCAACTGAACTAGGTCATTTTGAGAGATCGAGAGCAAGAGTTGTTTTAGTCGACTGTTTTATAAAATATAGTCGACTCGATAAATTTTAGTCCATTTTTAGTCAACTGGGAAAATATTTAGTCGACTGACCTTGTTAAATTTTTATTCCAAAGATCAACGGTTGATCTGGTTGATTTAAGTATTTTATTTAGTCAACTTCTTAACTTTTGAAAAAAATTAAAAGAAAATTGCAATTGTTCAGTCGACTAGGATCTTATTTCTGTCGACTAAAGTCTAAAAGATTGATTTTCTTTATGTATCTATCTGTTATATACACACACACACACACTTTTAGAATTTTTATATACATTATGAAAGTAAGTAATATTTTATTATATATGTATCTGTATATCAAACAAAAAATTTCAAACTTATAAAATCAACAATTTTAAAATAAATTTATATTGTTAAAACATTTCAACAGGTTTATATATTTTTAAGACTTAATCTTTTTATAGCACTTATACCTATAAATATAATTTTCTTGTAAGATAAATCCTTTATTTCAAAAATATGCATTAGCTTAAAGATAATATTTCTCATAAAATCAAATTAAAGATAGGATTATTAAATTTTCTAATTTTCCTGCATTAATAGCTTCGTTTCCATATGCATTAGAAAATTAGAAATACATCTCTCCTTCAATATGTAGCGTACCTGTAAAAAATAAGACAAAGTTCTTATATCTACTTCCTACGTTAAGGTCCGAGGGTTAGATTTTTGGTAACCATACCAAGAGGGTTTGGAGCCTTTAGAAATATGATTGCTATTATGAACAACATTTACTAGATAATCATCTATATATTTCTATCTAATCAAATTGTTATTTGTTTTAGGAATCCAAATCTTTAAAATTTTAAATTTTAAATACTTGATTTATCACTCTCTTTGGACATTTTAAATTCAGTATACAAAGTGCTATACTTCTTGTTATTATTTTGTTTAGCTTTGAAACCAAGTCCATTTTTGTTGTCAGAAGATTTTGAAAATTTAATTAAATTTTATAAACTCTACTTTCCTTTGTTAAATTTTGAAATATTATTAGTAATTTGTTCCAATTATTGCTTTGGTTCTACTATTTCATTTTTAGCCAAGTCTAAACTATATTTTAATTCACAAACTTCATTGTTAAGCTTATCATTCTCAGTTTTGCTGGCTTTAATCTCATAAGTTAAAGTAACATTTTGAGAAGTTAAACTTTCACAAGATTTTTGTGAAATTTCTAGTTTTTCTTTTAGAATACTGTGACGACCCGAAATTTTGGATATTTGAAATTGGATTATTTAATTGATTTTAAATATTTAGAAGTTAATTTTTAACGATAATTTCAAAT
Source organism: Allium fistulosum (assembly GCA_030737815.1). Classification (NCBI taxonomy): domain Eukaryota; kingdom Viridiplantae; phylum Streptophyta; class Magnoliopsida; order Asparagales; family Amaryllidaceae; genus Allium; species Allium fistulosum. The sequence goes on from CM060905.1 coordinate 595,024,268, forward strand.
ATCAATATTTATTGGATAATTAAATACTGAATTTAATTATCGGATTTGGGTAAATTATTGAATTTGGAATTTTAAGCCTATTAAAAATAATTTGAAGGCTTGGAAAATTCATATTAATAATACTGAAGATGATAGAACTTTTAAATTTGAATTTAAAGGAGTTTTGTTCAGTTTTAAAAATATATTGTTTAAATAGAATTTAAAAGTAGTCTTCCAGGGCACAGTCTCGGAATTCGACGAAACTAGTTCCATTGGATCTGTAATATTGTATTATTATCGGATTTCAAATTTCGTAATGTTTGGATTTGTTGTGTGATCGTATGATAGATAAACGCGCTGAAATTTATATCGAAAATTCAATATAATAACTTGGTCCAAAAAGATATCTTCTCCATACGATCGAACTAGCCCTCGAAACCCGTTCCAGCGTGTTCAGAATAACGATATAACGTTAGGAACGCCGGTTGTTGCATTTAAATTGGAGTTCGGGGTTTAGAATTATGGACCACGAGATATTTTGGTTATTATATTTCACTTTTGGAAAAGTATGAAATCAACTCAGAATTTAATAGGAAAGACAACACACCGATACCCGTACCCTATCTCCTTCTTTTCATCCCTTCACAAATTCAAGTTCAGCTGAAATAAAAATAAAATGAAACCGAAATCTATCTTCAAAAGCAATTCAAATTCGTTCGAGAAAAGAAAAGGAGAGTGACCGCCTCGTTTAAAAATCAAAGCTTTGTCCTAATCGAATCGAGTGCTCGTCTGCAAGCTTTCGTGTATCGCGGCCTCGATCTGAGTTAGGGTTTCGCATCAAGACAGTAGTAGTCGCACTGGGTGGTGGAGCACGCGCATGCTCGAGAGGGCTTGAGGGAAAACTGGGCGCGGCTTTGATTTCATTCGCGTAGCCGCCGAGGCGACATCGATCAAGGTCGAGCAGCGTGGTCATTTGGGGAAGCGCGCGTGGCCACTAGGGTTCTCAAACTCGAGTTGAACTCGAGGGATGCATGCTGTAAGGTAACTTATTTCATTTTCGATTAAAAATAAATATATACTATGTTTGTATATATGAATTTGAAAGGGGAATGAATTTACAGTGAAGGTATAAAACTATTCTGTTTAAAATTTCTGTAAATATACATATGAGTTAGAAAATATAACAGTAAGTTTTATAAGACAATTTAATTATGTATGAACATATATACAGTCAAGTTTATATGTAAATTTGATTCGTTTGAAATCTATATATAGATTATTTTAATAAGAATATATCTATACACATACGTATTTAAAAATATATATGGGAATATAGGAATTTTAAATGTTAGCAGTTTATATTAAATCAGATTTTTTTTAAGGGAAAATTTGTTAATTTAAAATTTATTAAATGGAAATTGATGTGTCCAATTGTTTCAAATATTAATTAACAGTACAAATATTTATACAAGGTCCAAAAATTGTGAAAAACAAGCTGGAATGGAAATGGACTGCAAGTTTAAGGAGTAAAGGTGAGTTAATCTCACTCAGCTGAATTTTTAATTTAAATTTAAATGGATAAATTTTAATATTTGGATTGAATGGTTGAATTGATTGGATATGATATATTATATAGTAGTATATAGTATATATTGGAGTTGATATTCCCGCATTTTATGGCGGATGAGACCCTATGCGCCGCATAATAGCGAATGATATTTTATAAAACCCATATACCGCGATATTCCACCTCGAAGTGGAATTGGTATTGTGCTAACGTCTGTGGATGCAGGGAAACAGGTTGGAGGGATCCAACTGGATTCCTCAAAATTTTCTAGACTGTTTTATATTCTGTGTTATGAATATTGATATCCTGTGATGATTTTATTGATGATTGAAATATTGGAAGATATTGTTGGATTGAATATCTAAGTAAAATGAGTTATTAAATTCTATAGAATTGGATTTTGAAAGAAATAAAAGAGTAAATTTTAAGTAAATAATTCAAGTGAATTGGAATAAGGGAATTTTGAATTAACAGGGGAAATATAAACTTTAAAACTAAAGTGATATTATTGTAAAGAATAAAGGAGTTATTTTTGAAATTAAGGATTAAATTTAATTAAAGGATAAAGAAAGCATTTTGGAAGTTTGAAATTGGTAATTTCAGTTAAAAAGGGTTTTAACTCACAATAAAGAATTAAATCTAAAGGTTAATGTATTTTGGAATAAATGAAGTAGTGAAGAGAATTATTTCAAACAAAGTGAGTTGTAAATCAATTGTAAATTGATTTAAGTATTTGGAATTGAAATTTTGAAGAGAAGTGAGATTTTGGAATTTTATAAACTGGGTTTATAAAGTAAAATAAAATATCAGTGAATATTTGAAAAGATAAATTCAAGGTGAGAATTTATAAAGGGATATGAATTGATTTAAAAATAAATATTGATTTATTTTTAAAAGATGTGAAAAGAAGTGTATTTCCTTGGATAGCCAAGTATGATTTCAAAGCAATTTGAAATATAAGTTAAAGGTTTTAAGTATGTTTTTAAAAAAAGCATGTTTTAGAAAATTTGTTTTTTTTCTAAATGTTAATTTCCAAAGTAAGATTATCAAAATCTATTGTTGTAGTAACTATATAAAAGTGATTTGGTATTATGTTTTAAGAAGAGAAATTTAGTTTATATTTATAAAGTGGTTTTGTTTTAAATATTCTTAAAATATATATCTTTGAATAAAGTATTAAAGTAGTTTTAATTTCAAAGTTATAAAGTATATTTATAATAAAGTGTTTTTAAATTATTTTAAAAATCTAAAAGTATTTTGTACTTGGTGTTTCAGTGGAAATAAATATTTGAGATATGTATTCTGTAAGAGTAAACTGTTTGGAACTGTTTCAAAAGAGGTTTGAAAATAGAAATATATCTTGCGAAGGTATTTGAGGTTAATAAATAATTGGGAAATTATTTATTGTTGATGGATGATTGTGAATGTTAATTGATAGTTAAATAACCGACTATCAATATTGGCCAATGCGCTGATCGTTTCGAAGAGACCGGGATCGGGAGTTCTCCCGAAAACCACTTCGATCTGGTTTGTACGTTTCGTGGAAACGATTTCGGAGTCGAAGATGGAGCAGTGAAGTGCAAGGGCTAGTCGCTACTAATCCTGAGGATATTTCCAAAATGGATGTAGTAGGAGTAGTGCCTTCGGTTCCGTTCGAACCCGGGACGGACTTGTATGGACGAATGCTTTCGGAACATCGTCAGCGGACGATGGGCATTCTAAGGGATATGTTCTATAAAGCTATCGTTTTGCCTCGAGCCTCATCAACCAGGAATGACTGAAAATCAGGGGTTATGCAGCAAGGCTTCGTGGGTAGCCCCCACTTGAGAGTAAGGTCATCCCTGTCTAGATGTCCCTTTTTATTTTGGCTTTGTGGTGCGGTTGCTGATCCCAACCGTGGGGTGATTTTATTCGGAATTATCCAGTAAGGGATGGTTCCGGCTTTGTGTTGCAGGGGATTGGGAGTAATCCTCGGTACTGTGATCTAGGCCACGTACTGTGATAGGTGCTACCCTAGTGCCTAGTCATTGATGGAAATCCATTCTCCCTACGTGTCTTGTACGGTATTTGTTTGTATTACCCACTTTGTGGCTAGTATGCTGGAATTTAATAGATGTAACAATTTCAGCTATTTGAATAAGTATTTGTATATAGACACTATTATAATATCAGAGGATTTGATAAGAAAGTGTTTTGGCTATCGTAAGGTAAAAACCTGACATGTTTATTTGTGGCGTGGTCTTACGAGATGCTTTTGATTTCAAAGGATTTTGAAACTTTAATAATTAATTTGAGTGTGATTTTCTCACGCTGGTTTTCCAGACTGACTCGGGTGTTATTTTATTATAATGCTCGGGTCAGACCGAGTATTATAGGTTATAGGATATGATGCTGTGGAGCTCAGGGATGAGCTGGATGGAGTGACGTATCTCCCGTACTTGTATATATATATTCCGCTATGTTGATTACTGTACTCTGTTATATTGAAGACATGATATGATTATTGTCCAGTTGTATGTATGTGTACTCTGATGTATACTCTGATGATGTATTGTATAAACAGATATAGTTTTGATTTGTGTAAGGATCTGTTATTGTCTATTATAGTTTATTCCGCTGCGATGGTTAGATTCTGTTGTTATTTTATTTTCTTCTTCTACCTCTCCTTCTTTAACCCAAATGGTTCGTATTTCCGTTCTTCTTGAGTTCATTAATGGAAATTAATGTAAATTCAATGGGTATAGATTTGCGGGTTGTTACAGTGGTATCAGAGCTTAGGCTAGCGATAACCTTGGCTCTGGTGGGAATTTTGAGTGTATTAATAGATATGAGCGCGTATTTGTTAGTGAATATAAAATGGTTTTATATTGTGTTGATTGGTTTATTGAGCAATTTATGGATTCTGATCAATGCGAGTAATTAACGTTATTGATAGGGGTCTCTAAACACTCGAATATAACAATTCGACACAATATTGTTTTAAAATGGGTAGATGAAATAATTTTACCCAAATTATTTTGTACATAAAAGAAATAATTTTCGAAAATTATTATAGTTATATATATGGATGCTTGGTTGTTAAGGAGTGATAATATTAAGTTATTATCACTATTGTGAGAAAATTAAATAAGAAATTGAAATCATAACTAAAAGCTAAGAAATAAATTCATATACAAATGGGATTTGTAAATGCAAATTAGTAAATGTGGTTTATAATTTGAAATAAAATTCCAGAGTAATAGTTGTATGTGAATTGAAAGGATTTGGAATTTGAAATTTTGAGAAAATTTAATTCCTTTGAGTTTGAAAATGGTTTTCAAAGGTTTTGAAGAAATAATAGTGATATTATTTTGGGGAATATTTTGAATTGGATTCGAAATCTGGTGAAGTTTGGGATTTAAAAATATTTGAAATGCTTTTGATTGGGATAAAAGCACTAAACTCTCTTCGGTCGCTGGAAAATAATTCCGATGATGATCGCGACATCATCGGTGTTCATTTTCGAGTTTCCAAGAGAGGAATTGCTACCTGGATGTTTTGGATTGATGTTTGTTTGCAAAACTGGGTTTTGGTTTTGAAAATTTAAAGAAATAGTTGGTTATACCAAAGGATTTTGGATATAGTTAATTTCAAAGGTGATTTTGAAATTCTGGGAAATTGTTTAAGCTCTGGAATCTTATTTAGAACTGTTTATGGAATAATAAATATATTGGCTAAATAAAATGTATAATCCCGAGTTAAAAACAAAAGGAATGTGAATGGGATTGATTGTAAATAGATGAAATATGAAAATAAATATACTCCAAAATTTAGATTATAAAATAGATTAAACTCCAGTAAAATAGTTAAAGTGATTTTTGAGATAAAAATCAAATGTTTGGATTGTAAATGAAATATGGAGTATGGAATAAATTGAATGACATTATTAATAAATTGAAGGATGAATTGATAATGTGAGTTGGAAATTAAAATAGATAAAGAGAATGGGGTTGTTGAATTGATGAGAATCAAATAAAATGAGAATGAACTTAAGTTATGAAATTGAAATGATTTGAAGTAAATTAATTTAAGTTTGAATTTATGGAAGCTTGGCTTCGGATGAAAATCAAAGTCCATTAAATAAAAGTTTGAGTTCAATTATTTAGGAAATGGTTATTAATATGCAATTGAAATAGGTGTCGAAAATCGAGTGAAAAATCCTAACTCGGATCGGTATAATTACCTCGAAATTCTGTGCTCGAATCCGGATCAAATCACTATGCGAACCTGGATATGGGTTGTTGATTGATTCTGGAAATTCTTTATCATAGTTGGTGACTATGCAAGGAGAATGACGGTTTCTGAATCAAGAAACCATATCTGAGTCCGCACTAGGAAGTTAGGTGGACGATACTAGTTCGGAAGAGAAATTATGTGATCGAGTAAGCGATTGAATTTGATATTGCGTACGGATGATATATGTGCATCGTACGGGCTTAAGCAAAGCCAATATTGGAAATTTGTAAAGAAAAATATAAAATGACTTTGGAATTGTGATTGAATATTATTGCTTAGTAGGATATACAGGTGTATAAAAGCAATGGATAAATTGGGATTTTTGATTTTAGAAGATAAAATTTAATGGCCCGACAAAAGGTATGTATTTGAATTTCTATATGAAATTTGATTGGGTTTTTGATCCAGCCACTTGGCTTTTTGTTTTCTTTTTGAGATTGGGAGGCCGTAGAGCCATTTTGTAGTTGTACCGAGCTAGCCGTGCAAAGGAGACGCTGGCGAAATTTTTCGAAAACTTAGAGAGTTAGAAAAATTTTGAGAAAATTTTGATAATTCAAATTTGGTTTTAAATTTAAATTTGAATGGTTAAGCAAGTGATATGGTTTAGGATTTATGGGTAAGTTGGAAAGTTAAGAAAAGGGTTAGTGTGTCTTTGATAAAAGATTTGTTTGGTAAGATGTTAAAAACTATTTGGAGTTGAGAAGAAATAGTTATTGGGTTTTGGATCATTCTTCCTAACTAGTAATTTCGGGGACGAAATTCTTTTAAGGGGGGAGGAATGTGACGACCCAAAATTTTGGATATTTGAAATTGGATTATTTAATTGATTTTAAATATTTAAAGTTAATTTTTAACGATAATTTCAAATATCAATATTTATTGGATAATTAAATACTGAATTTAATTATCGGATTTGGGTAAATTATTGAATCTGGAATTTTAAGCCTGTTAAAAATACTTTGAAGGCTTGGAAAATTCATATTAATAATACTAAAGATGATAGAACTTTTAAATTTGAATATAAAGGAGTTTTGTTCAGTTTTAAAAATATATTGTTTAAATTGAATTTAAAAGTAGCCTTCCGGGGAACAGTCTCGGAATTCAACGAAACCAGTTCCATTGGATCCGTAATATTGTATTATTATCGGATTTCAAATTTCGTAGTGTTTGGATTTGTTGTGTGATCGTATGATAGATAGACGCACTGAAATTTATATCGAAAATTCAATATAATAACTAGGACCAAAAAGATATCTTCTCCATACGATCGAACTAGCCCTCGAAACCCGTTCCAGCGTGTTCAGAATAACGATATAACGTTAGGAACGCTGGTTGTTGCATTTAAATTGGAGTTCGAGGTTTAGAATTATGGACCACGAGATATTTTGGTTATTATATTTCACTTTTGGATAAGTATGAAATCAACTCAGAATTTAATAGGAAAGACAACACACTGATACCCGTACCCTATCTCCTACTTTTCATCCCTTCACAAATTCAAGTTCAGCTGAAATAAAAATAAAATGAAACCGAAATCTATCTTCAAAAGCAATTCAAATTCGTTCGAGAAAAGAAAAGGAGAGTGACCGCCTCGTTTAAAAATCAAAGCTTTGTCCTAATCGAATCGAGTGCTCGTCTGCAAGCTTTCGTGTATCGCGGCCTCGATCTGAGTTAGGGTTTCGCATCAAGACAGTATGATTTGCACTGGGTGGTGGAGCACACGCATGCTCGAGAGGGCTTGAGGGAAAACTGGGCGCGGCTTTGATTTCGTTCGCGTAGCCGCCGAGGCGACATCGATCAAGGTCGAGCAGCGTGGTCGTTTGGAGAAGCGCGCGTGGCCACTAGGGTTCTCAAACTCGAGTTGAACTCGAGGGATGCATGCTGTGAGGTAACTTATTTCATTTTCGATTAAAAATAAATATATACTATGTTTGTATATATGAATTTGAAAGGGGAATGAATTTACAGTGAAGGTATAAAACTATTCTGTTTAAAATTTTTGTAAATATACATATGAGTTAGAAAATATAACAGTAAGTTTTATAAGACAATTTAATTATGTATGAACATATATACAGTCAAGTTTATATGTAAATTTGATTCATTTGAAATCTATATATAGATTATTTTAATAAGAATATATCTATACACATACGTATTTAAAAATATATATGGGAATATAGGAATTTTAAATGTTAGCAGTTTATATTAAATCAGATTTTTTTAAGGGAAAATTTATTAATTTAAAATTTATTAACTGGAAATTGATGTGTCCAATTGTTTCCAATATTAATTAACAGTACAAATATTTATACAAGGTCCAAAAATTGTGAAAAACAAGCTGGAATGGAAATGGATTGCAAGTTTAAGGAGTAAAGGTGAGTTAATCTCACTCAGCTGAATTTTTAATTTAAATTTAAACGGATAAATTTTAATATTTGGATTGAATGGTTGAATTGATTGGATATGATATATTATATAGTAGTATATAGTATATATTGGAGTTGATATTCCCGCATTTTATGGCGGATGAGACCCTATGCGCCGCATAATAGCGGATGATATTTTATAAAACCCATATACCGCGATATTCCACCTCGAAGTGGAATTGGTATTGTGCTAACGTCTGTGGATGCAGGGAAACAGGTTGGAGGGATCCAACTGGATTCCTCAAAATTTTCTAGACTGTTTTATATTCTGTGTTATGAATATTGATATCCTGTGATGATTTTATTGATGATTGAAATATTGGAAGATATTGTTGGATTGAATATCTAAGTAAAATGAGTTATTAAATTCTATAGAATTAGATTTTGAAAGAAATAAAAGAGTAAATTTTAAGTAAATAATTCAAGTGAATTGGAATAAGGGAATTTTGAATTAACAGGGGAAATATAAACTTTAAAACTAAAGTGATATTATTGTAAAGAATAAAGGAGTTATTTTTGAAATTAAGGATTAAATTTAATTAAAGGATAAAGAAAGCATTTTGGAAGTTTGAAATTGGTAATTTCAGTTAAAAGGGGTTTTAACTCACAGTAAAGAATTAAATATAAAGGTTAACGTATTTTGGAATAAATGAAGTAGTGAAGAGAATTATTTCAAACAAAGTGAGTTGTAAATCAATTGTAAATTGATTTAAGTATTTGGAATTGAAATTTTGAAGAGAAGTGAGATTTTGGAATTTTATAAACTGGGTTTATAAAGTAAAATAAAATATCAGTGGATATTTGAAAAGATAAATTCAAGGTGAGAATTTGTAAAGGGATATGAATTGATTTAAAAATAAATGTTGATTTATTTTTAAAAGATGTGAAAAGAAGTGTATTTCCTTGGATAGCCAAGTATGTTTTCAAAGCAATTTGAAATATAAGTTAAAGGTTTTAAGTATGTTTTTAAAAAAAGCATGTTTTAGAAAATTTGTTTTTTTCTAAATGTTAATTTCCAAAGTAAGGTTATCAAAATCTATTGTTGTAGTAACTATATAAAAGTGATTTGGTATTATGTTTTAAGAAGAGAAATTTAGTTTATATTTATAAAGTGGTTTTGTTTTAAATATTCTTAAAATATATATCTTTGAATAAAGTATTAAAGTAGTTTTAATTTCAAAGTTATAAAGTATATTTATAATAAAGTGTTTTTAAATTATTTTAAAAATCTAAAAGTATTTTGTATTTGGTGTTTTAGTGGAAATAAATATTTGAGATATGTATTCTGTAAGAGTAAACTGTTTGGAACTGTTTCAAAAGAGGTTTGAAAATAGAAATATATCTTGCGAAGGTATTTGAGGTTAATAAATAATTGGGAAATTATTTATTGTTGATGGATGATTGTGAATGTTAATTGATAGTTAAATAACCGACTATCAATATTGGCCAATGCGCTGATCGTTTCGAAGAGACCGGGATCGGGAGTTCTCCCGAAAACCACTTCGATCCGGTTTGTACGTTTCGTGGAAACGATTTCGGAGTCGAAGATGGAGCAGTGAAGTGCAAGGGCTAGTCGCTACTAATCCTGAGGATATTTCCAAAATGGATGTAGTAGGAGTAGTGCCTTCGGTTCCGTTCGAACCCGGGACGGACTTGTATGGACGAATGCTTTCGGAACATCGTCAGCGGACGATGGGCATTCTAAGGGATATATTCTATAAAGGTATCGTTTAGCCTCGAGCCTCATCAACCGGGAATGACTGAAAATCAGGGGTTATGCAGCAAGGCTTCGTGGGTAGCCCCCACTTGAGAGTAAGGTCATCCCTGTCTAGATGTCCCTTTTTATTTCGGCTTAGTGGTGCGGTTGCTGATCCCAACCGTGGGGTGATTTTATTCGGAATTATCTAGTAAGGGATGGTTCCGGCTTTGTGTTGCAGGGGATTGGGAGTAATCCTCGGTACTATGATCTAGGCCACGTACTGTGACAGGTGGTACCCCAGTGCCTAGTCATTGATGGAAATCCATTCTCCCTACGTGTCTTGTACGGTATTTGTTTGTATTACCAACTTTGTGGCTAGTATGCTGGAATTTAATAAATGTAACAATTTCAGCTATTTGAATAAGTATTTGTATATAGACACTATTATAATATCAGAGGATTTGATAAGAAAGTGTTTTGGCTATCGTAAAGTAAAAACCTGACATGTTTATTTGTGGCGTGGTCTTACGAGATGCTTTTGATTTCAAAGGATTTTGAAACTTTAATAATTAATTTGAGTGTGATTTTCTCATGCTGGTTTTCCAGACTGACTCGGGTGTTATTTTATTATAATGCTCGGGTCAGACCGAGTATTATAGGTTACAGAATATGATGCTTTGGAGCTCAGAGATGAGCTGGATGGAGTGACGTATCTCCCGTACTTGTATATATATATTCCGTTGTGTTGATTACTGTACTATGTTATATTGAAGACATGATATGATTATTGTCCAGTTGTATGTATGTGTACTCTGATGTATACTCTGATGATGTATTGTATAAATAGATATAGTTTTGATTTGTGTAAGGATCTGTTATTGTCTATTATAGTTTATTCCGCTGCGATGGTTAGATTCTATTGTTATTTTATTTTCTTCTTCTACCTCTCCTTCTTTAACCCAAATGGTTCGTATTTCCGTTCTTCTTGAGTTCATTAATGTAAATTAATGTAAATTCAAGGGGTACGGATTTGCGGGTTGTTACAAATACTTTTCTCATCTTTTAGCAAGCCAATTTCTAATTCGGCTCTATTTATCTTTCCTATATTTTCCTTATATAATTTCTTTAAATCTCTAAGTTTATCATCCAATTCGATACTTATCTCTAAAATCTCATTATATGAAAGTTCATGATTTACCTCTATAGTGGCCATGAAATAAACGTTTGCTTGTTCCATGTCACTACCGCTTTCACTATTTGATGAAGACGAATCCAAATAGTACTTTTTTGAGAAAAATGTGCGATCCTCTAAAATAGAGGAGAGTACACATAAAATATGTATATAACACAAGACAAGGTGCTGCCAACATGCTTGGCAGGTAGCTAACCTAAGTACAAGCATCAAAGAAAAAACTCAAGTACCCCTCAAATGAGCTCCGGCATAGCCACCACTCATTACACCCCAATACCGATCTCCGGCATGGCTACCGCCCATATTAAGGTGTTAGAAGTAGCTAAAAAACTATAGAATACCACAAAGCCAATGATACTAGAAGCCAACTCCATCTAAGAAGGAAACTCTAAGCTGCTCCATGCTGTTGACTCGGAAGGAATGGAAATGCAAATGATCTGAAATGGAACTGCGAACGTTCTGGAATGGAAAACTCCACTCTGAAGGCTCGATAAACCTGGAAGAAGCGCCTAGCTGAAAAGTGAATCCTCTTGAAAGTAGAACGCCATAATGAAGATGAAGATCTACTGAGAAGAACATCTCACTGCAAACAGCAATCCTGTGTACCTACAAAAAGAAACTTACACCATATCTAGCCCAAACCTATATCTGAAAAGGAACTAAAGAAAATAGTTAGAATGATACACATATATGTATATAAATGAAATATATATGTATAAATGAAATAGAAGCAAATATACAAAAGTTAAACTAATAGGACAGAATAAAATAAAGATTAGAAAAATGACTAAAAAGAATCCATGATTAAATGAACTTAAAGAACTATAAACTAAAATAAACAAAAACTAAAACAAATCAAAAATTATCCTTATGGTCCTTTGATCAAAAGGATATCATGATACACAGTGAAATCATCATCTAAGTTTGAAAAAACATTAATATTACAATTATTAATATTAAAATATATTTTTATGTTTAAATAGTTTCATATTATTATTAACCTTATTAAGATATTCTTTAAATAGATTATTGTTAGCTAACTTATATTTAGGATTAGAGATCCAATTAAAACAAAATGAAGAAATTATAAAATTCAATTTATTAAAGTGACTGTTATTATTTTTAAAAATTCTACAATTTCTTTCAAACCAAATATACCAACAAATTATAACGAATAGAGTGTCAAGTAAGAATCTATTTTCCTTTTTGAACTCAAATCTAAAACAATTCCAATAGAATTCATAATCAGAAATTTTAGTTGTTATATTAAAGTTAAAGGTTTTAAGGGTATTATTCAGAATGAAAAAGGTAATCCATGCAATTATAGTATACATGTTTAATATCTTCAAAATGCAGATTACAAAAATAACAATTATTATCAATATGCATATTTTCTCTTTTTAAAAATTATATAGTATTTAGTTTTTCGTGCATAATTAACCACATGTGAATTTTAGATTTAGGAGGAGCATTTGATTTCCAAATAAATTTAAAAGGGTTATAGGTTACACCCGAAAAGTTAATAAGTCTATAAAAAGAATTAGAAGTATATTTCTTACTTTTATCCCATTCCTAACTAATATTATCATTATCAATATTATATGGATTTAATCTAGCATAAAGCAAAGAAAGTTGCCTAAGAGTAGAACCTATTAAAATTCTGTTAAAACTAAAATTCCAAGGAGGGTCATTTTCGGGAGAAAAAACATCTATAATTAAAGCATTCTTAAAATTACAAATTTCATATAGCTCTTTAAATTCAATCCTAAGAGGGATAACTGAAATCCAACAATCATGCCAAAAAGAAGTACTATTACCTAAATGAACTATTGTATTAGTGCCTAAGTTAAAAATCTCATGACATTTTAAAATAGATTTCCAAAATTTAGATAGTTTACGTATGACTGTAGGAGTAATTTGATATAAATTATTACTACCATTATAGTAATATTTAGAAATGATTTCCTTCCAAGTAGAATTATCATTAATATCCTTAAACTTTCGTAACCATTTACCTAACAAAGACAAATTCATATTACGCAAATTAATGACTCCTAAACCACCATCCCTTTTGGATTTACAAACAATTTCCCAATTTACTAAACATTTAATACTGCTATTAGAGTTTTCCCCACTCCATAAGAAGTCTCTTCTTGTTTTATCTATTTTATCGATCACCCAATATGAAAAAAGATGCATAGACATCCAATAGATCGGAAGAGCTGATAAAACATAGTTTATTAGAACTAATCTACCCACTCTCGATAAAAATCTCTCATTCCAATTAGAAATCCTATTTTTGATTTTATCTATGATTATAAACCAGTCATCATGTTTAAGTTTAGTAGGTCTAATAAAAAAACCAAGATCAAAGGGAAAATTCATAGTTTTACAATTAAGCGTATTAGTAACTAAATTTTCAAAATTTTCAAAATAATTTAAAACTAAAACTGAACTTTTATCAAAATTTATTTTTAAACCTGATAGTAGTTCAAAACTATATAAAATAAACGTAAGAGTAATAATGTGTCTAGGCAAGTGGGAAGAAAAAAGCAAGGTATCATCTGCAAATTGAAGGATGGATATACCGTTACGCGAGATATCGTTACCAACATTCCCCAGAGATCTATTATCAACCGCTTTTTTAATTATCTTAGCAAAAACATGTAACGACCCGTAAATTTCAACCGTTTTAATAACGTAATTAGTTGAAATTTTGTGAAATTTTAAACGATAAAATTTTGAAATATAAATTTTTATTTGGAATACGTCTAGTTAAACATAGTGAATGGTAAATTTTCGTCCGAAAATATGAAAGTTTATTTCGCGCGTAAATTTACTTCAATTTAATCAGTTAAAAAGCGTTGAAAATAAAATGTTTCCGAAACTTAAATATTTTTAGATAGAAAAATTCTAAACCATCTTCTGAGCAAAATGTCAGTTTGTCGTTTTTCCAAATTCGGACATCTTTGGCTCCGTCGATCTTATTTTTCAGTGTTTTTCTCGCATTTTCCGCCAGTTGAAAAATTCGAAATTTTATAATTCAATCATATCACTGATATCCATACACTATTTTGATTGTCTCGACGTGCTAATCTCCATAGTATATTCGTATGGGTGTTCTGACGTCCGATGGATGGCGAAATCTGTAAACATTGGACTGTATCGGTACCCGTTTAAACTTTTGTTTCCTTGTTCATTGTCTACCCTCGGCTGAAACAAATTGTCATAAACTTTATTTATTTCACAGATATCAATATTTAACTTTCTCTATTCCCAACGCTTAAATTTTTATTTGCTGGTTCAAATTTATTTTGAGTCTGTTCGATTTCCGTACATTTGATTTCGAAATTATATTACATTGTGAATACTGTTGCGTTGGAGAATGCCAACCACTTCTTCTTCGTGCCATTCAATTCTTCCTTTTTCATTTTTCTCCACCCTTTTTTCTTCTTTCTCGAATGAAACAGCAGCTCCACCAAATACTCTCTTCCTCTTCCACGTCCTTTCTCTCCCATGGCACCACAACCCACCTGGTCGACCACCTGCTCCACCCACGTCAGCCCACTCCCTGACCATGCCGCACCCATCACCTCACAGCACGCCCGCTGCCATAACAGCCCCATCGAGCCTCATCTCCGAGTCCTCCCATCCTCTGCCCGAAGCCAACCCATCGCCACCACCCCTCTTCATCCATCTCGCCTACCACCGGAACCCCGACCGCCTCCTCTTCCCGCTGCCTCGCGACGAGCATAAAAGCTCCAGCGACCCACCCATCGGCATCAACTCCATGTCCCTCCGCCTCTCCACCGTGGCCTTGTTCTCCTCTAAAAAAAATATATGTTGACTTTGCACCGTGAACAGCCTTTCACGTCCCCCTCCTTCTTGCTTGCAAACCACCGCTCCCGTCACTTCCAGACGTCTAGACCTTGTCCGCTTCGAACCACCTCGTTTCCCACCCGGCTCCATCCATGTCAGCTACCCCTCCAACTGACAACCACGCAAGCTCTTCATTGGCCGCACCATCTCCCCTCCTTTGTCTGCCCTCTTTCGTATGAGTTCATATTTATATGGGTAAGGTATTATTTCATTTAATTTTTTTTTTGTTGACAAGGTTATATACCAACTAAGTAATGCATATATAGATTTGCATCAGAATATTTTGTAAGTGCTTGAACGCGTATATATATATTTATATATATTGTTTTACTTTGTTTTGAGATTTTATATATGGAAAGCAAGGACAGATATTATGTGTCGAGTACAACATATCATATTATAAAGTATTTTACCTATATATATATAGTATACGTGCTTGTACAAATTTTAACATGTTAGTAATATGAGTTATAAATCAGTCAGTATGCTTTCACAGAGATACATGTGTTGGATTGAGACATATCTATGTTAGACTATAGGTATATTATTATATGCAGATTTGTCTAGAAATGGTTATTCGTATATGATAGTTTATAAAATTTATAGAGGAATGGTTTGTTGCAGTATATTTTAACTAGAAGAAGTATAGTATGGTAAGTATATGTACTATCTAACCATTTTATAAGCCATATTATTTTGTTATGTAAGTTTATATATAAATGAATTAGCATAGTATACGAAGGCTGTACTATAGTAGTTACAGTGATTTATATATTGTAAAGTTTTGTAAATAGTTGTCTCTATATTTTTGTAAGGATTTATGATCAGTTTAAATATATTTACTTAAAATTTATATGGGTGTAATTGATTTAATGTATGTATATAGTTTTAAAAATAACTTATATGTTAGTACCCGTGAACTTAGTTTTTAAAGTGTATATATATATATGAGTAGTTATTTCAATATATATGATGTATATATGTTGATTTTCATATCTGTGCTTAATTAAAACAATGATTCCGATTTTATAAACATTATTTTAATATTTGTTTAAATTAAATACTGATTTCGTGGAAACATCAATAATAACAGTATGAGTGTGTCTATATATATATATAATTTCTGTTTCTATTAAGCTGATTCTAATTATTTCTTCGGTTCCTTGTTATCAGCCTTGATCGTCAAAATTGTGTCAAATCTTGATTTGCTTTGGAATTCGGGCTTGAATTCGTAACCTATCTCATTCTCGTTCATTTCTAGCCTCGAAAGGTGAGCACTCACTCACGATTAACGTTCTTTTATTTATTAAATTTGATTTCAATTGAAACGACAATTGAAATATGCTGCTGGTAGTTAATTACACTGTTATATATGCTATTACCTGTATCAGTTCACCTGTGACATCTGACACCATTATCTGTTAATTATTTATGCGATGATAATACAGTTTAGCTGATAATTTATTGATTGTTGATGTTTATATTGGACGTTAAATTGTTAATGTTAAAATGATAAATAGTATGCAATTGAACTTGATATAAGATAATTAAATGTTAAATTTGATTAACTGACATTTGTATAATATGACCCCTTAACTATTGAATTTATTGACACGTAGGATTTGTTTAATTACATCTTGAACCACTGAATGTATGTTGTTAAATTGATGATGTATGAAATTGTAAATTGAATGACAAGTGAAAACCGTAATGTAATAATCTTTAATCTACGTGAAATGATAGTGTAGATTTTAGAAATAATTATATTAATTCGTACAAATAACAATGCGAATTAATACGGTTATTTCGGGATTATTTAAATTGATTATTGGATTGTTATTGTTTGTTGTTATTGCTTGTTTATTTACTTTGACACCATCCCAGTTATCACACTGCAAGTTCCCTTTGTTATGTTTTGATTTTTGAATTGAATTGGAATCGGGTTGAAATGATAAATACCCCAATTGAACTTTGACCTAGGATAGGAAATTAAATAAAACCCGATTGGTCAATAATTTGATTTAAAATAAAACGAAGATTTTATTTGAATAAACAATATGGTTTTGAAATGAAGTTGAAATTTGAATTTTTAATGAAAAGAAAATGTTAATATATAATAATCTGAAACAAAATATTAACAATGTAATTGATGAAAGAAGGTTGTTTAATTTGAGAAATGATTGAATTAAGTTTGAAATGATTTATTAATTAAGTTTGAAATTATTAAACTTTGAAATTATTTAATAATTAAGTTTTGAATTATTTAATAATGAATTATTTAATGATTAAATAAAATTGACTTCTTAATAAGAAAAATTGAACTTTTGAATAAGTGAATTTTACTTCGTAAATAATTGAAATTGAGTTTCTTTATTAATTAAGTTTTGGAAAATTATTTAAGGAAGTAAATAAGTGAAATTGGATTTCTTTAACAAAATGAAATGTGATATTTTTGGAATTAATGTAAGACTTGTAATTGGAGAATTGATTTGACGAATTTAGTTTAATTCAAAATTGTAAGTTTTGTTTTAATGAAGTTGAACTTAAGAATTGATTAAATGAATTGGAAATTTAATAGAAATTGTTTTGAATGATAAAGTAACTTAACGAATATTGAATGAAATCGATAAATGAGTTTAAATTGATTTGAATGTTAAATAGAATTTATTTAAATGATTTCGGAATGAAACTTATATACGAACTTGAATCAATATTTGAATTGTTTTAAATAGAAATTGAAATTGAATTATAAGATTTTGAAACGGAAAATTGGAAGTTTTGAAACGAAAATTTGGAAATTGTTTAGAAAGACAAATGAAATGTTGATTTACGAATTCTATTTGAAATTGAAATTGATTTGGTTTTTGAAATATATAAACGACCAATCGGTGTAATAATTACGAAAGTTATTAAAGAGACCGGGATCGGTAATGGATATACTCTCTATCTGAACCGAAACCACTTTAATAACTATACGCAGAGTGTTGATCCAGAACGAAGTGGATGGTTTTGATGAACGCGTTGACTGAAGAAAGAGAACGATTTTGGATGACCCTTGACATGACTAAAACAGGAGCCGCGCCGGGCCATTGAGGATCGCCATCTCTAGCGGACACACTTCTTCGATACCATATCTATTACTTTTGTGATTCGATTTGGGTGCACCCCTCGATTTGGGAGTGTTGTTTCGCGGTGTTGGGGTAGTAGCTGCTATGCCCAACATCAGTCCGGATCAGGCAACTACTAGTATCCTAGTTGGTATCGCCTCATGTACCTTGTCATACTGATTATCCTATTCGCGACCACTACGATTTTGATTTGTACCTTTAGTATATGGATTGCCCTCTGGTGACTTCCGGTTTTGGGGAAACTACGGTCTTGTATATGCTTTTGGGAATAAAAATGTGTTAAGGGTGGAATGGGCCATGACTTAACGCTATTTTGATATCTTTTTATATTACTGATAGACATTATCTACTTAGCGTACATTACTACATAGTAGATAGTTTAACGGATCCTTAAAGGATGGTTATTCCAAACATCCTTTGAGTTACTTGTATTTCAATTGCTATTTCACTTGAGTTGGATTTATTAATATAAGAATATTAATCCTGACTCGAGTGTCTTGTGTTTTGCTTTACGCTCGGGTCAGACTGAGTGTACCAGTATTCGAGACTCACCTTTGAAGTTGGAGCTTTGCTTGAAGATCCAGCCATCTAGTCTGCTTTCAGTATTCGATGATTCCAGTGATGTATTCTGATTTGTATCTGATGTATCGTGTTACTCTTCCGTTGTATCTGGTTAACTCTGATGTATCGTATTACTCTTCTGTTGTAAACTCTGATGTATTTTATATATTCATATAGTAGCTTCATGAACTACTATCTCTTTTATTTCCGCTGCATTTATTACTCTGTGTCTGTGATCTGTGATTATATCTATTTACTGTATATGTTCAGTTTTGCCAAATTTAAATTAACAACGCGGTATTTTGAGCAATTCAACTCCGGCATGAGTGTCTACCTATACACTTATAATGGACGCGAATGGTCCAAAATTCAGGGTCGTTACAGTTGGTATCAGAGCTTTGGTAGCTCTAGGCAAAACTTAACGTATAGGGTAAATGTATTTACGGAATCACTCTCATTCGAGTTTCAATCTCTTCCTTTGACTCAATTCCTTTGAATTTTGGAACGTTCCCTCGGTTTCGAAATTCATTCGTGTCCCTCACTATTCGTCTTCTTTCGATTCTGGAGCATCACATAACTCCACTTCGAATGATCTTTATAATAAGTTGGCAATCTCGCCAATCTCAAATTTATTTGTAAAGGAGTGAAACTCCTTCACAGTCACGTTGATTTACCGGAGATTTCTGTATCCTCGGTTTACGATGCTATCTTCCTCCTACTATACCTGAATTCCATCTCTTAAGATCGAGTGTTGATTTACCTCGAAGGTCAGCATTGATCTTATTTTTGAAGTCACGGTTGACCCGGTTAAGGTTGCCCGCGACTTATATAAATTTATCCATCGCCTTATTTTGTTATTTAATTATCTCGTCTTTGTTCAAACCTATATTAGAATCGAAATTCTCTTTGATTTGAGTCTATCAAAAATTTGAATCCCTATCCTTATTTTGAAAACCCATTCCTGTATCGTCGAGCAAAGAAATGTATTTCTAAATTTATATTAAAAATGTTGTTTTCAAATTTGATAAACAAAATAGTTTTGAATGATTATATTATATATAAATATAAGTTTTCTGAAATTAAATTGTTAATGAATTTGTTGTCTGAAATAATAATATTTGATTTTCATTTATTGTTTTGTAAACCATTGACTATTGCATAATAAATAAATGAATTTATAAACGTGGTTATAAATTGATTGGAATTTGAAATGAATTTAATTCAGAAATTTGAGAATTTATTAGTTTCCGGTGATTTCAAACTTTGGTTTTTAAAATTTTAAAGTATATATATTGGAAGTATTTTCGAAAAGAAATCGTTTTCAAAGAATTTTTAAAATGTTGAAATCAGTGCTCTTCTCTTTGTCGCTAGAAAATAATTTCGGTGATGGCGGCCGCATCATCGACATTCATTTTCGAGTTTCGAAGTGGAGAAACCATTCTGTAGCTTTGCTACGGTTTTGTTTTGAGGAAAAAGTAAATATATATTTTGATTTGAATTTCTTCGGTATATTTTGGTTCACATATATATAGGTATCTTATTTTAAAATTTAATTTGATTTGATATAAATATATTATATATATCTTTAAATATTGTTAAAAGATGATTTTAATTATAATAAAACCAAAAATTTGGAATAAATAATTAAACTTGAATAATTGAATTGGGAAAATTTTATTTGTATATTGTTCAACTGCATTCTAATTCAACTTACCTAAATCATTCAGAAGTTGAATATGTAATTGGATAATATATAAGATAAATTGAATTTATAAATAAAATTTGAGTGTATATAATAAATGTTATACACTGAATTTTGATTATAAAGATGTTAATAGAGTTAGATAAGATAATAAGTAAATTCAGTCAATAATTAATAAATTTGTTTTGAAAGAATTAATTAATAGATTGAAATTTGATCAACATATGAAAATACCTTGAATTTAAAAGAAATTAATAGGTGTAAATTAATTTAAATCGAAACTTTTATGGTTTAAATCAATTTATATGGATTAAATATATGTGATTAGATATATCAAGAAGAATAAATTTAACAATAATTTGGAATAAAGAAGAATTTAAAATTGTTGAAAAAAATATGATTATAATAAAAGCTATTCAAATTTATGGTTTTAGAAATTGTAGATTGAAGGTAATTGTATAATAAGATAATGAATTTAGAAATAGTTGAGATTAATCTTAGTGAAATCAAATTGATTAAATCAATTATTGAATATCAATTAATTTAAATTTGAATTCATATGGTTTAAATTAATTGTTATTTTGTATTTCAAATCTGTTTTTCTTTCTGGTTGTTTCTATTCTCCTACCTCGTTCCTTTTCGGGGACGAAAAGTTTTGAGTGGGGGAGAATGTAACGACCCGTAAATTTCAACCGTTTTAATAACGTAATTAGTTGAAATTTTAAACGATAAAATTTTGAAATATAAATTTTTATTTGGAATACGTCTAGTTAAACATAGTGAATGGTAAATTTTCGTCCGAAAATATGAAAGTTTATTTCGCGCGTAAATTTACTTCAATTTAATCAGTTAAAAAGCGTTGAAAATAAAATGTTTCCGAAACCTAAATATTTTTAGATAGAAAAATTCTAAACCATCTTCTGAGCAAAATGTCAGTTTGTCGTTTTTCCAAATTCGGACATCTTTGGCTCCGTCGATCTTATTTTTCAGTGTTTTTCTCGCATTTTCCGCCAGTTGAAAAATTCGAAATTTTATAATTCAATCATATCACTGATATCCATACACTATTTTGATTGTCTCGACGTGTTAATCTCCATAGTATATTCGTATGGGTGTTCTGACGTCCGATGGATGGCGAAATCTGTAAACATTGGACTGTATCGGTACCCGTTTAAACTTTTGTTTCCTTGTTCATTGTCTACCCTCGACTGAAACAAATTGTCATAAACTTTATTTATTTCACAGATATCAATATTTAACTTTCTCTATTCCCAACGCTTAAATTTTTATTTGCTGGTTCAAATTTATTTTGAGTCTGTTCGATTTCCGTACATTTGATTTCGAAATTATATTACATTGTGAATACTGTTGCATTGGAGAATGCCAACCACTTCTTCTTCGTGCCATTCAATTCTTCCTTTTTCATTTTTCTCCACCCTTTTTTCTTCTTTCTCGAATGAAACAGCAGCTCCACCAAATACTCTCTTCCTCTTCCACGTCCTTTCTCTCCCATGGCACCACAACCCACCTGGTCGACCACCTGCTCCACCCACGTCAGCCCACTCCCTGACCATGCCGCACCCATCACCTCACAGCACGCCCGCTGCCATAACAGCCCCATCGAGCCTCATCTCCGAGTCCTCCCATCCTCTGCCCGAAGCCAACCCATCGCCACCACCCCTCTTCATCCATCTCGCCTACCACCGGAACCCCGACCGCCTCCTCTTCCCGCTGCCTCGCGACGAGCATAAAAGCTCCAGTGACCCACCCATCGGCATCAACTCCATGTCCCTCCGCCTCTCCACTGTGGCCTTGTTCTCCTCTAAAAAAAATATATGTTGACTTTGCACCGTGAACAGCCTTTCACGTCCCCCTCCTTCTTGCTTGCAAACCACCGCTCCCGTCACTTCCAGACGTCTAGACCTTGTCCGCTTCGAACCACCTCGTTTCCCACCCGGCTCCATCCATGTCAGCTACCCCTCCAACTGACAACCACGCAAGCTCTTCATTGGCCACACCATCTCCCCTCCTTTGTCTGCCCTCTTTCGTATGAGTTCATATTTATATGGGTAAGGTATTATTTCATTTTTTTTTGTTGACAAGGTTATATACCAACTAAGTAATGCATATATAGATTTGCATCAGAATATTTTGTAAGTGCTTGAACGCGTATATATATATTTATATATATTGTTTTACTTTGTTTTGAGATTTTATATATGGAAAGCAAGGACAGATATTATGTGTCGAGTACAACATATCATATTATAAAGTATTTTACCTATATATATAGTATACGTGCTTGTACAAATTTTAACATGTTAGTAATATGAGTTATAAATCAGTCAGTATGCTTTCACAGAGATACATGTGTTGGATTGAGACATATCTATGTTAGACTATAGGTATATTATTATATGCAGATTTGTCTAGAAATGGTTATTCGTATATGATAGTTTATAAAATTTATAGAGGAATGGTTTGTTGCAGTATATTTTAACTAGAAGAAGTATAGTATGGTAAGTATATGTACTATCTAACCATTTTATAAGCCATATTATTTTGTTATGTAAGTTTATATATAAATGAATTAGCATAGTATACGAAGGTTGTACTATAGTAGTTACAGTGATTTATATATTGTAAAGTTTTGTAAATAGTTGTCTCTATATTTTTGTAAGGATTTATGATCAGTTTAAAGATATTTACTTAAAATTTATATGGGTGTAATTGATTTAATGTATGTATATAGTTTTAAAAATAACTTATATGTTAGTACCCGTGAACTTAGTTTTTAAAGTGTATATATATATATGAGTAGTTATTTCAATATATATGATGTATATATGTTGATTTTCATATCTGTGCTTAATTAAAACAATGATTCCGATTTTATAAACATTATTTTAATATTTGTTTAAATTAAATACTGATTTCGTGGAAACATCAATAATAACAGTATGAGTGTGTCTATATATATATATATATAATTTCTGTTTCTATTAAGCTGATTCTAATTATTTCTTCGGTTCCTTGTTATCAGCCTTGATCGTCAAAATTGTGTCAAATCTTGATTTGCTTTGGAATTCGGGCTTGAATTCGTAACCTATCTCATTCTCGTTCATTTCTAGCCTCGAAAGGTGAGCACTCACTCACGATTAACGTTCTTTTATTTATTAAATTTGATTTCAATTGAAACGACAATTGAAATATGCTGCTGGTAGTTAATTACACTATTATATATGCTATTACCTGTATCAGTTCACCTGTGACATCTGACACCATTATCTGTTAATTATTTATGCGATGATAATACAGTTTAGCTGATAATTTATTGATTGTTGATGTTTATATTGGACGTTAAATTGTTAATGTTAAAATGATAAATAGTATGCAATTGAACTTGATATAGGATAATTAAATGTTAAATTTGATTAACTGACATTTGTATAATATGACCCCTTAACTGTTGAATTTATTGACACGTAGGATTTGTTTAATTACATCTTGAACCACTGAATGTATGTTGTTAAATTGATGATGTATGAAATTGTAAATTGAATGACAAGTGAAAACCGTAATGTAATAATCTTTAATCTACGTGAAATGATAGTGTAGATTCTAGAAATAATTATATTAATTCGTACAAATAACAATGCGAATTAATACGGTTATTTCGGGATTATTTAAATTGATTATTGGATTGTTATTGTTTGTTGTTATTGCTTGTTTATTTACTTTGACACCATCCCAGTTATCACACTGCAAGTTCCCTTTGTTATGTTTTGATTTTTGAATTGAATTGGAATCGGGTTGAAATGATAAATACCCCAATTGAACTTTGACCTAGGATAGGAAATTAAATAAAACCCGATTGGTCAATAATTTGATTTAAAATAAAACGAAGATTTTATTTGAATAAACAATATGGTTTTGAAATGAAGTTGAAATTTGAATTTTTAATGAAAAGAAAATGTTAATATATAATAATCTGAAACAAAATATTAACAATGTAATTGATGAAAGAAGGTTGTTTAATTTGAGAAATGATTGAATTAAGTTTGAAATGATTTAATAATTAAGTTTGAAATTATTAAACTTTGAAATTATTTAATAATTAAGTTTTGAATTATTTAATAATGAATTATTTAATGATTAAATAAAATTGACTTCTTAATAAGAAAAATTGAACTTTTGAATAAGTGAATTTTACTTCGTAAATAATTGAAATTGAGTTTCTTTATTAATTAAGTTTTGGAAAATTATTTAAGGAAGTAAATAAGTGAAATTGGATTTCTTTAACAAAATGAAATGTGATATTTTTGGAATTAATGTAAGACTTGTAATTGGAGAATTGATTTGACGAATTTAGTTTAATTCAAAATTGTAAGTTTTGTTTTAATGAAGTTGAACTTAAGAATTGATTAAATGAATTGGAAATTTAATAGAAATTGTTTTGAATGATAAAGTAACTTAACGAATATTGAATGAAATCGATAAATGAGTTTAAATTGATTTGAATGTTAAATAGAATTTATTTAAATGATTTCGGAATGAAACTTATATACGAACTTGAATCAATATTTGAATTGTTTTAAATAGAAATTGAAATTGAATTATAAGATTTTGAAACGGAAAATTGGAAGTTTTGAAACGAAAATTTGGAAATTGTTTAGAAAGACAAATGAAATGTTGATTTACGAATTCTATTTGAAATTGAAATTGATTTGGTTTTTGAAATATATAAACGACCAATCGGTGTAATAATTACGAAAGTTATTAAAGAGACCGGGATCGGTAATGGATATACTCTCTATCTGAACCGAAACCACTTTAATAACTATACGCGGAGTGTTGATCCAGAACGAAGTGGATGGTTTTGATGAACGCGTTGACTGAAGAAAGAGAACGATTTTGGATGACCCTTGACATGACTAAAACAGGAGCCGCGCCGGGCCATTGAGGATCGCCATCTCTAGCGGACACACTTCTTCGATACCATATCTATTACTTTTGTGATTCGATTTGGGTGCACCCCTCGATTTGGGAGTGTTGTTTCGCGGTGTTGGGGTAGTAGCTGCTATGCCCAACATCAGTCCGGATCAGGCAACTACTAGTATCCTAGTTGGTATCGCCTCATGTACCTTGTCATACTGATTATCCTATTCGCGACCACTACGATTTTGATTTGTACCTTTAGTATATGGATTGCCCTCTGGTGACTTCCGGTTTTGGGGAAACTACGGTCTTGTATATGCTTTTGGGAATAAAAATGTGTTAAGGGTGGAATGGGCCATGACTTAACGCTATTTTGATATCTTTTTATATTACTGATAGACATTATCTACTTAGCGTACATTACTACATAGTAGATAGTTTAACGGATCCTTAAAGGATGGTTATTCCAAACATCCTTTGAGTTACTTGTATTTCAATTGCTATTTCACTTGAGTTGGATTTATTAATATAAGAATATTAATCCTGACTCGAGTGTCTTGTGTTTTGCTTTACGCTCGGGTCAGACTGAGTGTACCAGTATTCGAGACTCACCTTTGAAGTTGGAGCTTTGCTTGAAGATCCAGCCATCTAGTCTGCTTTCAGTATTCGATGATTCCAGTGATGTATTCTGATTTGTATCTGATGTATCGTGTTACTCTTCCGTTGTATCTGGTTAACTCTGATGTATCGTATTACTCTTCTGTTGTAAACTCTGGTGTATTTTATATATTCATATAGTAGCTTCATGAACTACTATCTCTTTTATTTCCGCTGCATTTATTACTCTGTGTCTGTGATCTGTGATTATATCTATTTACTGTATATGTTCAGTTTTGCCAAATTTAAATTAACAACGCGGTATTTTGAGCAATTCAACTCCGGCATGAGTGTCTACCTATACACTTATAATGGACGCGAATGGTCCAAAATTCAGGGTCGTTACAAAACATCTACGACTAAGTTAAACAAAAGAGGCGATAAAGGATCCCCTTGTCTTAAACCTCGCTTAGATTGAATTTTACTACCTAAAATACCATTAACCATAATACTAGAGTTACCGGTTCTAAGTAATTTCATGATCCAGCTAATCCATCTATGACTGAAACCTCTAGCATGAAATATATCTACTAGAAAATCCCAATCTACTGAATCAAAAGCTTTTGCGAAGTCTAATTTTAAAATCGCACAGGTTATATTATTCTTACAACAGTGATTAATGTATTCTTGAACAACAGCCACACCATCAGTGATATTTCTCCCCTTAATGAAAGCAGATTATGAATAGTCAATTAGATCATTTATTCTTATACTAAGTCTATTAGCTAAAACTTTTGAAATAATTTTTACGGAACAGTTAATTAATGAAATAGGTCTAAAATCTTTTAAATTATTAGCACCTACTTTTTTGTGTAATAAAATAACATTTGCAAAATTAAATCTTCCTAATTGCAAATTTCCATTATAGAGTTCGTTAAACATGCTAATTAAATCGAATTTTAAAACATCCCAAAATGTTTATAAAAGAAAATAGGGAACTCATCCGGACCCGGGGATTTTTCACCTGGCATGTCATTAACAGTTTTCCAAATTTCCTCTTCAGTAAAAGGATTATCTAACTCAGAAAGATCAACATTAGAATCAGAAGGATAAAGATCATTTCACTAGCATTAATTCTATATATTTTTTTATTACAAAAATATCTCTATAATAGTCTGTAAAAGCCTTATTAAGATCTCTTTGATCGACTAATTCTTCATTATTCACAAAAATAGAATTAATTGTATTACTGCGTTTTCTACCGTTTGCCATATTGTGAAAAAAATTGGTATTATTGTCACCTTCATTTATCCACTGAATTCTAGATCTCCGTTTCCACATAACCTCCTCTCTTTCTAAAATAGAGTTAAGCTCTTCTTTTAGATTAGCGAGTACGTTACGCTCACTTAAATTTAGATGTCTAGTTTCTTCTATCTTGTTTATTTTAAGAATCTCAGAAAGTTTATTTTCTTTTTTAATTTTAATACTACCAAAAACATTCTTACTCCAATTTTTAAGAAAATTCAAAAGATCCCTCACTTTTAAAATAAAATTTTTAGCAGAATTATCCTGATTTCTAATATTATAAAAGCTCATAGAAATCCACTTATTTTTAATTAAATTTGAAAAATTGGATTCTAATAACCATATTTTTTCGAATTTAAAAGATCTATTAATAACTCTATGTTGCTCACAAGTGAGAATAATAGGACAGTGATCAGAATAAGTGTAAGGCAAACCAGAAACTCTACAAATAGGAAATTTATCCTCGATTTCATCACTAACGAAAAACCTATCAAGAAGAGCCATAAATGGGGACTCCCTAGTATTGCTCCAAGTAAAATCTTTATTAGAAAGAGGGATTTCAATCAAATTTGTTCTTCTCATTTTCATTGTTTAACTGTTGATAGTCTTTCTTCATATGACCAAATTTGTTACATCCACATCACTTGATTGATGTCAGGTTACTTGAGTTACCACCGTTTTGAGCTTTTGTGAACTTCTTGAATTTGTTGTAATTCTTAGCAATGAATACGATCTCATCATCATCCAAATCTGAGTCGTTATCATTGTCTTGGAAGGCTATACTCCTTTTCTTCTGATTTTGTTATTTTCTTGCATGCAAATTTGCTTCGTATGACATCAAATTTTCAATTAATTCTTCAACTTTAAGCTGTGAAAGGTAGTTTGCTTCTTCTATATCTAGAATTTTCTTTCCCATTCAATAGTTAAAGAATTTAAAATGCGTGTAACAAGGTCAAAATCAGTAAATGTGACTCAAATCAGTATAAGATCATGTTGTATAGTTTGAAATCTAGCATACATATCAATAATATTAGTTTTCATTTTGAATGATGAAAATTGATTTTGTAAAATAGAGATCTTGATTTGTTTGACTTTGTTTGTGCCTTCATATGTGATTTGAAGTGTATGTCAAATATCATATATGGTTTTACACAACATAACTCTACAAAACTCATTCTTGTCAAGTGAACAGAATAGAACATTCATAGCTTCTACATTGTTGGTCGCTGCGGTCTTTTGAGCATCTAACCAAGTACTCATTTTAGTGATAGGTCCTTTGTACTTAATTTGAGTAGCTCGTCAAATATTTAGACCGTTAGCTTCCGTAAAAAAATTCATATGTGTAGACCAATATGCATAGTTAGACATAGTGAATAGTGGACGATGTGCAGTTGACCAACCTTCTAGAAAATTGCTTGCCATATTATAATATTATTTAAAAACTCTATTATGGTTATTGAAATGACCAGATCTAATACCAAATGAAAGTGCATAGGGATCTAGTATAATATGGCCAAGTTGTGTATATAAGTGTATGTGCAATATTAATGCTAAATAACAAAGTAGAGTAAAGTAAATAAAAATAATCACATTAGAGTTTTTATACTGGTTCAGACCTCCCGTCTTACATCTAGTCCCCATACTCCCCTTTGGAATTTCTACTAACCAAAATACCCTCTCTTTGCCAGGAGGAATATGTTATACAATAGAGTTTTTTGACTTGACAAACTTGTGTTCCTTCGACACTGATTTTGACTGATAGTACAATACTTCCTATAATCTCTCTGATAATTCAAGATGCATGCACCGTGATTATCGAAAGTGTATTGAATAATTCTCGAGCAAGTAATAGAGTTTGAAAGAAAGAGTTTTCAAGAGAGATAAGAAATCAAGAAAGCCAGTTATTTTGATTTTTGAATGTTGAACTGTAATTATAGATGTTAAAGTGTTGCATTAAAGAGTTGTAATCGTTTAGAGAAGCCATTACTATTCACAGAGACACATTTGAACGATCACAACCATCCAAAGTGTCATTTCAGAAAATAGTCGTTGTAGGGTAGTAAGTCGATTGAGAATAAAAGTCAGTCTACTGGATAAGAACATTAAAAATAAACGGCAAAAAGTAAATTTGAGAATAAAATAAATTACACTGGTTTAGTCGACTGGAATTATTTTCAGTCTACTACCCTCGATCGACCGAAAATAATTTCAATCGACTGAACTTATATTAAAAACTTTTTATATAGTAAGTCTTGTTTTTAAATTGTTTAACTCTTTGTTTTTTTGAAATTTTTTGTATGTAGATATGTGCGTGCGCATTTGAACTATCAAGGAGATTTCACAAGTAAATCTAAGACCAAACACATATATTTGACTAGATGATCTGTTTGCTTTTCTCCTCGATTCTTTGATTCGCTATCTTTGGATACCTGCATAATATAATATACTATATATATTATTGTCATCATTTAAACATACAAATAGGGTTCTAACAGGCATGGTGTAGATGAAGGACCCTCCATTGAGATATGTTATGTGGGGAAAGCTGACACCACTGGTTGTTAGGCCTTTCCCAATTATATAAAGAGTAGGGAAGTCGGTAAGTTTGAGTGGGCTTCTTGAAAAGTTGGCGGGTATTTACATGTATTCTGTTTGTCCTATTTGCAAACATACATTGATGATTTATTGGTTATGGTAGAGCCTAGTTGGCTTGATGAGGTGAATGTGGAGTCCGGATTACTCGGCAAGCATATTCACATCTTAGAACTTGATGAGATATAAGAATAAAGAAATGAAATTGGTCCAAATACGACAAAGAAAAGGTTTTGATAGGAGTACGAGGGAACTTGATGAAAAAATTCGAGTTTCCTATCACAATCTCTCTTCTAATAACATCCTCTTTTTGTTAGCTCGTAGGTTAGTTTGCTTGGTAGGTTTGTTTGAGTTATAACAGTTTAGTTCATACCGTGTTAGCTTGTATATGTATACATTCCACTCTAAGATAGATACCGATATTTAAGTGTTCTAATTTATGCTTGATGATTATACATATGATGTTTATTATCTCTTTATATATGCATTCACTAATTGTGTTTATGGACATGAGGATGTTGCATATGGATGTATGGATGCATATACACATAGAACTATATGTATTTACGTATTTTAGGATGTTTCGGTACATTTTTGGTTGCCATTGCATGTGAATTCATATAGGAGGCCAATTTGATGGCAGTTGCATTCATCTCACATATCATTCTATTTTTATCTGCCATATGCGTTACATACTCTTAATTGTGTTTTTGCTTGTGTTGTATGATGGATGCTAGATGGATGTAGTTATGTTTTTTTATATGTTTGTACGATGTAAAGCGAGTTACATTGTCCATCTCGTGGAATTTAGGGGATGTAATTCTTTAAAGGGAGAATTTAATACCTTGAAATTTTATGAAATTAAATAATTAAACTAAAAGGATAAAATCGTAATTTTACATAAAGGACAAAATGGCAAATTTTTAAAGAAGTTGAGATTAGGTTTTGGGGCCTATCCCATTACCTTTGAAATATCGTTTACAGTTAAACAACATATATAGCTTGCTAGAATTGGTTAAGCGGGCTAGAAATTAAAAGAAGTCAAACCTAGTGGTATTTTTGTAATATATTGATATGAAATTTCAGTATAGATTATTAATTTCAACCTATAAATAGATCCTTAATCCTGTTTCTTTTAGTTTAAAAACCTTCCCTCCACTTATAAAACCATAATCCCTAAATTAATCCCAACCACTAAATCAAATCCAAATTAAGCAAACTTATATATGAAACCGATCATTGTGGAAAGAGCTACACAAATAAATCAACATTATCGATAAATTTGGAGTTTTAAAGGCGAGGAATTTCTAAATAGGGAAGAAGAAGGAGGATTCACATCAGATCGAAGAGGATTAATGGCTAATCGGTGAGTGTGACTCTTCCTATCTGTGTATATAATGATAAGATCTTGTAACTCACCCCTCATGATCTCAAGAAAAATATAAATGATGTGACTAGAAACTAATAAATTGATTTTTTATGCATACTTGATTAGGACATAGTATATTGTGGTAGATACTTAAAAAAGTGAACTTTTATCAATTATAATTAGCCGAAGTTAATCTCTTTTTATTTAAAAAGTGCGAAATACCAAAGTGTTCCAAACTAGACATATTATATATCAAAATTGTTGTTCTCAATGACACAAACCCACTAGTTGTGTTCGTTTGTCTATTGGGTATATGGATTGATTAGAAAATGCATTAGAAGTTTGATGAACATGGATGGTATGTTTCAATCCAATGTTGAAACGATGACGATATGACAATCGAAAAGCATGGCTATGTAGATAAGGATAAGTGGGTCATCTCACCGGTGGTTGATTTGTCAGAAGACATCAAAATTCACTAGATCTGGCATTCTAAATGGCAAAAGGAAATTTTGATAGGAAAACTTGGAGGTTATGGCATCGACATCATTAGACTGGCTTATTGTGGTGGTACGGTCAGTGGTTTCCAATTTTTAGCAAGATGCCTATAGGCATGACGACTAAGCTTCGAAGGATAACACTGAATGACGACGGGTTTTGCAAGTTCCCTATAGTAGAAAATGCATGCGACAGTAAATAATAAAAGTAAAAATAAATAAAATAATATATATATAATAATTACGATATCTTTAAATGCTTATAACTCTTGCATGTGATCTCTGTTTGACGTGGCATCGTGATATTGGCAAGACAAGGAACATTTTAGTATGTTGTTTGCTATATTTTGAGACACATTAGAAAAATGTCCTAGTTTTGTAAATTCATTATATGTTCGTGATTTGGCGATACAATAGTCTGAGGGTCGAGTCCTTAATATACGATAGTCTGAGGAGCAGAGTCCTCAATATACGATAATCCAAGGAAATATCCTCAATATACGATAGTCCGAGGAGCAGCGTCCTTGGTATTCGATTTGGCATCATGACATGGTTAGTGGAGTTGAGTCCTTAGCATACAATTTGGCGATAGAGAGTTGAGATTTTGGGGTCAATAGTTTGCACATGATTAGAAATAGCACAAATTTTAGTAAGACTATAACATATGATGTCACTATAGTATTATATTGTGTTTAGCTGACTTATTGGGTGTAGGTATCAGTGGTTGAGGTTTTATTAGGTTATTCATATTATACACTTATTTTCTTCTCTTTAGTTATAGATCGATAGAGAGGACTGGTGGCGACTTAGAGGAGGGAGGTGCGACCGAGACATGCAATTATTTATCTATCAGATATCTACCGTTTATTTTATATTAGTTATGTGTAGACATTAGAATATTTTTCATTAACGGTATAACAGTTGTTGTAGTTGGATTTATTTATACTATGTTGTTTTATTTGTCTGCGATTGTATTATTAATTACTATAGTTTATTCTTCCGCTTTGAGTTTCAGAAAGTGTAGAACATTGTACATAGCTCTGCATTATGTTTCATATTTTACCTTAAAATGATCCATCGTTAACGACATCCGCGATGCCAGTACCCCTTTTAAAAATGGGTCGAAACATCGTAGATGGCAGGTTATTACATAGTCCAAGAAAACTTCTCACATCAGTCGCAATCTTAGGCCTTTCCCAATCATGAATAGCTTCTATTTTAGTAGGACCAATAGCGAACCCTGCTTCAAAACAACTGTAACCCCAGTTAATTAAACGATAATTAATTAAAAAGAAATTAATTCATAATTGGTAATGCCGAAAATGGGATTTTCACAAACTTTAGAATTTAGCTACGAAACTTGCACCATTACGTTCATGGCGATTTTTTGATTAATTTTCATATATAAAGATTTTTGATCAGAGTATAAACAAAAAAGTTATTAATGTTTGAAGATTTTGAATAGGAAATAATTATATATGTAATTAAGAAAATAAATGTAATTAATTAATGTTAATTAACTTTAATGGTTGCTTAATATTTGAGTACAATCAATGTTTAATTAGATCAGTTAAATTTGTAACAATCAATGTATAATGAGAAACAAATGAACGTATAACAAAAACAGGAAACCGATCGACCCTTAATTGGGACCAGTGTAACAACCTGTCCTTTATAATACCCTAAAATGGGCACCGAATGAAAACATCTGACTTTCGAATATCACAAAAGATAGATTATTAGGAAAGAAAATTAAAATAAACATTATATTAAGGCACATCGACAGAATCTCACTACGGAATGATAATATATAATATACTAAATATACATGAACAAAATGAGATAACAATATATATAAAAGACTGCACTAGTGAAAATAACTAATAAATGAACATCAATATTGAAAGTCAGAATACATTAAACTTCATACAGATGGAGTTCTAAATATAATATCTAATACATCAAGTCATATATATAAATACATATTTGTCATGTACTATTACAATATCAAGTATAAATATGGAGTGTCGACATCGCCTCCATAGAATTCTCCAACTGCCTTGAAAGCATATCTCCAAAGGCACCTAACTTCCAAACTACTCAATCGAGTATCTGAGAGTATTCATGACATAAACAGACAAAGACAAAATGCAGGTTAGACATATAGCCTGGTGTAATGGGAACTATCTCAAAATACTTTATACTGAAGCTATATACAAATAAACATGAACTGCTAAGGCACAACTAGTCCTCTCTACAATCGTGGATCGGGGGTAACCCATACTATCCATAAACAAGTAAAGTAAAGCTATCCAAGAGATAGGAAATCATACCATAGCACGCTCTTCTCTAGTAATCAACGAGTCAACACAACTAATATAACGTGACTAAAACAAAATGATATATCATGATAAAGTTACCCAATATACAAATGCAGATATCGCGATACAAGCATATCTTAGAATACACGACAATATTATCAAACAACTAATATAACACACAATATAACTATAAGCGATACATAAAGAATACAAATTGATGCTCATCATTACTGATGGGTGGAATCCTCAGCAGACTCGTGCCCAAGATAAATAGAGTCAGTACCTCAGTGTACCATAGACACCGAGTTGTACCCAATGTGGTTGAACTAGATCTCACCGTACCTCATATCGAGCATAAGTAATATATGACCTACTCTATATATCTAAAACTTGAGTCCAAGTTGGATATCGATCTACAATTCAAATTATGCGATCCAATGATATCCGTTGAGGGTCCGAAATAAATAGAGTTAGTATCTCAATGTACCATAGACCCCGACCTATATCTTAGTTGGTCGAACTCGTGTGGATCTCACCGTATCATATATCAAGTATAAATGATATACAACCTTCTCTAGATATTTGAAACTTATATGAACCTCAACATACCCCATATTGAGCATAAATGAAAAATGATCCACCCGTACATGATCGTCATATCTCCCCCTCGGCTTTCATGGATTTCATATCTACCTCGCGTTACGCCTCTACAAAAAGAGAACAATGGGCATGTCCCATATAATACGATATCAGGACCATGAAGGAACACCTATACCATATAAATATATGCATACATCAAAAAAACATTGCGTATGGTCACCACTAAGGAGCTAGCTACATGTATGACCACTAATATAAGGCCATTATGATGTATGATCACTAATATAAGATCAATATATACTATGTACAATCATTAATATAAGATCGATACAATTCATTCACTATACATACCTCGAGGTCAACCCATGAATGTATGGATTCAATTTGTTCAATCGTACATGCTCGTCGGACGTGATTATGTGACCAATCACCATACCAATCCCATGCCCAATCATTGCTTATCCCATAGGAATCACTTAACCTTTGCTTTCAGATCCTGTGCTTCACCTTGCATTTTACCTCCTCAAGTAGCCTATAGTCTTCCTAGAAGTTGTGCCAAAGCTCCGCACGAACCCACACCCGACATAAGGGAAGAATCCCCGTAAAACTGCACACTGCCTGGCCTTTACTGCCTAGGTTGGTACACTGCCGGTGCACCGTTGGCAAGCCATTGGTCCACCTATGGTGGCCTGTCCCAGGCAGTAAAGCTTGGCGCTTGCGCAAATCATGCCACCGATCGTTCGATTCGGACTCCATTTTCTCCACTCTTTGCTCAAAGAGTCGCTTGGCAACCCTAGCCAACCTTCACCCCAATGGACCTCCTTCGGAACCCA
The DNA here is from genome assembly GCA_030737815.1 of Allium fistulosum. Lineage (NCBI taxonomy): Eukaryota > Viridiplantae > Streptophyta > Magnoliopsida > Asparagales > Amaryllidaceae > Allium > Allium fistulosum. Next base: position 595,059,731 of record CM060905.1, read on the forward strand.
TTGGTTGATATTTTCAAAGTGGTTTCTTACGTGTTCGAAAACCGATTTCGACATGAAATCCACTATTTGCACGTATAGAGTTTAATTGGCGAATCTAGCGACCCGACCTTCTATAGTACGCCAAAAGGAACTCAACCGGCTTTCCTATTTGGGGCATTGTTCGCACATGTGTCGACACACCTATTCGTGCACACCCATGCACATATGTACGCTAAACACCAACTTGCTTCACAAATCACGTTTCAAACTTTGGTAGAGTGATTACTTGACCCAGTATCCTTCCCATGTGACTTAACGCACACGGTGGTCGCTATAGCTACATGGAATGCTCGGAACATGTTTGCATGCAATTAAAGATATTCACATACACCTATATATGTATATGAATATACACACAACCACATTAAACAATTCTAGTTACAACTCAAGAATTAACTTAATTATTATACTACTTTAAATACACGTATACGTATACCCACTTGTGCACATATAGGTACCCATATATTCGAGTAAGTAATTCAATTATTACTTAAATCAAAACTTACTTTTATTTACTAAATCTTATCAATGAAAGTAAAACATCCTTTTATATTATTTTATAAAATGTCATATGCTATTATAAAGTACAGCACTAGCTTATAAATCCATTTAAGCCTTTGAAATACTAGATCTCTTCATTTATAATTAAGTATTCCTTTTGTAAATATTTTATAAAACCTTATAACCATTTTATAAAATATCTTCTTCGTATTATTTTATAAAATCTTATACTCTTTATAAAATATCACATTCATACTATTGTATAAAGTGAAAATAAGGGACACATCCCTAAAATCAAACTTAATACACAAAACATCCTCCCTAAAAACAAGATATAAATTACATTCCTATTTTCAAATACTGCGATTTTCTTCCCTAAAATACCCCTCTGTTCCATGGCTGAACGTTGGTTCTTCATATGTGGATGTTGTTCTCACATCCACTATTAAAATTTTCACCCCATTAATTATCAATCTTTAAAATGCAATAACTTTTTGTAGAAACGATGGACTAACAAACCGTTTTCGTCATTAAATCACAAATTTTATTATCTTTCTAATGAGTGGCATTATGCATATGTTTTTTTTAAAGTTTCTGCAATTATATGGTATGATTGTAGACAATTCAGTAATTATATGCATAATTGCAGCAAATTCTGCAATTATATGGTATAGTTGCACTTTTCTGCACTTGGAATAATTTCATAAAAGTATGCAATTATATGAAATAATTGCAGAAAAGTCTGCAATTTCTATATAATTACATAAAAGTCTGCAATTATATGGAATAATTGTTGACATTTGAAGAAAAACTCATGATTATTTCATATAATTGCAGAAAATGGCTAGTATACGGAATAATTGCAGAAAAGTCTGCAATTATATGGAATAATAGCAGAAAGTCTTTAATTATTCTATATAATTGCATAAAAGTCTGCAATTATTTCATATAATTGCACAAAAGTCTGCAATTATATGGAATAATTGCTGACATTTGATTGTAGATTGATGTTTTTTGAAAATTGCAAAATTCTCTGCAAATATATGGAATAATTGTAGCCTTACTACAAATATGATTTTTTTTGTATCAACAATGGACCTCAGTTTGAAGAGTGTAAAATTTATGATTTTTTGGTGAAAATGGTATGTTGGTCCAATGTTTCTACAGAAAGCTATGCGTGTTTGAAATGCTAAAAGCATAAAGGGTATTTGGGTCTTTTGGCGTATGCGGATTTGAAAATAGGGACTAGAAACGTAAGTTTATTTTGGGGAGGATGTTTTCACTATGTTGAAACTTAACAAGGATGTGAGCCAAACTATCCCTTTTATAAAACCATTATTTTATAAAATATCACTTTTACATTATTTTTAAAATCACTTATCTTATAAAATATCACCTTTATTTATAAAATTATTTCTTCACATAAATAATTTTTACAAATAAATCATTTACTTAGAAAAAGCATTTCTTTACTTTAAATAATATTTATAAGTACTGGTTAACCTTCATTAATCATTTAATTAGCTTACTAACTTTTCTAAAATCGTTTAAATTAGCTTTATTAATACTAACAAGTGACATGCACTTAATTATGTCATCTAATTAGTCTTTAATCCTCTACAACATCACTTATAATCAATGAATTATCCCAAAATTCATTTCTCGCTTACTAACTATTTAAAAAATAGTAATTATGGTCTTAAATAAATAATGAGATGATATAATCATGTTCATAACATGAATACAAGTCTACTTCAACCCAAACAATCTCCAAATCACACTATACAATTCCATAATTAACAATAAACAAAATAATGAAGATTAACAAGCAAATATTGATGGAGAATCATCCCACTCACCTTGCTTTTCCCTAAATCAAGCTCTAATCACCAAAACTCACTCCAAAGCTCTCTTGAAATCATAGATGAAGCCCCAAATCACAACTTCATGTTAATCCCTTGATGGGTTTTATAGAGAATTGGATGAGAGGAGTTATGGTGATTTTTATTTGAATTTAGGAAATTTATTTAAAGGGTTTAGGGCAAGGGGATTAAGAGCCGATTAAGGTGTAATTAGGAGGAAATTAGAGGAGAGGGAGTAAAATGAAGCGTGAAATGAAAAGTGGAAGAAGAGTTTACTTCTTATAAGCCAACTTATGGGCAAGCTAATGGGCTTAGCCCAATTACAACTTTCATTCCTTTCTAAAAATCATTATTCATCCCTGAAATTAATCGACTCCGAACATACTCAAGTTTATACTCATTTTACTTGCATCGAAAAAGCGAACTTAACTACAGGTGTTTCGAGTCCCAATTCACTCATACGTAAAAGTCAAGTACATGGGGCATTCCGTTAACTAATGACTTAATATTTAATTTAATTATTTAAATACCAAGTCGTTAAAAATGAGGATTGTTACATTCTTCCCTCCTTAAAAGAATTTCATCCCCAAAATTTTCCGAAGTAGTAAAAAGTAACAAGACTGATCGAAATTCCCAAATCAACAATTTCAAAGAATATCGGCAGCTTCACCCTTACGCAACAAGCATTACGGAAACTCTTGAAAATTAAAATGCATCACACATCTAGGAAACACTTGATAATATGCATCTATCTCATATTTCCCAAGCACATACCTCTTTTTAAGAGATCTTCTTATCGTTTGGAACTAGACCAGGAATGTAAGCACCCAAGTGGCCATGCATCAGCTCTTAAGCACCAAATTATACTATTTAAGAGGGTAATGTACCACCACAACAACAAAATTTAAACATCTATATCCTTAGCACAGTAACTGATACTACCACAAGTATACATGAAAATCAATTGGAGAGTAAGCTTAATATGAGTTAATATCAATATATACCACAGACTCTGAGTCACATCAAAAGGTGATGGACTCGTATAGATCCCATCTCGACCCCATGGTGGGTATGGATGATATGTGACCTATTCTAGATAGTTATCTCTATCACTCTCCAAACATACTTTATTAAAAAAATTAAAATTTGCATACAAGAAACCATCAAACAATAGCAAACAACAAGCAATTATAAGAAACAAGTAACGATCAAATCATAGTAAGCAAGGATATGCTACAACAAATAGCATACAAGTTATTAAACATACAAGCAAGCAACAAAATCAACAACAATCAAAATCAACCAACAACAAAATCAAACAACATCAAACACCCGTAAGTAAAAATAAGCAAGTAACCAACAACAAGTAGCAGCGACCATCAATAATAAAAAATAAACAATCAGCATACAATCAACATATAAACAACTAATCTACAAGCAACAAAAAAACATACAAAGCAAATGAAAAATTCAAAAAGAGTCTATACCGACATGCATTGTAACCAATCAATATCAAAAATGCACATCAAACTATAAACGCCATTGAGCCTGTTCGACATCCAAGATGAACAAAACCCCTAAGCGATGTAACTCCTTTAGTGGATTCAATACACGAAAGGCTATTGCACCACCCGCTATAAAAAGGAAAATTTACACAATATGATGGATCATCGAGTCTCATAACTCTCGAATAAATATAACAATCAGTGTATTAACTTTCTTTCTCTTTCGAACAGAACTCATTCTCCAAAGGAGAAAACTACACAAATTAAATCATCATTTAATGGCGATCAACAAATGCTTAGGTTTGCTCAGGTTTAAACTCACCCCAACCGCATAATGTCAATAGGGATAATATATTAAGTGCACTATGATGCTCGCCTAGGCAAGTATCATCGTTACTTAGAAGATTATTCAAATCTCCATAAAAATAGTCAAGAAATCCTCTCCCAAACCATCCTAATCAACCTTAGCTATGCTACACTAAAATTTACAATAATTAAGGACCATCCAAAATGACACGATGCCCATTCCAATCCTTCATTTGCTCGTAAGATTTCTTTGTTAAATTATGGTCAGCCATCTGACTCCCCTCATATGAACACTGATCCAGTTCCTTAGTCTTACTATTGAATTTCCCTCGCATGACTAGAGTCGTGCTTCGAAAATCTCCCAGTCATCTCAAGAATCCAACATAGGTGCTTACCTTTAAGAATCAAGTGAAAAAACCCTTGCCCAACTGGTGCAAATCACCTAGAAACCTTACATTCAAATTTAGGTTATAGAAACTGGTACGTAAATGGGATGATCCTTAGAAAATATCCTTTCAACACATGGGATTACCCCCATCGCCTAAAGTTTACTAACTTAAAGAAAAACAATTTTAACAAGAACGACTCTAAGCAGATACATATAAGTCATCCGCTCAGTCTTTGCTCATTACTGGGCATCCACCGAACCCTATTTAGATAAAAATCTAAGTCACACTTCATCGACCAACCCCACTCAACTTGAAAGCTCGTGCATAGAGTTAGAATGGTAGCACTCTCGATCGCTTCACCTCAACTTTGCAAACTAACGTTACTCATACAAGCTTTATATATACCAAAGAATTTACCTAGTGTGAAAGATGTCAAGTCTAGCCTACATACCAAGTAACTAGCAATAGAAAATATACTGCTCAAATGTCGAAAGGAACAAAAGTGAGCTCCCTAAAAATAGGGCACACCTCACTACATAAGCTCCTTCTTTTTCCCCGAACAGTAAGCCTTCTAAGACCCGATAATTCCCGTAAGGCATAAGTCATCATCACTTACCCACCTTTTTGAAATGTAGGATAAACCTTCTTCAAGTGATCAAGCCAATAGTAATTGAAGCACTAATGCTTCGCTTTAGCTGGATGACATCTCCTAAAGAAATGCCCCTACAAGCCACGGAAGTGATATACTAGGCTAACTTTCTTTATTGCATAAGCTCGATCCTCCTTGTATCTTGGTCTTTACACTTTAGTTGGAGCTTTAGTTTGCTTTCCACTTTCGCTACCTCAAATGGTACCTTGCTTGTGCTCTCACGGAGAAGAACCAACCCAACAAGTCTTCCTAAATTGGCCCCAAATAGGGATAAGACTAAAAAATGAATCCCCAACTTATGCTTTAAGACCCAAAGTAAACACCTTTGCCCACACCAATGGAGTACAGGCCGTCTCAATCCTCGAATCAAACTAAAAGATTGAATTGGTCAACATACTCCCCTACTACAAGCTGCCCTACGCAGGATAGGTGGAATGCTCATGCTATATGCCCTTCTCGATCTCAAAATTGAACCGAGAACCAAAGTGATGCCAGAATTCATTCCAAGTCACGGGCTTGCTCATCAGCCATACAAACACAAAGTCCTACCCAGCCAAAGTCTCCCATCCCTAAATACCAAGAAGAAGTTTCCATTCGAAGAATATTCTTTAGACCTATATTAGTGGAAGCCTTCTCATGCACGTGTCCAAGGCTCTATTTAGGAAACAACCTCGAGACATAGATATATCTTTCCCCAAGGCTAAGGAAATCCTGGCATAGGTTCGAAGAGTCTAAAGCTGGTGGAGCTAGAAATACTAGTGGACCAAGGGCCATACCACCTTTGACGCCTACCACGTTGGTTGGAATGTTCACGGGCGACGAAACATCCCTTGCGGTAGCTAAATGTATCTGAACTAAATTAGACATCTCTGGCCATCCATTCACGGTTGCACTCACATACCCCATCTACTCATACCGATAGCCCGATGAAGATACCTTAGTGACTAACAATAGAAATAAATCGAAGTCCAGATGATTAGTGGTGCATATAGTATCAGATAACAGGAAAATACAAGTACGCTCTCTATATGTATCTCCCTCTACCGGTTTGTTTAACCTAAACCGATATACTTAGCCCTAAGTGTTGAACCTAGGCTTTGACACCAAGTGTAAAAATCCACCCTTCATAATACCCAAAAGTTAGCATCGAATGAAAACGTCTAACTTTCGGATACCACAAAAGACAGATTGTTGGGAAAGAAAATTAAAATAAACATTATACTAAGACATATCGACAAAATCTCACAGCGGAATGATAATATATAATATACTAAATATACATAAACAAAATGGGATAATAATATATATAAGAGACTACACTAGAGGAAATAACTGATAAATAACAATACCGAAAGTCAGAATACATCAAATTCCATACAGATGGAGTTCTGAATACAATATCTGATGCATCAAGTCTCATATATGAATACATATTTGTCATGTACTATTACAATATCAAGTATATATACAAAGTGGCGACATCGCCTCCACATAATGCTCCAACTACCTTGAAAGCATATCCCTAAAAGCACCTGACTCCCAAACTACTCAATTGAATAACTGAGAATTGTCATGACATAAATAGAGAAAGACAAAATGCAGGGCGGATGTAAAGCCTGGTGTAAGCACAACTATCTCAAAATACTGTATATTGAAGCTATATAAAAACAAACATGAACTACTAAGGCACAGTTGAAAGTCTATAGTATGGTGGATCGATTATACAAATGACAAGTATATGACTAATTTAAACTATAGTGTAACAATAGTAAAGTATGTAAATAAGAATAATCACACCAGGGATTTTATACTAGTTCGGACCTCCCGTCCTACGTCCAGTCCCGAAGCTCCTCTTCGGAATTTCCTTTCACCGAATAACCCTCACTTCACCCGGAGGAACAGGTTTACAATAGCAGAGTTTCTTTGTCAACTTTGTGTTCTCTATTACACGGATTATGACTATATAGTACAAATGCTTCCAATATATATCTAGAGAGTATTGTCTATGAGGAACTGTATATTTGGAAGAGTAGAATACAAGTATAGATTGCTAGAGATCAAGAATATATCAGAGTATAAGAGTAAAGAGCGCGAGTCAGTAAGGTAAGATCTTCTCTTAGATTCTTGACGTTATTTATAGTGGTAGAGATATTCCTTGAGTAGTTGCATCCATTAATAAGTGTTCTATGGTCGCTTCTGATGGTGATGAAGAGTTGCAGCAAAGAGAAGCGAAGGTGTCTTTTCAATTGCGGCAGTTGTAAATTGAATGTCAATAGCCGAGTTTAGTTTCAAACGTCTGGAATATATTTCAGACGTTTGGATCTCTATATTTTTTGTATATAGTAGACTTTTAGACATCTGAGTACATTAACCAGACATCTGATTCTGTCTGGTTTGTAATCCAGAGGATTTATTTAGATGTCTGGCTACTGCACCCAGACGTCTATCTTGTGCATGTTGCTTTTCTTATATCTATGTTGTTGCTCTTCTAATTCTATCGACTTGTAGCCTCTTGATACGTTCTTCGAGCCTTGTTCTTGCTCTCTAGTGATGTTACTTTAGCAATTACCTATAAATAGAAATATATATGCATATTCGATTTCCATTGTATAGTTGTTGTCATCGAAATCGTAGATTTGATTCCTAACAATCTCCCCCTTTTTGATGATGACAACTATACAATATACTTATATATAATTTATAAATCTCCCCCTGAATATGTGCTTATTTTTAATGTTTTATAATTATACTTATATTTCTCCCCCTTTGGCATTATCAAAAAAGAATTATAAAATTTAAGCCAATCGTCAAATATGAAACACAAAAGGAAAATTTCATTAATAATTCGACATTGATTACATTCATAGATTTTGTCAATTTTACAAAAGTTGAAATTCTAAAATCTATGATTTCTTTGGAGAGGCTTTGTCTTGATCATCCCCTGTTTCTTCTATTTTAGAAGTGCCGGGCTTTGTAGGAGATGTCAAAGCTTGTTTGAGAGGTTCGTCCTCAGAAAGTTTGGAATGTTTTGCGAGAGGAGAAGGTACCGGGGTTAGCCAATCTTCAGAAGGTGGTGTTGGGCCGCGGACTCGTTGAAGTACTTCTTTGAGAACCGATAAGACAGTCGAAAGAGATTCTTCAACTGTTGCTAGGCGTGTAGCAAACGATGTTTCGAATTGGTCAATCTGCTTAGCCAAAATTTTTTGATTTTAAGATAATATATGTTGATTTCTAAGGGTAAGATCTCGAACACTTTCATTTGGATTTGTATCCGTTCGAGTCTCCATAATCTCATCCTGTCCTGGATAATCAAATGGTGCAGGAGGAGGTGGGGTTGATTCTCGATGGTGTTCCTCCTCTTGAGATGGTGCAGTGTGTGGTTGAGGTGGAGGCTCAACTTGTCTAGTTTGATGATTGTGCGTCCAATCTTCGAAGGATATAAATTCTGGGGGAATCTCGGGTAAATGCATAAGTGAGAAAAATTTGGTGGAAGCATATTTTGGTGAGATTTCTTCGAAAGTCGATAGGTAGGATGGAATGTTATGTGCACAAAGAAGTCGCATAATATATGTCGGGTAAATAATTGATGGCCGTGATCGAGTCCAAAATTGTTTGAGCTCATCAAAGATGAATTTGGCCCAATTCATCCTTGTTCCACTAAATAGAGCATATAAGGCTTTGTGCTCTAACTCGGTTATTTGCTCATGGCTTCCCATACGTGGAACTATGGTATTGATTATCATTCAAGTTAGGAGTCGTGCTTTTGGACGTAGATATTTAGAGGCAAACTTTGGCATTTCATCTTCCCAAATTTGATGTGTTATACTATTTCTTGGCTTGAAGCGCATATCGGGAATGTTGTATAATTCTTTGCCCGTGTCAGAACATCCTAGGGTTCTACCTATAATGCCAAGAGTCAGTCTAATCATGTTGCCATACACGCTAGACCATAGCCAGTTATCTTCATCTTCAGTGTTCCATACTAAAGTGCTATCCAAGTTTGCATAGAAAAGAAATATTGCAAATTGATCAATTTGGACGTCATTAGGAGTGAACGAAATTAATGTTTCTAGTCCGGCATTCTCACACATTTCATCCAAATCGTACATTGGAAATTTAAGTAGATTATAGAAAGGACCTGTGTGAAGCTTTTTCTTTTGTATATCTTCATACCTCTTGATTGAATGTGGTGCTCTATTCATCCATTTTTCAATTTAATCATCCGAACAAACTTGGGGGTTTGAAGATGATGTTGATTGGTCTTGTTTTCGTTTTGATGTCTTGAGATTTTTAGTTCTAGGAGGCATTATGATTTGAGCTCGCGTAAAAAGGAATTTTTTGAGAGAAAAATCGTCAATGGTGAAATCGCAAATGAAAAAATTTGAGATGAAAATAAAAAAATGACGTTATCTGGGTTAATTTAAAGAGTCGATTGAATTTCAGACGTCTGGATGCTAAATCAGATGTATGGTTTGCCCAAAATTGAACACAGTAGATAAATTCAGACGTCTGGTTTATGAGTTAGACGTCTGGTTTGATCAAATGTGTAAAATTTGATAGTCAGAGAGTTTTACCAGACGTCTGGGAACAAATGTCAGACGTCTGAAAGTTTCTGATTTTTAAATTCGAGTAGACAGAGCAAATTTTCAGACGTCTGGAAGGTATAACAGACATCTGATATATCCACAGATGGGAAAAGTAGACGTACATCAGAGTGTCAGACGTTTGAGGTCCATATCCAGACGTCTGATTTAGGCAGTTTTTCTAAAAATAGCCTAAAATTTGATGGTTTTGCTTATTTCTTGGTTCTCTAAAACAAAATGTAGTTTTATTTGTGTAAAATAACAAACAAATAAACATAGATACATACAATAACAAACATAAAATAATTTATTTAGAAGGAGATGGAGTTTTACAATCTCCTGACTTGTTATCCTTCCATGGTTTAAGTGGAGACCATATATTTCCACGTTCGTGGGTTCTTGGAGAGGCAGAAAATCGTCTCGATAAAGGATCCGAAGGTGTACGATATGAAGACGAGGGATCCAAAGAACTGCAAGGCATTGGAAGCGGTTCATGGACATCTTTCTTCCATGACGTACAAAACTTCATCGCTACTTGCTCCAAAAAGCTTAGCCGACATGTTGTAACTTTTTGTTCAAAATATAGTTCTCGTTGAAGATCTATTTGTTGTTTCTGATAGTGATGAATTTCATCAATTTTCTCCTTTGTGTTAGGAGAGACAAATAGAGATCTTTTAGTCTTCTTGCTATCGGGAGTAAATCCCGTGTGATATGAGGACCAACTATACGTTGGTTCCTGATTTGGTGTGGGTGTAGGATACCATTGTGGTGTATCAACCGAGCTATCCGACGTAGGCATCGAGATGGAAATATAAGAGTTATCAGAAGACATGACTATATTTTGTTTTTTGAGGAAAATATGAATTGTGTGTATATAATTTTTCTTGAAGTATAACTGTTTATATATAAGTTAAAAATTTATTTATAGAAAAACTAACTATCTAAAAAACAAAGGGTGCACAAATCATTAATTATAATTTATGGATAGAAAAACAAATGACTAAATATAGCCTAGATGAAGCAGTGATTATTAAGTAAGAAGATCATGAAGAGAGCAAATCCCTAAATCGCGTCGGAGTTTAATAAAAGTTTGTTCATTTAGTGGTTTTGTAAAGATGTCTGCTATTTGATTTTCGGTATTTACGTACTCTAATGAGATATTTCCTTTTTCAACATTGTCTCGTAGAAAATGATGTCGTATATCTATATGCTTAGTTCGTGAGTGATTGACAGGGTTTTTTGATAAATTTATTGCACTCATGTTATCACAATATATTGGAGATTTATTGATAATTTTGCCGAAGTCCGTAAGTGTTTGTTGCATGTATATTACTTGTGCACATGCTAGAGCTGCTGAGATATATTCGGCTTCGCAAGTAGATAAAGAAACACAATTTTGTTTTTTGCTAAACCATGAAACTAATGATTGTCCGATAAAGTGACATGTTCCACTAGTACTCTTACGATCTGTTCTACATCCACCGAAATCCGCATCGCTATATGAAACTAGTTCAAACGATGATCCTTTAGGGTAAAACAGACCATAATCTCCAGTACTAGATAGATAATGTAAAATACGCTTAACAGCTCTTAGATGAGATTCTTTTGGTTTTGCTTGAAATCGAGCACAAAGACATACACTCATCATAATATCGGGTCGACTAGCCGTCAAATAGAGTAAAGAACTAATCATGCTACGATATAATTTTTCATCAAAATATTTTCCGTTATCATCCTTTTCTAAGTGAACAGTAGTACTCATCTGTGTTGGTTTGCTTGAAATTTTTTCTATTCCAAAGCGTCGTAATAGATCGTTACAATATTTTTCTTGATGAATAAAAATACCATTTTCAAGTTGTTTTATTTGTAAACCCAAGAAGTAATTTAATTCTCCCATGTGAGAGAGACATTTCAAATTCATTTTTCATAATATTTGAAAATTGGTTACAAAGATTTTCATTAGTTGAACCAAAAGTAATATCGTCTACGTAAATTTGCACAACTAAAATATCTTTATTTTCTCGTTTAATAAATAAAGTTGTATCGATTTTACCTATTTGAAAACCAGATGTAATTAAGTGATTTTTAAGTCGTTCGTACCAAGCTCGGGGAGCTTGTTTTAAACCATTTAAAGCTTTTTGTAATTTAAAAACATGATCGGGATATTTTTCATGAAAAATAATGGGGGTTGTTCCACATATACATTTTCTTTAATAAAACCATTTAAAAAAGCACTTTTGACATCCATTTGAAATAGTTTTAAATTGTGATGAGTTGCAAAGGCGAGTAATGTACGAATGGCTTCTAATCTAGCTACTGGAGCAAAGGTTTCGTCATAATCGATACCTTCTTCTTGATTATAACCTTGAGCAACTAAACGTGCTTTATTTCTAACAATATTTCCATTCTCGTCTGCTTTGTTTTTAAATACCCATTTTTTTCCTATAACCGATTGGTCTTCAAGTCTTGGTACTAGTTCCCAAACATTATTACGTTTAAATTGATTCAATTCTTCTCGCATAGCCATTATCCAAAAGTTATCATTTGAAGCTTCTTTATAATTTTTTGGTTCAAAATTCGATACAAATGCTACATAGCTTATTTGATTAAGTTGATTTCTAGTTACTCTAGAATTGAGATCTCCAATGATATTATCTTTTGGATGATTCTTAAGAATTCTAGGGGATGATATTAAAGTGTTATTTTGCACATTTGTTTCATTATTAATAGAATTTGTTGAATTTGTTAGTGGAATAATTTCTTCTTCTTCATTAGTATGATGGTTAAATAGATTTTCGTCGAACGAAACATGTAAACTTTCTTCAATAGTATTATTTCGTTAATTAAAAATTCTATATGCTTTGCTACGATCCGAATATCCAACAAAGATACCTTCATCGGCCTTTGGGTCAAATTTTCCTAAGTTATCTTTTGTATTTAATATAAAACATTTTGAACCGAAAGTTTTAAAGTATGATACTTTAAGTTTTCTCCCAAAAAATATTTCAAAACAAGTTTGTTTAGTCGTAGGACGTATGGTTACTCGATTTAACACATAACAAGCTGTGGCAATAACTTCTGTCCAAAAGTGTTTCGGTAAACCACTACTATTTAGTAGTGTTCGTGCACATTCTTGTAACGTATGATTTTTTCTTTCTACTACACCATTTTGTTGAGGTGTGCGAGGAAAAGAAAAAATTATGACTTATTCCTTTCTTATTGCAAAAATTAGTAAAAAGATCATTTTCAAATTCTCCTCCGTGATCACTTCGAATATTTTTAATTTTCAAGTCCATTTGTGTTTTAATTCTTTTAGCAAATATTTTAAACATACCAAAAGTATCGCTTTTATCTTTTAAAAATGAGGTCCATGTATATCTCAAAAAATCATCAACTATTACGAAAACATATTTGTTGTGATTTATAGATCGTATTTGTGTTGGACCAAATAAGTCTAAATGTAATAATTCTAATGGTTGTTTTGTAGAAATATTATTTTTAGATTTAAAAGATCTTTTCTTTAGTTTTCCAATTTGACAATCGTCACATAAATTTTCTACTTTGTAATTTATTTTAGGTAAACCTCTAACTAACTCATATTTTGCCAATTTATTAATATTTTTCAAATTGATATGACAAAATCGTTTATGCCATAACCATGGATCATTATGTTTGGCGGTTAAACATAAATTTGAATTTTTATTTATATTCATGTTTAATACATAGATATTTTTGTTTCTAAAACCTTCAAATATAAGTTGTTTGTTATTATCTAAAATATTACATCTATCTTTTTCGAAATTTATTTGAAAACCTTTGTCGCATAATTGACTAATACTTAGTAGGTTGTGTTTTAGATTTTCTACTAATAAAACATTTGTAATAATAGGAGAATTAGAAATACCAGAGTTGATGACTTCTCCAGTGCCCACGATATATCCTTTTGAATTATCTCCAAAGGTTACCGTTCCACCATCGATGTATGTTATATTTGATAACATTTTTGAATTTCCGGTCATATGCTTGGAGCATCCGCTATCTAGTATCCATTTCTCCTTATGTTTTATTTTGGGTACCTCATCCGTTTGTGCCATAAAACACACGTTAGCTTGTTCTCCGTCACTATCACTATCACTTTCAGATGATGAAGAATCCGAGTCATCCCATGTTACTTTGAAAGCCTTCTTCTTTTTGAGTTTTTTAAATTTTTTCTTCTTTTTACCATTATTGAGTTTAGGGCAATCCTTCTTCATATGTCCATATTGATCACACTCATAGCACTTGATTTGAGATAGGTTTGTTGTGTTGGACTTCCCTTCTTTTTGGAATTTGGTCATCTTTCTAAATTTCTTGAATCTGTTATAATTCTTGGCAATGAAGACTATCTCTTCTTCATCTAAATCAGAGTCATCATTTTTTGTTGCTGGGAATGCTATGTTCTTCTTCTCCGAATTTAGTTCTTTTCGTGCCTGCAAATTAGCTTCATAGGACATTAAATTTCCTATCAACTCCTCAATTTTGAGAGTAGAGAGATCATTAGCTTCTTCAATAGCTAATACCTTTCTTTCCCAATCTGATGTTAAAGAGTTGAGTATTCGAGAAACTAAATCAAAATCAGTAAACTTAACTCCTAATGCCATAAGATCATGTTGGATAGTTTGAAATCTAGAATACATGTCAACGATAGTTTCATTTTGCTTCATTATAAATGACGGAAATTGGTTTTGCAAAATTGAAATCTTAGTTTGTTTGACCTTTGTTGTACCTTCGTGTGTAATTTGTAAGGTACGCCAAATGTCAAATGCAGTTGTGCATAACATGACACGTGAAAATTCATTTTTATCTAGAGAGAAAAATAAAACGTTCATAGCTTTAGCATTGTTTGATGCTAAGGTCTTTTGTGCATCGGTCCATGTGTTCATAGCAGTAGTAGGTGCTTCATATTTATCTTGAGTAGCTGACCAAATTTCTAGACCATTAGCTTCCATAAAAATTCTCATACGTGTTGACCAATATGCATAGTTAGAGCTATTAAAAAGTGGGGGTCGTGCTGTGGATTGTCCTTCTTGAAAAATACTTTCCATATTAAAATGATTCAAAAACGTGTTACTGTACTTTGATCAAACCTTGCTCTGATACCAATTGAAAGTCTATAGTATGGTGGATCGATTATACAAATGACAAGTATATGACTAATTTAAACTATAGTGTAACAATAGTAAAGTATGTAAATAAGAATAATCACACCAGGGATTTTATACTGGTTCGGACCTCCCGTCCTACGTCCAGTCCCGAAGCTCCTCTTCGGAATTTCCTTTCACCGAATAACCCTCACTTCACCCGGAGGAACAGGTTTACAATAGCAGAGTTTCTTTGTCAACTTTGTGTTCTCTATTACACGGATTTTGACTATATAGTACAAATGCTTCCAATATATATCTAGAGAGTATTGTCTATGAGGAACTGTATATTTGGAAGAGTAGAATACAAGTATAGATTGCTAGAGATCAAGAATATATCAGAGTATATGAGTAAAGAGCGCAAGTCAGTAAGGTAAGATCTTCTCTTGGATTCTTGACACTATTTATAGTGGTAGAGAGATTCCTTGAGTAGTTGCATCCATTAACAAGTGTTCTATGGTCGCTTTTGATGGTGATGAAGAGTTGCAGCAAAGAGAAGGTTTCTTTTCAATTGCGGCAGTTGTAAATTGAATGTCAATAGCCGAGTTCAGTTTCAGACGTCTGGAATATATTTCAAACGTCTGGCTCTCTATATTTTTTGTATATAGTAGACTTTCAGACGTCTGAGTACATTAACCAAACGTCTGATTCTGTCTGGTTTGTAATCCAGAGGATTTATTTAGACGTCTGGCTAGTGCACCCAGACGTCTGATCTTGTGCATGTTGCTTTTCTTGTATCCGTGTTGTCGCTCTTCTGATTCTATCGACTTGTAGCCTCTTGATACGTTCTTTGAGCCTTGTTCTTATCTCTCTAGTGATGTTACTTTAGCAATTACCTATAAATAGAAATATATATGCATATTCGATTTCCATTGTATAGTTGTTGTCATCGAAACCGTAGATTTGATTTCCTAACAACAGTCAGTCCTCTCTACAATTGTGGCTCAGGGGTAACCCGGACTATCCATAAACAAGTAAAGTAAAGCTATCCAAAAGATAGGAAATCATACCATAACGTTCTCTTCTCCTGTAATCAACAAGCCAACATAGCTAATGTGACTGAAACGTAACGATATATCATGATAAAGTTACTCAATATACAAATGTAGATATCACGATACAAGCAAATCCTAGAATACACGACAGTATTATCAAACAACTAATATAACACACAATATAACTATAAGCGATACAAAAAGAATACAAATTGATACTCATCATTACCGATGGGTAGAGTCCATAGTAGACTCATGCCCAATATAAATAGAGTCAGTACCTCAGTGTACCATTGACCTCGAGTCGCACCCAGTGTGGTCGAACTCATATAGATCTCACCGCACCCCATATCGAGCATAAGTGATATATGGCCTACTCTATATATCTAAAACTTGAGTCCGCTTTGGACATCAATCTACATTTCAAATTATCGCGATCTATTGATTTTCGTTGAGGGTCTAAAATAAATAGAGTCGGGAGGTGTACTATAGAACCTAAGCCGTATCCTGATTAATCGAACTTGTGCAGATCTCACATTACCCCATTTTGAGCATAAGTGATATATGACCTACTCTAGATATTTGAAACTCATGTGGACCTCACCGTAACCCATATCGAGCATAAGTGATAAATGATCCATCCGTAGATGATCGTCATCATCTCCCCCTCGGCTATTGTGGATTTTTTATCTAACTCGTGTTATGCCTCTACAAAAAGAGAACGATGGGCGTGTCCCGTATAATACACTATCGGGTCCATGAAAGAAACACCAACACCATATAAATATATGCACACATCAAATACAACATTGCGTATGGTCACTACCAACGAACCAATGACATGTATAACCACTAATATAAGGTCAATAGGTCAATATGATGTATGATCACTAATATAAGATCAATACTATGCACTGTCACTAATTAAGACCGATACAATTCATCCACTATACATACCCCGAGGTTAACCCTTGAATGTACGGATTCTCTCCATCCAGTCGTACACGTGCATCGGATATGATCATGTGATCAATCGACGTACTGATCCTGTGCCCGATCATTACTGATCCCATAGGAATCATTTAACCTTTGCATTCGGATCTTGAGCTTTGCTTTGCATTCCGCCTCCTCGAGTAGCCCACAGTCTTCACCGAAGTTGCGCCAAAGCACTACATGAACCCATACCTGAAATAAGGGAAGAATCCCATAAAACTACACCCTGCCTAGGCTTTACTGCCCAGGGTGGTACACCACTGGTGCATCGGTGGCCAGCCGTCGGTCCACTATGGTGCATGTCCTAGGCAACAAAGCCCGAGGTAGGTGCAGATCATGCCACTGATCGTCGATTCGGACTCCATTTTCTCCGATGCTTTTCTTGAAGAGTCGCCTAGCACCCCTAGCCAGCCTTCACCCCATCGAACCTCCTTCGAAGCCAATTGGTTGATATTTGGAAGTGGTTTCTTACATGTTCGAAAATCGATTTCGACATGAAATCCATTCTTTGCATGTATAGAGTTTAATGGGCAAATCTAGCGACGCGACCTCCTCTAGTATGCCAAAAGGAACTCAACCGGCATTCCTACTTAGGGCATTGCTTGCATGTGTGTTGGCACGCCTATTCGTGCACACCTATGCGCAAACATGCGCACAAACACCCACTTGCTTCACAAATCATGTTTCGAACTTTGCCGGGAGATTACTCGACCCGGTATCCTTCCCATGCAACTTAACACACACAGTGGTCACTATAGCTACATGGAATGCTTGGAACATGTTTGCACACAATTAAAGATATTCACATACACCTATGTATGTATATGAATACACACATAACTACATTAAATAATTCTAGTTACAACTCAAGAATTAACTTAATTATTATACTACTTTAAATATATGGATACGTATGCCCGCTCATGCACATATACGTACCTATATATTCGAGTAAGTAATTCAATTATTACTTAAATCAAAACTTACTTTTATTTACTAAATCTTTTCAATGAAAGTAAAACATCATTTTGTATTATTTTATAAAATCTCATATCATATTATAAAATACAATACCAGCTTATAAATCCATTTAAGCTTTTGAAATACTAAATCTCTTCATTTATAATTAAGTATTTCTTTTGTAAATAATTTATAAAACCTTATGACTATCTTATAAAATATCTTCTTCATATTATTTTATAAAACCTTATACTCTTTATAAAATATCTCATTCATACTATTTTATAAAATATCACTTCTACATTATTTTATAAAATCGCTTATTTTATAAAATCACTTATTTTATAAAATATCACTTTTATACTATTTTATAAAATCACTTGCTTTATAAAATATTACTTTTATACTACTTTATAAAATCACTTATTTTATAAAGTATCGGTTTTATACTATTTTATAAAATCACTTATTTTATAATATATCCCCTTTATTTATAAAATTATTTCTTTACACAAATAATATTTATAAATAAACCATTCACTTATAAAAAATCATTTCTTTACTTTAAATAAATTCATAAGTGCTAATTAACCTTCATTAATCACTTAATTAGCTTACTAACTTCTCTTAAACCATTTAAATTAGCTTTATTACTACCAAATGACATGTAAATAATTACATCATCAATTAGTCTTTAATCCTCTACAATATCACTTATAATCACTCAATTATTCCAAAATTCATTTCTAAGCTAACTAACTATTTCAAAAATAGCAATTACGGTCTTAAACAAATAATGAGATGATATAATCATGTTCATAACATGAATACAATATTAATTCAACCCAAACAATCTCCAACTCACTCCATATAATTCCATAATTATCAATAAATGAAATAATGAAGATTAACAAGCATATATAGATGGAGAATTATCCTACTCACCTTGTTTTCCATAAATCAAGCTTTAATCACCAAAACCTACTCCATAGCTCTCTTGAAATCGTAGATGAAGCCCTAAATCACAACTTCATGCTAATACCTTGATGGATTTTGTAGAGAATTGGATGAGAGGAATTATGGTGATTTTTATTTGAATTTAGAAATTTTATTTAAAGGGTTTAGGATAAGGGTATTAAGAGATGATTAAGGGGTAATTAGGAGGAGACACTACAAGAAAAACAGTCTTTTATAACGGCATATAGCCGCTATTAAACACAACTATAGCGGTTTGATAAACGATGTATATCGACATGTTATAAAAAAGAATTGCACATTTATAACACACACAAAAACCACTATAAAAGAGCATGATTCTATAGCACCTATTTCGCGCTATATATCAACATATTTATAGCATATTCTACGTCCATTTACAGCATATATATACCGCTATAAAATGTGTAAATACAATAACGCCTATTTGCTGCTATCCTTTGACAGTAACCTCATACATTGTATTATCCTTTTATAGCACTTATGTCATATAGTTATAAGGCTTTTTAGGAGCTATTCTTTATTTTACTATATATTTGATGCACCCCACTATTACATTTTAATAACAACAATCAAAATGAATCTTCCTTAAATAGATAACAATTTGAATAATGTATGAACGAAAAAAAAAATCAGCAAATGTAACGCATATTCATGATAACAAAATAAAGGATCAACTAACAAAAAATAAGTTCAATACATGAGTTACCAAATTCAATACATATTCATGAGAACAAAAGACAACATAGTTCAAAGTTAACGTCTACAAGTACCAAATGCATCATTAAGAACTTGAACTGCTCAAAGCCTTTCTTCATGCATGTCTTGCACTGATTTGAACCGTACACATTGATGTGCACTGATTTGTTCTTGCAATAGTAGACCTCCATTTTGTCTAAAACAGTTTCGTTTAGCTCTGCTCAATCTCGTCTTTTCATATACAAGATAAACAACAATAGCGATCAAGAAAATGCTAAACGCACCTGCACATTTAAAAAAAAGAAAGAATGAAAGATAAGTTACTAAGAAGTGTACATTTATATTTTGCAACTCTTGCTAAGAAAAAATATTTTCTCGCAAAAAACAATGTATCCGAAGTATCTGATCATGATCAATTGATGCACTTGAGCCTTGTTGCTGTCTTAAAGTACTAAAATGCATCCATTGATATGGATCATTTGATTTCATAATTCACTTATGGTCATTTTCAGCATAGAAAATATAGGATCAATTTAGTTTAGCTAGAAAAAATACCTATAAGTAGCAGTTGTAGTAATGGTTTTGGTCGGCAACCTCCTTGCTGAAAAGGGTCTCCTTCATGTCCAGATGGGCATTTACACGTACAACCTCCCACGACATTATGACATTCTCCATAGCAGTTATTTTGTGTCTTGTTCATACATTCATTGAGACTTAGTTTAAAATTTGAGCCTCAATTTAAGAACTGAGCTGTTAAACTGAGTCTCGAGTCTTAGTTCAAAAACTGCGGCGTTATTAACTGAACGATAGGTAAGCGCCTGCTCGGCTTTGAAGGTGTGCATTTCGTGGATGCCAAGAGGTTCTATTTTCCAATATAAACATTAATATCGATACAATTCAAGTTTCTTTCACCTTAAAATAATCAACTAAAACTCAAAAGTTTTTAATGAAAACGTTGTGGTATGCTGCCCTCATAAAATCAATGAAAATGTTGAGTAAAAAACACATTGAGTTTTAGTGTTCTATGTCAACAGCCAAAGTCAAACAATGGGACATTGAAGGGAGTACGCTGCCCTCATAAAATCATGCCAAGTGCATGAACATAGTGCGCATTGGGCCAGAACAGGTTAATGCCCGTATATTGTCTATATTAAGCGATTCAAAAGCAATTTAGAGTTACCAAACATTAAAAGAATCATTTTGTGTAGGAAATTGCTTTGTAACTGAACAGTTATAGATTTGTTGTTAGAAATATTAGTAGAGCACCTTGGTTATAAACTTCCCTGTGCTTATCTTAAAGGAAAAAAATGTTTAGGCTAATGTAAAATAAAAAACACAATTTCCCACCAACACACTCATAATCTATGTAACCTATATTTGATTTAATTAGCGGACATAGTTATTTCCTCTGTACAAGTGGGTGTGAGTGTGCATTCATTTGCATGTATACGTATATGTGTTTGTGGTAGCTGACTAGTGCATGCTTTATATATGTGTGCATGGGGAAAGGCGTGTGTGTACTTGTCTGGGCTGCTTTTGTGCTTTGAATGTCACATAGTCAAAATGTGTTTAACATAATTCAAACGGTTTCAGTACTATTTACTTATACTAGACTTTGGTTTTCTTTTTTAAATTAAATAATCACTTAAGATGGAGAAGTACGAAACTCACTTATTGTGCATAGAAGAAAATCTAAGTTGATTTTTATTTAATGAAGCATGAATATATGCAGAAGATACAATAGTTCCATGATAATCCAACATACACAAGTACCGTTTAACATACACATGCATCTAATTCTATGAACAGTGGTCCAAAACAAAGGCTGAAATCATGTTAGCTAGCCTACAATGACACATTTGACACAATTTTGGCTAGAAAAATAACAATAAATCCAAAAATACAAAATGTTAGTACAACAAATTTGAAGAATCACTAGATTTATACGCAATTAGCACTGTGATACCATTTACTTAAACTATTATATTGTGGACAATGACACAATAGAATAAAGCGTTATGTATTTGTGTTATAAAAGTCTATTTTTCTTGTAGTGACCATTCTGAAACAGCAAACGAATACAAAAAGATTATGAGAAAA
Source organism: Allium fistulosum (assembly GCA_030737815.1). NCBI lineage: Eukaryota > Viridiplantae > Streptophyta > Magnoliopsida > Asparagales > Amaryllidaceae > Allium > Allium fistulosum. Next base: position 595,081,488 of record CM060905.1, read on the forward strand.
AATACATACTTGTTAAATCCGACATTAACATGGCCAAAACTACCTTATCCAATCATCTTCCCTTTTTTTTCCAGCATGAAATTGGACTGAGTGGGTTCTCCATCCTCCTTGGACTCTACGGTGTTGACGGAGAAGTACTTGACTGGACGGTATTAGTAGAATAAGGACATACTTTATTAACATTGCTTGGTGACAATGGAAGACGATGGCTCTTCTTTGTTGGTAATCCTGGAGCAGTTCCGCTTGCACGTGGATGCAATGGGGTATAGCTTCACCATGTATTCTAGAACTAGGACCAGGGCTTGTCATTCTAGGGCTAGGTATGAGAGAACAGTCTGCACTCCTTTTAATTTGACACCAGAATAATTGTCCAAGCATTTCTCCACCTACAGAATTATGACCGGACGTTTGACCTGAACCTAGACTAGAACATTGACCCAATCCAATAAATTTCACATCTTGGTAGGGCTTTGTTGCCATGAAAGCATATGTAGGAATTTGATCAGGGTCAATTATTCGCCTAGGACATCTAGATGGACTTGACATTGAACTATCTGGAGCATTAGGTAAAGCCCCATGGACACTTATCGAACTGTTATGTTGATGATTGCTTGATAAATTGAGTCTAGACGATGTTGATAAACTTTGATTCTTCCTCTTCTTTTAATAGTAGTTTTTAAGGCTAAGGAAGCAATAGAGATTTCAGGGAGCCCATTTTCACCAAGGTATAGAATTGCAACTTCTCTTTTTGCATAAGAATCCATTTCGATAAAGCATGTGCTGTTACTTAGAATGTTGATTTGCTGTTGCTGGGGTTAGAAGCCTCTCTCTCGAGTATATTCCATGTTCGCTCATCGTATTATATAGTCGTTTGATGTCCATTACCTTGACATCATAGAAAAAAATACAATTAAAGGTGTATTAGGTGACCTATTGAAAATAGCTATGTACTAAATAGTTTGTAAAGCTTTGAAAAAATAAGACTTTACAAACCAGCAACTGAAAAATGTAGAGTGCTTTGAGAAAACCTCACATGTCAGCTAATGTCAGTTGGTTTTTTACTCATTTTTTCAATGCAAAGATAATTTTTTTTTACTTGTTTTCCATCTTCTCCCATGTTTAAAATTATACACATGTCATATTTAAGAAGCATCTTGTAAGCAACCATGGCTCATTTCGTTTGAAGTCTTTTTGTAAAGGGATAACTAGCATATTTAGTAAATAAAAAAAGACACTTTACAAACATTGAGCGTCCAGATGATTTTGCTGAAACATGTATAGCCACTTCATCAACTGGGATAACTTAAATGAATTAGAGCAAGAAGAAAATATTTACATAAATTGCTTAAAATATTTTGATTTAAAACATCAGCTATATCACATGCAAACCAGTATTCAATTAACTACTCTTCACTCGCAAATACCACACTTCTCCTTCAACATTAGAACAAGATAACAACCCTAAGCTTTTTAATGTAACATCAAACAAACCAATACTTAAAAACAAAAAAGGAAGGCTGAGAAAAACAAAAGAAAACTGATGCCCACTCAGATTATGACACTAGCAGAGAAAAAAGTCTAAACCAAATGTTCAATGAACCTTCCCAAACCATTACTGAAGACCAGAACCAAACAATAGAAAGGACAACTAGATCGAGTACATATAGAAAAGCCAAACAAAATCAAAGAATATGTTAGGCAATATAACTTCATGGAACATAAGGGGAACTCACCTTACAATCTAGTAGCAAGAAATAAAGAATGTAATCCGCACTCATCATCTTGAAACAGTAAGAATACTTGAAACCAACCTATACCTAGTTCTCACTCAAAAAGCGGCTTCCTTTGTAAACTCCTAATTTTTTTATGCTAATCTGACTCAAGAACCCTATGTTAGAAGACTAGTAATTTGGAACTCTCTCCTTTTTTCTGCCACTCTTGTTAATAATAGTAAGTAGTTCATACATTTTCATGTCAATCGAAAATCCATTCATCTCTTCATCGAAGTCAGACAATACTATCATACCAAAAACACAATCCAAAGGCATACAGATCAACAGTTGCAAATCATAATTCGACAAATAAAAAAGGAATTAGAGTAAGAACGCACTGCACAGCAAGCGATGAGCCTCCACAGACGTCTTATCAAAGCATTGATTTCAAGATCCAGAACTACAACTGCCGACATCTCCAGGCTCGGCAACGTAGCATTCTAAACGATTCAACCTCTAAAATCGACAACAACAATAAACTCGATGGTATAAGAAAGGCAGCTAAATCGATGGCAATGAATTTTGGCTAGGATGGTGTAGCTTTTGAATGAGGGCAATAATCCGAAGGAGGAAAATAGTTCGGTTTGGGATCTGTCGATTTTGTATTTGCGGAGAGAAAATAATTTGGGAAAAAGGGAAGAGGGAAAAAAAGAGGGAAATAATTTGAGGAAGAGGGAAGAAAGAAGAGGGAAATAATTTGAGGAAGAGGGAAGAGCAAAATAATTAGACGAGGACGCGGCCAAAGGAAATAATTAAGGGCAAAAAGCGTTATGCAGCCGAACATAGGCTCTAAATAAAACAAACTAGAATAAATAATAACACAATGAAACAAGGCGTTATTAATTGCCATTATAAAAAGCAATTTTTCTTGTAGTGAGACTAGAGAAGAGGAAAGAAAATGAAACATGAAATGAAAAGTGGAAGAGGAGATAGCTTCTTATAAGCTAACTTATGGGAAAGTTAATGGGCTTAACCCAAGTCCAACTTTCGTTCCTTTCTAAAAATCACTATTCATCCTTGGAATTCATCGACTTCAAACATATTCAAGTTTACACTTATTTTACTCACATTGAAAAAGCCAACTCAACTACGGGTGTTTTGAGTCTCAATTCGTTCATCTGTAAAAGTGAGTACACATGACATTCTGTTAATTAACGAATTAATATTTAAATTAGTTATCTAAATATCGAGTTATTAAAATGCGGGTTGTTACAACCGGCTGACTGCTGACGGTCAATAGGTGGTAGAGTAGCGGTCGACCGCATGTGTGCTGACGGTTGTAAATTAAACCTAAGCCAAACAACCCAAATCTAACGGTTAGCATCGATTAAAAACCCTATATATACAGGCCTAACCCCTCACTGTTCACTTCATACTTTCTAAAGCCACGACGAAGCTCTGCCGTTTTCTCTTCTCCTTGCATTCTAATATATATATAAATTATAATCTAGAAATATATACAAGTGGAGAGTATCGGAGGATGATAGAGAAAAAGAATATGATCGAATCGAATCACCAAAGCTAAAGTAAATTATAAATCTAAATCTAAATTACATTTAAATCTCTTCTTGGATATAAATTTCTAATGGATATGTATATTCTTTCGGCACATATCTTAGTAGGAAGAAAACGAGAGTCAAATAGGAATAACAGGGTTTAGATCTGGAAATTTAAAAAGATTAGAGGTAAGTGGGAGATTATATATTTTTTATATAATATTGGATTTATCGTTGTAAATCTATTCCTTGTATGCCTGAATATAATTAATTTGGAGTTGTAGGCTTAAACATATACATGTAATGAATTTGAAAACCATACCTGCATATTCTATGAATTGTTACCTTGAATTAATATTGCATATATTGGAATATGGAAAGCAAGGGTGAAAGCACTCTCTAAGTCAATGAATTATATAGTAATTCCAAATTTTAAATGATATATGTTACTAAATATGAATTAGAAGTTACTACAAATTAGATTAGGATTTAATTAGTATTTTAATTCATCGGAATGAAGTATGTTGCAAAGTAAATTTCTATAAATTATCCAATTTTATAAATATGAACAAAAGTGTATCGTTTGAAATAACAAGGAATATCTAAAAGAAAGGGATGTATAAAATAGGGATGTTACCGTATTTTGTACTGCCTATTTCAATAATAACAGTAAGGATAATTCTTTGTAATTCCAAACATAACACAAGTCCTCTTTTAGTAATTTATGGAAAATTACGGTTTAACGTTTTCTTTTGGGAAAGATGTAATTCCAACGTATTAAAATATAGAAATCTCATGGTATAAACCAAAGTATTTTAAGTGGAGATAATAACAATAATTCAATTATAAATCTAGCATATGCGATAAGTTAGAAAGTAAAAAATAAGCAAAGAAGTATATGTAAAATAACGGAATGAGTAAGTAAGAAGATTATAATAATCAATGGAATATAGTAATGATTGAAGAGGAACAATAGAATACACTTAATAGTATCAAGTAGAAGTTAAGTAGTAAAGGTAATTAATCTATTATATTAAAAGTAAGCAACAAATGATAATAAAATGGCATCAATGAAACAAAAAGTAAGTTATGTCAAGGTAACTGAACACAACGGCTGAACATAAGAGGTATAGTAATTAAATAAATTTATATAGCCTCAAATGTGCATTTATAATGGGTGTGAATTATTGGATCTAGCCAATAACTTAGAATATATAAAATGACAAACTCATTAGTGTGGTTGGAATGCAAGGTCAATAATGTTGCACAACAGAATTCTGCCCATTGAAAAGGGCTACCAGCGGTTGTGTATACACTGTACCGATGTGAGACATATCCAACCATAGGACCCGTGGAATTGTACATTCGCGTATAGGTGAAGGGAATATACCAAAGTAGGATGGTTTACCTTGGTCGAAGTGTCAAAGGGCAAGTAGAGTATGCTTCAACCTTTTAGGGGATACATGTTAAGTAACCAAATAGCCATTTCCCTAATTGCATTAGGCGATTTAAATATGACGGTGAGCATAGACTCGGTGCTATGATGGTGAGGATGGTACCATATAGGAGTAGGAGCTATTTACATTGGTCAAGATTGTCATCGATCCTAAAAGATCAACGAAAAGATAGAGGTTATGCCTAAACGGGCTACACCTCATACCGGTATAGACCATGTTTAGGATATGTACCACCTCATAGTTGTTTGTTAGTAAATTTGTTATTAGGAGGCAAGGATAGATAACCCTTATGGAGGTCCTTCAAATGAATAGAATAGTCTTTGGAGCAGAGTCCATGATGTATAGCAAGACGAATAGAGTATGGTTAAATAGTTATAATGTCGTTATTAGGAACTATAAGAGTTCCTTGGTATGCATGGCGATGAGGACATGATACTGCATTGACGATGGTGCCTAACAAGGTGCTGAGTTGCGGATACTAAAGGGAAAAGTATCTTGATCCAAAGGAGGACTATGGTACTTATATATGTATGTACGTATTTAGTTATGTCTATCTCGAGTAGATGGGGTGTATCATACATGTACGTGAAGTCAAGATGACTGAGTAAAACAATAGATATTAACATATGATGGAAGGAATCGGCATAAACTAGTGTTATATACAAAGTGTGTAATTTACCAATCACCGGAACATTGTTCTGACCCCCCTTCTCCTTACAACCGGCATGATAGCTTTTAGAGAGACATAAACCGGTACAAGGCAGGAACGTTGGAAGGGCAGATTTTTTTATCCATGCTCGACACTAACAAGGGCACTAGAGATCAAAGGTGTTAACCTTGGTCAGTAATCATATGTTTTATTATACATTACTATTCCGCTGTGAGCTTATATTGATAGAGCTCTAATATGTTTTTGTTTAAGAGTAAGACCTCATTCAATTTTTACAACTGCGGTGAGAAGGCCCTAAAATAGAGACGGCAAGGCTGAGGGGAAGAATTGCTATAACTGCAAAAAGGTTGGACATATTTAGAAGGAATGTCCAGAGCCATTGAAGTAGAAGCAAGTGGTGAAAGCATATGCTACGAATGCCGTTTCGACTTCATCGAATGCTCCAATAGCAAAAGAGAAAGGGAAAGGCATCGTTATTCAAGGTATGCTTTCCATTATGATATTCCTATATAAGTTTTATTTAATACCTAGTACTTGGTAAGTAGATTGGGATTGAGACCCAAAATTGTTCTTTGGTTGTAACGAACCCTATTGGAGGTCCACTAGCCTGTGTGTGGTTTGTCGTGGTTTGTTCTTATCGAGTCATGGATGTTCTTTTGATTGTGATTGCTTTATTTTGGGTTTCGTTGGGTTTGGTATTATTCTGGGTAGGGACTTGCTTCATATATATGAAGTGTTGGTGGATTGTTGGTGACGGTAGTTGTAGTTGATGGGCGGATAGTAGTGTTAGGTTGTCTACCGGACGATGACGTGATGGTCAGTTTTCTATATTCGCTCGATATCGCACACGATGAGTTATCATCAATGCCTACTGTTGAGGAGCATTCGGACGTATTTGAGGAGACGACTGGACTTTTGCTGCATAAAGAGATAAAGTTCTGTATTGATTTAGTTAAAGATGTTAGACTGGTAGCGATGCCTTTGAGGAGGATGACACCTAAAGAGCAGAGAGAGCTCGAGGTGCAAGTGAATGACCTATTGTGATGTAGGTTCATTTGTAGGAGTATATCTAAGTGGGGAGTAGCCGTAGTATTCGCCACGAAAGCGGATGGTTTCCTTAGATTATGTGTTGATTACCATGAGCTGAATATAGTGACGAGGAAGAATAAGTGTCAACTCCCACGTATTGTTGACTTATTCATTCAACTTCATGGTGCTAGAGTATTTTCTCAACTGGATCTTGTAATGGGATTTCACCAACCGAGAGTAGCAAAGGAGAGTGTGCCGAATATATCGTTTCATACACCATTTAGTTTCTATGAGTGGTTGGTCATGTTGTTCGGGCTAACTAAAGCACCAACATACTTTGTTGATCTCATGAATCGTGTCTTTAGGGTCAGCTAAATAAGTTTGTGCATGTATTCATTGATGATATTCTTGTCTACTCATAGATAAAAGAAGAACACAAGACACATTTAAGGATCATGCTTGAGGTGTTGAGAGAGCACCGACTGAAAGCAAAGTTTTCAAAGTGTCACTTTTAGAGGTGGGAAGTGAGATTTTTGAACCACGTTGTTTCGGAGCAGGGCATTATTATAGATCCTATAAAAGTCGTACTAGTCCAAGATCGGACTAGACCTAAAAACGCTATGGATGTGAGAAGTTTCTTGGGTTAGCTAGGTATTATAGACAATTCATTTAGGACTTCTCCAATGTAGTCGCACCGTTGGCTCATTTGACGAAAAAGAATTAGACCTTTATTTGGGATGCAAGGCGCGAGCAAGCATTCATGAGTCTAAAGGAAAAGTTGATGAGTGCACCAGTATTGACCATTCCGAGTAGGAATGAAGAGATGACGATATCACTGATGCTTATGGTATCGGATTGGGTGCGGTATTGATGTAGAGGGGCAAAGTTGTTGCATATGCTAGTCGACAACTGAAGCCACATGAGAAGAAATACCCGACCTATGGTTTAGAGTTGATAGAGATTGTGCTTCCACTAAAGATCTAGAGGCATTATCTTTTAGAAGAGACGTTCTAGCTGTTCACCAACCATAAATCATCGAAGTGCCTCTTTTCGCAGAAGGATCTCAACCTTCGCCAACAGTGATAGTTGGAGTTCCTAGCCTCTTATGATTTTGATATTGCACATACCCCGGGAAAAGGGAATGCAATTGCTGATGCATTGAGTAGGAGACATGCCAGCTTCGGAGCCATGTTTCTAGAGTGGATGCAGTTAGAGTATATTGCTAGTTATGATTTCCAACCGAGATGCAAGCTAGAGCCAAAGATATTGCAAGCTTGACTATCAAACTTACTTTGATTGAGCAGATTAGTACTAGTCAGAGGGGTGATGCCATATTAGCTGAGATTTTTTATAAGATCGAGGTTGGAGTAGAGTCTAAAGGGATGAGACAGTGCAGACTTGACCGAGATGGTAGGCTCTGTAAAGACGAGAGATTGTTTTGTTCCCGACGTCGATGGATTAAGGGATGAGGTGCTACGAGAGTGCCATCATTTGAGATTGACTATTCGTCCTGGTGGTAATAAAATGTACCGTAATATGAGGCTGACCTTCTATTGGGAAGCGATAAAGAAAGACGTTGGGACATTCATCTCAAAGTGTATGAATTGTCGGTTGATTAAGGTGGAGTAGAAGAAGCCTAGTTGTTAGATGCAACCGCTAGAAGTTGCCAAGTGGAAATAGGAGCAAGCATCGATGGATTTCATCGATGGACTACCGAGGACTAGAGTAGGATACTATAGCATTTGGGTCATAGTCGATCGATTGACCAAAAGTGCTAGATTTATACATGTCAAGTCAAGTAGAACGGTAGCCAAAATGGCCAAATTATATGTGAAATGGATAGAACGATTCCATGGTGTGCCAAAAAAAATTGTGAGTGACCGAGACTCGCTATTCACTAGTGGGTTTTTGGAAGAGCTTATAAGAGGGTTAGGGACATAGTTGCACCTCGGCATAACTTATCACCCTCAAACTGATGGCCAAACCGAGAGAGTGTATTGTATCTTATAGGATCACTTGCGAGCTTGTATACTCGACGTTAGAGGCTCATAGGAGATCATTTATATCTCATTGAATTCACATACAACAATAGTTATCAGTCCAACATTAGTATGACACCATTGAGGCTTTATATGACCGACTGTGTAACGCTCCTTCTTGTTGGTGGAAAGTGGGAAAGAAACTAACACTTGGGCCAGGTATGATTAGAGAAACTTTAGAGAAGATCGAGATCATTCGACGATGGATAAAAGCTGCTAAAGACAGATAGAAGAGCTACGCTGATAAAAGATGTAGAGATCTAGAGTTCTCTATTAGCGGCATGGTATTTGTCAAGATCTCTCCATTGAAGAATGTAATTTGGTTCGGTAGTAAATGGAAGTTGGCACCGAGATTTATAGGTCCTTTTCTGATACTAGAGAGGATTAGGAACCTTACTTATAGAGTTGACTTACCTCAAAGAATTGCGGGAGTGTATAATGTGTTCCATGTTTCTCACTTGTGGAAATTTATGCATGACTCGGGCGTAACTATTGCATCAGATCAACTAAATGATATCGAGATTGAACCAGAGGCTTCAAGATCTTGTAGGCCTATTCGTATAATTGGACATGATACGAAGTAACTTAGGAGGAAGACGGTGAAGTTGGTGAAGGTTCGATGGAGCGAAAGCGATTGCACTTAAGAGACCGAGGAGAGCGCGAGGACTGCTTATCCAGAGCTCTTTACTTGATGAGACTTTCTATTTATTGTTTTCACTTTCACTTATGGTATCATGAAGTATATACCATACTATAGTGTCCTGCATGCTAGGATAGGTTTGGGTGTTCCCTTTTCCATTTATTGTTGTGTGTTTGATGGTCGCCTATGCTTGTATATAGTTATTAGGCATATGGGATGACCTTGTTGATTTTTGTTTAGGATTTCGGAGGTGAAATTCGTAAAGGGGAGATAATGTAATGACCCATATTTACATATCAGAAGATTGTAGAATATTAATATTATTTTTATATGAGGTCGTATGATTCTATGATTTTGGGAAATGACTACTAGAGATATTTTCCATCCTTAGAATTTTTTGTATAGCCTATAACTTTTGTTAAGAGACGAATTAGTGTTTGAAACCACTTTCATTAGATCGAGATGATGGGTTCTCTTTCCGTTGAGTAGTCGTAATAGTAAAAAGGACTTAATGTTAGGGAGTTATGGCTGTTTGAAGTTTCACTTGATTTTAAACAGTTTAATGGGTAATTAGTGGGTTAATGGGTAGGCCCAAAGCCCATTTCGAGATTTGGATGAGGTTGGGATCAATGGGACTTCTCCATTATTACACACTTCCCAAAAATATAGAGAAATCCCCCATTAATCATCTTTTAGCCATAAAGTTACCATAATCCCCACTTAATTAACCAAAACTTGTCATTAGAGGAAGATTAGCGAGATAAGCACCTTGGATTGAAGATTTGCCGCTGGAGATTATCTTGGAGTCGTTGTTCACCTTGGTATTCATGCATCTTTGGGCTCGGATTGGGTTGCTTTGGATTTAGATGAGTGGTTTTAAGCCTCTACTCACTAATGTGCCACTATTAGACGTTTAACGATGTTTTAATGATTTTGAACTCTAAAATATGTTTTAAACCCTTTTTAACCACATATGTGAATTTCAAATGATTTGGAAATTTTTTATAAAACTAGTGTTCTTATGCATCTTCTTTGTTCTTATGCACACTACCCTTAGATTTAGCATTCACATTGACATGTATGGATGTATGCTTGCTAGTATAAATTGCATGCAATGATTGTTTGAATGTGTGATATTTGTTTAGTTGTAAACGCCGATCGAATGACGATTTAGTAATAGGAATATGTTATGGATCAGTATTTATCGATCGGTATTAGCCCAAGTAACATGTGACCCATGCTAGGTCAAAAAGGACCCCTTAAAGCAATGTTTCAAGTTGTAAGTCGTTTGGAGTTCGTTTGCTCAAGTTATGACCAAATTAAGATGGATCAGTGGTCATTTGAAGGATATGGATCAATGGGAAGTTGGTTTGAGTTTTTTGATGGTTTGCTTCGTGTCTTGGAGGTGTTGCTTCGAGTCACAGAAGCTTGCTGGGGAGCATAGGCTAATGGAGTGAAGAAGGAGAAAATTCATCAAATGATGGATCAGTACCTATGGGTTGGTACCAATGAAGGTTTGAGTTTGGGAATGGCTTTGGGACATTGGGTTGTATGGTTCGGTTGAAGCTATGGATCAGTGAAGGTATTGGGCTACTAAAGGATAAGGACTTAGCCAAAATTTGGCAAAGTAATAAGGATCGGTACCGATCCATAGAGATGTAAGGTTTTTGGTTATTTGAAGAAGGAAGTTAAGTGTGGGGTCGGTAGGACTTGGCTAGCTGATGGATCGGGTTGCATGGATTGGGCTTCATGGATCGGAGGGGATGGTTTGGTGAGGTGACTTATAGAATGACTTCCAGCTCCCACATGCCTGCTTCGAATTCTTCCTACGCTTACTTCGAGATATGATGGTGTTTGCTTTGTGTTTTGTGGGTGTTGACCCTGAACTCGTACCAAACAAAATATTTAACCAAATATAGCTAAGTATAGGGGTCAGTACCGAACTATAGGGTTCGATAGCAATTTTTGACGACGATGACCCATGATTTGATGATGATGATTCCGGGGGGGGGGGGATGACGCTTCGATGATGGATAGTTGTACTATGAGAGGCAGAGTAGAGGACTATGAGTTGGATTAAGGGAACTTTTAAAGAAAGGCTACATGACATATGATGGTATTCTACGATCGGTGGTGACTGTAGAGAATCGTCCCTACCATGGTGACTTCGTGATGGGAGTTGTGAGATCAATCCTAAGATGTACTTCTCTATAGATAATGTGTGCAAAGGGATAGTTGAGACTCGAGGGTTCATAGGGTACTCATGAGGTGGGGGTATGTGCTGGGGACGTGATGGTTCCTAGAGCGTGATGGCTCTTCATTTTAAATACGATGTTTGTTTACTCCGGACCGACGTGATGGTTAGTCTATTTCCTGGCTGATTGAGTGGCATAGATTTGAGTATCGAGGAACCAGGACGTGGGCTACCATGATGGATAATCTAGTCTTTGACTGCAAAATGAATGAATATTTACAAGCAAAGAAAATCCGATTCTTAATATAATTGAAAGTAAAATGTTGATGACTAGAGAACGTTCTAACAAACAAATAGTACTCCCATTATCTTAACTTTTGGTTTTATTTTCTTTCTTAACTTTTGTTTACTTGTCATTACAGGATATTGAATGTTGTCGTTGTCATTGTTGCTGTGTGCTTCTTCTATCTCTGTCTGCATTTGTTCCTTAATGGGATTACCTATTTTAGGTGGATAAGATACATTAGCAGCTAGTAGTACTTCGCATAAGTGAGTATTTTCTAGTTCAACTTTCATCTTGACAGTTTGTATTAAACCGACACTATAGACTTCTTAGACTATAATATTCTCTATGTGATGTTGATTTGTACCTTTTAATTTTAATTTCTTTCTATGATGGATTGCTTATTCATATTTTCGGTATGCTGTTGTGAAATTTCTTCACCATTTAGTGTATCGGTATCCATGCTAACAGTATTACTGTCATCTATGCATTTGTTTTGGAATCCAATTTTTTTATAATTTTAACATACGTAAACGCTGATTTAACCACGGCTCTGAGTCATGACTAATTTACAGTTAACCAGGCTTTAAGTTATCGCTAATTTACATTTAACCACGACTCTAAGCCGTGACTAAATGTAAATTAGCCATGGCTCAGAGCCGTGGCTAAATGAAAATTAGCTACAACTCTAAGGTATAGCTAATTTTAATCATGGCTTTGGGCCGTGGCGAAACCATTTTGCCACTACCCAGAGCAGTAGCGAAATGACTTTTCTGATGTAGTGATTGAGGGGTACGGTGAGACCCACATAAGTTCGATCACCGAGGATGCGACTCAGGGGTCTATTATATACCGAGGTACCGACTCTATTTATTTTGGACCCCCAACGGGAATCATTGGATCACGATAATTTGAATTATATATTGGTGTCCAACGCGGACTAAAGTTTCAGATATATAGAGTAGGTGGTATATCACCTATGCTCACTGAGGGCTGTGGTGAGATCTACACGAGTTCGACTATGCTGGACATAACTCAAGGTCTATGGTACAGTGAGTTACTGACTCTATTTATCTTGAGCATGAGTCCACCGCAGACTCCACCCATAAGTAATGATGCATATCAATTTGTATTCTCTGTCTATCGTTTTTCGTTATATTATGTGTGTTATATTAGCTGGTTGATAATATTGTTGTGTATTCTAGGATATGCTTATATTGTGATATTTATATTATCTCTACATTTTTATATTAGGTTACCTTATCATGGTATACCGTTATGTATCAATCATATTATATTAGGTGTGCCGACTCATTGATGATATGTGAAGAGCGGGTTATGGTATGATTCCCTACATTGAGATGAGTTTATTTGTTTATGGGCAGTCCGGGTGATCCTTGAGCCACGTTCATGGAGAGGATCGGTTGTGCCTTAATAATTCTTGTTTATTTATATATAATTTTAATATGCAGTATTTTGAGATAATTCTCCTCACATCAGGCTTTATGTCTGATCCGCGTTTTGTCTTTGTTTGTTTATGTCATGACAATTCTCGGGTACTCGATTGAGTAGTTTATGAGTCAAGTACTTTTGGAGATGAGCTTTCAGGACAGTTGGAACTTTAGAGGCAAAGACGATAGTTTGGATATATAATTGATATTGTAGTAGTAGTACGTGACAGATATTATTTGTATATGAGACTTATTGTATCGGATGTTCTATTCTAACTTTCTGTATTGATATTTATTTATCAGTTACTTCCGCCAATGCAGTCTCTTATATATTGTTCATCTTATTATGTTCATGTAGATTCAGTATATTATATATCATTATTCCGTTGAGATTATATCATTATGCCTTGGTATAGTGTTTCTTTTTTGGACAAGCCGTCTTTTGTGGTATTCGGAAGTCAGACGTTGATCAGAGGCGTTGATTTTGGATATTATGAAGGACGAGTTGTTACAGCATGCATGACGATACATAATTTTTTATGTCGTGTTTTCGTTCATGGTAATGTATTTCAACAAGCTAAAGAAAATGATTACACTCCAAATACTTCCGACATAACAAACAATGAGATTGATAGTCAAGAACTACCACAAGCTCCACTAAGTCTCAGTGAAGTGTTTTCATCTCAGTTACAAATTTTTATGACAAATTCACATTATAAAATTGACGACTTTTCTTATTTTTTCTTGAATTTACCGGTAACTCCAGTAAATGAACGGATGTATATTTTTAATTTCTTTTGGTTCACATTTCATCTGCATGCATCATAACTACTTTGAACAGTAGATTGTAATGTAAACTAGGAGTATTGTCAAAATAATAACTTTTTCTAATAAGACAATTTCTATTCAGCAAATAATTGAACAACATTTGTTTCGTTAAGTATTCAGCTTTGAGCCCACAATTTCAAACAAACAAAGATAGGAGGAACTAGACAAACACAACAAATCTTTTACCGTTCTGCTATTTTCCGACGAAAAAAAACAATTAATATTTGTTTAAGGCTACCCCACCAATTAAACCTTCTCCGTTCTCCGATTCCAAAAAACCCACATTCAAATTCAGTTCCCTCTTTCTCACATTCTCTCTCATGGCTTTTCAGATAGGTACCAATTAAAACTATATTTTTTTTACTGTTCCTATTTCACTTCATCTTTATTTCAGTAAGTAGCTGTTTTTTCAAAAATTGTAGGCGGACCTCGCGATCTATGGTCGGATATTATTGCCGATGATCAAAATTTCGAAGAAGAAAAAGAAGGCGCGAATCGTAAACTTCCAGTCGCTGTGGTTTATGGAAGACGCAGGGTTGAAAGTGAAATCAATAATGAAGTTGAACTGTTCGTTACCTCTTTTCTTAATTTCGTTGAAACTTGCAGTTTCGATTTTTTTTTAATCACTGCAAAATTTGTTTCCGACTTTAGGTTAGAATTAAAATTTAAAGGCCGTAATTTTCTCTTGGAATATCAATTTTATTTATTTATTATGAGTTATGCTTCGCATACAACTAATTTTTACAACACCAATTAGATGGGAAAAGAGAGACAAATGTAACCATCACCTCAAGGCTCGACCTTAAACAACTAACAACACATAATTGTTGTATGTATAACATTTCTCGTTTATTGCTGCATTAGTATGCATTTTAGAGAAGTTAACGGCACAAATTTTAGTTAGTTGATGTTTAGATGTTTTGTATATTGGTACCATGAACTATGAAGTATAATTTATTGCAAACCGCAAATTTTTGGATGCTGCAACTGTACTGCATATAGTGTAGATATAAGCATTTTCTGATGAAGTTATGATAGCATGATCCATTAAAAAAAGAAAAAGAGAAATCATGATTTTCCATTTCATTGCGCCCAACTAGATGGCTAGGGTCAGGCCCAATTTATGACCTATAAGATCTGGTTAGGGAACAGCTGACTTCAGCTCGCTCACGAATTGGGATAAGCAGATAAGGAACGAGTTGAAACCTCAATTTGCCCGGTCCATTTTTGACTTAAGGTTGGAATGGGGACAGGTTTGACAGATTTGGTGTATTTTCAGCTATTTTGTTTGCTGAATATTTGAGCTATGAACATCCTAATAATTATAGTATTGGTTAAAATAAAATAAAATTTGAAGCTGTAAAATCAATTATATCGTTTATTATATACATTTATTACCTATTGACCAGTTAGACATCAATTTAAATTATAATTGATTCATAGTTTAGAAATGAACTATTTAAAATCTTTACAATCAATAATCAACTAATTATCAAACGAATTGGTATTATATACCTAAGTTTGTTGAATATAGTAAATCAATACATGTAACTGGACTAAAATTTGATATAACATTTGTTAGTTATATTATTTTAACTTAGTCAGGATGTTTGGATCAGCGGACGGCTTTACTATACTCTCTTCAGGAGTTTACCGGCCTGCTGGATTCTCCTGGGTTTTCAAAAAAAAAAAAAAACTTAGTCGGGACGTTCTTGATCAAAACAAAGTAAGATGGCTATTTTAGAACACAAATATTTTAATGATACATAAATTTTGATGTCTTACTGTATAGTTAGACTTATTCTCTTCCAAATATTTTAATGATACATAAATTTTAATCTGTTTATTTTTGTATGTTGAATCAAATATGATTTAGATTGATGCTCTAACTAGCTCAAACAAATTTAAAAAATCAAATGTACATTACAAACGTTTTTCTTGACTTTTAAAATTATAATCTTTATACCAGTAACATATTCTTTTTAGTTTTTTAATTGATCAACCTAGCTTAGATATTCTATTTTTATATCGTAGTAATCATTACAATGATATGTGCATTACAAAAATATTGAACAATAATTAAAACAAAAAACGCAGTTAAACATCAGAATAAATGTTAAAAGATGGTCAATGATAACTTGGTTAAACCAACTATCATCACATATTTAGATTTCTTCATTGCTAGTTGAATATATTCTTTCTTTGCCCCTTTAATACAACTCTTTTGGAAGTAGTATCATGTTCGTTGACAACTACGCATCAATGTGTGTAGTTTAAGAAGGAAAGTATTGCACAGGTTAAGACCTAATTCTAGCATTTCTACGAAGATTATTATTTTCTTTTAATTTTTTTTCCAGTTTCAATTTCATTTTTTTTTAATTTGGATTGGACAAACAATTTCCATTGATTTACACTTTTATCTGTCATATATTTATATCATAAAAGAGAAATCAAATGAATTATTTTCGATTTAAAATAGAAAGAAAAATTGATGTGAAATGAACAGAAGTATTATTACAACGTAATCATATTTTTTTATTTCTTTTAATATATTTTTGCGGATTAGATTGGTTCGGATCACCCGCATGGTGATCTGAGCGCCCAAGTTCGAGTTCGGAAACAGCCTCTTCGCAATGCGAGAGAAAGACTGCGTACATTATCGACCTCCTCAGAGCCCGCTATCGTGCGGGAGGCTCATGCATTGGGTTCCACCTTTTTTTTTGTAGATTGGTTCAGACCACGAATTGGATTGGGTGGGCTGATGGTCTAGGTCAAATTGGACAGTAGGTTCATGTATGTCAGATCACGGGTTCACGTCGGACCTGTCATGGGTTAGACAGATGGTCAATAAGTCAGGTTTGTCCCGCTGACTTGTTGACCTGGATCGAGTTGAATCGAGATCCACTAGTGGTGGATCGTGTTGAATCAACCCACTATTCACCTAGCCTGCCAGTCACCATTACTTTCACAAATCAATTTCTTCTTATTCTTATTATTTGGAAGTTCATAAATGATTTCATTTTAGTTCTTGCGAAAAGAAAGTTCATCATCCCTTTCAACCACGTAAAGAAAGTGAATTTCATTGTGAAAGGAATATCATCTATCTTTTAAATGATAACTAACTTTCTTTCATAAACGAATTTTGTCGTAATTCCTCTTATCAAAGCAAGTTCGTCTACCTTTTCAAACATTGAAAGACAGTAAAACTTTCTTTTTCTTCGTAAGAAGATCTTTGTTTACAAAAAAAGAAGAAGGATTTGTCATTTTAAAAAAAAAAGGAGATTATCTTCTTCTTCTGTTAAAGGATTTGTCTTCTTTTTTTTCATAGAGGAATTATCATATTATCTTTTGTAAAGGGAAGCTCATTTTCCTTTTGGTAAAGAAAATCTTCTTTATTTTTTTTATCATAAATGAATTTCATCTTTTTTAAAATAAAATAAAAAAGCTATCTCTTTTTTCAATCGCTAAAAGAATGTAATTTTCTTTTCTTCCTATTTTGTGAACGAAATCTTTTCGCAAAGGAATATAATATTCACTTCACAATCATAACCTTCTTTTGTGAAAGAATTTTTTTTCTTCCTTATCTTTTGTAGAAGAAAGTTATCTTCCTTTACTAAAGGAAGACCGTCCTTCTATATTGAAAAATAAAAAAATAACTTCATTTTGATCATTGTGAGAAAAATTGTTTTTCTTTCCATATTGTAACTGAAGTTCATTTCCTTTTGAATTGTAAAAAATAAGACTATCTTCCTCTTCTGAAAAATTAATTAAAGCCATCGAGTTATATAGCATAAGAAAATTATTGATGCATACATTTGAATGATGAAACGAATTATTACTATGATTTTTCTGCAAAAAATATTTAATTTTAGATATATGACTTTTACAAATTTGATTAATCAATGTGCCTAACCCCATGAATATATGATTTAATTTTGCAACAAAACTTTTATTTCAATTTTGTTGTGAAAAAATTATCACACTTAAAAGTTAACTTCATTTATAAAAATACGAGGGTGGTATTTCAAAAGCAGTATCATAGTTGTAAATAAATTGTTGTGGATAATCAAAACAATTTTTTTAAGTAGGAGTGATGTTTTATGGATTATGAAAAATAATATGGGTGTAATACGTTTTTTTACATAACTCCTTTTTGTTATTGAGAGTGGTAGATCAGAGAAGTTAATTATGATATATAGTTTTGTAGTTGATATTTAGGTGTTCTGTATTTTTGTACCATCAAGCATACCTTTCTGCAAAATGTATGGAATACAAACTTGTGAATGCTGCTATAATAATGCTTTTTGTTGAATTATGAACATTCTTTGAGAAAGTTCTGATTATATTGATATTGTATTGGTTTTGACAGAGAAAGAGGTCGACCATGCAGAGAAAACCGAATGAGTCTTGCTGCTCCAAAGAGAATCAGTTGGAAAAAATCACTTTCTATTAGGTTAGTTTGTTTGCAAATGGTTAGTAAAATCACTTTCTATTGGTGCTTTTTTCTATTTGTTTTTCAGTTACTATCTTTTCAGTTACTATCTTTTTGTATTATCTTCTAGTGTGCAAATGGCATGTAAAATCACTTACTATCTTTTTATTGTTCATACTACAGTTATACTTTGTAAAAATTGTTCCACAGAGATGTAGTATTGTGGATGTGGAATAATGGAAATATGTTAAATGGAAGCATAGTATCCCAAATATGTGGAGTTATTGATATTCTTTGAGCCTAATTCATTATGATATCTTAAGCTAAGTATAACATATCCAATGCTGTGAAAATTCCATTAAAATATCTTTATGAAGTTCAGACTTCAGATCACCCTATTGCCAAACAACACTTCAATAAATTTCGAGAGAAAACTCAGTTATCTACTTAATTTATTGTTCAATCATATTGTTCCTACAAACATATATCATATATAATAAACTACTCTTCAGTTGATTTTTACAAATGTTGAAAATTTGATTTTGTGTGGCTAATTACTAACTAGTACTCAGGTCTCCGAATGTACCCATTATTAATTATCATCTCCAGTGTTATGTATGATTGAGAGAAAGTAGTTTCAAACTGCGTGAATTTCCTGTAATTGAAAGCCCTTTTGTTACACTGACACCCATACACTCCTTTACCCCATAATCAGCAAATGGGAACTATAATTGTATACTCGTTTAATTATGAACAGAAAATGATTCAATTTTTTGATGCTTTCGCTGGTTTCATGGAGAAAAATAACCTACTGGGATCCTATGTAGCGTTTCTATCATATATAATGGTGTGAAATGGTCTCATGAGCTATCAATTTTTCTATGTTTCTTGTCTACACTGCAGGCTAGCAACCTATACTTTTACCTTTTGTCTTGGACTGGCTGAAAATTTGCTGCCATTCAGGCAAATTCATGGGCCATTATCTAGTTGATATTTTTTTTAAAACCTTTTGCCGTACCATCACTTATGTCAATATCAATATAAAGATATATTTTAAATGATGTATAGTAAGAATGGTCGTGGATCCATATAAGAATGATCACTATGGAAACAATACCAACACACTATGTTTTGAATTAGCCACATAAATTTGTGTTACATAACATAATCTCATGCATCATTTTTTTTCTCAATTATTCACGTATACGTAGAAACCTCTCAACTAGTGAATTTTTTCCAGCGAAAAGAGTTTTTCTAATCAACTATATTTTGATGAATGTTTTCAATGTTTTAAATTTAATTTCATATACTTCTCAAGTGATTTGGTTTTAGTTTTAGGTATATGTATATGTGTATTGCATAGCACATGAATTTATGCTATATAACTCATTCAGAAATAAAGTAAATTATTCAAAATTTGCATTCTCAAATACCCATTTATTCAACAACTAATCAATGAAGAGGTAGAGATCATTTTCAATACTTTATTACTGAATAAAGAAATTAAAATCATCATGAATTATACATTAAAATCAACCTGAGCTTCTTTTTTTTCTTATGTTTTTTTTCTTTTTCTCTTTTAATCTTTGATACAGTGTTGGATTCACAATACACCATTTTTTGGGAACGTGTATTTTTTTTTTCAACACAAATGCATTGTTTAACCGACTTTAATGGGAGGAAAAATCATATTTCTGAATAATTTCACTTCCAAATAATTCTCACAATTATATCTTTGATTCAGTTGGGTCACAAGTAGCCATGTTTGGAATGTGTGTTTTTTTGTCCTACAAAAAAGGCTTGTTGGATGAACTCTACTGTGAGGAAATTTATATTTCAGAAGGTTAATTTCAGAACAAAAATAATTTTTCATGCCATCTACCTGTAGTTTTTTATATTAATTTATTTTTACGTTTAATTAGCTACATGAATATGTGTTATATAACATATGAATATGAATAAAGGTATTCAATTTGCTTTTCGTATTATAAAGTTCAAAAATAAATAAAAATATCTAAAATTTCTATTTTCAGATACCTGTATATTCAGTGAAAGCATTGAACAAATAAAATACTGTTTGTCAATGCATCATTGAACTAGAAAAAAGAAAAAAAATCTCCTTCTGATCAGTAATACATTGCCAGCCGAGTTTTGGAAAATGTAGGAACATGATTTGAATACAAGTAGGAACATGATTTTAATACAAGTTGGGTCTATAAGGCACCAAATTTGTGATTCACTTGTGCTCTTTTAATAACCGTCTAATACTTACATGTGTTTTGCTATTAGCACAGTGAACTTAATACTTGGGAAGCTTGTTGGCCGGTTTTCCACCGTTCCGCCGTAATACAAATTTAGAATATTGTATGAACATCATATTCTTCATATAGTGAAGTGCTTATAATGCTTGCATTTATATTATTTTGTATCTTGTTTCTTTTGAACGCCTTAATCCTCTTCTGTTGTTTCCATAAAGCATATGTTGCAATCAAAATGCAACTGCTTTTACCATTTAGTTAGTATGTGAATAATTGTTATGGCTAATACGTAATCTGCAGTTAAAAGGTATTAAAACATGAGTTTTCTCTTATTCACACTTGCAGGGGAAGGGAAAGTATTGTGGTTGGTGCTGGATTTGATATCAAACCTCAACTTAAACAAAAAGCTCAACAAAAGAAGCCAAAGCAAGGCCCTCGATCTGTATGACTTTTTATGATTTACCGTTTTAGTTCTTGTCACTATTGAATGTTAAATACTTAGACTAAATTCATTTTTAGCACAAAAATCCCCTCACAGTAATTAACGTGGTATATGCTTGTAAATGATGTGTAAGAGGGGCTTATGTGTGTAAGTCATATGGAAGGATGTAACCTGATAATCTACCCTGTACAACTCACTTCACTATATTTTTGTTCATATATTGCGATCCTGCTTCAATACAGAAAAAAACACTGCCACAGCCGGATTTTAGGAAGGAAAAAGCATACTTTGAGGAAGTTGATTCTTTTGAACTTGTTGAGGAAAGCCCTTCGCCTAAGCATTTTTGGAAGATGACCGAAAATCATGATATTATTTATCATGATTTACCAGCTATTTTGGAGCGCTGGAAAATTTCAAAGATTGCTCTTTCGTGTTCTCGCCCAATATACAAAATTATGGCAACTCCTGCGGTTCCCTCTATAAGTCCTATCAATACTACTTCCTCTACGTTAATTGAAAAGAAACCGGAAAGAATAGACAATAATGGGATGCTTGACAAGAGATGCATTATTTCGTCTTTTGATTCACTTCAGATAAAAGATGAGAATGAATCATTTGATGGGTTTAATGCACTGGAAAATGATAATATAATCAAAGGGATTGATGGGGGTATTGTGAAAGAAGAATCATTGGACATACAGTCAACATCATTTAGCGGTGAATGTCTTAGTGCTTTCACACAACTTTTAATGGTCTGTAAGCAGGCAACTCCAGTACTATTATCCGAAGTCTTCTCCACATATTGGTTTGCCTTACAAACTTTTACTTTATGTGGTTAAAATTTGTACGTTCACTTGAAACAATTGATGTCAGTCACCATTGACACAGTCAAATTGGTTGGGAAAAATTGAGCATGAGCAACATCAAAGTTAGGCATTTTTTGGATTATCTTTTGTTCAATTTTGTC
Organism: Allium fistulosum; assembly: GCA_030737815.1. Lineage (NCBI taxonomy): Eukaryota > Viridiplantae > Streptophyta > Magnoliopsida > Asparagales > Amaryllidaceae > Allium > Allium fistulosum. Next base: position 595,103,446 of record CM060905.1, read on the forward strand.
AATATCCACAAAAGTTGTGATAGAAAAATACAAATACAAATAAAACTAAAAAAACCGGTGGTGCTCATATCACTTTTTACCCACATCCAATTTAGTTGTGCGAATGATAACCATCCTTTTGATATATGGTTTGAGATATATGAGTCTCTACTGACAACTCATTCTAATCTCTGTATTCCGTGATTTTTAGACCATAAGTACCTTTTATTTAATACGATTTTAAGTGAAATTCAGGGGTAAAGCTGTCATGTTGAACACTTCAGCACAGTTAACGCAGCTAACACAGCACATACTCCTTTTTCGTATATAGTTTTCCTATGTTTATTTTGAAAATTTCTATAGTTCCTATATTCTTCTGATATATTCATGCTTTTAGAAATTTACATAACCTCCAACAAATCACCATTGTACTATTCTTGGACATTCTTAATCTAGTTTATAAATCTAAACATTTTGGATTCTATAATATGATGATCCTTTTTTCATAGTTTCTTTTTAACTGTGAACATGACAAACTAACTGCAAAGGTAGAGTTTGTTTATTAGATACTGTACTGCATTATCAACCTTTTTGGAACTATATCAAAAAATGTTAATCTTGATACTGAAAACTCACAAGCCCAACCCGAACATAGCCTCTTTATATCTTAAAGTTATTATTACATTCACATGTAATTTTGGGTCACTTGTTAACCTCTTTATAGTTGTGGCGAGTTCTTTATAAAAAGTGTACTTTTTTGGGTTGATTACATTACAGTTAGTGCAATTTTCATCTCAACAGTGATCCAAGTAGCATCAGAAAAATTGGTGAAGGCACATATGGTGAAGCCTTTAGAGCTGGCCAAACTGTTTGCAAAGTAGTCCCTATTGATGGAGATTCATTAGTAAATGGGGAAATACAGAAAGTATGTTTGTGTTATATATGCTAACTTGTTAGTCATGGAACTCTCTTACCAGAATCCATGATGTTTACCAATACAGAGATCTGAAGAAGTGCTTGAGGAAGTATTGCTGTCCTTGACTCTAAATAATCTGCGGGAACAGAAAGGAGAGGCTGATGTCTATAATAGTTGCACCAATTTCATTGAAACAAAAGAGTATGTGAATACAATATATCTTGCTTGCTGTTTTATGTATTATCATACTGCTGCATAGTATGACAAATTTGACGTTACCTCACGTTTTTGTATACGTATGTTACAGTCAGCATTAAATTTTCTATTAAATTATCGTAGTACTATTATTGGACAATATATCACCAAGAGGCCACATAATTACCCATGTCTCCAGTCGTACAAAGAAAACCTCATCTTTAAGCTCTAAAATTGTAATTTTACCTTTCCTCCAGTTTTCGTATATGTCAAGGTGTGTATGATTCTTCTTTGATAAGTGCCTGGGAGGAATGGGATGCAATACATGGCTCTGAAAATGATCATCCAAAAGAATTTTCTGAGAAGCAGGTACTCTCTTGCTCTAAATAATTTATATATGTATGTACTGCTTAACTGCTGCACGCTATGTAGTAACAGTATATACTGATGTTATTGCAGTGCTATATTGTGTTTGTTCTAGCTGATGGGGGTAAAGATCTCGAAAGCTTTGTCCTTTCAAATTATGATGAGGCACGAAGTTTAATAGTGCAAGCTACTGCTGCGTTGGCGGTTGCTGAAACTGCATGTGAATTTGAACATCGAGATTTGCACTGGTACAGTAGATAGCTTATTCTACTATATTGTCTGCCTAAATTGCAGGAAATCCTCTACTTTGAGCAGAAATATTTCTTTCACCTGAAATACTAAACCTTCCTTTTCTCGTGCTGTTTTTTTAAAACTGCTTTCAACTACTTCACTCTCTTCTTACACTTTCGTGTTTTCTTACACTTCCCTGTTATTGAGCAAAACCATGGGAATTTCCTAACTACACGGCTAATTTTGCTATGATTGTATATCATATTTACTGTTAATGGCTTGTTTATATGCAGGGGCAATATTCTTTTAAGTCGTGGAGAAACATGCATGCTAGAATTTACCCTAGAAGGGAAGAAAAGGAGTATCAAGACATTTGGCTTAAACATATCAATTATTGACTTTACACTTTCCCGAATAAACACTGGTGAGTTTCTTTTGAACCGTTTGTTGATTTTATTTTCCTCCCGTGACCCTCTTTTTCTGATGAAATGGTTATCATCATGTTTTTGAGAGACAGCATATTCACACATAGTATCTTTATTTTGCGTCAATTCTTCTGATAATTTTATTGATAACAGTACTGTTTGATAAGACTTATGTTCTACAAACTCTGCAGTGTTTTTCTACACAGCTGACACATTTTCTTGTATGTGCTTGAGGTTTTTCTGTAATAACTATATAAAGCACTGTATTTCATGAGCTAAAATGTGCTACCATTCATAATTCATTTCCTGTAGATATTTGTTATATCCCAATATGAATTTTCACTTGTCATATTCTGATATTACAGACTCTTTCGGTTTACTGTTCCCTAGTGCCTTTATTCAAAAATGACCTCTTGCACTCTACTCACCGTACAGATGGTAGTGCCTATTAGAGAACGTTAGGTAAAACTGCGTATTTTGATATAGGCAATTACTCCACAATACCGTATTTATTGGGTAAAGCTGGTAAATGTAGCACTATAAGAAAAGAAGCATGTGTTGGTCCTTGTGAAGTAAACATAGATACCTCTACACATCTGTACAAGTAATAAAGGGATGAACATACACGATCATACAGTTTTTGCTGTTTCAACTGTCATCAAAGTTGTATAAATAGTTTTATAGTTTCTCATAATCTTTTGCGTCTCTACGTCACATTTGTGTATGTGTACGTGTGTGTGTGTGTTTGTGTGTCAAACACTAGTTCTAATAGCTATACGACATCTCTAAACTGATTTCTTAGTCTTGCTTATCATATATCAAAATGCAAAGGGATTTATCTTTTGAACTATGTGATTTTGCAACAGTTTGTCTTCGTCTTGCTCTTATTGACAATGGTAACGTTGTATGAGTTTGATCCAGGAAAATAATGCTCGTCTCTTTGTTTTTTGTCAGGTGAAGCAATTCTCTTTCTTGATTTGTCTCAAGACCCCGGGCTTTTTGAGGGTCCTAAAAGAGACAGACAGGTATGTATTGTATTTAAGAATTTTATACATACATACACATGCGTGCGTGGACGCGCACACACTTACATATATATGCATACATATACATACATACATGCATGCACACATGCATACATGTGTGTACACACACACATGTATGCATGTAATAAAAAACACACATAATATTTTATGCCTTGTATGTTTGCAGGCAGAAACATATCGACAGATGAGGAAGATTACCGGAGATTGCTGGGAAGGGAGGTACTAATTTTTGTTTGTTCAAAATATAAGCTATTTATTATTATTATTTTGTAAGCTTCCTGCGTGGTATTTTCCATTGAAATTAATCCTAATCGATATGCACTTAGATGCCATGTCTTCTGTAGAAATAAAACCTAGAATCGCCTTTTTAATAGAAAGCCAATAGGTACATATGTGCCTAGGAATGTGCATGAGCTGCCCACATGAGCGATATTTTCATATCTTGTTGGATTAATCTTACTAGTGCTGACTTCATATCTTGCATAAAATATTCAAAATAAAATTAAAAATGTCGACGTTTTCATAAATAATTTTATAAAATTGTGAAGTATCTTAGAAGTACATTTTAAATTTATTGAAAAAGGGATACCTATCAATCAAGTTATTCTAAACAATATTTGAACTTTTCCTCTGCTATTATTTTTACTGTGCAGCTTTCCGAAGACAAATGTTCTATGGTTAACTTATTTGGTGGATATCTTGCTAACCAAGAAATCATTTGTAAGTTTATGCCTATTTTGATATTGATTTATTTTGTATGCACTTTTTTATGTACTGATTCAATTGCCCATGCTGCTTGTTTTAATAGGCTAGAACATCTAAAGATGAAAAGGAGCTTAGATTATTCAAAAAGCACCTCAGGTCATATGATTCTGCTAAAGATTGTCTTTCTGATAGCTTCTTTAATGGTGTGTTGGATGTCTGTGAGCCTGAAACATTATCAATATAGGAATTTTGAAGTGGTAGTTTACTTCAGTGAAAATGCTAAGTATCGTTCTGCGTTTGCGAACATTTTGTTACTGGCTCAAGAAACATATTTTCACTCCACTCTGGCTTTTTTTTTTCCTCTTCCAGTAGATGGCTTGTATATTGTAGCTGCAGTATGTTAGAACTTATTTCAGCAGTCGAACAGAGTAACAGCCTTTTTTTTTTTTAATGGAGTAAGCAACAACTTGCAGCTGTAAAAAGTAGCCCAACGTTGATTTAAGTTTTAATTTAACTTCTGTTCTTCAATACTTCTCACGGTACGATGAAGTTTGAATGTAAAATTTTGTTATTTCATTATTTCAACGTGGAGCGTTTAATGGTATATTTGTTTTTACAGCATTTCTAGAGTCTTTTAATTGTCACAACATTCTGATTTAAATAGTAGTATGATGCGTAAAAGAGAAGTAATTATTATTTAGATTGAAATGTTGTGGAAATTAGAAGGCTAGTAAGTGCTGCCAAACTGAAATGCCACTTCATGCTTCTCTATTTTAATTAATCATTATAAGTTAAATATATATTTAAATCATAAATAACTACTAGGAATGTCAACGTTAAAGGCTAATTTGAGTATTTTGATTTATAGTGTACATGTAATTTTATGTCTAGAACGGATGGGTAAAAAGATAAGGAACGTTATGGATGTACACAATATATATAAAGAATTAATTTTTATAAACCAGGATGTATTCGGGACTTGACTGGTTAGTTCCAATTTTGTAGAAGTCTGCACCTTTTTGTCGAAGAGATAAGAACTGAAACCGTTGGGATAGGGTGTGTTGTGTCCTAACCATTCAAATACATATTATCAATTTTCAAGTTATATAAACCTTCGTTCTCTTCTTCCACCAGCCTCAAATTGAACTTACCAAACCATTTTTAGCGTTTTTGAACTTAGATCGTGGTAAGTTCTTTTACAACTATGTTTTATTCACTATACTATACGAAATATATCTTGTATTGTATGATTTTTTATGAATTTTAAAATGTCAACCTCCTCCATCGAATCTTCTATCGTCGATTAGAATGCTAAGCGAACTTTTTCTCTTCATAGGTTTCTACTCATCACTGATAGGTACTCATGTTGAATGAGTTGACAGCTGGTAAAAAGACAACCACTTCATGATTTCGGCAAAAAATCATTCTTTTCAAATTCGGACAGTTGGACGAGATGCACGACAGCACAATAAAGAAAGACAAGTGTGTTTACAACATTACTCCATCACCTCTTGCCCACTTCAACAACCAGCTATACCTCGATATTCTTAACGGGATAACGAATGTGCTTCTTTCTAGTTTCATCGCCGCTACTCCTCATCGGACATTCGATGATGCTTCATCGTCTCGGGCATAGCAAGTAAGACCCTCTAATCTGAGAGATGACGACTCGAGTTCCATCATGTTCAAACAAACCAAGGAACATTCTATCGTAATTCGAACCTCGTTCGATAGTTATGAAGAGTAGGAGCTTGCTATTTTATTTGTGGACCAATCAAAATTTTATCATTTGGTTCTTTCTATGTTGCACACGGATAGAGCCGGACAAATGTGTGTCCTAGTCCTGTCCTAAAAGAGATTTAGACGGACACGGATTAGATAAGCATTAGGCTCAGACATTGTTCGTACGAACCGGACAACGGACGGACAATAGAAAAACATCGGACATTTTCGGACGAACATTTTTTCATACATTTTTCCTTGTTCTAAGTCGTGTCCTAAATGAGAATTGTACGGATACGGATCGGACGTCCTACAACCTCGATCGAGTCGGACGTCGGACAATCGACAAAATTTACAGCCCTACACACGGATAATAAAGTTAGAAGAATGGTGAACTATTTTGTCTAGCAAATGACATCAAAATAGATGTGACGTACCATGATTTCCATGTGTCTTGTTTTAATGAAATATACCTTTGTTATTCTTTGCAATCTATGGCTTTTTCTTTGACTATATACTTAATTCATACTTTAGTGCTGTTTATTAAAACTAGTGCAGACCCATGCCATGCACACGGGATTCAACACATAATTTATTTAATGGTGTGTTTTTTGATTTTTTGCTATATGAAAGTGAAATCATATGTTCATAAACTGTTACTTTTTTAAGTTAGCTTTTCCTCAAACATTACTATCAAATGTTCGTTGGTAAGTCTACTTGAGTAAATATAAAAAGTATAACTAATATTTTCAGGCCACAATGCCATTATATAACAAATGTTAATATCAACTATATGTTATTCTTATCTTGATAAACATCATATTACCAAGAATGTTTATTAGTTTTCAATTGTAAGCGTCATAAGTTCAAAATGATTAAATTTTGTTTAATATGTACATAGTTCACTATGATAATAGCATTCTAAACCTTGTACAAAAAAATTATGCTCTATTTTCCTCAAAAATAACAGGTAAAATTTGCATTTGAATTATGTGCATTAAATAACTACATTATTTTCCATCACATTCTTTATAATAAATTATGAAATAGAAACACTTATCATATCTTATATCCTTCGTCAAATTAATGTCACTTGATACCTAATTTTATATTCAAACATGTTTTTCATTAAAATTTTGACTCTTCGTTGTAACATCCCGTATCTAGAGACCAAAAGCTAAGCGCTACTGATGCTGCAGTCATCTATGGTATTAACTTCTGATAACAAATACGGCTATGTTAATGGTATCCATAATATTAGAAGCACTTGAATATGAACAAAATAACATATTTTCAAAACAAACATTTTTTACTGATTACCTTTCAAAACAATATCATATCCAAGTTACAAAATCCCAAAACGTTTCCCAGGCATTGATCATAATAATACGCCAAGTGGGACATATGACGATGCTCCCTTGGATGATCAAAGCAATATAGTCACATCTGACATAATACACAGCAGAATCAAACAAAATAATATGTATTCCTATTTAGCTATCCATCAGCCACCTGCTCGTCTTTGGAAGTTTTATTCGTCAAAGGACTAAATCCTGAAAACCTTAACCCTCAGCCTATTCAAATCAATTTTGAGCACCCGCAAGTTTAAGAGAAAACAAAAACTTCGAGTCAGACATAAAACCTGGTATGAATAATTCTGTTACATCTCGGATTACAGATATTAAGTGAGACCAGACCGCTTAACGGAATGGGTTTCCCCTCACTAATATCCTTTTCAGAACATATTTATTTTGCAATTTCCTTCCTGCAATCAAACGGTTAATTAAACTGATTATATCAAAATAGCAATATCCTTTATGCTAATAAATGGACTATCTATCCGTAAAACAAGTAAAATCTAAGCTATCTGCCCATAACATAATAGCAAGTCCGTTATGCTAACAAAAGGACTATCTTTCCGAAAAACAATAGCAAGGTCCGTTATGCTAAAATGGACTAAATGTCCATAAAACTGGACTGACTGCCGCTAACTGGACTAACTTCCGGATTAAAATGGACCAACTGTCTGAAATCTAAGCTGACTGCTTACGAAATGGACTAACTGTCCGAAATCTTTTCTTAGGGTTAACTACCCTTTAAATTTTCCTTGAAAACCTTTTCAAAATGATTTTGTCCTTCAAATCATATATATACAAGGAAAATATACCTTTAGCTTTAATCTAAGCCATTTTGCGATGATATATATATTTTACTCAAAATAATGTTGATGAGATTTAATAAGGATTAACTATCCTTCCAAAACAAGTCAAAATCCTTTTTAACTTGATATTTAATACATTCGAAACCTATGTTTAAAACCTTTAAACACCATTTCGAAACCCTTGAAGGCAACCCCTTCGAAACTATTGAAAGCAACTCTTTCAAAACCAATAAAAGTCTTTCCTTCGAAAGCTTTAAAACATTAGACATCCTCCTTTAAAACCTTGCCTTTCGAAAACATAGGAAAAACCTTCATTTTCAACTCTGTCGAAACCCCGGGGAACCACCCCATTCGAAACCATTCACTAAAACCTTTCGAAAGCTTCAAAACTCAATCCTTCCGAAAGCACTTTGGGTTCAATTTAAAAAATGTGGAAACCTTTCGCAACTATTCAAAGTTAACTCCTTCAAAACCCTTTGAAAATGTCTCAGTCGAAACCATTTGGATTCTGCCTTCAAGTAGAGCTAGAGGATCGGAAACCAATAAAAGTTGAAAGCATCTGCTTCGAAACCATTTAAAACTATCTCTTTCGAAACCATTTTGGGTTTTACTTCAAACATAGAAAAAGGGTCTTAAAAACATTTAAGTCGAAAGCATCTGTTTCGAAACCATTTCCTAAGTAATGAAGCGATGGTGTCGAAACCATCTCTTCGAAAGCATTGGAAAGGTGGCAGATTTTCTAAAACAAAACAACCCCTTCGAATCCTACTGGGTCGAAAGGTAAAAAGGCGGTAGCTAGGTGTTTCGACTAGTCGAAAGCATTCATTTAAAACAAAGATGCAACCCAATCGAAACCATTTCCTTTTAAACTGTTTGACCTAGTAAAAACCCAACCAAGTCGAAAGCATCTTATTCGAAAGTAAGCAGGCACATTTTTCTTTAAAACCAAAGCAAAGCTTCAACCCTTTCGGAACCTCTTGCTTCCGACCCTGTACCTTTCGTCCACATCCAATTCATTACGTACCAATTGCCTGATACCATATGCATTGGTTTCGACTGTGTTGGAGGCGATAGTATAGAGGCGGAACCTGGTACCGAAGGAGACAAAACGGTGAAAAACCTATTTATTTGTACTTTTAAACTATTTCTTTTGTACCTAACCTGCCTTGTTTGTCTAAATCTAATTGGTTGTCATATTACTTTTTCAAAAGTGCTGCCATTTTCCAGAATTAACAAATTCAAATTATTTACAAAAAGCCCTTTTCCATTTTAAAATTATAAAACATTTAAGTCTCATACCTTAAATAATTTTATATACCTATCAAAACTCTTAGGAAAAATGTGGAAAAATTCCAGAAAATCACTTTATATATTTTTTCTAACATATAAAAATTTCAGACCCAAAAAATTAATTATTTACCTGTAAATAATTTATAACTCAAAATACCATTTTCTTTACTAGAAAAATCATATTAATTCCACAAAAATTCAAAAAAAATCTGAAAATTGAAATCCATTTCCAAAATATTATTTATGGTCTTCATAAAAATTGCAAGGCATTTGGATGTCATTTAATTGGGTTTTCATCCTAAAACATACCATAAATTCATTATGAAAAACCATAATTCATCAACAAGTATATATATTTATTCCATCATTCAAAAACATGACAAATCATTTCAAAATATTCAGAATTCATCTTAAAACCGAAAACACGATAAAAAAATGAGGTGTAAACATTATTCACATTAGCTTTTATGATTAAAGAGATTGAGATATGAATAGATTTGATTTGCTTAAGCTTCTTCCTAGCTTATCTTCTTTCTTTTCCCCCTTTTCCTTATTAATGGTGGCCGGCCTTGAGGCTTCAAATTTTTGAAATGAAATGAAATGAACGTGTAAATTATACACGGATAAGGTTTTGAGGATATAGAAATGGCCTCTTTCATATTTTACCCCTCCCCTATTTTAATTTAACTCTTATTTTAATTCATTGTTAAATAGCACGGCTACACCTTAATTAAAATCAGATCTCAATCCCCTAATTAACACATTATTTTATTTAATTTAGCTAATTAAATATTTTAAATAATGTTACCAAAAATCTGGGGTGTTACATTCATTCAATAACTTCTCACTTTCATCATATGATTTTTTTATTTTGTTTTTATTTTTATGGTTGTAAACATTGAAGATCCAGCCAGAAATCAACATAAACATTTTTGAAGTATCAATCCAATACTGATACTAATGCTTTTAATATTTATCATTTCATGTAAGGTAAAATATATAATCGTATTCCATAATATATAAAATATATAATGTTGCCTTTTAAGCATAAACAAATGTGTAAAACATAATATTGCCTTCAAAACCGTAAAAATATATTACCCTACAGTACTTAGGTTAGTTTGTTGTTAACGGGATGAAAAATATTAGCTATGAATAGGTAGTGGTTCTTAATTTACTATTTCTTTATGGTAAATATGCGTTTGTTAAAATTATGAAACGGTAACACATATTCCCTTATAGAGCTAAAACTAAAAATGCATTGGAAGCATTCCTATAAAAGGGATTACATAAAAAGGAAATGATTGATTAAAAATTAGGTCTCTAATCTATTAGCATTAAAGAAGATTAAGCTATTTTTTCATTACATTAAATTTAATTTGAATTAATGATAATCAATTACAATTGATTGTCTAGTTTTTAAATAGTTTGATATAATCAATTGAATTTGATTAACTTATGCACGGTGCCAGTACTACGTAAGCACATACGTTGTATTTGTGTGAATAATCATGTGTGAGAATTTATTTTATTGTGTGTGTATATGTATGTATGTTTATAAAAGACATATAAGTGCATAAACAATACTTCATCCTAAATATTAAAAGAAAAATGAAAGAACATTTCATACACACAATATTACAATAATTCGTTGCCAAACGTGTTAGTATTGAACGTGTTAAGAAAATAGCTCTATTAAGATTCATTTTTATGTTTATCTTTGTATCAAAAGAACTTGAAGCGTGTCGCCCTACTATAAAATAAACATTTAACTAAACTACAAATAAATAAACATGATAGGTAATTACACGTTCTCTGTCAACAGGATTGGCTCAGTTGGTTGTAGTTTAAACTACAAGATTAAATGTGACGAGCTCGGTCCTCGAGATCGATACTTGTTGGCATTAATGAACCATATTCAAAAAATATATGCATATTCTCTAATAAACATATGAATTTTTTTTGAACTAAGCATTTTTTTTCTGATAGTTTAAAAGTAGTTTTAAAATATAAAGTATCATTATTTTGACATTGGTGCAGTTTGAGAAAAAATCATATATGCAGAAAAACATTTTTAGTTTGCAAATATTTAATGAAAATGATGATGAATAAAGTGTAAAAATATGTCACACCACCCATATGATTCCAATATTTAAATATGTAAAAGAATACCATGTGAGAATGAATTTATATTTAATTCATATGGAACTGAGAATAGACACAACTAGAATACTTTAAAATGGGGACGGAGCATGGAGTCAGTCGGAGTCGGCTGGGGACGGCATAATATTTTATTGAACTTTGCGTCGGCTGGAGTCGGCCTGTAACGGATAAAGACGGCTAGCGTCGGCTATTTAATTATTTTCTCAATCTACTTCTTATATACACCTATTTCATTTGAAAAAACGAAAAACAATACTAAAATGGACAAAAAAAATAAAATTGACATGTATGATTATTAATATTCACCCAATGACGGATCGTGATAGGTTAGATTGGTATTTTCGATGATATATGTTCATGTAATTCGAAAAGTTATCATTGTTGAAAATCTAACTCGCACGACCAATTGATGCAACTTTTAGTCGATCCGCTATAAAAATTCGATAAAGGTGGTTATATGTAACATTTTAAAGAATTAAAATAATTTTTTAAACCGTTGGGTAATCAATTATGAATTTTTAAATGTATTTGGTATAATAAAATTATATAAAATAAATTATGCGGCATAAAAATAAATTCTTTGGATCTTATGTCGATCTAAGGTATTTTGGAGATGTTTCCAGAATATGGTTAAAAATACATGAATTTGGGGTGTCGATCTTGAATTTCAAATTTATGGCCGTTCATGGACTTTCGGACAAAAAACCCTTCGTTCGAAGGCCGAACGACCTTCAAACGAGACCAAATTTGAACCAGTGATGCTTTGTAGTGTTTTAATTGAATCCGTATGGATGGATTCACAAAAAAATCATCGCCTACAAAATTATCCAAGAAATATGTCATTGTCTAGGAGTTAGCTATAACACTTATAATATAAGTTTATAGCCAACTCCTACAAAATGACATATTTATGGGATAATTTTATTTTCGATGAATTTTTTGCGAATCCAACCGTACGGATTCGATTAAAACACTACAAAGCATCACTGGTTCAAATTTGGTCTCGTTTGAAGGTCGTTCGCCGTCGAACGAAGGTTTTTTGTTCGAAAGTCCTCGAACGGTCATAAATTTGAAATTCAAGATCGACACCCCAGATTCGTTTATTTTTAAACCATATTATGGAAACATGTCCAAAATACCTTAGATCGACATAGCACACAAAGAATTTAATTTTACGCCGCATAATTTATTTTATATAATTTTATTATACCAAATACATTTAAAAATTCATAATTGATTACCCAACGGTTTAAAAAATTATTTTAATTCTTTAAAATGTTACATATAACCACCTTTATCGAATTTGTATAGCGGATCGACTAAAAATTGCATCGATTGGTCGTGCGAGTTAGATTTTCAACAACGAAAATTTTCGTATTTGACGAACATATATCATCGAAAATACCAATTTAACCTATCAGGACCCGTCATTGGGTCAATAATAATAATAATAAATGTCAATTTTATTTTATTTTATAATGTAGTAGTGTTTTTTATTTTTTTAAACGAAATAGGAATAAAAAAAGAATTTAAAAAAAAAATATACGGCCGACGCTAGCCGACGCCAGCCGACGCCATGTCACGTATACAGGTTTCAGCCGAACCCTTCTTCCTCACTTTCTTTGCTCCCCTAAAAAAACGATTTTTTCTCTTCCCCATCGCCGATTCCAACCCTCTCCAACCGTCACCCTCCGCCGTTGTCGCCGTAGAAGCCTAGAACTCGCCGGAACTCGCCAGAATCTCTTCTTCTTCTTGAATTTGGTAATTTTCTAAACCCTAATTTTGAATTAAATTGTTTAATTAGGTTTAAATGTACGTTATTGTGATGATAATTGGGTGTAGGCATTGCCAATTTAGTGTATTTGGTTATTTTTAATTAGTATGAAATCGTTGAATTTGAAAGTGTGAATTGAGAATAATTGGGGTGTAGTTATTTAGAATTTGAAAGTGTGAATTGGGAATTGGAAATTTGAAAGTGTGAAAATGTGAATTTGAAAGTGTGAAAGTGTGAATTGGGAATAATTGGGTGTAGATATTTTAGTCTATCTCTAGTTAATATAAATAATTTAAACGAAAATAAGACAGCAACAAAGTCTTTAGTCCCAAAGGGCTTTCGTAGATTAGAAAATACGATAATAATCACATAAAAATTCAGATGCAAAGTCTATATGTGTATAGGAATAGAAAAGAAATGCTGTCGAAATTTCTAATATATATATATGTTTTTAAATTAGGAAAAATGTTCAATTATCTTCTCGACCGTACCTGCATGTATGAAAGTCGAACATGAACGAAAGGTTCAATGAAAAAACATTTTAAGGATAGTGTACATGAATTTGTTAAATTCGCTAAAGCTAATAATGAAGATAATTTGAAAGTGTGAATTGGGAATAATTAGGGTGTGGGTATTTAGAATTTGAAAGCGTGAATTGGGAATTGGGAATTTGAAAGTGTGAAAGTGTGAATTTGAAAGTGTGAAAGTGTAAATTGGAAATAATTGGGTGTAGGTATTTTAGTCTATCTCTAGTTAATATAAATAATTTAAACGAAAATAAGACAGCAACAAAGCCTTTAGTCCTAAAAGGCTTTGGTAGATTAGAAAATACGATAATAATCACATAAAACTTCAGATGCAAAGTCTATATGCGTATAGGAATAGAAAAGAAATGCTGTCGAAATTTCTAATATATATATATATGTTTTTAAATTAGGAAAAATGTTCAACTATCTTCTCGACCATACCTGGATGTATGAAAGTCGAACAAGAATGAAAGGTTCAACGAAAAAACATTTTAAGGATGGTGTACATGAATTTGTTAAATTCTCTAAAGCTAATAATGAAGAAGGCGGTACACAAATTCGTTGTCCGTGTCATAAATGTCGACATTTGCATTATCGGGAACCGGATTTAGTTATTGTACATTTATGTAAATCCGATTTTGTGCCAAACTATTATTTCTAGGATCATCATGGAGAAAAAATTGGTGCATCTAATTCTATAGTGCCCGAGGTTGAGGTGAATAACAATAATGTTACGACGAATCCAATAGTAGATATGGTGGAAGACTGAAATTACCTTATTGGTGCAAACTGAAATTCCAGGTAAATCGAACTGGCATAATTGGTGCAAACAAAGTATATTTTGGGAGTTACCTTATTGGAAGCATCTCTTACTACGACATAATATTGATGTGATGCACAACGAGAAAAACGTGTTTGATAACGTGTTTAATACAGTTTTGAATGTCAAGGGTAAAACTAAGGACGATCTCAATTCAAGACGTGATATAGAACAATATTGTAAACGTCCCGAACTTCATATAAACCCTAATGACAGTAAAAAACCCAAAGCATGCTATGAGCTAGACAGCAATCAAGTAAAACTTGTGTTGAAGTGGATTGAAGGGCTGAGATGTCATGATGGGATTTCTTCAAATCTCCGTAGATGTGTTGACTTAAAAACAATAAATTGAGTGGGATGAAAAGTCACGATTGCCATGTCATGATGGAAAATTTCTTACCAGTTGTTTTCAAAGAACTATTGCCCGTAAAAGTGTGGAGTGCTATAACAGAATTAAGTCTGTTTTATAAAGAGCTTTGTTCGACCACGTTAAAAGTTGAGCGTATTCGTAAACTTGAAAATGACATCCCTATACTGCTCTGCAAACTTGAGAAAATATTTCCTCCAGGATTATTTAATGTAATGAAGAATTTACCTGTTCATCTTCCATATGAAGTACTTCTTTGAGGTCCTGTACAATATGGATGGATGTATCCATTTGAGAGGTAATTATGAATATTTGAAATAATAATTTAAATTTGAATTTGATGTAAGTAAATTTAAATCAAATAAATTTTGTAATAGGTACTTGAATCATCTCAAGAAAAAAGTTAGACAAAACGCACGAGTTGAAGGTTCGATTTGCAAATCATATATCGAAGAAGAAGCTTCATTCTTTTTCTCTCACTATTTCAGTGACCATGTGAACTTATCATTTGCAAGTGTTTCGCGTAATGATGAAGCCGTTGAACAAGATTGTTCTGAATCAATGTTTTCTATTTTTAGACAGAATGGCCGAGCTGCTGGAAAATGTGTGGAAATATGGTTAGACGATAGAGATTACCATATAGCACACACATACGTTCTTCTTAATTGTGCTGAAGTTGCACCATTTATTAGGTAAATATTGAATGATAATTCTCGATAATAGTACATATTTGCATTATTTACGAGTTACCCAATTTAAATTGATTTTGCACTTAATATATGTATACATTTATTTGCAGTATTTACGAATCAGAACATCCACTTGGCGATCTCAGCAAAGAATTTGCTAACTGGTTTACGAAATACGTTTATGATCAAAGAAATTGTGTTGGTGATGAAGGATTGAAACGTCTTGCGATAGGACCAAAAAGAAATGTCAACACTTATCCAATATTCTTCGTGAATGGATTTAAATTCAACACCAAGGAATATGGTGCTGAAAAAATGACTTATAACAGCGGTGTATTTGTCAAAGGGACTGATGATCCAGATGAACATATAAAAGATTTTTACGGCGTCTTAACACAGGTTTTGGAATTGACATATTCTGTCCAATCTGCAGAAAAAGTATTTTTATTCAGATGTAATTGGTTTAGCAATGTTCCAGGCTCTGGTATCAACGTGCACAAAGACTATAAACTTATTGAAATAAACCATAACTCACGTTACTCAAAGTATGATCCTTTCGTGTTAGCCAAACAAGCATTACAGGTTTATTTTGCTCCCTATCCATCACTAAAACGAAAGCAGACTGGTCGGCTGTTTTTAAAACAAAGGCAAGATTTACACTTGACGGAAATAATATTCCACACGAAGCAGCTTATAAAGCAGACCTTGAGCCAAATAATGAATTAATAATAACTGATGATCATGCTGATATAGGGCCTTTGAACGATGAATCAAATATTCTAATAGAAGCATTTGAGACTTTAGAAGGAAATGTCGATATAGAGTGCGAGACCGAGTCAGAATCAGAAAACGGCGAAGATTGATTATTAATTAGTGATGATGTAATGTATATAAGATGGAAATTTGTATCGTTTGTTGTATTATGTCAATTCTAGAACCTGTGTTAACGTAATGAAAATTCGTATCATTTGTTGTATTATTCTTTTATTATTCTGCTGTGAGCTATGTGTATGTGATTATTAATCAGGCATGTATTCTAATTATGAAATGATATATGTTTTTTTCATTATATGAAATGATATATATATATATATGCATGTTTCTAGCAGATATTATGTCCACAGCAGGCGGTCCCAAGGTTCACGAGGCCCTGATCATAGCGAGGGTAGTAGTGGTGTGGCCGATAATCGCCAAAGAGAATACTTAGTGCCGAAGACCGATGGAGGATAAGTATTTAATTTACTGCAACTTCATTATATTATTTAGTGCATGCTACTAGTATATTTATGATTTAGTAACTGACAATATCAAAATGTATTCAGGGGTTTCGATTTACAGCCATCCGAGCCCATTCTAGCTGTGTCTCGAAACAGCTACCGTAGTAGGATGACGGACTCGTGGGAGCACTGGAATAGTATCCCACTTTATATCAGAGATGCCATATGGGCCGACCTCCAGGTAAGTATAAAATTCTAATTAATTTGAGATTGACATATTTGATCTTTGAAAATTAATATGCAATTTATATAATTCATTTAAATTTCAACATGTAGGCGTCCTTTATTGTGGATCCCGAAGATCTCGGGACGTTCAGGACGCACTGGGAGAGGAAGATGAGGAAAAACTATAGAGGTACGCTCTCCAAGATAAAAGAGGCCGGTAAAAAGTCAAACTAGATGAGTGAAAATCTGTATGCGCGGTTTCTGCAATATTGAAAAAGCGAAGACGCGAAGGTAAATTTTCTACTTTCATATGTCTGTAATTATAATTCGTTTAAATATTTATATAATAGTTAAATTATACAGGCAGTAGCATCGAGGAACTCCGCAAACAGGCTTAGGAATCCTGCAACACACCGCGGTGGATCCAAGTCTTTTCAGCAATATAGAGAAGAAATGGTAAATACAAAAATTGTTATTTGAAATGTACTTATATACATTCTTTAATCATATCTAATTTCAGACGAGGAAGAGAGGTGGTGTTGCACCGTCTCATTTGGACGTCTTCACCCGAACACACGCCGTCGAGCATACAGATGGATATGGCAACATAACATATGAATGGTCAGACGTCAAATCGGCGAATATCCGGGTATAAAGACTATAAATTTTTCCTCTTATTTAACAGTACATTAAATTGAATATTCATCTTTTCAAAATTATATTTCTAAACACAGGAGAGATGCGATCAGGAGATTGCTCGCGTGTTTGCAGAGTCTGGTAGGGAGCAGTTGACCGTTGAGGAGACAGACAGGATATTCGTTCGTATTACCGACCCGCCGACCAGAAATAAACAGTATGGATATGGCAATCAAGCGGTAATATTTATTGAATTTAATTAATTCATTAACCAGTTTATAAATTTTATTGAATATTACGTATAAACTATAACTATGAATTTATTAATATATAGGCCGCGACGCAAGCCGCTTACAACAAACAACAGGTTGAAGAAACAATAGCGGCCCTGCAAGCACAAGTCGCCGAGTTGAACGATTGAAGGAAGACTGGATTGAAGCATCAACTAGACGAGGCGATTGCTGCTTACTTGGCAGAGCACGGGACGAATATGTCGCCATCACAGGGATCTGGCGCTGATGATGATTGGGGTGGTGGTAGCATGTTTTTATATATGTTTTTTGATGAACTTTTGATGAACTTTTGGTTGAATTTTGAAAATATTATGAATATTTGTGACGATGAACGTTTGAAGATGTATGGACGTTTGGAGATGTATATTGATGTTTTGTGGTTCTTAGTTGGACATATTTTTGATGTATATTGTTGTTTGGTGAAATATATTTGTAGAATATATATGATTGTGTGGATGGATGGCAGAAAGGGGTGCTGGAAATACAGAAAAAATTTACCCAGATTAGCGTCGGCTAGGGTCGGCCTATTGGTCACTTATTTTTTTTACACGTGGACTATGTTTAGCGTCGGCCGGAGTCGGCTAGCCGACGCTAAATTAGAGGACGGACCCATCCCCTTTACCGTCACCATTTCACTTGGCGACGAGCTATTTAGCGTCGGCCTTTAGCGACGGCTCGAGTCAGCCATAGTCGGCTATAGGCCGACGCTAAACAGAATTATACTTGTAGTGAGAAGTATATTATTACAAAGATGTTTACTTATTCAAACGAATTTTGAATAAATTACAATGTGAATTTATGATATATTTATTTTCAAATTAAGTTAGAGAACCAATTACACATTTATTCTTGAATTAGTACTCCTCAATACTAGCTAAATGAATTGATTACCATAAATTTGGAAATTCATTTACATTAATTAGTTGAATGTTAATACTGGAAAATAATACATGAAAATATACATCGCCAATAAAACTTAGCTTTATATCATTAAGAGCGTCAATGATCAATCGAACCTTAAAAAACAAACACGTAAAGTTTTAAATTAACTTACTTATATATATTCTCAAGTATTTATAAAAAAATTCATATAAAAACTAAGTGTACATTTCTATGTTTTAAAAATTGACTATAAAAGCAAGAGTTCTAGAAACTTAAAGTGTTGAAAAAACCAAAACTAGCGTTATTTATAAAACCGAAATCATAGATAATTTATGCTTTCATCAGATGAAAAAAATGCTAATTCTATTTAAACACCTAAAGTTACTAAGTAGCCCCCATAAAACTAAAAAAACCATTATAATAATGTTTTTGCTGAGTATACCCATCTTACTGTATAAATTTTCCCTTTATACCTTTAATTAGTAAAAACCGATCTATAACAAAAATTCACCGCATGAAAATCCATCCCACCTGTAAGAAAATATTTAATCCATGCATCCCACCTATATAGTTGTACAACATATCAAGTATTTCTACCGTGTGATTTTCCACCCAATCACTCAGTAGATCTTTTGCAAATTGTGCATTTTCAAATAAAAAAATCAAAACATAAAGTTTAAGTTTTACCTCTTATGATTCCATTAGATTTTTACTATCATCGTCACAATCCTCAATTCAAGCAAACATTTGTAAATTACCTAAAATCATATTATTAGGGTTTTCTGGATAAGAGGAAACGAGAAGGAAAATAGAATGAGATGTAAGAATATGGATGAATGACATAAAGGCAATTTTATCCTAATTTTTTTTCTTAAATTTTGGGGGACTACTCGGCAACTCTATGGATTTAAATAGAATTAGCCGATGAAAAATTCATTTTTGAAGCAAGCATACAACTTAAATTTTTAGATGGTGTGATAAATTCAATCCGCTCAAAGATAATTAAAGGAAGGTAACAAACTATATAAAACTCATTTTGGTTTGTAGATTATTAAAAAGTTCGTAGAAGATTAAATTGTATACAAAACTTCCAAATATAAACTGATATAAAAATGATTATATTTATTGTTACAAATAAATATAAAGTTGTACGTTGAAATAAATGAATATATATTTATTACTACATGGAATAAAAATCTAAAGTAATTATGATAAATATATTTACTATTTTATATATTTTAATTCAGTATAAATAGAGAATTAAAATATTTTTAAATTCTATTTTATTATTTATTTTGATTTCAATTTTGTTTTTAATTAGACAATTAAATTAACTACATATAATTATCAAATTAATTCTCGTTGGTGCTAATTAAATAAATTACTAATGAGAATATTCATTAAGTTACAATCAAAAAACAAAATACTAAAAAATGAAAAATATAAACATATAATAAGAACTTTTTTAAAGCTAAGATTACAGGTTTAAACTAAAAGCGTAAAAAAACTAAACATATCATTATTTTTGAAACTAAAAGGATAGATGTGAATTAATAGTTTCACCACGTGACCTACTAATTTTTAATGCGAGTGTATCATTCAAGTTTACACATCATATTTCGTATAGCAGCTTTCGATAGAAATCGGTTGACTATGGTGATTTCAACAACCCAAACACAATCCTAGTTTGTAACAAAATGTGCAAATAATATTGATATTAACAACTCAACATGATTTAAAAATGGTAAACTTTGATAATGTGTAATTATGTGCAGCTAAAAAGCTAATATTTATCATGATTGGAATGTAATCACTTTAGTTTTTGGTATAGTGCTAAATAATAAAATAATCTTGTGCAAAACAAATGAAAGAAATCTAATTCATAATCTTCAACAAAAATAAAAATCAAATGATGATACAAAAAAGCGAGGGTTAAAAAAAATTAGATTTACAGATAACGCTGTTTTCATAACAAGTGACGATTCTAAGAGGCTTATGTATCAATAGATTCAATAACCTCATGCAAAATAAATGAAGAAAAATGAATTCATAAACTTGCTAATTGAAACAAAATAAGAGAAAGATAGAAGTTCTACACAAAATATGAACCAAAGATTGAAGTCGTAAATTTAGGCCAAAAACAATAAATTCAAACTTAAATTAAAAGAAAATTATGTAATAAAATAAAGACCTAACCTTTAGTTCAAGTACGCCGATCCACTAACCTAATGCTTTTGGTGACTTTTAGATATTTGTTGTAATATAATCCCGAACCTAAATGCAGAAGGCAGAAAAACAACCACCGCAAAACATGAATAAGATCAAAAATAATTAAGGAGAATAAAATGATCAAGAACTATTAACGAGTTAACCAAATTATAATCAATTTTAAAAAAAAATATGCTATTGGTTTATAAATTGTTTGAAAATGGCTCTAACTTGTTTTATATTAGGAATTGAAATTGTTCATATAAACCGGAGAAGGAAAAGAAACAAAGTTGTGAGAATTGAATATTTTTATCTTAAAAAAAACCATAGAAGGGAAGAACAAAAATCGCAAGAGGAGGAAGAATAAAGTGAAAATTTAAGATAACAAGGAAGTAATTTTTGTTAATGAAAATGTGAAGAAGAGGAATAAAACATCAGTTAGATTATTTAAGAACAATAAATGCAAGTAGCGAAGTAGATGTGAATTTGAAACCAAAGTTATAATTATAAGTATTTGAGAAATGATCATCATTCAAATAAATTTTGTCCCGAATGAGCACATTTGTTTTTATGGGGGTAAATGAATTTTTCCTTGTAAATTGATGAGAGAAGATTGTTTTGAGTGAGAGAGAAGAATTGAAAGAGTCAATTATTCTCTTTTTTATATAATAGAATAGAAGATTTACTCAAAAATAATTTAAACAATTTAAAAAACAACTAAAATACAATATATACAAACGATCATTCCCCATTCGTTAGCCATTTTGCAGCATAAAAACACATTCTCCTTTCATCAAACTTTCTCTATTCATTTAATTCTCCATTCGAAATACCCTTTCGGGTGCTCCGTTCGCTTAAAATATGCACCCCTTACGCTTATGTAATAATCAATAAATTATAATTAATTATCATTTGTTAATAAATTATAAATAATGATTAATAATTCAAATACTTAATAATCTATATATAAAAGGAAACTTTAACTGTAGCTTTCAAATTGTCTAAAATGCCATTTATAATTTTTACTACACATGGTTAATTTTGTTATTGTATTCCCCAGATCACCGTTGTTTATTTAGAAATTGTGATCCATTTATTTTTATACATGAAATGGTTAATTTTGTCTTTGCATACAACCATTATTTCACAGTAATATGTATTTGCTCATAGTTTTATTCGTATACATCCAACGGACGTGCCTAACGTACTGATTTTATTAATAATTAAGTAACATGGAATAATGTATATGTTCTACCAATGTTGAATAGAGGTGTAGAAGATTATAAATTCAATTACCTTATTTTTTTCAGTATGATATGAAAATGAATAAAAGATAAGTGGCTTTATACGACAATCCATGTTTTTAATTAAAATGAACAAAACACGCCTACATAATAATTTATGTAAATTAGATCTCTACGCATGCATTTCTTTTATATGTGACTATTATTCTCACGCTCTTATTTAAAATCCGCAACCCATTAAGTATCAATCTTTAAAACGTACTTTTTCTAGAAATATTAGATTAACAAATCATTTTCATCGTTAAATCACAAATTTTATTATTTTTTTAACGATATGTATTATGGATATGTAAAAATCAAAATTTCAAAACTCAATTTTTTTAATTCAAATTTTTCAAAAATTTAATGCAGTAAGTTTTTAAATTTAATTTTTGAAATTATTTGAAAAAATCCACCTTTAAAAACTGCATTATAATAATGTAGTTAAAAAATGCATTTTTTAAATGCAGTTGAAAATTGCAACATAAGAAACGCAGTTAAAAACTTTCATGTTAAATTATGTTTTTCGAAATTTTATCTTTAGGTAACAATAATGGATATTACTGAAAAGTTAATTAGATTTGTAATTTAATGGGGTGAAAATGATTCTTAAATCTGATTAATCTAAAAAGTTGTATTGCGTATTAAAGATTGAAAATAAATGAGGTAACGAAAGATAATAATTGTCGGATATGATGTTAAAGAAGTATGAACCTAAGTCATATAATTAATGATTAAGCGATCCCATCCTTGAATAACAAAATAGCATAATCAATATATGAAAATAGGGACGCGAGATTAATATTCTAAAAAGATAATATATAGTGTTAAAATGATACGTATTAAACAAACCAAATTGGGGTTGCGAACTCTATAGCAAGAATGTGGACTGGATGTGCATCCCATCCTCGAATTTGTTTCCAAATTCTTCAAGTTCACAAACACTCTAGCAATAATAGCGTAATCAATATATGAAAACCTTTATCGAAGTAATTTCATATACTTATTGATTTGAATAATCAATAAGGTATAAATAATAGGAGCATCATCAGGTGGAGTAGTACAAGTCCTATATTTGACCTCTCACGCAACTTCATAATAGAATTTTGATGAACCATCAACCGCTTTTATTTCTTTTAGTGTGGTACAAATTTCAAGAAAAACTACCATCAAATATTATGATCATTTTGGATTGGATGTTTATTGCTAAAGGAAGAAGAGGCAACCATTTACGATGATTTGTTTGAATTAAATAATAATTTTTTTGTTTGTTGATGTATGCAAAATGAAACCATTGTTTACAAGGGAAATCTTCAGTATGTCAGCGGTTATGGTGAGGCATTATGTCTTGCGTTCATACATAACTTAGGCTGCGTTTGTTTTTAATAAAAAAATTTGAATTCAAGTTCTGATTTAAAAATAAGAAATTTCTACATTGTTTGTTTTTTATCAATCTTCTGTATAAAGTTATCTATTCAAACAAAATAATTAAAAACCTTTTTAGTGCTTACTTTTTGTTCTGAATGTTGTTTTTTGTTCTGAATGCTGGATGCAAACAAACAAATAAGTGATTATTCAGAATTCAGGATTCAGCAATCGGCATTCAGAATTCAGAGTTTAACAATCAGAATTAAGCATTTTAAACAAACGGAGTCTTACATTCCTGTTAAACTCGTTGAAATGGATCGTTGGAACACATTTCGGTCAAAGTCGAACATAAGTCTTAAGTTTGAAATGTCTTGGTTTGCATCAAACCAAGTCATATCTACTTTGTTAAATAGTATGTTTGTTGTGCCCAACAAGTGGTCTTAATATATGTGTACTATAACAAATATGACTGTTATGGTAATGGTTACCGATACAATTTTGTAAATGTCGTTACCGTACCGTTTTTATTGGTAAGCTAAAATTGTTTACCGTTACCGTTAATGATTTGCTGGTATACCGATAAACTGATAACCATTACACTGGTAATTGTAAATTATTGCATGAATATCCATGTATTATATTGGCTGGTAAATTTACCGTTACTACTGGGTTTGAAAAAACGTTATCGATGATTTACCGTAGAAAATGGTAAATTTACCGTTACCATACCAACTAAATTGGTATACCAATTTCACGAAAAAAGGTAACCGATTGGCTTGTAATAATATGCTCTATGCAGTTAAAGCGCTCGACAGATTCAATGCGGTGGAGGTGCAAAAAGTCATAGCGAGAATACAGTGGGATATAGCGGATGACTCTAAAATAGCATATAAAACTCGTACTTAATGTTTTTATAAATAAATAAATGGTAATTAAATGAAAATTTAACATTCTATTAAATTATAATTAATACATAAATAATTTTAAATAAAAATATGTGTAAATAGTTATATAACATAATTGAATTTAGTAGAATATTAGAGCATTTTCATTTCTAAAAATATATTTAAAATTCAAATAAATAAATTAAATTTCATAATTTTTATAATGTATAAATATCATTTTTCAATTCATTTCTTTTAAGGAAAATATAGCGGAAATAGCGGAATATAGCGGGAGTAATGAGATATAACGGAAATAGCGATACTTAAAGCCGAAATGCTATATTTGGAGCTATACGGAAAAATCGTAGCGGTAGAAATTCGCTATGAGATATAGTGGGGTAATAGCGGGCATTAACTGCGTAGAGTATGCTAACGGTAACCATAGCACTCTTAATTAGGGATGGCAATGGGACGGGTCTAGGGTCCAAACCGGGTTGACCCGCCCCTGTTTTGGCCCGCCCAGACCCGCCCCATTGGGTCATCGGGGCGGGTAGACCCGTGACCCGTTGTTTAGAGCTCCGGGTCTAGGGTCGGGTCGGGGCTTGGTTGACCCGTCCCAACCTGACCCGCACTTCTAAGATCTCATGAAATCGCTTTAATATTATAACGATGATTTGTGTTAATCTTTATATATATATATATATGTGTGTATGTGTGTGTCTATGTTTGATTATGACATGGATATTATAATGTTTCAATCAATAAGCTATAAAAAGTTTATAGTATTAAGCTGCATCATTGATATTTATAAAATAACATATGCATATTTTTTTGAATTATTTTGTACACCACATTTTTATTATCTTCCTTTATAATTGTAAACACATTGTTATTTGTATTTAATGTATCATTTAGTGACAACAAATATAAATACATGTACATTAGTACACAATTTTGAATCAATACAAAAACCTTCATTGGGTCTCGGGGCGGGGCGGGTCTACCCTGACCCGTACGGGTCTCGGGTTGGGGCAAAATTCTGGACCCGCACCGGGTCTACGGGGCGGGTCTGGGGCGGGGTCTAAAAACCCCGGGGCGGTCCTGGAGCACAAGAAACCCGCCCCAACCCGCCTCATTGCCATTCCTACTCTTAATAACAAATATTCTTAAAGTTGCTTAATCTACATAAGTGTAATGTTGCATTATATGAGATACACCGTTTTTCAACTTGAGTAATGACATGTTATTTCCTAAACTTCAAATTTGTGGACGAACCCTTAAAAAGAATTACTTAAAAAGTATATTAACAATTGTTTAAAGTGGTGCTGGAAAAGTATGATATAGCTATTTTTGGGAAAGTATGATATGAGCATTTCTAACATGGGTGGGATATCGCTTTTAGTGAATGAAAAATAATATTTAACTCTTTCAATTAAAATTTATATTACCATATTCTCCATTTCTCATCCAACATCCTTCAACGTGCAAAATTAATTCGCTCGAGACTTGCTTTGCTCCATACATCCTAAAAAATCACCATATTAGAGGCAGTACTTGTAAAACAACCCCAGTAAATCTCTCTATTGATATAGATTTATCTGAATTTACAACTACTTTAGCAATTTCCCTTAAATAACCCTGCGCAATCGTGAAACTA
The DNA here is from genome assembly GCA_030737815.1 of Allium fistulosum. Taxonomy (NCBI): domain Eukaryota; kingdom Viridiplantae; phylum Streptophyta; class Magnoliopsida; order Asparagales; family Amaryllidaceae; genus Allium; species Allium fistulosum. Next base: position 595,129,475 of record CM060905.1, read on the forward strand.
CTAAAGTAAGCAGTTGTGGTAACAAATTTTTGGCGTGGAACTAAAATAATCAAAAAGAATGTTGCTCAAAGAATCCGAAGCATCATTGAGGACTTTCTTATGAATAGTAGAAGCCTTTACAACTACAGACATAGTTATCTATACTATATTATTATTAGTGAGTTAAATTTCAAACTCACACGGACCCTCTTGAAATTTGGCAACTGAACGGTCTTCGAATTTTTCTTCAACTACGCTGACGCAATTTTTGTTCTTACGCGTTTATTTTGTGCCAATTTATACATCGTCCTCCTCTTTCTCCTACTCCACCAAAACCCTAACTAATGTTTTTCCCTTCCTCTCCATTGTTTCTGCTCTGATTCAATTGATAGCCCCAAATTCAACCCAGCCAGACTTCTACAATTCGTCGATGATTCCTCCATCGAATTCGCCCCTTCCTTTCCATTGTTTTCACCACCTATTCAATTTATAGTCGTCGATTCACCCTCGCCCGACTCCTGCAATTTGCCGATGCATCATCATACAAAGGTATGTTCGATTGTTCCAACCCATAGCATTATCGATAATAGTTAGAATGACATAGAAATGTTTCTCTCTAGGTATCAATGCTTCTTCGGCCATGGCACACAGATTACTTCTCAGTTTCAAATTATTGCTTTCTCCTTTCAGTACTCATCCTAGGGTTCCTTGAATTTTTCTATTTTTAATTCCGAAAATCCGCTGTTGGTGAGAATCTAATTTGCATACAATTTTTTTAAAAATTATAGATAAAATTCAGTAATGATGATCGATTAAAATTCAAACTCTAATAGAAATTAGTGATGAGGAGAATCATCCAAATATGATTAGAAAGAATTAATTTTTCTTCGACAAATGATGAGGTTGCTATAGACCATGAGGCCTCAAGGCATATAGTAGCATGTGGTTGCAGTGGAAAAGCTTGGTTGAGAATTAGAGTAAAGCTCATATGGAGTTGAAGGTTATTACTTATTTTCTTAACACTATGATTTACTGTTTTCAGTTTTAGTACCTTCATGTTGAACAATCAATGGTTTGATTATTTTAAAAAATTTATACGCTGGATGGCAACACAACATAGAATCGTAAATAAGGTTGCGATTTAATCCTTTAACATCTATGAGTTTTCCATGTTAGTTAAAAAATATTTATAGTTCCACATATAAGTTAAATAGGAGTTTGATGATTTTAGATCTGTTCTTAAAAGGAGGAGTTGCATTCGTACATAATCAAGTTCAACCTTGAGGTTGAACTAGATTAGTTTTAGACCGTAGGATGTTTGAAATATAACAAAATGTTCTGTCACTTGCATTGATTTTTGTTATTCCTATGATATTTTGGTTCATTATGATTAAAAATTTCACAAATTAATTGGGTACCAACTACAAAATTTAGGGGTTTAACAATTTTAGTCCAAATAAGAAAATGTATGCTTAAAATTTTGGTCATTATTATTCTTCGCTAGCAGATCAAGCTTTTGTTCCATGATGTGAGAATGGATTTTTTCTTGCTTAAATGTCTCATAAGTTGGTAATTCTCTAACTAGCATTCAATGAACTTTGTAATTTAATTATTTGCTTTTACTTGAAAGAAAATGAGAAGGCTGAGTTTTCTACTGCTTTATGCACCTTTTTCTGTGTATATTTGTAATTAACATTGTGCGAATACTACTTCATTTAATTACCTACTCTAAGAAGTCAAAAAACCAATATGAGTTGTGCAACCGGTTTATCATACATATTCCTTTCGTAATTTTATTTACAATAAGACGTACAGAGTAAGATGGTATATTCATATATAATAAGCTTTAAAATTTCCGTGAGTACAAATCGTCCATGGAAAATACTAATCTTAAAAGCTATAAGATTAATAAGTTTTAATATTATTGGTTAGTATCCACACTATTTCCTTTAAAGATCAGTTCACAGGCATTTAAGGTTTTTAAAATGTATATAAAACTAATATCTTATAATAAAAATATGTGATAAATAAAAAATATGTTAATATCATATAAACCAATATTTCTTCTATATTTGTATTATACATAATATAGATATAGATATAGAAGAAGTTATATGTGGTAAGTATCGTATTCATGATCTGTTGTCTCTAATACAACACATGTTATGGTTTTTTTTCCATAGACTAGCCTTGATGAATGCATCAAACATGACAATATATAAAAGTTTCCCTATCATATTTGGTTAAGTTTAATAATACTATATTGTTGGTGCAACTAAAGCTAATATCAATTTTTCTTCTAAGAGTCCCAAAAATAATATTTATATTGCATGTTCACAAGCTTTAAGGTGTCACAATAAACTACGGAACCCCTCACCGTTCTAGCTTCAATTGCTTCCAAGTTGAAATGTTTTCTTGAGTAAAATTTTGCTCATCATGTTAGAGCTGTTGGCTTTTTCTTGCAAATCATTTAGTGTATTTGCACATAAGCTTTTTGATAACTTTTTACTCTTTTGTTGATAAAGATTCAAGCATATACAATGAACAGTTAATTTTATTTTGAATATGAATCTGATCTAGATACATAGACTATTGTTCTATGAAAATAAAACCATGATTTATATCCTTTTTGCAATACTTCGATTATAAGTAAATAACTATGCTACTTTGGGAAAAGCATTGTCATTTTAGTGCCTAAGTAGTAGCAATAACCATGAGAGTTATGAAAACTTAAAGCGTGTGCGCATGATTTGGTTTCTTTATTTTTGTTTCATATATTTTTTTTAGAAACTTGATGTCATTTTTAATTTACCTTTAAACATGTATTTGACATAATTTTATAAACTGAATGGATTTTCCAATTTATGAGCTGTGTTATAACCAAGACTACAAATTTAATCATTATTTTGATAGTCAACCAAACTTTTGAAATTGTGAAATTAACTAACACTGTATGTTATACCAAATATTTTCTCTATTGTAATGTCTTAATAAGTTATACAAAAAGGCCAAATAATCCTCCTTCAATCATCCAGAAAATGGAAAGGAATATTTAGCACTCATATATAATACAATTACTTTTCCTTTATCATTAGTTTATGAATTCCATACCGATATTTGCTGCTAACTCTTGGTTTATTGCTTTACTACCAGGTTGGATAGAAATTATGTGTATTTGTATTATTTGTTAACAATGGTAATGAATTTAAATACATGTGAAAACGTTATTAGTTAGCAGCTGCAAAATAAGAATAGAGACAAATCAAGGGATGTTAATTGTATGTACTCAGTTTATTTCTTATTACAAGTGAGCACTATGTTATTGAACATACAAGCGCATAAAATGTTTATGAATTGTTATCTTTATGCTAAAAATAATTCTATACTGAATAGATAATTAATTAGAGCATTGTGCTATGAAAAGAAAACCTTGATTGTTATTCTTTTGGCTATTCTTAGATCAACCTTTTGACTATAAAGAATCATAGATGCTACTTTAGGAAGGATTTGGTGTCATTTTGATGCCAAAGAAGCAGTGAAAACCATTGAAATCAAGAAAATTTGAATGATGTGTTGTAAGAGCATTATAATATACTATATCTTTGTACTATATAAGAAGCTTCCAAATATTTCCTTAATTTTTAGGTATATGGTAAGAAATGTTCTGCACCCAACATGGTGTAGTACTGCCAAAAGAAATACTAATTTCAAAACTAAATTTGGATAGGAATTGTAGCTTCCAAATATTCTCTTAATCATTGTGTAAATGGTAAGTGATATGTACCCAACATGGGGTAGTAATGCCAAAAGAAATACTAATTTCAAAACTGAATTGGAACATGATTTTATTGCTTGCTTTTTCCCTTTAAAATATGGATATGTTTTGCATGATCCATATATATAATAGATAATTTTCTTCTATCATTAGTCTATGAATACCAATATTCACAGTTAGCTCTAGATTTATTACTTTACTAACAAGTTTGATGGAAATTATGTTTATCAGTTTATTTGATTTTGAAGAGGTATGGCACAAATCTGCCGTGCATAGCTTCTTCTTTGCCCGCATTAACATTATTCTATACTTGGATTAATTTATTTACTCTGTACAATAGAAAGACACAATTGAGTAAAATTAATGTCATAACGTGTTCAGTTTTATCCTTTAAAAGGAATGTATTAAAAAGTTTTCAATTTTTGATTGCTTATTTATGTTGCAGTAATAACACAAAAGAAGTGATCATCTTAGACCATAGATTTTAAAATTACAGAAATACATAGGTACTCAATTTCAAAATGTCTGCGAATAAAATGCGTAATAAATAAATGCATTTTCATAAAATACTTATCGCAATCACAATGTTTATTAAAAAGTTATTTTGACGATACAATGAGAATAATAGATGCTTAAGATTTAATGCTCATAAATGCGTATGTTACTCATTTGCAAGCATAAATATAACTTCATTTGCTAATTAGCGAGTTTTTAACGTAAACACATAGGTATACCACTCTAAAAGGTTTGTCTTTACATAATAGGTATTTTTTGATTTATGATTTCACTGTTAATATTTGAATCTTCACCACATCCTTATATTCTTCTAGGATAGCTAATTTATCTTGCAATGTGTACTAACTTCTTATACTTAAAGTGTAATAGCCAATGTTTCTGTTATTAGGTATGTCAATTGTGACGCCCCACCTCTATGCTCATAATAACAAAGAGTATTAAAGGAAATACTGTCTATTATTACGAAGAATAAGGCTGGATAGGAGCGACCATCCGTAATTGGCCTTACACTAATATTGGTTATCTCAGTAGGAGTGGTATATACTTTTTATTTTTCATCTATTATTTATTTACTCCCATCGACATACCCAATACTAGTATAAAACGAACTACGACGGTTCATAATAGTTTAGGACATTAGATATAACAATAACACAGATAATATAAATGCGGAACACAGATAAAAACAAAAGTCTCATATATATATAACTGATGTCAGTTAATACATAGTTGACACAATACATATGATACAACTACAACCGTCGACTCTAGAAGTTATATATACAAGTACATTATCGACTAATATACATGAATACATATCGTTCTATACAATGACACGACTACTACAAAATGACATTGACAACTTCAGAAGATGTGAAAAGTCTTCATATCCTAAACAGCAACTCAAAGAAGAAAATCTACAACCTAAAATAACTCGGGTCTGACCCGAGTATTACATTCAAAAGAAAATAATACACGGGTCAGTCTAATTCAAACTCAGTTATTAATGCACAGAAGCAATAATAATCAAATAGTCAAATAGACGACAGTCACAGAAATCTCGTATATCCGACTCCTCGATAAAAGAATCGGAGAACGGCAGATATAACGCTATACAGTGTTAAACAACATATCAACAATCCAAATCAATTTAAACAATTGAAATGCCAATTTAAAAACAACAATGCTGATTGGCTGCAGTACACGCTAACGTGTACTGCCTCGCCAATACAGTCTATAAAATACTCAGAAGATCAATGAATCCAAAAGCCAACAAATCCAACCTAAATCAAAATGAACCATTTCAAAATACAACTTCAAAGTATTGATTTGAACCAACGAAACAATTTAACAATCGAAATATCAACTAAATCTATCAATCCTGCCAGGGCTGCAGTACACGCACGCGTGTACTGCCTCGCCACTACAAAACAACTCAAATCAATACTGAACAAGATCAGAGGCGACAAGTGAAACAAGTTCAACATGTCACAAAGCAAAGACCACAATTATGAATTAATCGGTGCATCTGGTAACCAAACAGTCAAGGCTAAGCATATGTAATCAAGTACACCTATAAAGTGGTACACCAGACATGATACAATTACAACATGAATACAAGGCAATACATCAATGATCAGCTCAGGCCAAGGCTGAACCAGGCTCGAGGAAGATTAGAAAACAAGTCCAAAAGAGATGCAACAGAATTAGTGAAGAGCAGACTTGTATATCACAGAAAACAGTTTACACATAGCTGGTATCAACTGTTCACGCATAACACCTATGGTCAGGAACTAAACAAGACCACATGATACTGGAAAATATAACAGACTCGAGTACACCAAACTAAAGACAACTCAATGATACCCAGAAATCAAACGTACCAGACTCGAATGCTTCACAGTGCAACAAAATTCAAATGTCAACCAGCGAATAACACCGCAGCTCGAATGAGCAACAGCACACGACCAGATCCAACATGCATCAATTGAAGCATGTACAAAGGCAAGACAATATACCAGAAACAACTACAAGCAACTCAGAGGACCGAATATGGTGCAAATCATAGATGACAACTCGAGTGAACCAGACTCAAGTCAGTCCAGTTACTCTACGGAATACTTAAGTCCATCAATATGATACAATTACAAAGACAAGGTGCGAGATTAATGCAAACACAAGTGTTATCGGATAACAATGAGGACTGTGCAACCAGGTAACAATGAGGACCACAAAACCCACGCCTGCAACACTACTAATACAAGTAGATACAAACCAAAGTATAGCAAATGTCAACTACCAGAAATCCAACAGATGCCACTTCAAAAGGTATCAAAATAACCCAAGTCAGAGAAGTCATCAAAAGTCATAGCGGACAAGATCACGATGGTGGCCAAGGTGATCAATCAAGTCAAAGTAAATTACTTCCAAACTTCATCGGTTACCAAATTCAATGGTCGAGCATCATAAAAAAAGTGATACATCAGTCAAAGGAAAAATGACCAGATTCACAAAACAGCAGGCAAATTAAACATGGTCAAATGTGTTACAGGACGCAATAATCAGAGGATGGGTCAAATACAGTATTAAAGCTAAATTATCACAGCCAATTCATCACGACGTGGAAATCAAGAAGGCGAACCAAGTCGCAAAAGAAATCAACAGCAACAAGTTCCAAAACCACCAAAATCATGAATTAGATGTGAGTGAAACTTAAATCACTCACCTTTTGTCGAAGAACTCAACTCGAATCGCTGCCGATAGCATCCCCTTTTGCTCGATGCTCAAACGAAGCGAAGACTACTCGAATCAAGCGGCTGAAGAGATGATCAACTCGCGAAGCAAGGAGTCAAGTTGAATCGAGCGTTGAAAGTCGGAGTCTTTGAATTTGCCCAAAACCCTAGTTTTGTTTTGAACGACAAGGAAGAGGCCACCATTTTTAATTTCTTTTCGTTTGTTGATTAGGGTTTTTCGAATGGGAAAAAGATAAAGGAGGAACGGTTATACACTTAGATAAACAAAGGAACGTGGCCAACACACTTATTTAAAGCCCGATTTAATCCCTTTTTTTATAAATTTAGAAAAGAAATTTAAACCGGATTCAAAGCTCTCAAACACAATTAACAACCAATTTAGTCGTCTAACGACGATGATTAATTAATACGAAATCCCAGTCTGTTATAGACTCCCCTCCTTATAAAAATTGCGTCCCCGCAATGTTCATGATTAAGGTCGTCAACAACTATTATTCCTCTATCATAAACTGGTTAAGTTAGAAAAATAAAGATCGAGAACACAACACCAAAGAAATCTTTTAATTTCATAAAAGAAATTCACAAATTCTCAATGAAATCTAATTATCAAGTAGACAATCAGAAAACAACAAAGCTGAATAAACACGATTATCGGCGATATTCAATTGTCAAAACGATAATCATAAAACACAAATATCTAATTATCAAAAAACGATAATCAGAAAACATCAGAAAATCAGAAATCTCAAATCAACCAATATTCGATTATCACAAACGATAATCAAATTTCAATCACAAAGATTCGATTATCAAAGTCAATAATCAAATTTCAAATCAGCAAATATTTAATTATCAAAAGCGATAATTAAATCTCAAATCAACAAATATTCGATTATCAAATACGATAATCAAAATTCAAATTCAACAAATATTCGATTATCAAAAACGATAATCAAATTTCAAATTCAACAAATATTCGATTATCAAAAACGATAATCAAATTTCAAATTCAACAAATATTTGATTATCAAAAACGATAATCAAACTTCAAATTCAATAAATTCTTGATTATCTCAAGCGATAATCAAACTTCAAATTCAATAAATTCTTGATTATCTCAAGCGATAATCAAATTCAAATCAACCAATATTTAATTATCTAAAGCGATAATTAAATTTCAATTCAGCAAATATTTAATTATCTCAAGCGATAATTAAATCTAAAATCAACAAATATTTAATTATCTAAAGCGATAATTAAATTCGAAATCAGCAAATATTTAATTATCTAAAGCGATAATTAAATCTCAAATCAACAATTATTTAATTATCTCAGGCGATAATTAAATCTCAAATCAACAATTATTTGATTATCTCAGGCAATAATTAAATCTAAAATCAACAAATATTTAATTATCTCAGGCGATAATTAAATCTCAAATCAACAAATATTTAATTATCTCAAGCGATAATTAAATCTCAAATCAACAATTATTTAATTATCTCAGGCGATAATTAAATCTCAAATCAACAATTATTTAATTATCTCAGGCGATAATTAAATCTCAAATCAACAATTATTTAATTATCTCAGGCGATAATTAAATCTAAAATCAACAAATATTTAATTATCTCAGGCGATAATTAAATCTCAAATCAACAAATATTTAATTATCTCAAGCAATAATTAAATCTCAAATCAACAATTATTTAATTATCTCAGGCGATAATTAAATCTCAAATCAACAATTATTTAATTATCTTAGGCGATAATTAAATCTCAAATCAACAATTATTTAATTATCTCAGGCGATAATTAAATCTAAAATCAACAATTATTTAATTATCTCAGGCGATAATTAAATCTAAAATCAACAAATATTTAATTATCTCAGGCGATAATTAAATCTCAAATCAACAAATATTTAATTATCTCAAGCGATAATTAAATCTAAAATCAACAAATATTTAATTATCTCAAGCGATAATTAAATCTAAAATCAACAAATATTTAATTATCTAAAGCGATAATTAAAAGCAACAAATATCCGATTATCAAAAACGATAATCAGAACTCATATCAACAAATATCTAATTATCACAAGCGATAATTAGAAACAACAAATATCTGATTATCAAAAACGATAATCAGAACTCATATCAACAAATATCCAATTATCACAAGCGATAATTAGAAACAACAAATATCTGATTATCAAAAACGATAATCAGAACTCATATCAACAAATATCCAATTATCACAAGCGATAATTAGAAACAACAAATATCTGATTATCAAAAACGATAATCAGAACTCATATCAACAAATATCCAATTATCACAAGCGATAATTAGAAACAACAAATATCTGATTATCAAAAACGATAATCAGAACTCATATCAACAAATATCCAATTATCACAAGCGATAATTAGAAACAACAAATATCTGATTATCAAAAACGATAATCAGAACTCATATCAACAAATATCCAATTATCACAAGCGATAATTAGAAACAACAAATATCTGATTATCAAAAACGATAATCAGAACTCATATCAACAAATATCCAATTACCTACAGATAATTGGAAACAACAAATATCTAGAAATCAATTAAGAAGACTAGAAAATCAACATAAAAGCTTGGATCGATCCCATCAGATGGCGAGTTTTTAATTCGCCGCACGTGCAACAACATATGGTCGAAGCCTACCAAGTATTCAACATAATGTTTGGCGCCCAACAAATGACCCGAAGGTCCAACATATGACCCGAAGGTCTAGTACTGGTATTGACCCAAGGTCCAACATATGACCCGAAGGTCCAACATAGTGGCTCGAAAGCACACGAAAGCATCAAAATATTTCAATTAACGAGTCCGGAATTAACCAAAATAGTAAACGCACATGTCCCATAACCACGAGTTTTACTAAATTGTTTAATTTTCTTCATCGTTTCCTTGAAAGTGTAAAATTCATCAAAATCATCAAAATAACAGATATTCAATTAACGAGTCCGGAATTAACCGAAATAGTAAAAGTGTGGTTCCATACTCCGCACTTTTGCTAAATCGTTTAAATCTCTTCATCGTTTCCTTGAAAGTGCAAAATTGTGTATTTTGTAAAAATACACTTTACATTCTCAAACGGACAAGTCCGGAATTAAGCGAATCAGTAAAAGAAAGGGGTCATAGTCCTCGATTTTGCTGAAACGTTTAAATCGCTTCCTCATTCTTTTGAAAGCGCAAACTGTTAAAATTTCTGAAAACAATTTTATTTATTTTGTAAAAATAACAATTCACATTCTCAACTGGACAAGTCCGGAGTTAAGCGAAACAGTAAAAGAAAGGGGTCATAATCCTCGATTTTGCTGAATCGTTTAAGTCGCTTCCTCATTCTTTTGAAAACGCAAACTGTTAAAAATTTATAAAACAATTTTCATTTTAAAAACGATTTTCCAATCACGTGATTAAAGCAGCAAATCAGTAACGATTTCGATAAGGAAATTGTACTTCTCAAAACATCGTAGAATGGATCTCAAAATCAGCATTGCGGAATAACCGCTTGAAAATCCACTTTTTAAAATTTGATGGTTACTGAAGCCAAAGCGACAGTACTTTTAAAACATCAAAATCGCATCAAAACAATTTACATCAAATGTAATATCAGTAAATTTTCATTCATCAAAATACCACAAAACACCGTGCTTCAAAATATAGCATTGGTGTAAAATCCCGTTATAAAAATAACGGCAACAAAATACGTTTCATAACCAAGCATCGGTTCAACGTAAAATAAATGCAATAACGTGCAATTCAAATTTGTGCACGTACTACAAAATGAACAAAGAAATCATTCGAATATATCTTCAATGAAGATAGTTCAAAACAGCAAAACTCTAATCAATAGATGATTAGTACAAAAGAAAGCCAGCGGAAATTTCAACAAAAATCACATATCTGCAATTTCTTCGAATCTTCAATTCGGATTCGAAATTCTCAAAGAAAAAAAATAATTACAGCTATGTAAACAACAAATGAAATTCATATCAATTTCGTATTTTGATTTTTAAATCAAAAAGATTATCAGTTGTACTCAGCGAAGACAGTTTCACTGTTTCCGCTGCGCACTCTGATAAACAGAACACAAATCAATCAAATCATCAGAACACAATTTCACTATTATTTTTAAATAAAGATATTTAAAAATTTCGTCCAAATTTCAAAATTTTAGTTTTGACTCAAGCACAAATAAAACATCGACCAATAGTTGTAACATATGTTCCATCCAAGTTATGTTTTATATTATGTCCATAAACTCCAAGCTCTGATACCAACTGTGACGCCCCACCTCTATGCTCATAATAACAAAGAGTATTAAAGGAAATACTGTCTATTATTACGAAGAATAAGGCTGGATAGGAGCAACCATCCGTAATTGGCCTTACACTAATATTGGTTATCTCAGTAGGAGTGGTATATACTTTTTATTTTTCATATATTATTTATTTACTCCCATCGACATACCCAATACTAGTATAAAACGAACTACGACGGTTCATAATAGTTTAGGACATTAGATATAACAATAACACAGATAATATAAATGCGGAACACAGATAAAAACAAAAGTCTCATATATATATAACTGATGTCAGTTAATACATAGTTGACACAATACATATGATACAACTACAACCGTCGACTCTAGAAGTTATATATACAAGTACATTATCGACTAATATACATGAATACATATCGTTCTATACAATGACACGACTACTACAAAATGACATTGACAACTTCAGAAGATGTGAAAAGTCTTCATATCCTGAACAGCAACTCAAAGAAGAAAATCTACAACCTGAAATAACTCGGGTCTGACCCGAGTATTACATTCAAAAGAAAATAATACACGGGTCAGTCTAATTCAAACTCAGTTATTAATGCACAGAAGCAATAATAATCAAATAGTCAAATAGACGACAGTCACAGAAATCTCGTATATCCGACTCCTCGATAAAAGAATCGGAGAACGGCAGATATAACGCTATACAGTGTTAAACAACATATCAACAATCCAAATCAATTTAAACAATTGAAATGCCAATTTAAAAACAACAATGCTGATTGGCTGCAGTACACGCTAACGTGTACTGCCTCGCCAATACAGTCTATAAAATACTCAGAAGATCAATGAATCCAAAAGCCAACAAATCCAACCTAAATCAAAATGAACCATTTCAAAATACAACTTCAAAGTATTGATTTGAACCAACGAAACAATTTAACAATCGAAATATCAACTAAATCTATCAATCCTGCCAGGGCTGCAGTACACGCACGCGTGTACTGCCTCGCCACTACAAAACAACTCAAATCAATACTGAACAAGATCAGAGGCGACAAGTGAAACAAGTTCAACATGTCACAAAGCAAAGACCACAATTATGAATTAATCGGTGCATCTGGTAACCAAACAGTCAAGGCTAAGCATATGTAATCAAGTACACCTATAAAGTGGTACACCAGACATGATACAATTACAACATGAATACAAGGCAATACATCAATGATCAGCTCAGGCCAAGGCTGAACCAGGCTCGAGGAAGATTAGAAAACAAGTCCAAAAGAGATGCAACAGAATTAGTGAAGAGCAGACTTGTATATCATAGAAAACAGTTTACACATAGCTGGTATCAACTGTTCACGCATAACACCTATGGTCAGGAACTAAACAAGACCACATGATACTGGAAAATATAACAGACTCGAGTACACCAAACTAAAGACAACTCAATGATACCCAGAAATCAAACGTACCAGACTCGAATGCTTCACAGTGCAACAAAATTCAAATGTCAACCAGCGAATAACACCGCAGCTCGAATGAGCAACAGCACACGACCAGATCCAACATGCATCAATTGAAGCATGTACAAAGGCAAGACAATATACCAGAAACAACTACAAGCAACTCAGAGGACCGAATATGGTGCAAATCATAGATGACAACTCGAGTGAACCAGACTCAAGTCAGTCCAGTTACTCTACGGAATACTTAAGTCCATCAATATGATACAATTACAAAGACAAGGTGCGAGATTAATGCAAACACAAGTGTTATCGGATAACAATGAGGACTGTGCAACCAGGTAACAATGAGGACCACAAAACCCACGCCTGCAACACTACTAATACAAGTAGATACAAACCAAAGTATAGCAAATGTCAACTACCAGAAATCCAACAGATGCCACTTCAAAAGGTATCAAAATAACCCAAGTCAGAGAAGTCATCAAAAGTCATAGCGGACAAGATCACGATGGTGGCCAAGGTGATCAATCAAGTCAAAGTAAATTACTTCCAAACTTCATCGGTTACCAAATTCAATGGTCGAGCATCATAAACAAAGCGATACATCAGTCAAAGGAAAAATGACCAGATTCACAAAACAGCAGGCAAATTAAACAAGGTCAAATGTGCTACAGGATGCAATAATCAGAGGGTGGGTCAAATACAGTATTAAAGCTAAATTATCACAGCCAATTCATCACGACGTGGAAATCAAGAAGGCGAACCAAGTCGCAAAAGAAATCAACAGCAACAAGTTCCAAAACCACCAAAATCATGAATTAGATGTGAGTGAAACTTAAATCACTCACCTTTTGTCGAAGAACTCAACTCGAATCGCTGCCGATAGCATCCCCCTTTGCTCGATGCTCAAACGAAGCGAAGACGACTCGAATCAAGCGGCTGAAGAGATGATCAACTCGCGAAGCAAGGAGTCAAGTTGAATCGAGCGTTGAAAGTCGGAGTCTTTGAATTTGCCCAAAACCCTAGTTTTGTTTTGAACGACAAGGAAGAGGCCACCATTTTTAATTTCTTTTCGTTTGTTGATTAGGGTTTTTCGAATGGGAAAAAGATAAAGGAGGAACGGTTATACACTTAGATAAACAAAGGAACGTGGCCAACACACTTATTTAAAGCCCGATTTAATCCCTTTTTTATAAATTTAGAAAAGAAATTTAAACCGGATTCAAAGCTCTCAAACGCAATTAACAACCAATTTAGTCGTCTAACGACGATGATTAATTAATACGAAATCCCGGTCTGTTACATCAATTGTATGAATTACTTCACTGTAACTAAATTTATACATAGGTTAAATATAGTTGAATGTGCTGTGTACTTACAAGGCCATAGGTACACAATTAATACATAGGTTTAAATAGGTACTGTTATTTCTATTTTGTAGTTAAAGCCGTGTAATTATCATTGTTGACACTGATTCATGCAGTTAACAGCCACGAACAATGATTACAGTAATTTGTGGTAATTTAGTAATGCATTCAACAAAAATATCTACTACCTATTATGTGCATTGAGATAAAGACTGTTTCCATCAACGTTTCACTATTTCTTCTAGCATGCATAGTTTTCAAGTTACTGACTATCATTGCTTACTAAAATAAAATATATAAATCAAACATTTATAAATAGTTTCTGCTAAGTAATAGGTACATTGGTAACACACATTTAATACAAAGTTACAACAACTTAAAATATAAATCCTGTACATATCTGTGTCTAGGTATATTATAGTAGTTTGTTCTTTACATTATCTTCCATGGAACATTTCTTTAACGTTGTGCCTTCTATTCAATCACAGCAAAAATAGGTACAAGAAAACAAAGTCTTTGTGTCACACCTACTGAGCTATGGATGCTACTTGCTTTGCTTGCAGAAGATGTATTATACTCTATGCCGTGATCGTATACTTTTAGCATTTCAACGATTCCATCACATGATCATATACCGTGCTATCATTTTTTGCTGCAGTTATTCAAATGATAGATTATATTTTTTGATTTTTTCAGTTTGTCTCTGTTCATTGTACTTAATTGTCAGAATTATAAATAGCAGGCAGCACGTTTTACCGAATAACTTTTTGCACTGTTATTAGTTTGAAATTTTTTGCAATTTCATAAAGATAGCATTTTACCACGATTAGTTCTGATATCAAGGTTGATCATACTAATTTGTTGTTAAACAACTACTAATATATCATTGCAATATGTATTAGTCAATAGCTATATATTGGAGTGGCAACGTGATGAATTTAGTTTGTAGTTAGTTCCATGGTGTGTGATTGATATAAAGTTTATATATTGTTCTTAATCACGTGAAGTGGATACGTAGCACATTCTTAATTGTATATCTATTTTTATGGATATCTTCGGTTGTACATGATGATATGTACACAAATGAGGAAAATCTTTTGTCCCTTTGTTGTATTATGTATCATGCTCGCAGGTTTCCCATAAATTTATATAAACTATGTAAATTAGTTATGCCCAATAACTAAAATATTATCTTCGTCGTCTAATAATAAAAGATGAATACAAGTCTATGTGGTCTCAATTTAAAATTCAGTTCAAGCCTACTTTTTAAGGTCAGTTTTGTACTTTTTTTCTGTAATATACATCTGTGGTGGCCACTATTTTATTGATGATTTTTCATGGAATTATGTGCTGCTTATAATTACATTATATTCTTTTGACAACTAACCCTCATGTACATTGGTATCAAAAGCTGATTTCATTGCATTTGGTGTACTAACATCTGTTTCTTCTGTATGCCCTCAAGCTATTATTTACAATTGAAAGTAGACTGATTAGGCTACAATGTTGCGTTCTTAGCCTCTAAATCTTTGTTCACGAAGTTTTGTTGTGCTGAAACCGGTGTGTTTAATATATCATGTATTTATAATTAGAGTTGCTGGTCGACATACTTTCTGTACCACACGTTATTGTTTCCTTATATATTTCACTATTCTTCTTTTCATTATAAATAAATTATATATATCCTTTAGAAAAATGTTGAATTTTCTATATTAATTATGCAACAAACTAAAAATAAGGGAACTAATATACAAAATATGGTACTAATCAGGTGACATACGTGTCTGATATTCATATTTTGAGCATGGTACAAATTTACTTGCATACCCATTTTAACTATTTTTCTACAAAATAATATATATTCACCACATCCGTGTGCGAAGCACGGGTTCGCACTAGTCAGATTTAATAAAGTAGCTCTCACACATATTCAAGAAGCCTTTACACCTATTCATAGACCATTAATGGTACGTAAAGGAAGATATTTCCCCCACTACAAAGTGTAAGTTTCCAGCTATAATGAATGAATATTAGTTCTCGACACTGAATAACAAGCAAGTTTGTGCATATATAAAGAACCATCTTGCAGCTCCAAGTATGGAATATCCTTTGCATATATAAGAACAATGAGCTTTCAACACCAGTCAAAGTTAGGAACTTCTGCTGTTAAGTACAAAGTCTTTCGTAGTATTATCACATGCCCTTACATCATGAATGCTCTTACATCATCAGCTACAAGTTCTTAAAAGTAAACGGCTTTCAAAATAGCTTTTAAGTCTAGTGTTTGCAATCTATATGTGTCACCATGACTCCAACCTATAGTCTTTGAGTCTAGGGTTTTGCCATCGGATACACAAGTTTTTGTAAGTACAATAGCTTTCCATTCTAATTTATAGTATATACTTTAAAACACTATCAACACTACAAAAACAAGGGCAATTTTCGACGGCTTGCAGTCGTCGCGAGCCATCAGAAATGCCGTTGGAATACGGACCATGCATTTCGTTCACTTTCAACGGCTTCTGTAACAACCCGAAAATTTTAATAATTAATTTTGAAAATAAAACTTTAATATTTGAAATGTGTCTACTTTAACATAGCAAATAGTAAATTTTCATCTGATAGTATGAAAGTTTATTTTTATTGTGTAATTCTATTTCAATTTAAATCAGTCAATATTTGATTATAATAAAATGTTTTCCAAACCTGAATATTTTTCTACAGAAAATTTGTAAATCATCTTCTGAGTGAGACGTCATATTTCGTTTCTCCAAATTTGGACTGTTATTGCTCCGTTATCTTATTTTCGACAAATTAGCAGCATTCTCGGTACCGATTATCGACTTTTGACCGGATGACCCTACCACTGATATCTGTATATCGTTTTGATCATCTCGTCGTGCTGATCTTAGCAGTATATTCACTTCTGTGTTTTGAAGTCCGGTACGCTGGGAAAAACCGCGGAACGGTTCACCGTATCGGTACTTTTTGACCCTTTCAAACTCCTAGTGTCCACTCATTATCTCCTATGAATCCAACGGCCATTTTTTTTCATTTATTCCTTTATATTCATGGCTGGCGAATCAAAATATTAATTCTATTAAGTCTATTCATCTCCTACTTCCCTGTGCCATCCTTTCACCTTCTTCCCTTGCACCTACTAATCTTCTTTCCCATCTGCACATTTTTTTCTTTCTATTCTTATGTTATAATATATCTGCAGCGCCTCATTCTTTCGCCACTTCCCTCCCCTCTCACCATAGAACGATCGACCACAGCCATATCTATATCGAGGTGATATATATATTGTTTACTTCTGTCTCTATTTGCTTGGAAATATCTATCAACGTATATATATAATAGCCGTATTTCTTTTATAGCAGAGTTTGTATATATATTTGATTTTAATGTTGGTAATACACTTAACTTAACTATATTTATAATGATACTATCATGTATGAATGCTTATATTATCATTTTCTGTTGTATAAGTTATATTACATATGTTAGTTTATACTGATATATTTATATAAATGAATACTGTCAGATGTTGATACTTTAGTTAAAAATTATGTGATATTGTTATATATATTTGATATTAGTATGTATATGTTATACTGTGGGATTTTGATTGTATACCTGACATTTGGTTTCAAAAACAGTTTTATATATATGTACTTTTATATAGTAGCCTTAATAAAATAACCATCATATGTTTTAATATCAATTTCAAATATAATGTGAATGTGAGTTTGTATATGCTCATATATTAATTTTATAATGGACTATATATAAGTGTTGATATATGTTTGTAGTTATGTATGTGTACGTTATAAAGTCTGCTTTACAGTTATGAAGAAGAGAATTGTAATTACAGTATATAATAGTATATATGTTATACGGTTTATATATTTACTGTAATATATATATATATATATTCGTAGTTTATATATGTATAATATTTTAGTTATGCCTATGCTATAGGTATTTGTCTACGTAGATATTCTATTTTGAGATGTATCTGAGGAGTTTGAACGAAATGAGTGGGTTTTTGTTATATATATTATATATAGAGAGCTTTAAATATAATATATATATATATATACAGATAGTATTTAAATATGGGTTGGCTTTAAAGGATATATATATAAAGGATGTATGTTTGCTGTATGCTATATTATAACAGAAGTTTATATTAGTTTGCATATATATATGCTTATATATTAGTATGAGTATACGAAAAAAAAGAAAAGAAAAAACTTTTTTTCATAATGAGTTATATTTTGGCATTACCAAATCTTAGCACTTAGTCCTCAATCACCTTATCTATATAGATTATTAGTTTGTTGTACTTTTGTTGTTTGTATTGTATAGAATTTTATCGAATCTGTTTGTGTCTGTATATTTATTAAAGCAACTATAACATTGATTACAATATATGAGAATATATATTTGATAAAAGTTGATATTTTGAGACGCATAAATGAAATGTGTTTTATTTTATTTTATTTTGCCACATATACATATTTATATGATAAGTTGTGTTTACATTAATATTTTGGGTAGTATATAGTGGTATATGTGGTTCCTTATGTTAGTGTTAACATTTAAAAATGGATTTAAGGAAATTTTGAAAGAATGTATGAATTTTATAAACATTGATTTTTGAATTTAAGAAATATATATATATATATATATCGATTGGATATTGGTTTTTAAGATATATGTATATATATAGATTTTATCTTAATAAGTGTTTTAAGTTGAGTATTTATTTTAAGAAAATATATATAATATTATATAATGTATATTTTCAGTTTATATCAAAACTGATTATCTTGTTCTCATCGATTTTTATCTATCAGCTTTGGCGTCAATTCATGTCAATCTAGCTTTACTCTGGGATTCGTGCTTGCATTTCGTAACTCAACTTCATCGTCTATCCTCTAACCTCGAAAGGTGAGAAATCACTCACGATTAATATTCTTTTATTTATTAAATTTGATTTCAATTGAAACAACAATTGAAATATGCTGTTGTTAGTTATTTACATTGTTATATATGCTATTATCTATAACTGTTCACTTGTGACATCTGACACCTTTATCTGTTATTTATATTGATGATATATGCCTGTTACATTATTATCATATCTGTTATCACTCTGCAAGTTCCCTGTTAGTATAGAATTCACTATGGGTTGAAATGATACATACCCGAATGATCTGTCGAATAGGAGAAAATCGTTATGGGTTGAAATGATAAACCCAAGCGATTTTCATATAATTGAATTTGGGATTGCGGGTTGAAAAGATATATACCCGTATATATTTAAATTGTGGATTGAAATGATAAATATCCGTATCACTTGACCATATGATAGAAAATTATATACAGACACCATTGGTCTATATATTTAAATATTTTGAAAATGATTTCTATGGGTTTGAAAAGAAATATATGGTTTTAATAAATATTTATTTTAAAGATTTATTAAAGTTGATTTAATAAAGTTGATATATATAATATGTTTAAGTATTTATTATATATATATATATATATATTCAAATATAGAGTTTAAAATGATTCGGGTTGGAAAGATAAATTTGAAATTGATTTGAAATTATATTTATTTAAGAATTTTACTTAAATAAGTTTGATTTGAAATTTATTAAATTTGAAAATTTAAAGATATGTTTTATAACTTGAATTTGATTAAAAGTGACTTAAATGAATATTTCAAATTTATATAAATTTAAATGGGATATTTTGTTTATTTAAATTTGTAAATTGAAGCTGTATTTAGATATTATTGAAATGATTAAGTAAATATTTCAAAACTAATAATAGTAAAGTGAATTTGATATATATATAAAATTATCGAATTTAGTTTTGAAATGTTGAATATATTGACTTTGATATATATTGAAATTTGAATGGATTATTTTATGGTTCAAATATGTATTTGAAAATCGATAATTTGAAATGGTTTATTGTGAAGCTGAATCGAGTTGAAATTGATGATTTGAGATTTGATTAAATTTTAATTTTGGAATTCGAGTTGATTTGAATCGATTTGTGAAATTTAAGGAAGCTATTTTTATATAAAGTATTTTTAAACTATATCTAAAACTATTTATATTTTACTTTATAAATTATTTTAATATAAACTATTTTAATATAAATCATTTTAAATATAAATCATTTTATTATAAACTATTTTAACTTATAACTATTTTATATAAACTATTTTTATTTTATAAACTATTTTACTATATATACTAATTTTAATATCTAAACTGTTTAAGAGGAAAGTGTTATGGATTCCAAAATGTTATGATTTCAAGCTATGATTTCAAAGAGTTATGAATTTCAAGGTTTTGGTTTCCAAAGTGTTTTGATTTTAAAAGACTTATGATTTCGAAAGCGTTATAACTTTGAAAAGCGATATGATTTTTGGAAATGGATATATTTAAAGTGAAAATGATATCGTATTGATTTGGTTTTTGAAATGGAAATGATATTTTAGTTTTGAAGTATAAATTATTTTGAAATGACCGCGGTGTTATAATAACGTTTGGTTGTTAAAGTGACCGGGATCAGATATGGGCATACTCTCTATCGATACCGAAAACCACTTTAACAACTGTGTACGCGGTGGAGATTCCAGAATGAAGTAGGATGGTGGCGACGATTCTATGTGAGGTATAAACATGGACCCGACTCCCGTGAGTTGGCATAAGGTGGCTAAAACATGAGCAATTGACGGGCTAAAGGTAGCTCCGCTGATCGGACACACTCCATCGTATGCCATTCTATTACTTGTGATTGATTTGGTGCGCACCCTTGATTCGGGAGTGTGGCTCGAGGTGGGCGATTGCTGCGGCTCTGAGTTACCACCGGCCCAAAAGTGTAATTGGTATATCTACCCTAGCATTGCCTAGTTGTGCCGTGTCACCTACCCTAGCGTGCTTTACTACGAGTTTGATTTGTGTCGTACCTATGGAGTATCCTCTGGTAGCCCCAGTTTACGGGGTATTACGATACTGTATAGACTATTGGCACTATAAAATGTGTTTAGGGGGATATGGGTAACGCCTTAATGCTATTTTTAAATAGTTTATTTTAATTTAGACATTATTATAGTAGCGTATATTAAGACATAGTAGATAGTTTAACGGATCCTTAGAGGATGGTTATTCCAAACATCCTTTGAGTTACTTGTTTTTCAGTTGATATTTCACTTGAGTTGGATTTATTGATATAAGAATGTTAATCCTGACTCGAGTGTTTTGTGTTTTTGCTTTACGCTCGGGTCAGACTGAGTGGATCAGTATTCGAGACTCACCTTTGGAGTTGGAGCTTCGCTTGGAGATCCATCTATTGATTCTGCTTTCAGTTATTCAGTTGATTCCAGTGATGTATTCAGATCTTGTATTTGATTATTGTATTGAGACATCTATGTATTCGTGACTCCGTTTGTATCTTGTTTAACTCTGTTATATATATATATATATAGTAGCTTCATGAACTACTATTCTTTTGTTTCCGCTGCATTATTGTTATATTACTTTGTGTCTGTGATTCTGTGATTATTTATTTACTGTGTATGCTGAGTTTTTCCAAATTTAAATTAACAATCTGATATTTTGAGCAATTCAAGTCCGACATGTTTGGATGTGAATGGTTGAAAATTTCGGGTCATTACAGTTGGTATCAGAGCTATGGTTTTAGGCAAAACTTAGCATATATAGAAAATTTGGTTACAGAATCACTTTCGTTCGAACTTGAATATCTTCCTTTTGACTCGGTTTCCTTTGGGTTTTGGAATTTCCCCATTCGTTCTGAAATCCATTCTCGTCTCTCCCTATTCGTATTCACTTTGATTCGAGAGCATCTCATAGCTCTACTGAATGATTTGTAAGGGGTGAAATTCATTTATAATAGCATCGATTCACTGGATATTTTTGCATCCTCGGTTTACGATGCTGCTATCTTTTGCTATACCCGAATTCTATCTTTGGCGATCGAATGTCGATTTGCTTCAGAATTCTGCATCGATCTTATTCTTGTAGTCACGGTTGACCCGGTTATGGTTTCTCGCGATTAATACCAGTATATCTATTTTCCTACTTTTGGAATTTAATTATCTCATCTCCCATTCAAACCTATCTCCTTAGTAAAATTTTGGTAATTAGAGTTCCTCTAATTTGAATCTTTGTCCTTGTTTTGAAATTCATCCTGGAATCATCGAGTGAGGGAGTGTATTTGTATTTGTATTAATATTAAAATGTTTTATAGTGTGTTGTTTGAGTTGTTGATGTTGATTTGGGTTTTCGATCGATTCGTCTGATCAGCGATATCGATAGGATTTCCAAAACACTTGAACAAAGCAAACTGACACAATATTATTTTCAAATTTGGTAAATGAAATAAATTTGTATGGTTATATTATAAAAACATAAGTAAAATTTTCTGGAATTTAATAAGTTAACTAAATTGGTTGTTTGAATGATAATATTTGATTATCATTTATTGTTCTATAAATGAATTTATAAACATGGTTTATAAATTGATTTGGAATTGAAATGAATTTAAATCAGGAATTTGAGAATTTAATTTCCAGTGATTTCAAACTCTGGTTTTAAAGTTTTAAAATGTATATTATTTAAAGTATTTTCGAACAGAAACCATTTCAAAGAATTTTAAAATGTTTAAAACAGTACTCTTCACTTTTGTCGCTAGAAAATAATTTCGGTGATGGCGGTCGCATCATCGACATTCATTTTCAAGTTTCAGAGTGGAGAGACGATTCTGTAGCTTTGCTACGGTTTTGTTTTGGAAAATAAATTGATTTGAATTTCTAAAGTATGACTTGATTTATAATATATACATATATGATTATAGATTTGATTTGATATATAGTATATATATTTATCTCCAAATGGTTTGAAGTTGATCGGAAATTTATTTCTTAAATTTTGTTAAAGGATGACTTCAATTATAAATTGAACCCAATTTTTTAATAAATATTTAAACTTGAAATAATTGAATTGGAAATTTTTATTTGTATAATATTAAATTTCATTCCAATATAACTTACCCAAATTATTCAGAAGTTAACTATGTAATTGAATAATATACAATATAAAATGATTTTATAAATAAATTTGAGTGTTTATAAAAAATGTTATACACTTAATTTTTAGTTATAAAAATGTTAATAGAGATAAAAAGAATAATAAGTTAATTGAATAATAAAGGAGATAAATTTTGTTTGAATGAAGCCATTTTGTAACAAACATTAATAAATTCAAATAAACTTAATGAAATACCTTGAATTTAAAATCAATTATTGAATATTAATTAATTTAAATTGAAAGTTATATGGTGTAAATTAATTGTTTTATTTTGTTTTTCAATCTATTTTCTTTCTGGTTGTTTCCATTCTCCTACCTCCTTCCTTTTCGGGGACGAAAAGTTTTGAGTGGGGGAGAGTGTAACGACCCGAAAATTTTAATTGTTTTAATAACGTAATTAACTGAAATTTTATGAAAAATTTAATAATTAATTTTGGAAATAAAACTTTAATATTTGGAATGCGTCTACTTTAACATAGCAAATGGTAAATTTTTATCTGATAATATGAAAGTTTATTTTTATTGTGTAATTCTATTTCAATTTAAATCAGTCAATATTTTACCTTTGATATTTGTATATCGTTTTGATCGTCTCGTCGTGCTGATCTTAGCAGTATATTCATTTCTGTGTTTTGAAGTCCGTTATGCTGGGAGAAACCGCGGAACGGTTCACCGTATCGGTACTTTTTGATCCTTTCAAACTCCTAGTGTCCACTCATTATCTCTCGTGAATCCAACGGCCATTAGTTTTTTTTTCATTTATTCCTTTATATTCATGGCTGGCGAATCAAAATATTAATTCTATTAAGTCTATTCATCTCCTACTTCCCTATACCATCCTTTCACCTTTTTCCCTTGCACCTGCTAATCTTCTTTCCCATCTGCACGTTTTTTTTCTTTCTATTCTTATGTTATAATATATCTCAGCCTATGCTCATCTCTTCCATCTCCCCTATTTCGGCCGAGACCATAGCCGAGCCTGCTACAAGCGAACCCTGCCCCTTGCCTTTCGCCTACCACCATCTCTCCTCTCACCACCTCGCCACCTGACAGTCGAACCACCTCTTCCCCTTGCCGCAGCGCCTCATTCTTTCGCCACTTCCCTCCCCTCTCACCATAGAACGATCGACCACAGCCACATCTATATCGAGGTGATATATATATTGTTTACTTCTGTCTCTATTTGCTTGGAAATATCTATCAACGTATATATATAGCCGTATTTCTTTTATAGCAGAGTTTGCATATATATATATATATATTTGATTTTAACGTTGGTAATACACTTAACTTAACTATATTTATAATGATACTATCATGTATGAAAGCTTATATTATCATTTTCTGTTGTATAAGTTATATTAAATATGTTAGTTTATACTGATATATTTATATAAATGAATACTGTCACCTGTTGATACTTTAGTTAAATATTATGTGATATTGTTATATATATATTTGATATTAGTATGTATATGTTATACTGTGGGATTTTGGTTGTATACCTGACATTTGGTTTCAAAAACAGTTTTATATATATGTACTTTTATATAGTAGCCTTAATAAAATAACCATCATATGTTTTAATATCAATTTCAAATATAATGTGAATGTGAGTTTGTATATGCTCATATATTAATTTTATAATGGACTATATATAAGTGTTGATATATGTTTGTAGTTATGTATGTGTACGTTATAAAATCTGCTTTACAGTTATGAAGAAGAGAATTGTAATTACAGTATATAATAGTATATATGTTATACGGCTTATATATTTATTGTAATATATATATATATATATATTCGTAGTTTATATATGTTGTTACATGGAGGTTTGACCAAGTAACTGGAGGCACAGCATAAGGGGTACCGTTCGACATTCAAAGGACGTTCGACATATGGGGTACCATTCGGCATTTAGAGGGCGTTCGGTATAAGGTTTATCATTCGGCATTCAGAGGTCGCTCGGCATTCCAGCTTCGCTCGGCATTCGAGCTTCGACCGGCATTCCAGCCTCGACCGTCATTCCTGCCTCGATCGACATTCATGCCTCATTCGGAATTCCTACCTCGACCGGCATTCCTGCCTCGTTCTGCATTCCAGCCTCGACCGGCATTCATGCCTCGTTCGACATTCATGGCCTCGCTCGGTGTAAGCATGTCGTTCGGGATCTCCCCTCAATCGGCATCAGACCTCGTTCGGCCTACACATTTCACTCAACACACTGCCTCATTTGGTTTGAAGCATGGCTCGGCATTTGCCGTTCGACATTTGTGGCTCGGCACGCAGAAGTCACTTGCCACGGGCCGAAGTATCTCACTCCTAGGCCCAAGAGGGAAGTCCAACCCATCTTTGTCTATAAATAGAGGGGCATGGGCACAGTGAAAGGGGACCTTTTTTTGGAGAACACTGGGGAGAATCTGCCGCATTCAAGGCTCATTCCTTTTACTTAGCAATTGTATTCAAGTAGTTGGTGTACGGATTGTATCTGTAATCAATCGTTGAGTAAAGCAATAAAGATTAACTTTAAAGTGGACGTAGGCAGTTACGCCGAACCACTATAAATTTGGTGTTCTAGATTTCTGCAGTTAATTCAGTTCATATCTCTCTGTTTTAATTTATCTCTCTACACAATCTTTCTAAAGGGGGTTAGCGACCAATTTTGGTGCTTTCACTGAGAATTGAATTCTCAGGTCACAAGGATCTGCTTTATAGCTACTGGATTGATAAATCCCCCAAAGAAGATCCAAGTCATTCGCGAGACATCCGTTGATTCTACTCAGAGTTCTTATCAATAACTCTACAATAGGAAGACCACGTACCAGATCAACCTCTCATAATGTGGATGCCCATGAGACCGCTAGCGTACAACAAATAGGACCTAGCAATCAGCAAGCAATTCTGGGTGCAGGGATTGCCACCCAAGACCAAATGGAAGTTGTCACCAGAACAGAGTTCAACAACTTGATGAGAGAACTCATGGAAAGCAGGAGACAACTTGGAGAACAGATTCAAGCTAATGCCAACCTTATGGCTCAACTCACTCAACAACAACATCAGAATGCTGGGGGTAGTCCAGCTCCTTACTCTTCATTTGACAGCTCGACTTCTTCCGATGAACCTCCCAAGCGTAGACGCCACCAGACTGAAACTACGCAAGCAGATGTTGCTGATCGAACAACTAGGGATCACTTACACCTCGGAGACCGCAACCGAGCATGAATGTGAAACTTAGGATCTGGAGAGCGCGTGGAAGCTGGACGCCCGGCTCACCAAGACGCCAATGATTCTGAACCTCAAGATGCACGTTTGGAAGATCGCCAGCAGAGGAGGCATCAACCTGATCAATCCCGTAGGACAGACTGCAACCTTCCATCTTCCATACAAACCCCAGACCTGACAGCTATGGTCAGACAGTTGATGAAAGAGAATCAAGGCTTATCAAATGATGATTGGGAGGTATCCAAGAGTCATACTCCATTCAGAGACACTGTTCTTTAGGCTGAGTACCCCAGGAAGTTTAGCATGCCAACTATCCCGGCCTACGAAGGAAAGACCGATCCCCGGCAGCATGTGATGAGGTATGAATGGATGATGGATTCAGCTAGAGCGAATGATGCAACCAAGTGTAGATGCTTCCCAATAACTCTATCTGGAATCGCTACCATGTGGTTCACCCGACTTCCTCCATGGTCCGTATCCAGTTTCGAGGAGTTGGCAACGAAATTTATAGAACAGTTCAGAATACACACTACTCGTCCAAAGGACGTGATGTCTCTATCAAGTGTAATCCAAGCTCCTGGGGAGTCGTTGAAGGAGTATTTACAGAGATTCCATGTTGCGGCTACGGAGGTTAGCAACCCTAACAATCACGCAATTCTTATGGCTGTGATGCGAGGTGTGGATCCGGATTCAGAGTTTGGAGATTGGTTAGCAGGAAAACCTCCAACTACGCTAGAGCGTTTTTACTTAAAGGCTCATCAGTTCATAAGAAGAGAGGAAGCCAGGTGGATAAGGCGAGATAAGGCACCGGGGCCCGTTCAGGAGACCATGAAAATCAACATCGCTGTGAAGCAATCCGGGGACAACTTGGGGAAGTTTAGGTCAATGTCTAGAACAAGCCCGGACAATCTAAGGAATCCGGAGGAAGAAATCAGGGGAAGAAAAAAGAAGCGGGGAAATGGAAGCCGAGAATTCCAACCTACAACGAATACAACCCACTAAATGCATCCCTTGAGAATATTTACCTATCAACTTGTAATACATTTCAATACAGAAAGCCGCGTCCAAAGGAGTCAACCGAGGAGCAAAAGCGGACTGGGAAGTATTGTCGTTTCCATGAGACTTATGGGCACAATACTAAGGAGTGTAGGCACTTACATGACGCTATAGAGAAGTTGATTAGACAGAAAAAGTTGCAGGAGTTTGTAAAGAATCCTCAAGAAGGCGGACATAGAACATCCAATCCCGGTCACACACCAGCTCCATGTCACCCTGAGGAGCCTGCTCGGACCGTGGGCAGACTGGTCATAAACATGATAATAGGCGGACCTCACCTTGCAGATAAGAATTGGCAGGAAATGGAACGGTATGCTAATTCCTTGAGGCAAGCAGATTTTGAGTGTTGTTCCAATGCGGAGGATGGGACCCACTAAACAGTAGCGCATAATGACAGACGATATAGTGTTCAGGAGCAGAGACGCTGACCAGGTGGAGGCTCCTACCGTTGACCTGATGGTCATATCTGCGACGATCGGGCCGGCCTTTGTGAAAATAATTTTGATTGATTGTGGAAGTTCTGTCAATATCATCTTCAAGAAGGCTTATGACCAGATGAAGATGGAGACGAAGGATTTGAAGCCATCTAAAGCTCGTATACATGGCTTTAATGGCGCAACGACTGATGCAGTGGGGTATGTTGAGTTGCCATTTGAACTGGGACAAGGTGAGCGTAGGAGGGTGTGAATCCTACCTTTCGTAGTTTTGGATGTAGATTCTCCATACAATGTGTTTCTGGGCCGACCGGCCCTGGCTGAGTTTAGGGCAGCATTGGCCCCGTGGTGTTTGAATTTAAAATTTCCAACTGACAAAGGCGTAGGTGTTGTGCATGGTGACCAGGTGATCGGTCGTGCATGTTATGTGGCTGAGCTCCAAGAGGCCCATTGGAGAGAGAAAGGAAAGGTTGCGGACAACCCCGTCCGCATTCAGAATACTAACAATTGACAAGTAATGCCCGAGCCCTGGCTCGAGCAAATTCTCGGATCTATAGGGACGTAGATCCGAGAGATGATGATGAGGAACCTAGGGAAGAAAGAGCAGCACCGGATGAACTGACAATTGACATTTCAGTCAGCCAAGACGATCCGTCGCGAGTATTGAAGATTGGATCACAACTCAGCCCCTCGATAATTGAGGACCTTAGTGATTTCCTCCGTGCGAATCTCGATGTTTTCGCTTGGATGCATTCTGACATGTGCGGGATTTCACCCGCTATTACGAGTCATATGTTGAACATAGACCCGAAGTACGTCCCAGTTAAGCAAAAAAAGGAGAGGAATGGACCCGGAGAGGTCCACTGCTCTCAGAGAGGAGGTGGACAAACTCAAAGCCAATGGGTTCGTCCGTGATGCCCTCTACCCTAAATGGGTGTCGAACCCCGTGCTAGTGAGAAAAGCGAATGAGAAGTGGAGAACTTGCGTAGATTACTCTAATTTAAACAAATCATGTCCTAAGGACAGTTTCCCATTACCTAGAATTGATCAGTTGGTCGACTCCACTGTAGGACACAAGTTATTGTCGTTCATGGATGCGTACTAGGGATACAATCAGATCCCGATGCACATCCCGGACCAAGAACACATTAGTTTTGTCATAGACGTTGGGCTATATTGCTACGTAGTGATGCCTTTTGGATTGAAAAACGCAGGAGCGACCTATCAGCGTTTGGTGAATCGAATGTTCAAAGACCAGATTGGTAGAATAATGGAAGTCTATGTGGACGACATGCTCGTGAAGTCACGGCAGTCAAACGACCACATTCGAGACTTAGCAGAGATTTTTGGCATACTCAGATATTATGGGATGAAGATCAACCCTCTGAAGTGTTCCTTTGGCGTTGCATCAGGGAAGATTTTGGGATTCATTGTCAATGCCCGGGGAATCGAAGCTAACCCGGAAAAGATTCAAGCTATTCGAGACATACAAGTGCCCAGAACTATAAAACAGGTAGAAAGCTTGAATGGAAAGGTGGCTGCGTTGAGTCGATTCATATCCAGAGCCACAGACAAGTGTATTCCCTTCTTCGATATAATAAAGAAAGGAAAGAGGAATTTCGAATGGACATCCAATTGTGAGGAAGCGTTCCAAGCTCTGGTAAGGCATTTAGAAAGTCCTCCAGTGCTGTCGAAACCAGTAGACCACGAAATGTTGTACGTATACTTGGCCGTATCCCCACACGCTATAAGTGCGGCTTTGGTCCGCGAGGAAGACCGAGTTCAAAAGCCGGTGTATTACGTTAGTAAACGTTTAACGGGGGCGGAAAGAAATTATCATAAAATTGAGAAATTGGCCTATTGCTTGGTGATTGCATCACGTAAGCTGCGCCCATACTTTCAAGCACACCCAGTCAGTGTTTATACCGATCAACCCTTGCGACAAGTACTCCAACGACCAGAAACTTCTGGGAGGATGTTAAAATGGAATATCGAGTTGAGTCAGTTCGATATTACCTACCTGCCACGAAGAGCCATACAAGGGCAAGCATTAGCAGACTTCATCGCTGAGTTTACTGTATCAGACGAACCAGATAGTCACAGCGTCATTCCCCCCATTCGATGGAAATTGTACTCCGATGGGGCGTCAAACGACCATTGCTCTGGGGCTGGTGTAGTTCTTGTGACTCTAGAAAATCGGTCAATTTGTTATACTTTAAAGCTCAATTTCCCAGATACAAATGATGAAGCAGAATATGAAGCATTGATTGTTGGTTTAAAGCTTGTTGGAGAACTCAGAGTAAAATCAGTTGAAATCTTTTGTGACTCACAGCTGGTGGTATACCAAGTGCGAGGAGATTACCAAGCAAGGGGACAAAAGCTTGCTCTGTACCTTGCTCTGGTTCAGGAACTATTGGCGAACTTTGAACATTATGACATTTCTCATATCCCGCGTGAACAGAACAAGGAAGCCGACTCGTTAGCCAAATTCGCAAGTACCGGCGATGCACAGCAAATGGGATTAGTTCCTGTCGAAACCTTACATGCTCAAGGCATAGATGTGATGGAGGTCGATTTTGTGTTGGAAACGGAAATCGAGAAGGAGTCATGGATAACCCCATTCAAACAATACCTGCTAAACGGGACTTTGCCCGAAAGAAGAAGCGAAAGACGACAAGTCATTCGCAAAGCCGCGCGATATGTGATGCAGGGAGGAGTAATGTATCAGAGAGGGTTCTCAGTCCCCTTATTACGGTGCATTGCCCATGATGAGACAAAGCGGGTCTTGAAGGAAGTTCACGAAGGAGAATGTGGCGACCATACTAGGAGGCAGACATTAGCAAAAAAGATCCTCTGGTACGGATACTATTGGCCAACTGTGAATCGGGATGCCACAGATTATGTAAAAAAATGTGACAAGTGTCAAAGATACACAAAGATCCCGAGAGCCCCGCCAACGGAACTCACACAAATGGTTAGTCCCTGGCCGTTTGCAATCTGGGGAATCGACATAGTCGGTTCTTTGCCTATATCCAAAGGTGGTGCAAAATACGTGATAGTTGCAGTCGACTACTTCACCAAATGGGCTGAGGCAGAGCCTTTAGCGACAATCACCTCCAAGAAGGTCATTAATTTCATTGTACGAAACATTATATGCCGCTTTGGCCTCCCGCTAACCATCATTACAGACAACAGAACTCAATTTGAAAGCAGGGAATTCAAAGATTTCTGTTTAAAGTACGGCATCGAGAAAAAGTTCGCCGCAGTTGCTCATCCGAAGGCTAATGGACAAGTTGAAGCTGTGAACAAAATAATCAAGTCCATATTGAAGAAGCGTTTGGAAAAGGCTGGAGGCAAGTGGGTAGATGAACTTCCAACGGCGCTATGGGCTTATAGGACTACCCACAAGTCCGCGACTGGCCACACTCCATTCACATTGGCATATGGCACAGAGGCTATTATACCTGTGGAGCTTGAAGTTCAATCACATCAGGTGATGCATTATGATCCTAGGATGAATCAGGATCTCTTGTTGGAATCACTGGACTTCGTTGATGAAAAACGTGAGGAAGCTGAGTTAAGGGCGGCAGCATATAGGCACCGAGTCAAACGATATTATAACAAAAAAGTCCGCCCAAGAATCTTTGACGTGGGGGATCTCATTTTGAAACGATTTTTCCTGGTACCATCACTTCTGAATCCCAACTGGGAAGGTCCATATGTCGTAGAACGGAAGCTTGGAGAGGGAACTTTCAAGCTAGAGACCGTTGATGGCATGACACTCCCCCGAGCATGGAATAGCGAACATTTGCGACGTTATTATATTTAGACTGTTTCTTTCGTGTTTTAGGTGCAATTATTTCCCATATGTTTTTGTTCCATTGATTCTTAGTTCTTTAGCATGTAATCGGACGATTTAGTTTTTTTCATTAAAAAAGGCTTGAAGCCATCTTTGTTTCTATGCATTATAACCCGATGACAAACAACTAGAGTCGCATCACTCTATCTGATGTACGAACACGTATAAATGACCCAAATCTCCAAGTCCCCTGAATGGGGGGCTGGAGTACTCTAAGTCCCCAGAGTGCGGACTAGAGTATAAACGACTTAAATCTCCAAGTCCCCTGAATGCGGGCTGGAGTACTCTAAGTCCCCGGAGTGCGGACTAGAGTATAAACGACTTAAATCTCCAAGTCCCCTGGATGCGGGCTGGAGTACTCTAAGTCCCCGGAGTGCGGACTAGAGTATAAACGACTTAAATCTCCAAGTCCCCTGAGCGCGGACCGGAGTACTCTAAGTCCCCGGAGTGCGGACTAGAGTATAAACTACTTAAATCTCTAAGTCCCCTGAATGCGCGCTGGAGTACTCTAAGTCCCCGGAGTGCGGACTAGAGTATAAACGACTTAAATCTCCAAGTCCCCTGGATACGGGCTGGAGTACTCTAAGTCCCCGGAGTGCGGATTAGAGTATAAATGACTTAAATCTCCAAGTCCCCTAAGCACGGACCGGAGTACTCTAAGTCCCCGGAGTGCGGACTAGAGTATAAACTACTTAAATCTCCAAGTCCCCTGGATGCGGGCTGGAGTACTCTAAGCCCCCGGAGTGCGGACTAGAGTATTAACGACTTAAATCTCCAAGTCCCCTGAGCACGGACCGGAGTACTCTAAGTCCCTGGAGTGCGGACTAGAGTATAAACGACTTAAATCTCCAAGTCCCCAGAATGCGGACTGGAATACTCTAAGTCCCCGGAGTGCGGACTAGAGTATGAACGACTTAAATCTCCAAGTCCATTAAGCGCGGACCGGAGTACTATGAGTCCCCGGAGTGCGGACTAGAGTATAAACGACTTAAATCTCCAAGTCCCCTGAATGCGGACTGGAGTACTCTAAGTCCCCAGAATGCAGACTAGAGTATGAATGAATTAAAATCTCCAAGTCCCCAGAACGCGGATTGGAGTACTCTAAGTCCCTAGAATGCGGACTAGAGTACAAATGACTTGAATACATCAAGTCCCCAGGGTATAGACTTAAAAAAAATTCTAAGTACCGAAAATGTAAAATAAGAGATGTACAATTCCAAAAAATCTCCGAGCAATGTGAAAGTGGATTGGGGGTTTATGTGACTCACAAGAACCTGAGTTTCGACCACAGTTATACAGAAAGCTAAAAAACAGAAGTCATTTGAAAGACGAAGAAACTAAACTTTATTTATTAATCCAAAATGGGGTTATACAACCACTCCTCCAAAACTCGGAGTCAAAAGTTTGTCTACATTGACCACGAAGGTAAATAAATAAAAGTAATTACATGATCTAAGCTAACCCTCGTTGAACGAGTGTAGTGGCTACTTCTTCGATTTCTTTAGTTTCTTTTCCGCCTTTGTTTTCTCAGACGACTCCTCCCCCACATGCTTTCTCTTGGACGTTTTGCTCGCCAGAGAAGCGGTGTCAGGAGTAGGAAGAGGAACATCCAGTGGTTTGGATTTGCCAAGAAGAATGACTTTTAGAGGCCTATTCAACGGGTCGTCAAGTTCTACTACTTGGGACTCGGCCTTGATCTCAACCTTCTTCCTTTTCTCTTCCGCAAGTTGCTCCTTCATACTCACTTTTGAAGTGTGTCCTGAGGCGCCCGTAATTTCAATTTCATAACTCCCTTCGACGGGGGACGAAGTTTCAGACTTATCATCGTCAAGCGCCCCAATCACCTGAGCATCAGGGCCGGGGGTTACTCCCGCGTGAGTAGCATCGCTCGCTTTCCCCATCTCCTCCTTGGCGTCATCGCTCCTTGGAGTCGGTTTAGGATCGGAGCGGCCTGCATAAAAAAAAAGGATGAACGTTAGAATACAATAACCTCTCGCCGAAAGCGACGGTTCTTCGAACTTTAAGAAAAAGAGTTGTATATCGGTTTCTTGCTGGCTTTCGACCGTCCGAGGAGTCTCACCCTCTAGAATGGGAGATAGCACGTGAATGCCGAGGCCAGGGTCTTCCGGATCGTAACTGGCGTGTTGTTCGAACGGATCAAGTACTGGCCGATCAACCGATTGAGTAGGAGGAGGAGCTGAAGGCCCGGTTCCAGACGAGCCAACTATGTCATTTTTCTCCTTTGATGAAGAAGGACCTTTGCCAAAGAGGGCCATTGCTGCAGACAAGTCTAAAGGCTCGTTCCCCTTGAGAAACTCTTTTACTAAAGCATCCTCGTCGACCTCCTCGGTGCCCGATTCCACCTTTATAATCTTTATCAAAGTCTCCCATGCTTCGGCTAGAGATTCGAGGTAGCCCTCGCCAAGGAAATTCAAGTCCCGATGCATGAGGACACGGGCGTTGTATTCAGCTATCAGCGGGTCGAACATGCACTTGATCTCCTCTCTGCCGGCCTCTGTAGCCGCCTCAAAGCAAGAGTCGATCTCCACGGATGCTATTCTTTTGCCCTCTTCACGGGCTTCATCCTTCAACATCCCGACTTTAGAGAGCTCGTCGTCAAGCTGTGCCTTCAAGAGTCGCGTAGCAATAATCTCATCGCAGTATCGTTGCGACTCTTCCTGAGCAGCCGTTTTTTCTTCTCTCTCTTTCGAGAGTAGTTCTTTCAACTCTTTGACATGCTGGGCAAACGCATCCCTTTCTTTTTAGACAGAGTCTTTTTCCAAAGCCAGGGCCCCACATCGTTGGACCACTTCGTCAATTTCTTTCTTGTGAGTTGTCTCCAGACGATTGACGGCTTTTGCAGTATCTTTAGCACTTTGTTGGGCAGCTTCGAGTTTGGACTTGTATGAAGAGAGCTCCGCATCTTGAGCTTTGATAATGTCTTTATCTTGTATGGCTTCAAGCTTCAGGCGGTCTATTTCGTGTTGACGCTCAATAGAGACTTCCGAGACCTTTTCAGCCAGATGGACAAACGCGTCATGTTGAACATAAACGTCGTTGTTACAAGCAATGGCACTCTGTTTGACATGCCCCGGAATGTGATGGATCGCTGGGAGGAACTTCAGACCATCAAAGCAGATTTTGGGGAATTTAACTTTAAGCTCGGCCAGCTTCTCCGATATCGTCGGATCTATTGCGGGAACAGGGGGAGACGACTTTGAAAGTTCCATTTTCTTACGATGTTCCGAGACTGCCGTGTGCTAGATGAACTGGAATGTTGATCACGGGGAACGTCAGATTGGGACCCCTTCTGCGTAGACTTCTCTTTGCCTTGCTCTGATTGTGAAGGAAGATCGCGGGAATAAGAAGACTGACCGTATGATTTCTTTCGATAAGACGATTCTTGGGGGCGATAGTCTTGGTCTACAGAGTCGTCTCTGTCTCGATGCTTGCCGGTGCCCGAATCCCAGCCGGAATGATGAAAAATGGATGACCCGCATAGACGATCGAGTCCGTGAGTACGTCCCATGTCACCTGCATAGAATGAGAATAACGACAGATTAGAAGAGAACACAGTGATGGCTAAAATTGAAGTGTAGGGTGAAGTGCATGTGTCCGTGTGTGTCCTAGTGTTCCCCCCGACGGACCGGTTTCTTTATCTTTACTAATAGGAGTTTTTTCTCCCTGGACATGAGCTTGAGTGTCGGCCTCGCCTCTGGCAAGCGAATGAAGTTTAAACGCCTCTGAGTCATCGAAACCATAATTGAGCAGATCATCGGGGATGGTGAGGTTCGACAGACCTTTCAGCGAACTCTCTAAAGGTTGAGGGGAAGGTTCTCTCTCCTCTGGAATAAGAGTAACTTTAGAAGTTTCACCCACTTTCTCCCTCCTCAACTTGTAGGTCAATTTCTTCTTTCCCTTGGAAGGGGAAGATGACGTCTCAATATCATGGACTTTGACTATCGGGTCCTGAGTGGGACTAACATTTTCACCCGGTACTTCAAGCGTCTTGCCTTCTCTAATTTCTCCCTCTTCTGGCGTGTCAAGGGCGTTACGTGATGAAGGCCCAGCCTGCTTTTTCCTTTGCCCGAAGCAGGTCTGGATAGAGTGACGCCTTGGGGAAGGCTTATTCGGCGACCTTCCGCCAGCAGCCCGAGTCTCGCAAGTGACTCATTTGAAATGAGAGATCTGATGTCCCGATCTTCTACGGGGAGGGCCCGGATAGTTGCAACAGCTTCAGAGTACCCGGAGCCTTCGGGACGTGAATTAATACCTGAAAAAGTGGATAAAGAGTCAAAAAAGATGCAGATTTTGCCAAATTCAAGTGTTGATCTAGAAAATGAACTTACTTCCTTCTACCCATCTCCTGGCGAAACCGGGAGGACAACGCACGTAGAACCACTCTTGCTTGTATTGGGAAAATTTGCTCCATGCCCCAGTCAGGATTTGGCATTTACTATGTGGCTCTAGAAATATAAAAGATGGGCTGTCCGACCGTCTCTTGAAGCGATAGATATAACGAATATCTCCGGAAGTAGGAAGCCTGAAAAGGACACTCATGAAGAGGATGCAAGTCCCGTATATGAATGCGTGGCTATTTGGATGTAATTGTGAGGGAGCGATCTCAATATATTGTAGCACGTCGCGAAGAAAGGAATTGAATGGCGGCATGCTATCGACCCAGCACATAAACCTGTTGCAGGCTGTATATCCGACTGGGGGCAAGTGCGGACGATCATGCCCCGATGGAACTAACACGTCATCCAAGGGGATTCCATGGACAGAGCATATTCGACGAAGTGTACTTTCATTAATCTTTGATGCCTGTGAATCGATTGGGTTGTCTAAGAAAATTGCTGCCTCCAGAGCGTCGGGAGCCAAGTCGACAGGCGCTGTCACAGGACTCGGTAAGTCTTGAGCAGGGGTAGTTGACGGGTTTGAGGTTCCTATGACTTCTTATCGAGAGGATGGCCCGGGTCTATCCGAGATCGTAGCAGAGCTAGATTTCCTAGACATCTCTGATAAAGATTGAATCTGACAAAGCACCTGTATGAACTATACTTGAAAAACAATTTACATTAGACTTAACAACATAAATATTTTCCCCCGTGTGGTGTGTGAACTAGTGCGATCATTCAGATATAAGTGCCGAGCAGTGAAAATACACTGGATTTAGGAAATAAGTTTGAGTTTTGAATTGTCGTCTTCGAAGACCGTCATCACTGACCGTTTACGAAAGCTTGACGTAAGACGGTTTATATTTTGAACTCGACGTCGTCGCTGCATTTGAAAAGTTATAAACTAATAGGCAAGTTAAGTCCAAGTTTTCAGTTGTTTAAACGCGAGAATTATCAGTCTGGATTGTCCGATATGCTTTGTTGTTTAAGTCTATCCTTGTCCATTGTCATGAATTCAGGCATAAAATATGTGTTGAGTTAATTATACATTAGGTTCGACTGGTGTTGTTGTTGTACACGACCCTCCTACCTAATCACTTCGTCGTTCGGCAATCAACTAGTCATGCCGAACCGCAATCATGTTGAGCCACATCTCTCGACACTCTACCTTCAACACCAATGCTCTTCCACCGATCCACTTCACCGTTCGGCATTCGTCTAGTCATGCCGAACCGAAGTCATGCCGAGCCGCTTCGCTCGGCATTTTTCCCAGCACTAACTTTCCCTCAGTACTTCCTCCCTACCACTCGGCACAAACGAGTTATCCACCAAGTTATGCCGAGTCGCCTCATTCGGCATTCTACCCGACTCCATTCTTTACTTACACTCCCACTAAAATCGTTCGGCGTAAAAGAGTCATGCCGAGCCGTGATCGTGCCGAGCCACATCGCTCGGCATGCTAAACCTAACTACAACTTCACTCCAGTACTTCTTCTCCAGCGTCGTTCGGCATGTGGAAGTCATGCCAAGCCACATCGAAATGTTTTTCATCCTCCACTCCACCTAATCCTAAGGCTTCTTTAAACCTCAAATCCAACTTCCTAATCTACGCGACTATCATTATTTATGGGTTAAGGGAAAGGCACGGGTTCAAGTTTTGTCTTAAGTCCCTAATTAGAGAGAGTCAAGCGAATGAAGGGTTAGTACCTAGTAGAAGGGGGCGAGGTCTGATGGAGTGCACGAATTGGAAGTAGAGATCTACTCGGGTTTGCTGTTGAAGGCAATCGAGAAGTATCCAAGGGAACTCGAGGACGAAAGAAGTTGTTGAGGTATTGACAAGAGCTTGGGAAGAGGCAAGTTCGTAAGTTCGGCAGTATGGAGGTAAAAGAAAAAGAAAAGAAGTATCACCTTATATAGAGAGAAGAGAAGTCGAAGGGACATCGACCGGTAGAACCGGTCAAAGCACCTCCCTCGCTCGGCAACAATATCGTTCGGCATTTGTATGTCGACCGACATTGGTAGGTCGATCGGCATTTGTATGTCGTTCGGCATTAGTATGTCGTCCGGCATACGATGCATCGTTCGGTATTCAGAATAGGGACTCGAAGCAAAACACGAAGGACACGTGATTCAATGCGCACCATGTCATCCACACGATGCACTTTGGGGGGCAAGTGTTACATGGAGGTTTGACCAAGTAACTGGAGGCACATCATAAGGGGTACCATTCGGCATTCAAAGGACGTTCGGCATAAGGGGTACCGTTCGGCATTCAGAGGACGTTCGGCATAAGGTTTATCATTCGGCATTTAGAGGTTGCTTGGCATTCCAGCTTCGCTCGGCATTCCAGCTTCGACCGGCATTCCAGCCTCGACCGGCATTCCTGCCTCGACCGGCATTCCTGCCTCGACCGGCATTCATGCCTCGCCCGACATTCCTGCCTCGACCGGCATTCCTGCCTCGTTCGGCATTCCAGCCTCGACCGGCCGGCATTCATGCCTCGTTCGACATTCATACCTCGTTCGGCATTCATGGCCTCGCTCGGCGTAAGCATGTCATTCGGCATCTCCCCTCGATCGGCATCAGACCTCGTTCGGCCTACACATTTCACTCAACACACTGCCTCGTTTGGTTTGAAGCATGGCTCGGCATTTGCCGTTCGGCATTTGTGGCTCGGCACGCAGAAGTCACTCGCCACGGGCAGAAGTATCTCACTCCTAGGCCCAAGAGGGAAGTCCAACCCATCTCTGTCTATAAATAGAGGGGCAGGGGCACAATGAAAAGGGGACCTTTTTTTGGAGAACACTGGGGAGACTCTACCGCATTCAAGACTCATTCCTTTTACTTAGCAATTGTATTCACGTAGTTGGTGTACGGATTGTATCTGTAATCAATCGTTGAGTAAAGCAATAAAGATTAACTTCAAAGTGGACGTAGGCAGTTACGCCGAACCACTATAAATTTGGTGTTCTAGATTTCTGCAGTTAATTCAGTTCATATCTCTCTGTTTTAATTTATCTTCTTCATTTATCTCTCTACATAATCTTTCTAAAGGGGGTTAGTGACTAATTTTGGTGCTAACATATATATAATATTTTAGTTATGCCTATGCTATAGGTATTTGTCTACATAGATATTGTATTCTGAGATGTATCTGAGGAGTTTGAACGAAATGAGTGGGTTTTTGTTATATATATTATATATAGAGAGCTTTAAATATAATATATATAGTATTTAAATATGGGTTGGCTTTAAAGGATATATATATAAAGGATGTATGTTTGCTGTATGCTATATTATAACAGAAGTTTATATTAGTTTGAATATATATGCTTATGTATTAGTATGAGTATACGAAAAAAAAGAAAAAAAACTTTTTTTCATAATGAGTTATATTTTGGCATTACCAGATCTTATCACTTAGTTCTCAATCACCTTATCTATATAGATTATTAGTTCGTTGTACTTTTGTTGTTTGTATTGTATAGAATTTTATCGAATCTGTTTGTGTCTGTATATTTATTAAAGCAACTATAATATTGATTTCAATATATGAGAATATATATTTGATAAAAGTTGATATTTTGAGACGCATAAATGAAATGTGTTTATTTTATTTTATTTTGGCACATATACATATTTATATGATAAGTTGTGTTTACATTAATATTAATATTTTGGGTAGTATATAGTGGTATATGTGGTTCCTTATGTTAGTGTTAACATTTAAAAATGGATTTAAGGAAATTTTGAAAGAAAATGTATGAATTTTATAACCATTGATTTTTGAATTTAAGAAATATATATATATATATATAGATTTTTCGATTGGATATTTTTTTAAGATATATGTATATATATATAGATTTTATCTTGATAAGTGTTTTAAGTTGAGTATTTATTTTAAGAAAATATATATAATATTATATAATGTATATTTTCAGTTTATATCAAAACTGATTATCTTGTTCTCATCGATTCTTATCTATCAGCTTTGGCGTCAATTCGTGTCAATCTAGCTTTACTCTGGGATTCGTGCTTGCATTTTGTAACTCAACTTCATCGTCTATCCTCTAACCTCGAAGGTGAGCAATCACTCACGATTAACGTTCTTTTATTTATTAAATTTGATTTCAATTGAAACGACAATTGAAATATGCTGTTGTTAATTATTTACATTGTTATATATGCTATTATCTGTAACGGTTCACCTGTGACATCAGACACCTTTATCTGTTATTTATATTGATGATATATGCTTGTTACATTATTATCATATCTGTTATCACTCTACAAGTTCTCTGTTAGTATAGAATTCACTATGGGTTGAAATGATGCATACTCGAACGATCTGTAGAATAGGAGAAAATCGTTATGGGTTGAAATGATAAACCCAAGCGATTTTCATTTATTGAATTTGGGATTGTGGGTTGAAAAGATATATACCCGTATATATTTAAATTGCGGATTGAAATGATAAATATCCGTATCACTTGACCATAGGATAGAAAATTATATACAGACACCGTTGGTATATATATATATAAATATTTTGAAAATGATTTCTATGGTTTTGAAAAGAAATATATGGTTTTAATAAATATTTATTTTAAAAGATTTATTAAAGTTGATTTAATAAAGTTGATATATATAATATGTTTAAGTATTTATTTTATATATATATTTTCAAATATAGAGTTTAAAATGATTCGGGTTGGAAAGATAAATTTGAAATTGATTTGAAATTATATTTATTTAAGAATTTTACTTAAATAAGTTAGATTTGAAATTATATTTATTTAAGAATTTTACTTAAATAAGTTTGATTTGAAATTTATTAAATTTGAAATTTTAAAGATATGTTTTATAACTCGAATTTGATTAAAAGTGACTTAAATGAATATTTCAAATTTATATAAATTTAAATGGGATATTTTGTTTATTTAAATTTGTAAATTGAAGCTGTATTTAGATATTATTGAAATGATTAAGTAAATATTTCAAAACTAATAATAGTAAAGTGAATTTGATATATATATAAAATTATCGAATTTAGTTTTGAAATGTTGAATATATTGACTTTGATATATATTGAAATTTGAATGGATTATTTTATGGTTCAAATATGTATTTGAAAATCGATAATTTGAAATGGTTTATTGAGAAGCTGAATCGAGTTGAAATTGATGATTTGAGATTTGATTAAATTTTAATTTTGGAATTCGAGTTGATTTGAATCGATTTGTGAAATTTGAGGAAGCTATTTTTATATAAAGTAATTTTAAACTATATCTAAAACTATTTATATTTTACTTTATAAATTATTTTAATATAAATTATTTTAATATAAATCATTTTCAATATAAATCATTTTATTATAAACTATTTTAACTTATAACTATTTTATATAAACTATTTTTATTTTATAAACAATTATACTATATATACTAATTTTAATATCTAAACTGTTTAAGAGGAAAGTGTTATGGATTCCAAAATGTTATGATTTCAAGCTATGATTTCAAAGTGTTATGAATTTCAAGGTTTTGATTTCCAAAGTGTTTTGATTTTAAAATACTTATGATTTCGAAAGCGTTATAACTTTGAAAAGCGATATGATTTTTTGAAATGGATATATTTGAAGTGAAAATGATATCGTATTATAAATAATTAATTAATATAATGTTTTATAACTAATTATATCGTATTATATTTGAAGTGAAAGCAATATGATTTTTGGAAATGGATATATTTGAAGTGAAAATTTAATATAAATAAATATTATATGACATTATTATAATGTTTTATAACTAATTAATTAAAATGATCATTATTAATAACTTATAACTAAAAATATACTTACATGTGCGGTGTATGCTCTATCATCCTCATGCCAGGCATACGACACTGTTCACTCATCGTCTGTGTGCCTAACGAGATAGGTATGCTCAAACATGTCCATATACAAGACGGGACCCCCACGCGCTCTTTCCAACAATAATTGGTGTATATTATTGGTTTTCATACAAATTTATACTAAAAATGTAATAACTGTTCGTAATTGCAATTAATTAATTTACCTGGTCCTCGCGATGGTGCTGAAATGATTTTGAGCCACCACGGTATGTGACCGTATTTTTCTGCCTGTTGCAGAGTTCCTATCCGATTTCGCCTGTATTAAAAATTAAGATTATATTTTACAAGTATAAATTATGTATTCTGTACTGAATAAATTAAAGTGATATCTGATAGACTTATCTTGAATTTGTCACTACTCCACCATGCGACCCAAGCATCCCAGACGCTGGCGCCCATCCAGCTTGGCTTCTTTCTAGTTTTTCTTATGGTAGACATCGCATCCCTATAATTCTTTGCCACTTTTGAGTTCCAGTGGCGCTGGAAAATAGACACGTCCTCCTCTTGTAAGTCTACTGCCCCTTGTATATATGTTGAAAAAATATAAGTTATACACTTATACTTAGTCAGCAAATTATAAAGTGATCATATATAATGGTATATAATTTTACACTTACCAGAAAGTCTTGCCATATGCTCTCTCGTACATAGTCTGGGATCCTACTCCACTCGGTCAACATGCAGTCATACGGCTCATGTATGCCTGCTTCGATATGCTGAGAACAATGTTAGAAGGCTCAAGCTCA
Source organism: Allium fistulosum (assembly GCA_030737815.1). Taxonomy (NCBI): domain Eukaryota; kingdom Viridiplantae; phylum Streptophyta; class Magnoliopsida; order Asparagales; family Amaryllidaceae; genus Allium; species Allium fistulosum. The sequence continues at coordinate 595,172,456 of CM060905.1, forward strand.
AAACCCTTGCATTAAATATAATACAGACAAATTATGACTAATATATCATACAAAATATTTACAATGCTGAAGTAAATTTAATACTTACGAACCATCAGCTTTCGGTAGCAATCTAACTACCGTACGTGGCGCCTCCTGCGAAGGGACGCTGCCATCACCACCGCTGCGACCTGTCCCTCTCTAAGATGCAGAGGGGGAAGCAGACTGTGATGAACTCTGCCGCCAAAAGAAGGACATCTGTAATACCTGTTACATACATATTATTTTATCATGGCAGAACATATCATTCAATTATAAGTAAACATATCAAGATTTAACATCAATAATCGCATGTAACATACAAAAAGTGTAACATCAATACTCGCATAAATTACCTTTTTTCAACATGTATACTATTAAATTAGTCCTCGTCATTTTCTGTTTCAAACACAGTCTCGTACTCTATATTGTTTTCCTCTGTGGTCTCAAATGCTTCTACTAATACATTTGATTCATCATTTAGAGGTCCTAAATCGGTTTGATCATCTGTTATTGCAAATTCGCCATTTCCATCGATATCTACTTGGTACGCTTGTTCGTCCGGAATATTCTTTCCATCAAACGTAAATCTTTCCTTCGTTTTAAAAACCGCCGACCAATCTGCTTTATCTCTTTTTATAGATGGATAAGGAGCATAATAAACTTATAGGGCATGTTTTGCTAGTATAAACGGATCGTACTTATGATAACGTGATGTATGCTTTATTTCAATAATATTATATTTTTGGTGCACATTGATTTCAGAACCTTGAACATTACTGAACCAATTGCTTCTAAACAAATAAACTTCTTCCGCAGGTCTGGTGAAATATGTTAATTGCAAAACCTGAGTTAACACATCGTAAAAATCATTTATGTGATCATTTGGATCATCACTACCTTTAACATATACACCGGTATTGTTAGTTAATTATTCAACCCCATATTCTTTGGTGTTGAATTTGTATCCATTGACAAAGAATATTGGATATGTCTTGACTTTTCTTTTTGGGCCCATCGCAAGATGTTTCAACCCTTCATCGACCACGCAATTTACCGGATCATATACGTGGTTCGAAAACCAAGTAGCAAATTTTTTGCTGATATCCCCACTTGGATGTAGTGATTCATAAATACTGCATATACAGATAATATATTGCATTATAATTAATACACACATGTATTATTCAAGCAAATAATTTTAGATATGTTACTCATTAATACCTAACAAATGGCGCAACTTCTGCACAGTTAAGAAAAAACATATGTGTGGGCTACATGGTAATCTCAGTCGTCTAACCATACTTCCACACATTTTCCAACAGGGCGTCCCTGCTGTCTAAAAATAGATAGCATTGATTCAGAAGAATCTTGTTCAATGCCATCATCATTTTGCGTAGCACTTTCAAAAGATAAGTTCACATGGTCACTGAAATAATGAGAGAAAAGAACGAAGCTTCTTCTTCGATATATGATTTGCATATCGAAACTTCAACTCGTTCTTTTTGTCTCACTTTTTTCTTTATATGATTTAAGTACCTGTTAAGAATAATTATAGTTAAATTTTGTTACATGTGGTTAAACTAAAATTTAACAACTCAATATTAATACCTTTCAAATGGATACATCCATCCATATTGCACAGGACCTCGAAGACGTGCTTCAAACGGAAGATGAACAGGTAAATGCTCCATTACATTAAAGAAACCAGGAGGAAATATTTTCTCCAGTTTGTAGAGCAGTATAGGAATTTCTTCCTCAAGTTTACGTAGACGATCAACTTTTAAGGTAGTTGAACAAAGATCCTTATAAAACAAACCAAGTTTTGTTACAATCGTCCAAACTTTTGTGGGCAACAGTTCTTTGAAAGCGACGGGTAACAAATGTTCCATCATTACATGACAATCATGACTTTTCATCCCACTCAGTTTACCGTTCTTATAGTTGACACATCTATGAAAATGAGAGGAAATCCCATCATGAAATCTTAATCCTTCCACCCACTTTAACAGTACTTTAACTTGGTTACTATCTAGTTCGTAGCATGCTTTAGGTTTTTTGTGTCATTTGGCTTCATATGAAGTTCAGGACGATTGCATATTGCTTCTTTATCATGTCTTGCTTTCAAATCGTCTTTAGTCTTTCCTTTAACATTCAAAACTGTTAAATACATTATCAAACACGTTTTTTCGTTGTGCATCACATTGATATTATGACGAATTAGAAGATTTTTCCAATAAGGAAACTACCAAAATATACTTCGTTTGCACCAATTATAAATCGTCGATTTACCTTGAATTTCAATTTGTTCGCCGGTTTCATGTATCTTTGGATAATCCTTTACAAGCTCATAAATATCTTCGTTTGACCAAATCGTTGGTGGTCACAAGGTCTCAACTCTATTAATTGTAAAGTTTTTTTTATCTTTTCTAAAAGGATGATTAATATGGAGAAAACACCAATGATAGTCAAATCATGAAATTTTCTTCCCATACGGTAAAGAAAATGCTCGTGTTTCTTTCATGCAATAAGGGCAAGCTAGACGACTAGCCATACACCAACCCGATAGCATTGCATATGCAGGAAAATCGCTTATAGTCACAGTACAGAAGCGAACAAATGATTTTTTTTTTGAAATGTCATACGTTTCAACATCTTCATACCATAGTGTTTTCAACTCTTCAATCAACGATTGTAAATATATATCAATTCCTTGTGTCGGATCATCAGGGCCAGGGATGACAATAGTGAGAAACATATACAAAGTTTTCATACACATCCACGGAGGTAAATTTTAAGGTGTATCGATTATAGCCCAAGATGAATATTTTGAACCAAATTAAGAGAACGGTGAAAATCTATCCGTATATAAACCAAGTCTAACATTATGGCTTTCCGTTGCGAAAGCGGGGTATGTCTTATATAAATGCTTCCGTGCTTCTCCATCAGTTAGGTGTGTTAACGTACCTTCTTCCTGTGTTCTCACACAGTGCCATCTCATATGATGCGCGGTTATAGAAGATGCATATAACCTTTAAAGCCTAGGAGTGATGGGTAAGTAATGCATACGCTTGCACAGAACTTCCCTTCCCTTCTTTTTTCTTGGTTTGTATCTTTCCTGATTACATATTTTACAATTCCTATGATTGATGTCTTCTTTCCAAAACAACATGCAACCATTTAAACATGTATCTATTTTTTGATACGGCAAACCAAAAGCAGACATAAGTTTTTTCACTTCATAATGATTTTCGCACATTAAATTATCGGGTGGCATATGCCGTTTTGCAGCTTGTACTATAGCTGTAAACCTGGCTTCTGTGAAGTTGTATTTTGATTTCATTACAATGTATTCTGCATTTACTGATAGTTGAGTACCGCTTGTACAACTATCCCAAACGGGTTTCTTATCAACCTCCAATAAATCATAATTTTTTTTGCTCCAATACTTGATTCTTCTTCGACATTAACATCGTTACCATCAACTTCAATAGTAGGGAACATCGAACGTGCTGAATCTTCAACCATATCTTCTATGAGATTTGTCGAAACAAGTTCATTATCCACCTCCTTCTCTGAATGTACGGGATTAGGTGCTATAAGTTCTCCATTACGATCCTACCTAAATAATTCGGCACGAAACCATACTGGCACAAATGAACTATTACCATATCTGGTATCAAATGCTTCAATAATTTGCACCTACTACATAGACAACGAATTTCTTCTTCGTTTCCATTATTACGTAAAGCGAATTCAATAAAGACGTGTACACCATTTCGAAAATGTTCACTTATTGAGCCTCCAATTTCTCTTCTTTATTGGTACATCCAACTCCGATCGATAAAATAATTGACCATTTTTCCTACTTTAAAACATAAAAAGGCATTATTTATTTACGTGTTGACATTTTATTTTTCAAATAAATCATACATTTAAATTTTTGCAAATATATAATATTATTCTATTTAATTTTATTTCCAAACGGATTTACACAAATTGTTATATGAATATAATCTACAATTTTTAGGTTATTGTTTTACACTTTGATGGTTGGTCATCCTACTTCCCATTACAAACACAGTAGTAATTATATTTTAAAAATCATTTTATTTTAAATGATTCAACAAAATTTCGGCAGCACTTCCCCTTTGTTCCCTGTATTGTACACATATAAGTGTACACAGGGAACAAAAAGAAAGTGTTGTCGAAATTTTATGAACCGTTTAAAATAAAATGATTTGCAAAATATAATTACTACTGTGTTTGTAATTTGTCCAATACAGGGACAAATCCGACAAATATTGTATCGGATGAATATAAATGTCTGTTCTATGATTAAAACGAATATGCATACAACGATCATATACAATATTTGTCAGACGTGGCCAAAAACCCTCTAAGGGATTTACAAAAAGTAAAGCGTATTATACAACAATTTTTACAATAATTTATTTACATTCTAAGAAACGCATACACCAAATCGTCGTTTTCATCATCTGGAAACGCATACACCAAATTCTGAGCATCAACTCTAATTAATCCAAAGTAGCCCCAACGCACGTATGCATTAATTAATCAACGCATATACACCAATTAACGTACATATACACTAAACAAATTTTCTCCCTCAACATTTCAATGATAAACATTATAATAACAACCTAATTAGCATTCAATAGGGTATACCAAACAATTAATGGAGTATTATACAACTATAATAACAAATTAACCCTAATTTAACAAATCAAAATTAATCAGGATTTAGGAATAAAACTTGATTGGAGATTGATAAAGGGGCTAGGCTTGTTGGGAGTGGAGAATGATGAAGTTGGAGAAGCTCGGGGAGGCATGGCGGCAGGCTGACGACGGGGAGGAGGTGGAGGTAGGGTTTTTGGTTGATTTGGGGGAAGTTGAAGAATGAAGCAGTAGCTCTCGGCCAGGAGCCTCTATGCCCGATAATTTTCAACGTTAGCGATGGCCGCCGACGACTTCGTTGTTTCAGTTTTCGACGGCTAGTATATTTTATTTATGAAAACGCCACGGCGTTTGACAGTCGTCACTAGCTGTCGGAAATTGCAGTCGCCGCCCGTCGGAAGCCTCCGTCGCTATTTACTGTTGTTCTAATAGTGCAAGAAAAAGAATGTGGTATCCTTTGTTAACACGAAGAAAAGCCTTGTCTTATATGTGCAGCTAATCAGCTTTCAACATCGTATCAAACACCAAGATTTTGCATGTTATTGCTATAACCTATTAAAATAAGCATTGTTCCATACGCTATAGAGATGCATGAAAGCCTTAGAAATTCGACATTTTGGTATCTTGATGAAAATTCCAAAAATGTTCCAATGTAAGTTATTAGTCTTAGAAGCCTTAACATCTATACCATGTTCAAAAATGTCACTTCAATAACCATCACAAGTCAACAAAATACTATCATATAGCGCTTTCTAAGTTCACTCTTGATGGACATGTTGATCTTTCATCATGTAATGCTAGAAGGTAAAATTTTCTACCATTGGATTGTCATGTGTCAATAATCAAGGACATCTGAATAAATTAGTCTTTGTAAGTCATCAGTCCACGCGGAACTTCTCTTAGCTTCCTCTTCTTCATTGCTCATTTAGTACTTGAAGATCATTCATAAAACTTGAAGGAGAATATTATAGAGTTCAATGAAGTAGAAAGTGTGGTATAGGAAACCACTACCTCATCACTTGTGTGAAGGGATGATTAGTTTGCACAAAAACAACAAGACCGGATGTAGAAGAGGAAGTCTTGAACAATTTCTACTCTCTTACCATTTGTGAACAAGGACCGCTTCTTTACTTATATTTAAAATAAGTCAAGACTTGTGAAGTAGTTAGCCTACAACATAGATAGCTTCAATCGAAAGTGTGAGAAAATCCATCAATAATCATCTTCTCGTGATACTTCACTGTAACGAGTTTGAGATGCATCCTTAAAGTGGGAATCAAATCAGAAACTATGAAAGTTCCGTTTATGAAATGATGATAATCCTAGAGTATAGGCTCATGTATTTTCATCCTTTAAGAGCATATTAGAGTTCTTGGACCTACTAAACATCTCACTAAAATGTGTGGCTCATCAGTTTGCCATTGTTGGTAAGATCTTAAAAAGAAACAAGTAGATAATTGATGACCAAGAACCTTGCATGCTGCAGGAACAAAACAAGCGAAAAGAAATGAGCAACACTTACCAACTTCTTGAGATACTAGAAACTTTGTGGGCATGTTGGTTGTGGGGAAATAATCCTTCCAGATTGATCTCATTGGTACCCGTGTTCACTTCAAACCATTTTTTTCATGGGCATGAAAAAAAATATAGGTTGCTTGGCAAAACCAAGTTGTCTATAATAGATCTAAAGTCATGTTTAACCTAATTGAATGAAACTTTTGTTTTCTTACCGAAGACATATTTTGAGATTTTTAAAGCTCTCTTGGTTGATTATGTTTATTTTTTGAAAAACATTTAGAGTATTTTAAAAAATATAACCTAGCCATTGATGCTAAAATTTCTGGCATCCAAGCCCCATGAAATTGCAATACTAACATAAGATTACAAATATTGGTCAAACTATTAATCAAATATTTTTTAAGTCATCATCCCTTTTGTCAATAAATCTACAATTAAAAATTGGTACCTAATCCATGACGCAGAGGCTCGCGGAGGAAGGAAAGCAGGCCGAAACCCTAGGCGTTGGGTTTGAAGTAGCCAAACTCGTTCGGTGGAAGAGCAACTTTGTTCGATGAAATTAGAGGAAGAAGACGCAGTGCTAGGGCTTGGAAGAGATCTGGAGCGGTGGTTGAATCGTTCGGCAATTTGGAGTGGAGAGGAAAGAAAGCTTCATTTGGGAATTTGGAGCAGAGGAAAGTTTTGCTGAACGAAATAATTGAAGCAGTAAAAAGGATTGCCGAACGAAATGTTTCGTTCGGTGTTTTGCCGAACGAAATGTTTCGTTCGGTATTTGAGCATACCGCTCCAATAAGGGAAATGCCGGTCCAAATTTTTCGCTCGGCGTTTTGCCGAACCAAACCCCAGTGCTGCTATATAGCGGCTACCCCTCTTCATATTTTCACTCTATAAATATGGGAGCTTCCGGACAACAATGGTAGCCAAAATTGAGAGCTAATTTCAGCCAATTTCAGAGCCATCTTATAGAGCCGAAACTCTGCAGAATTTTGTCTGTATTGTAAATTGTTCTTATGTATAGCCTCCAAAAGTGAATAAATCTTGTAACTCTAATCTTTCAGTGATTAATAAAATCTCCTCCCCAAGTGGATGTATACTGCCTCATGGTGGTGGAACCACAACAAATACTGGTGTTATTTATTTTTCTGCATTGCATAGATCTGCGACTGTCTGTTCTGGTGTTCATTTTTTGTTTGTTCCATCTCACTACAATCACGATCAAGTTATTTTTCATTGCGTTGGGTTTTTTATTCCCTTAGACTGATCATCTGAAGGGATTTTCCCCAACAGTCTGGTATCAGAGCTGCAAGGTTGATTGAAGAGTGTTAGACGTTATGGCAGGAGATGAAGCGACTCCGGTTGTTACAAGAGCCTATACTAGAGGGATGCATATCGCGTCAGGATCACAGTTGGCAATTGAGAAATGGAATAGGGATAAAGACTTCGAGAAGTGGCAATGGAGGATGAAGGCTGTTCTAATGAGGAATGAAGTCTAACCAATAGTGTTTGCCCCTGAGAAGTTGACGGCTAACATCTCAGTCGCGGAAAGGAAGGAGATGGAGAAATGGGCGTTTACTACTTTACAACTAGCTATGGGAGAGAATGTTATCTCAGAGATTAGCAGTGAGACCACTGCTAGGGGCATTTGGACCAAGCTATGAAAATCTCCACTTAAAGAAATCTCTGACTAACCGTTTGATATTACTGAAGACATTTTTCAACATGCAGATGAGAGAGTGTATTTCAGTGAAGGAACATCTTAATTTCTTTGATGATCTCGTGATGAAGATGAAGATTGTTGACTTGAAGATGGATGAGGAGCAAATGGCAATGATTATTTTGTGTTCTCTTCCGGAGCATTGCACAGGTTTCACTCACAGCCTTATCTTCGCTAGAGACACATTGACAGTGGAAGATGTGAAGTCAGGCCTTCTATTTGAGGCCCTGAGAGATCCGTTGAAGGAGATAAGTGAAGGAATTAGAGGTGGAAGTAGTAGTCACGGTCTGTTTATTGAAAGTGGTAGAGAAGATAAGAAGAATTGGCACTCTAGAGGGCGTTCCAAGTCCCGCCCAGTAATGGAAATAGAGGAAAGTCTAAGGATGGGAAGTGCTTTATCTGCAAGAAACCTGGTCATTGGAAAATGGATTATCCAGATTTGAAGAAGAAGGAAGAAGATGGATCTTCATCATTTGCAGTGGAGAAGTCTGTATCTGACGATGTGTTGTCTGCAGCAGTGTCGGATGTCTCAGACCATTGGGTGCTGGACTCGGGGGCGTCTTTACATATGACGCCTAATAAGGATTACTTCAGTTCTTTCGTTGGACGAGAGGAAAGCTCTATTCTTATGGGTAATGATGCTAGCTATAGAGCAACGAGTGAAGGTATAGTGAGGATCATGATGTTTGACGGAGTGATACACACTTTGACAGGTGTTCGGTATGTTCCAGGTCTTCGGAAGTCCTTAGTTTCTTTAGGACAATTGGCATCTTTAGGATGCAAGGTAACTATCGAGAAGGATAGTCTTAAGGTTTCGAGAGGTGCACTAATTCTTATGAAAGGAGATGTGTTTCGAAATCTGTATTTGCTGAAAGGAACCATAGTTCTTGGAGAGTCGTGTGTTGGAGTAGATTGTTCTCATGCTTTGGATGCCATAAGGGTTTGGCATCTCAGGTTGGGTCATATTTCACAGAAGGGCTTAGAGTTACTTCGGAGACGGAAGATGATCAAAGGAGAAAGCTTCGAAAAAATGGACTTTTGCCAGGAGTGTGTGTTAGGCAAGCAAACTAAAATATCTTTTGGAGTTGGACTCCATAAATCGAGGCGAGTACTTGAGTACATGCATACAGATGTTTAGGGACCGATTGCTACTCCTTCTCTTGGAGGAGCAAAATATTTTATCTCTTTCATTGATGACTTTTCTTGAAAAGTATGGGTGTATGTGATGAAGGCCAAATCAGAAAGTTTTGAGAAGTTCAAAGACTGGAAAGCGCTTGTTGAGAACCAATCTGGTTCTAGGTTGAAGGTGCTGAGATATGATAATGGCAGTGAATTTGTCTCTAGGGAGTTCCTCAACTTTTGTAGACAGCATGGCATTCAGAGACATTTCACTACATCCGGCGATCCGCAGTCCAATGGGGTTGTAGAAAAGATGAACAAGACTCTACTGGAGAAGGCTCGTTGCTTGAGATTGACGGTGGGCTTGTATAAAGGATTTTGGGCTGAGGCATTATCAACTGCGGCGCATATCATAAATCGAATTCCGTGCTCATCCATATATGGGAAGATTCCAGAGGAGAAGTGGAGAGGTAAAGCAGTGTATCTTGGTTGCTTCCGTATTTTTGGTTGTCCCGTGTACGTTTACTATACAGGTGATGACAAGTTGGAGGCTAGAGCATACAAGGGCATACTAATGGGATACACCGATGGTATCAGAGGGTATCGAATTTGGAACCCTGTTGATCAGAAGATTGTTCATTCCAGACATGTTACTTTTGATGAGTCTATTATGTTCAATTCGAAGGAGAAGGTACCTACCACATCAGAAGATTCTGATAGGCCTAAGGAGATGGAAGAAGTTCCCACGTTCCAGCCAAATAGTAGAGTTGTTGTTGATGCTGTTGAGGAAAACGCAGTTGATGAAACATCATAGGATAGTCCACAGGTACCTTCTAGTAGTGCTGGTGATGTGCATGAATCTAGAGGAAGTTCAACTCTAGGTGGAGCTGAAAGGAGTTTAGGCGAAGCAGTACCTACCTGGGTCAGTCGTAGGACTATTAGGCCGCTCGAAAGGTGTGGGATTGGAAGTTTGCAAACCTTAGCCTTGGTGATTAGTTTGACAGTGCCCTACATGTGGTTTATGAGGAGCTGCTTGACCTTGATGAAGCTTTGAAGTCAAGTGACAGTTTGAGGTGAATGTGCACTATGGAAGAGGAGTTAGAGTCGTTGAAGAAGAACCAGACTTGGGATTTGGTACCACCTCCTCAAGAAAGCCGAGCCATAGGTTGCAAATGGTTGTTCAAGTTGAAGAATGATGGGAAATACAAGGCTAGACTAGTTGCTAAAGGGTTTTCACAAAGAAAGGGATTGGAGTATGATGAGATATTCTCTCCAGTAGTGAGTCATACGTCCATCCGCATTTTGCTCGCTATCGTCGCACCTCATGACTTAGAGCTGGAGCAACTGGACGTGAAAACTGCTTTCTTGCACGGAGACTTGGATGAGACCATCTACATGAAGCAGCCAGAAGGATTTGTTGTAGATGGGAAAGAAAATTGGGTTTGCAAATTGAAGAAGTCATTGTATGGACTTAAGTAGTCGCCTAGACAATGGTACAAGAGGTTTGACTCTTTTATGCTTTCATTTGGTTTTGATCATAGCATCAAAGATACTTGTATGTACTTCAAGCATTTAAAGAATGGTTGAAGGGTGTGTCTACTCTTGTACGTGGATGAAATGTTGATTTCTTCCAAGGATAAGGCTGAAATCCATAGTTTAAAGCGAAAGCTAAAAGCGGAATTCAAAATGAAGGACCTTGGAGAAGCAAAAAAATTTTTGGGTATGGAAATCCAAAGGGATAGAAAGCTAGGACTTTTGAGCCTCACTCAAAAGGAGTACATTTGAAAGGTGCTTGTTCGGTTTAGCATGGAAGGGGCAAAGGCAATTAGCACACCCATGCCTTTGCACATACAGATTTCTAGTAAAGGCTCTCCGATCTCGGAAAAGGACAAGGCATATATGATGAAAGTTCCATATGCAAGTGCAGTTTGCAGCTTGATGTATGTCATGGTCTGCACTAGGTCTGACATTGCACAGGTTGTTGGATTGGTAAGTAGATTCATGGAGAATCCAGGAAGGACGCATTGGGAAGCAGTGAAGTGTATCTTCAGATACCTTAGAGGAACTCCAAACCATGGACTTGTCTTTGGCGGCAGAGGAAGAGATTTCAACTTGGTTGGATTTTGTGATTCCGACTATGCCGATGATAGAAATCGAAGGAAGTCAACCTTCAGATATGTGTTCACCATTTATGGGACAGTGATCAGATGGAGAGCGAGGTTGCGGATGATTGTGGCTTTTTCTACCACAGAGGCAGAGCTCATAGCTGCGGTTGAAGCAACTAAGGAGGCGCTTTATTTGAGGCGACAGTTGTGTGATTTGGGCTTCGCATACGAAGGCGTGGATGTGTACTATGATAGTCAGAATGCAATTCACTTAGCTGAAAATCAGGCGTTCAGCTCGAGGACGAAGCATATTGAGGTGAGAGAGTCGTTCCTTGTCTCGATGAATGAAGAGAAGCTAGTTCAACTTCAGAAAGTTCACACAAAGGAGAATGTAGCAGACATGTTTACCAAGTCGTTGCCTGCTGCTAAGTTCGAGCATTTCTCGGACTTGATTCGCTTAATGAAATGCTTGGTGCCACGAGGTGGCACGGGTGTTTAGGGGGGAGAGTTGAGATGGTTCATCGATACGTTTGTCTTCATGGTGGAGATTGATAGTTTCTGCATGGACTGGGTACTTCGAACACTTTGTTGACGGGCGGTGACCTTGCTAGAGTTCGTTGACTGAGTGTAATGGTTGATGGCATTGCCGAAGCTCATTGGGTAAGTATCCATTGCTTGGAGCATGAAGGTGTAGATGAAGTTGGAAGGCTTGTATGGAATTAGGTACCAAGGTGGAGATTGTTAGAAATTGGTACCTAATCCATGACGCAGAGGCTCGTGGAGGAAGGGAAGTAGGCCGAAACCCTAGGCGTTGGGTTTGAAGTAGCCAAACTCATTCGGTGGAAGAGCAACTTTGTTCGGTGAAATTAAAGGAAGAAGTCGCAGTGCTAGGGCTTGGAAGAGATCTGGAGTGGTGGTTGAATCGTTCATCAATTTGGAGTGGAGAGAAAATAAAGCTTCGTTCAGCAATTTGGAGCAGAGGAAAGTTTTGCGGAACGAAATAATTGGAGCGGTAAAAAGGATTGCCGAACGAAATGTTTCATTCAGTATTTTGCCGAACAAAATATTTCGTTCGGTATTTGAGCATACCGCTCCAATAAGGGAAATGCCGGTCCAAATTTTTTGCTCGGCATTTGGCCGAACCAAACCCCAGGGCTGCTATATAGCAGCTACCCCTCCTCATATCTTCACTCTATAAATAGGAGAGCTTTCGGACAACAATGCTAGCCGAAATTGAGAGCTAATTTCAGCCAATTTCAGAGCTATCCTAGAGAGCTGAAACTCTGCAGAATTTTTTTTGTATTGTGAATTCTTCTTATGTATAGCCTCCAAAAGTGAATCAATCTTGTAACTCTAATCTTTTAGTGATTAATAAAATCTCCTCTCCCCAAGTGGACGTACACTGCCTCGTGGTAGTGGAACCACTATAAATACTGGTGTTATTTATTTTTTTGCATTGCATAGATCTGTGACTGTCTATTCTGGTGTTCATTTTTTGTTTGTTCCATCTCACTACAATCACGATCCAGTTATTTTCCGCTATGTTGGGTTTTTTATTCCCTTAGACTAATCATCTGAAGGGATTTTCCACAACATCTACTTTCCATTAGACCTGTCAAATGGGTTGGGTTGGGTCAAAATGGATTGGGTCGAGTTTGACCCAACCCATTTATGATCCATTCTTTTTGACGCATTTATGACCCAACCCATTTAATAAGCGGGTTACCCATTTAACCCTTTTAAAGATTTAAATTTGATTTAACTAATAAAAAACAAATAAATATAAACTAAATCTAATTTCAATTTTTACGTTTTAAGTTTCGATAAAAATCAAAATTTACAAATTTAAAATTTTAATTTTCATCAAAATTCAAATATGGGGATGTGGTAGCCTGTTATTTTCTAAGTATAACTGTCAGTCTCCATGGAGAATAACAGTGTGTGTTAATAATATGAAGTATCCGAGTGTTCCATATTTTCCGTAATTTCGATGGGAGTTAATCGGTCGAAGTCTCGCTGTTTATGAGTTAGTATGAATAAATTATTGTAGTCTGAACAAAAAAATAGTGGCTTCTGCACTAGGCAGAGTTCAAATATGGGGATGTGGTAGCCTGTTATTTTCTAAGTACAACCGTTAGTCTCCATGGAGAACTACAGTGTGCGTTAACAATATGAAGTATCCAAGTGTTCCATATTGTCCGTAATTTAGGTGTGAATTAATCGGTCGAAGTCTCGCCCAATTCCGATTTAATATGAAGAAGTTATTGCAGTCTGAATAAAAAATAGCGGCTTCTGCACTAGGCGGAGTTAAAATATGAGGATGTGGCAGCTTGTTATTTTCTAAGTACAACTGTCAGTCTCCATGGAGAATTACAGTATGCATTAACAATATGAAGTATCCGAGTGTTCTATATTGTCCGTAATTTAGGTGAGAGTTAATCGGTCGAAGTCTTTCCTGATTTCGAGTTAGTACGAAGAAGTTATTGTAGTCTGAACAAAAAAATAGCGGCTTCTGCACTAGGCGGAGTTCAAATATGGGAATGTAATTTTAAATGGGTAAATGGGTTACCCATTTATAACCTTTTAAAAATGGGTCAACCCAACGCATAACCCATTTAATAAAATTCATAAATGGGTTAACTCAACCCATTTATAAATAGGGTAAATGGTTGGGTCATATTTTGACAGGTCTACTTTCCATGAACTGCTCAAATGCTCTTTTATAATAGTGATTACAAGTCCCGATGATGCTAATAGACTTGATGATATACGAAACTTGCAAAGTCCTAGAGTGCAGACCACTCCATCGTACATCTGTATCCATATAAAACTAAGACCCCACAACTTAAAAGTAGCACAATTTTCCATAAAAATCGTATTCCCCTCCTTATTATCATGAGTCTAAAAGCAACTCCTATTTGACATCACATGAAATGGCGCTTTGAATCAACTATCGATTCAGGATCTAAAATTTCTAATAGTACCGTCATCAATACATCGTTTCTAATAATACACTTCGTTTAAATTGACGATGTCGAAAATACTTTATTTTTCTGTAGCATCAATTATTGAAATGGTCTTGTTTCTTACTATAATAGCCCAATATGTCACTCAGTTTTACTTCGTAAGTTACCACTAGGCATTCTAAAATTAGAAAGATTTTGATTCACTTGCCTTTCTCACTACTACATCTCTTTACAAAGAGAACATGACTAATAATAGATGCATTATCATAAATTAACTTATTCCTCTGGTCACACAATCCATCACAAACAAGTCCCACCTTCACATCACTAAATGTCAAGGTATCTCATTATAGATCAAACTATTCGCAAATCGCATTACTGCTTCAGTAATCTGCACAACAATTTCATTATTTTCCTCTCTTTGGCGATGCTAAATCAATTACCTTCATGTTCACTAGAAATACATTAATTGTATCTAAACCAATGTTTAAAAAATAATATCCCTTCTTCATCGTACTTTTACCGAATGTCTCTCATCATGTCAAATAATTTCTTAGTGATTTCTTTATGTATAACTGCGATGACCCACTATTCTTAATACGCAAAATTGACACTTAGATATTAATCTTAAATGTTAGGGACAGTGAACCATGTAAGAAATTAAAAACGAAATACTATGTATTAATCTTATGTGTTAGGGATACTAAAAAGTATCATATTCGTGCATACATTAAATACCACGTTTACATTTGCAACCAAATGTATAATCACAATCCCATGTACGTGCAACTAGAGCTATTCAATGAAGTAAAATAAATGATCAATCTGGAATAAACTTGAGAGATGACTAGGCTCCTTCTAATGGACATTATGTGAATCTAAATAATACATTGATTTATATAAACATACATGTTAGAAGAAAAGGATGGAAAGGATTTTTAGACCAAATCCTTCCCATCATGCACCTTGGTTAGGCCATGACCTAAATATATAGTCTAGTAGTAACAAGAGTTGGACCAACTATGTGCCCAACTAAATCCTTGCGGGATCAAACCCATGTAGTTTTATTTTTTCGTACCTGGACCTGCTCTTCTCCTGCAATCACAAATGTTAGCACAAAATAACATTTATTATTAACACATCAGAATAATAATATAGACATATCTATTATGTCAACCGCAATATTATAGTACAAAATAGGTCATACTATCTTAATGAAAATACACAACTAAAAGTCATTTGATCCTTGTTTTCAAAAATTCTAATCCGTAGTATTGAACAAATGCTAATGCTCGATATAGAAGTGAATAAATCAACCCATAAATAATAACAACACTACCTACACATCAAACAATAATAACAAATTTCAATGAAAACCAACAATTGCACATGCTAACAAATAACAAATACCAACAACCATATATACCAACTTCGAGTAAATACCAGTAATAGCAATTACCAACCATAAACAATAATCACTTTCTCGCATGGTAAATACAAAAAGGTATACTACCACAAATAGTAAATATCCACCCAAACAGCATTTCCACAAATGATAAAAACCGACTCATGCAATAAATGGACAATAATAGATGATAATACTTCATTCCTAATGTCGTAAAATCATTATATCATTTTTTATTCAGACACCATCAATTTAGTTGGATAATAAAAACTATACTATTATTTTATTATTATTATTTACTGATTCCAAATGTAATGATAGTTTACTTAATATATTTGGAGGTTACCACTTTAAAATACCTTTTAAATATTATATTACTATTCTCAAAACAACAACAACATCACTTAATTCCTCTGAAACACAACATCCGTATTTTCCTCAAAGTAGCAGCTTTTCCATAAAACTCATTTTTAATAACTTCTTTTATCAATCCAAAATAATAATAACAATCTGAATCATCTTATTTCGGAAATACAATATTTTACTTTTAAAATTCTCAAACTATATTATTTTATATCTAAAAAATAATGCTAATCTTTTACAATTATCGGATGGTTTGGACTCCCATTATTGCCAAAGAAAATTCCTGATACTCCCTCCTATGATACTACCAGACAATCTTCCGAGCTTTCGTTTGAAAACTTATTGATATTTATTGATTTATCTCTTATAGCAAAATTATAATCTCAATTCATGCAATAATGTAGTCAATATGTGCCTATTTATAACTCAGTCAAGTCCAAAAGGGGTTTGCTTGAAATTGAAATTGAGATTAAAGGCAATGATGAGAGTCATCATTTACGTTATGTTTTACAAGAAAACGGGACTAGAAAGGAAGTCTTGCTAAAGATTGGGAAATGCAAAGCAATTCTAAGTTTTACCCTAAAGAATAAAAAGCTTCTCTTACAAGGGAAGGCTAAATGTTATCCACATAATTTCCAAGAGAGGATAAGCATAAGAGATTATGTCAAAATAGAAAGAGTTATAATGTTGTTGACAATGTCAAAACCAAGAGCACTTCGTGAATAACATCAACAAGAGAAAGCTTGTTTCAGGTCCCTTACAATGGATGTCGACTTCCATATTGAAGATATGCGATGTGGTTAGGTCACTCCACATCTCATCCATGTTGAAATCAAAGTCAAACATCACTTTGGATCAATGTCAAAGACTATAGATGTCGCACCGCACTTCACAGGACTTCTGAAGTATCGCTTTACGATAACACCAAGGGTCATTAACACCGAAGAAATATAGAATGACTTCGCCCTTCATTAGTATACCGCTCTTTGTCAATGATCAATACCCCACTTCGTTAACACGTTTTATCAGCATCTGGAGGATGCCGCGTGTTTAAGCAAAGTGGTGTTGATGGTGGACGCCGTCAATATCCACGAAGTCATCATTACCGCCTTGTGATTATCGTTGCTTCATACTCACATTCGTATCATCATCCTCCTTTAAAGGACCTCGAACTTTATGGTAGAAGCTGCTAGTGCCATAGATTTTGGTTGTTGCACGCATCCGTTAAAGGAGCAAAGCAGAGACCTAGCACATAGCAACTTCGAAGTCATCGAAGTCGTTGCCAATATCACCACTAAAGTTGATGCTGAAGCATGTCGAAGACACTGGAAGCAAGATAATGTCGTATTTTCAGCAACAAAGCTAATCTTAAGTTGACACCATCGAAGTCAAGCGTGACGAAATCATGAGGGGCGGAGTGGTGTTGTTCCACCTCTATAAATACGCCCTTAGGAGTGCCGTTTTGGGGACGACTTTTCTTCTCTCCATTCTCAAAATCAAATTCTTGAAAATCCTAAATTGAATTGGGGACTAACTCTTTTTGATTGTAATCGTGCATAATCAATAAAAATAAGGACTTGGACTTGGGCATACTTATTGCTTTCGACTATGCCATTTGAATATTATTGAGTTAGATTTGCATATCTTCGGATTCATCGATATCAAAACTCGACATGAATCACTTCGGCATACTTTTGAACTATGACAAACACGAATATGCACAAATATATGAATATTAGACTTCGAACTTAAGAATGAATTATATAACCATCAGTGTGCCTAATGGACTATTGCTCAAAATTCGTTACTTGCTTTCCTAATTCTTATAAACATATAACATGGCATAAGACCTTTTTGAACACTTATGTCTTAAGACCAAATATAATATCAAAGGTGTCAGCCCAAGATGATCTTACAAGAAGACTAGCGTGGTATTGCGGTGATCTTTACATCGTCAACAATAATGCTCATGCTTCCCTTGCTCACGTCTTTACATAAGAATTTATAAAAAATGAATCTTATTATGATGGATATTACTATCTACACACACTACTCTTACCACTCACCCACTTTTTTACTCACCCGCCTATTTAACCCTTCCACACACTCACGCACCCATCCATTTAATTTTTTTCTTTTCCACGCATTCCCTCTTCCTAAAAAACCCTCTTCTTTCTCTTTCTCCCTACGAAACCATTCGATGCTACTAATTCACCAAAATATTCTGTTAAGGTATTATAGGAAAACTGATTTTAAATAAAGAAGAAAACAAAGTCTAGAGTTCTATCAATATTCCATGTTGTATATAAGAAAATGTTTTACAACAATAAAGAATGGCAACCCACTTACGAACAATTTAATATGTAAATCAAATTAAAAACCGGTTACTCACGAAACCTATTTTTTGAATTAGAAAAACATATCACTATATTTGATTTTGTTTCAACTAAAATTAAATTGTTATCACTTACTATCTTAGAAAACATCAATACACTACTAGAAAAGACTGAAATACCAACAACAACTTGCAACGTCTTCCGACGGCTTTCGACAGGACGTCGGCTGCCGTCAGAAGCCTTCGCAAATTCGCAAATTTCAGGTCTCAACCGAGACCTTTCTTCCTCATTCTTGCGTGCATGATCGATTTCACCCTAGAGGGGGGGGTGAATAGGGTGATACTAATGATTATAAAAATTTATTGCAGAAGTTTATAAAATATTTTCAACACAGATATATCAGAATAAAAGCAGCACAAATAATAGTAGAATAATAAATGCAGAAATAGAACACATAGATTTACCCAGCTTCGGCAAAACCCTGCCTATGTGCTGCCCCAAGGTTTCCACTAGAAATTAAGTAGTCAGACGCTTACACATGTAAACTCGCGACACCCGCTATTGACTAACCTAACTCTACGCTCAAAACCCTGCCACAACTCAGCCACTGAGTTGCGAATTCTCGAACTACACCACCGTAGTTCGTCCCCTAGTCACACGACTAGAAATTACAACTGTTTAAAAGAAAAATACAAATTTACAAAAATTTAAAAATAATTAAAAACTAAAAATCCTATATAAAATAACAGCCCAAAATAATTAAACTGGCCCAAATTAAAAATAGTGATAAACATGATCCTCTTTTCCCTTTTATATCTTCGGTCGACTCCTTGTTCTTATTTGTGATAATGGTGCTTCAATTTTCGTTCGTTCCTCTTCAACTAAATTAGGGTTTCTATTAAATTAGAAGTCGCCGCTTAAATGTTGATCGATCGAATAGATGATTCTCGTGATTGCTTTGACGATCAATCGTCCGTTGCTTATCTTCGACTGCTTCTTTGATCGAGTTCGATTCGAAAGATCTGGTATGTAATTTATGCTTTTTGCTTTTCTTGTTAGCTTCCTTGAACTCGATAGATTCATAGCCTATGATGTTAGACATTTATAAAGGATTCGAATTCCTATATTTTCGTTCGTATAAATTTATTTGAATTTGTCAATTATTTTATTCCGGCAATTCGATTTTGTTTGATTGCTTGAGATGATTTTTGACTTCTTCAATTTCGTATATTTCCTGTTACTTGATTCACACAGCTTCAATTCTGACTTGGTTGATTTCCTTGGCTATCACGGTTTTGATTTATGGCATTTGAACTTTGATTATGTTCGTGGTTGACTTCGGCTCTTTGATATTTTTGGGATGAGAATTTTATTTCAACTTGTTCATCTTGGCTTCAAGAAAACTCTGGCATGTTTGGCTTTGCTTTGACTTTAGTTGTCACGACTCTGACTTGATAAATTAACTTGATGAATTTAGATTTAATTCGGCCTTGACTTTGTTTAAAAACTGTAACATGTTTGATCCGTGATTCATCCTTTGGTTGTGCTACATATATATATATATTCACTGTATTTATGTTAACATCTGGCTTTGAGTCACCTCATTTATGGGTTGTTGTCATATGTATTGTTCATTGACTTGGTTGCAATCCTCCGGTCTTCATTGTATTCTTGTATACTGTTTGATTTTTATCGTTTCACTGTTCTGTTCTCACTATGCACTGCATATATTGTTCGAGTCTGTTTGCATTTGAATTGAGTCAGTGGTGGTTACATATACATATGTTTATACATTGTTATTTCACTACTTGATTGGTCTGGTCATTCATATATAAGTCTGGACTGTTTGATTGTATTTGTGGTTACCATTGTTCACTGATGTTGGTCTTCATGTAGCTTGTTGTTCATGTTGCTTTCTGAACTGCTATGCTGTTGCTTCTGGTTTCATTTTTTCAGACTTTGAGTCATGTAGTCTGATATGCACTGTTAGAGTCTGGTAGTTACATATGTTTGCATTTGAGTCATGTGCTTCGTGTTGCTTGATCACATGTATTTTACTGGTCTGGTTGCTCCTTTGTTTCAGTGCTTATATATGTTCACTGATATATATATATATCTTCATGTTGTATTGCATTTGAACTCGTAGCCTTGTCTCTTTGTAGTCTGGTACTCCTGCCTTGGTTCTGGTTGCATGTGCACCACTTTCAGTTGCAAGTGTTCATGTACATTTAGGTCTGG
Source organism: Allium fistulosum (assembly GCA_030737815.1). Taxonomy (NCBI): domain Eukaryota; kingdom Viridiplantae; phylum Streptophyta; class Magnoliopsida; order Asparagales; family Amaryllidaceae; genus Allium; species Allium fistulosum. Next base: position 595,192,936 of record CM060905.1, read on the forward strand.
TCTCTGTAGCATTGACTCATGCGTTCTTGTACTTGTTTGTCTGGTATGTCATATATGTGTGTGTATTGAGCCATGTGAGCTTGTGTGGTCTGATGCACTTGAATCTAGTTTGTAGCTGAAGCTCTGAACTGTTACACATATATGCACTAACTTCTCTTGAGTTTGCATTGTGTTCTTGAGTCATATGCATTGCTTCATCATTGACTGTTGACATGTGCACCACTTGTGTACCGTCTGGAGCTTGTTATGATATGCTAGCTTGAGTTGCTTGTGCTGGTTCAGTTTGATATTGAATTGCTTTATCTAATGGTAATTGTTAGCATGGTCCGTTGTCTGGTTTCATATGTACATCACTAGCTTGCTGTTGACAGGTCTTTGCTTGCATCTGTGCATGTCACTCATTGTTTCCAGTTTTGGTGTTGTTTGATCGTTTTGATCGAGAATTTTCACTTGTACTTGACAATTTTGTATTTCACCTGCGTTGAATCCAGATTATAGCTCGGGTTTGATCTTGTGCTTGTGTCGTGTCTTTTGCACTTGAGTTGAACCCGACTTTTAATTGGGTTTGACCTTGTGCTCACCTGTCCCTGTAGATTTATCAAGTGTATATCGGTGTGCACGGCCTTGTGGCATGTATAGTGATACACTGTGCATGTCACAAATGTTCGTGTAAGATGAATTCAAAATTAAATGATGACGAACAACCCAAATAACTGAGGCAAATAAATTTTTTCAAAATCACATTTTATTTTATACTGCAAAATATTTTCTTTTCAATTTTACTGCGTTAGTGTTTATTTTGTAGATTGCTCAGATGCTGGATTCAATCTGGAATAGAGTTGAAGATAAGATACGAGTGAATGAGTGAAATGTAGTGAGGTGCATATGTATGTATAGTGTGATGTAATCAAAATTGTATTGTAATCAAAGATTGTATATATATAGTGAGAGCTCAAATTTGTACTATTCAAAATTGTAATAAATATTTGTTTGAATAAAATATCTGTTTAAATTTAAATTCTGTGTTATTTATTTTATTCAGCAAATATTTATTTATTTATTTATTTATGTGAAAAATAAAATAGTACATTAACAAATACAGTTGATTGAATATATATATATATATATATGTTTATTATCATCAAACAAAAATCATATACTAGCATATTCAACAATCTCCCCCTTTTGATGATAACAAACATATATTTAAGATTTTGAATTTATTAAATGTATTTGATTATTCAATTCGCTCCCCCTATTTGAAAGCTCCCTCTCTACACAAAGCTCCCCCTTCATATATGCATGTTAATAAATAAAAATATGTATGCATGTTAATAAATATGCAAATGAACCTAGATGCAAATAGAAAATACAAAATAAAAAATTTGACCTTTATTTGCCAAAATCTTAACTTTTCTCCCCCTTTTATTATCAGCAAAAGAGTAATAGTGTTAGAAAATAGAGATAAAGTGATAGATATTAACACCACATTAATACTCAATCGAGTATAAATATTAAATTTCAATAAAAAATCAAACAAAAATCATAAATACTCTGTTTGACGCATATTCCACTTTAGAATGATAGGGATGATGTCATCATATAAAACCATATAGTTGTATCTATTTGTGGTATATTTATTTTAGGAATTTGAATATCTACTAACCATGCATAATCGTTAGGACTTTTAAATGAGATTAGTAGTATTCTAAATTTTTATTAAAAAATGAATTCAAGTATCTTCTAACCACGCATAACCGTGAGCACTTTTAAATGGGATTCGAATCAACTTTTCTATTTAATCAATCAATTTTGATATGCGTTCCATACATGCATAACCGTGAGGACTTTTAAATGAGCATGGAAGCACATAATCAAAAATTCCAAGTAATTCACCCATGCATAACCATGAGGACTTTTAAATGAGAGTGAATACTTTGGATGTTTTTATTTCTTAAAAATATAATCAATTGAAAAACGAATGAATTCCCGTTTAAAATACCACATATTGACATACTATATTGAATTTTGAAGAGTGATGGTCGATAGAAATATGATAGAAATAGAAATGGTCATGGAATTTTTACCAAACAAAAGTTTTCATAACTCTTGTTTAAATTTCTTAAGAAATTTACTAATTATACTGTCTCAAGTTGTAATATATGATTAATATCAACACTCATCACTTTTTCAATCACTATTTATCCTTTTGATAATCAGTAGGGAGTCAGATTAGTTAATGCAGTCATTTAAAATCAAATCCAAAAATAATTATAAAATCAAATTTTCCAAAATAACTAATCTGAAACAAGGTCAACAAAAATGATTTTCTAGAAGGGGTTTTTAGAAAAATGTCTGCTACTTAAAAAATTATTTCAAGTGAAAAATATGCAGATATTTTCTTTGAAAAACGATGCAGCTACTGAATGTCTCAACATAAATCACGTTCCACTAGTAATTTTTCTATCAACTAGATTACCAGTGTAATCTGCATCCGAATTTTCCTTCAACTCAAGATTATCAATTGTTGGATGTTATAGACTAGACCGTGATGTATGCAATAAAATATCTTGAAAACATTTTTAACGACTTTTAAATAAAGCTCCTTTGAATTTGAATTGAAGCTGTGTAAATAAAAAAATAATGAACATAGTTTCAGTTAAGATAAATAGATATATCCACTTATAACATGAGTAATCAGAAACTAATAAAACACCATCATTTGACCAAACAAATTTATATGAATTAGTTCAAAGATGAAAAGGTGATTGGTCAACATTTAAATCAGAGTCAGAAATAAGAATAAGTCAAGTAAGAGCATATCAATTAAGAATAAGTCGGAATCAAAATCAACATTCATTTCTTTATCAATAACTGGCTGAATTAAATCAAATTATGGTGCAGATTTTCACATATATCGTTCAAGATACCTTTACCTATTTTACCTTTGCAGATAATTTTTCATTTTTGCCCACTGTGATTCTGCCACCTTTATACTAGGCTAAGGAACTTTAATTTTTCGCCCGTTGTGTGTTTGGAACAGCCAGAATCCAGATAACACTGTTGTTGTTCACTTGTTCCTTAGCCTGCCATCACACCTACACGATAAAGGATTTTTGTGACCTATTTGTTTTTATAGGTCCATGGTTGTTAGTGGAAAATGATTTTAAAAAATAATTTTGTGGAGACCCAAAACTATTTATATACGTTCCCTTCGGCACCCAGATTTGTTTAACTTTGAGGGATTTTATATTCGTGCCTTTTGGAACCCAAATTGGAATAGTTTTCACGTGTTTGGGTCTATACCAACAATTATTTTGATTGTGTCCAAATTTTCTACAAATTATGCACATGGATTTGACTTGATTAATTTTGCTTCTATCAATTTCAGATTGATTATACCCAAGTCCTTGTCTATTTGTATTAACAGTTTGTTTTCGTAATAGCATATTCAACGATCTTTCACTTTTGGAAAATTTTCCTAAAGTCGTTGATTGTTGGACTTGTGTTTTTAGTGATTCATTTTCGTTCAATAATTGTGTGCACTTTTTAATGGAATTTTCTCTCCTTTTATTTCACTCTCTTTCAAAATCATAATTTCATTTTCAAGCGATTTAATTTTAATTTCTGATTTTTTAATCTCTTCTTCGAACGTTGGACACTTATCACACTTAGGGCTTTTGCTTTGATAGTTTTTAACCAATTGATCGAGTTGTTTATTTAATTCTATCAAAGTATCTCTTTGTGATTCAATTTTAGCATATTTATCCCTAAGTCGTTCAAAACAGCCATTTACTTCGTGGAAATATAAAAGTAATTCTGAGTGAGTGAGTTTTGATACCTCGCTTGGCTCGTCATCATCGCTATCAGTTATATCACCTCGAAGGCACAGATCTCCTTTCTCACTCTCACTGCTAGTGCTTTTATCATCTTCACTTTTATTCCACGTGGCTACAAAACTTCTCCTTTTCGATTTCTTTTCTTGGCTGAGTCGATTTCATGGACAATTGGGCTTAATGTGGCCAGGTTTGTTGCACTTGTGGCAAATTATCTCCCGTTCTTCTGGGTTGTCTAGAACTTTAACTATTCTTCTTTTCAATTGTTGATTTAGAGCTGGATTTCCGTATTTGCGGTTCCACTTTTTGAATCTCTTTATAATTAACGCCGGCTCGGCTACTCCATCATCGTCGTCGTCATCATCACTTTCAGTTGTTCCTTTGAGAGCCATTGCTTTCTTTCGAGTATCTCCTCCTTCACGCTCTTCCTTGAATTTCATTTCTAGCTCGTAAGTGGTGAGATTTCCGATGAGTTCTTCGATTTTAATCCTTTTCAAATCCTTTGACTCTTGAATAACTGTGACTTTTGCTTCAAAATTCCATGGAAGGACTCTGAGGATTTTTCGGACTATTTCCAATTCTGTGTATGATTTCCCGAGAGCTTCTGATTTGTACACGATATTGGAAAGTCGTCCATGCATCTCTTTGACATTTTCTTCCTTGGCCATTGTGAAATTCTCGTATTCGCTACTTAGCATGGCAAGGCGTGATTCTTTGACTTAAGATGTTCCTTCGTGAGTCACTTCTAGTGTGTGCCAGATTTCCTGTGCAGTTAGACAACGTGAGACACGATTAAATTCAATTTGATCCAATGAACAAATAATAGAATTCATAGCTTTGGCATTTGCATTCTGTAATTTATTTTCTATATCCGTCCATTGATCCATCGGTTTATCTATTTCTTGATTATCTACCATTATAGTTGGTGCTCTATAACCTGTCTCAACAATATTCCAAGCATCAATGGTTTCAGAAAAATTTTCATTTTATTTTTCTAGTAAGCATATTCACCATTGAACATTCGTGGTCTAACTATGGACTAACCCTCTGCAAAAGCATTATTAAAAGAAGCCATTTTAAAAATTCAAATTTTTAAAACAAAAATTGGTTTTTGAAAAATCAAACTTTTAAAACAGAAATGGCTTTTGTTCCTAGCTCTGATACCACTTGTAGGATCGATTTCACCCTAGGGGGGGTGAATAGGGTGATACTAATGATTATAAAAATTTATTGCGGAAGTTTATAAAATATTTTCAACACAGATATATTAGAATAAAAGCAGCACAGATAATAGCAGAATAATAAATGTAGAAATAGAACACACAGATTTACCCAACTTCGGCAAAACCCTGCCTACGTGCTACCCCCAAGGTTTCTACTAGAAATTAAGTAGTCAGACGCTTACACACGTAAACACACGACACCCGCTATCGACTAACCTAACTCTACGCTCAAAACCCTACCACAACTCAACCACTGAGTTGCGATTTCTCGAACTACACCACCGTAGTTCATCCCCTAGTCACACGACTAGAAATTACAACTGTTTAAAAGAAAAATACAAATTTACAACAATTTAAAAATAATTAAAAACTAAAAACCCTATTTAAAATAACAGCCCAAAATAATTAAGCCGGCCCAAATTAAAAATAGTGATAAACATGATCCTCTTTTCCCTTTTATATCTTCGGCCAACTCCTTATTCTTATTTGTGATAATGGCTACTTCAATTTTTGTTCGTTCCTCTTCAACTAAATTAGGGTTTCTGTTAAATTAGAAGCCGCCGCTTGAATGTTGATCGATCGAATGGATGATTCTCGTGATTGATTTGACGATTAATCATCCGTTGCTTATCTTCGGCTGCTTCTTTGATCGAGTTCGATTCGAAAGATTTGGTATGTAATTTATGCTTTTTGGTTTTCTTGTTAGCTTTCTTAAACTCGATAGATTCGTAGCAGATGATGTTAAACATTTATATAGGATTCAAATTCCTATATTTTCGTTCGTATAAATTTATTTGAATTCGTCAATTATTTTGTTCCGGCCGTTCGATTTTGTTTGATTGCTTGAGATGATTTTTGACTTCTTCAATTTCATATCTTTCTTGTTACTTGATTCGCATGGTTTCAATTCTGACGTGGTTGATTTCCTTGGCTATCACAGTTTTGATTTCTGGCATTTGAACTTTGATTCTGTTCGTGGTTGACTTCGGCTCTTTGATATTTTTGGGATGAGAATTTTATTTTGACTTGTTCATCTTGGCTTCATGAAAACTCTGGCATGTCTGGCTTTGCTTTGACTTTGGTTGTCACGGCTCTGACTTGATAAATTGACTTGATGAATTCAGATTTAATTCGGCCTTGACTTTGTTTAAAACTGTAACATGTTTGATCAATGATTCATCCTTTGGTTGTGCTACATATATATATATATATATATATATATATCTGTTCACTGTATTCATGTTAACATCTGGCTTTGAGTCACATCATTTATGGGTTGCAGTCATATGTATTGTTCATTGACTTGGTTGCAATCCTCTAGTCTTCATTGTATTCTTGTATACTATTTGATTTTTATCGTTTCACTATTCTGTTCTCACTGTGCACTGCATATATTGTTCGAGTCTGTTTGCATTTGAATTGAGTCAGTGGTGGTTACATATACATATGTTTATACAGTGTTATTTCACTACTTGATTGGTCTGGTCATTCATATATAAGTCTGGACTGTTTGATTGTATTTGTGGTTACCACTGTCCATTGATGTTGGTCTTCATGTAGCTTGTTGTTCATATTGCTTTCTGAACTGCTATGTTGTCACTTCTGGTTTCATTTTTTCAGACTTCGAGTCATATAGTCTGATATGCACTGTTGGAGTCTGGTAGTTACATATGTTTGCATTTGAGTCATGTGCTTCGAGTTAGTTGATCACATGTATTTTACTAGTCTGGTTGCTCCTTTGTTTCAGTGCTTATATATGTTCACTGATATATATATATATATATATATATATATCTTCATGTTGTATTGCATTTGAACTCGTAGCCTTGTCTCTTTATAGTCTGGTACTCCTGCCTTTGTTCTGGTTGCATGTGCACCACTTTCTATTGCAAGTGTTCATGTACATTTAGGTCTGGTCTCTGTAGCATTGACTCATGCGTTCTTGTACTTGTTTGTCTGGTATGTCATATATGTGTGTGTATTGAGCCATGTGAGCTTGTGTGGTCTGATGCACTTGAGTCTAGTTTGTAGCTGAAGCTCTGAACTGTTATGCATATATGCACTAAATTCTCTTGAGTTTGCATTGTGTTCTTGAGTCATATGCATTGCTTCATCATTGACTGTTGACATGTGCACCACTTGTGTACCGTCCGGAGCTTGTTATGATATGCTAGCTTGAGTTGCTTGTGCTGGTTCGGTTTGATATTGAACTGCTTCATCTGATGGTAATTGTTAGCATGGTCCATTGTCTGGGTTCATATGTACATCACTAGCTTGATGTTGACTGATCTTTGCTTGCATCTGTGCATGTCACTCATTGTTTCCAGTTTTGGTGTTGTTTGATTGTTTTGATCGAGCATTTTCACTTGTACTTGACAATTTTGTATTTCACCTGTGTTGAATCCAACTTATAGCTCAGATTTGACCTAGTGCTCGTGTCGTGACTTTATTTGTATTGCACTTGAGTTGAACCCGAGTTTTAATTGGGTTTGACCTTGTGCTCACATGTCCCTGTAGATTTATCAAGTGTATATCGGTGTGCACGGCCTTGTGGCATGTACAGTGATACACTGTGCATGTCACAAATGTTCATGTAAGATGAATTCAAAATTAAATGATGACGAACAACCCAAATAACTGAGGCAAATAAATTTTTCAAAATCACATTTTATTTTATACTACAAAATATTTTCTTTCCAACTTTACCGCGTTAGTGTTTATTTTGCAGATTGCTCAGATGCTGGATTCAATCTGGAATAGAGTTGAAGATAAAATACGAGTGAATGAGTGAAATGTAGTGAGGTGCATATGTATGTATAGTGTGATGTAATCAAAATTGTATTGTAATCAAAGATTGTATATATATAGTGAGAGCTCAAATTTGTACTATTCAAAATTGTAATAAATATTTGTTTGAATAAAATATCTGTTTGAATTTAAATTTTATGTTATTTATTTTATTCAGCAAATATTTATTTATTTATGTCGCATATTCAACATTGCGTACAAAAAAAATTTAAAACCCCTAAAACCCAATTTCTTGCTTCCAATCCCCAAATTCAAGTTTCCAGATCCTCCACGGCTGCCTAATCACACTCTATTGCTTCCAATCTCAGGTATAATCTCTTATTTTCCTGAAAAATCTAATTTTTACCCTAAACCTAGATTTTCATAAGTTGATAAATTAGAGCTAATTAGTGATTTTAATTGTTTCTAATAGTCTAATAATGGTTTATAGTATCCCATGGTATACCTTTTTCATTTGTTAACGTGAAATTGTAAAGAGTATGTATAATTTATGATTTGTGTGTATGTGTGTAACAACCCTAGATTTTGGCCTATATTTTAATTTTTGACTTTATTTTATTTTAAATTATTTTAAACTTGTTCTATTCCAAACATTTCATTTTAAATATAAATGTTGACTATTAAGTGATTTATAGTTCAAACTAGTATAATTTAAATATTTCCAGAAAAGTGAATTTCTGGTCAACTGTTCAAACTTTGACTTTTAAACATCAAATTTAAAATTATTTAAAATCTTAAGTTTTATCTTTTATTATGAAAATAGATTTAATAACATGAATACTGCTTTTCGTTTCGTTGAAAACAGAATTAAATTGTGAAAGTTATACTATTTTCAATGTTGTGTGTATATTGAGTCATTTAACAATATTCTTTGTTTTAATTTATAAAAATGATATTTTTACTTGATATATGTTATTATAATTTGTATTATGTGTTATGTTACATATATTTTTGTCTTTTAAAATATTTAAAGTGATGTTTGAATTTTTCCAAGGCTTATTGCATTTATTTTCTATTTTAAAGCCTAGTTTGCATTTTAAGCCATTTTCTTGATTTAAAACCTATTTAATTAAAATTTAATTATTTATTTCACTTTAAAAATGTTTTAAAAATCATTTTTATTTCAAGTTTTGGTTTAAATATTTTTAAAGTGAAGCAAATAATTTTTCAAAGCCAATGGTTATTTTTCTTTAATTTTTGGACACTATTTGCAATTTTTAAGCAATTTTTGTAATTCCTTTTCCATTTCTTTTAAATTTAATTATTTATTTTTATTTCCTACTACTTTGTTTCAGTTGTAAATAACATTTCTGAGTTTATTTTGTGTATTTAAAACCAAAGAGAAAGGGAAATACCAAAGGTTTTAAAAAGTGCAAAACATAAGCCTTTTCACCTTCAAAACTCTTCAAATTTCACAACCCCTCATTCATTTGCATTATTTGCTGTACATTATCATTCTTAGCCGTGCATTACATTCACTTTTCATGTGAAAAACTTCAGCACTTCTCATTTCTCATGGCTTCTTCAAACTTCCTTGGTAATGGCCTCCTCTTTTTACACTTTTTCTTCCATTTTTTCATACTTTTGCCTTATTTCTCTCTTCTATTTGCATGGCCTCCTCACCATAGCCACAGCCACCATCCCCTACCTCTCCTCCTTGGCATCATCACCACCCACCACTTCAGGTTAGACCATGGCCGAACCCTCCTTGAAGCCAAACTTCACCAAAAATGCAAACAATGTCCAAAACAATGCAAAATTGATCACTACTTGCTCATCCACCTCAACCACCACCTAGGCCACATCCACCACCTCTAACCTGATCACCACACACCACTCCAGCAATGAAAAGACCTGTAGCACCCACTGACCAAGCCCAAGGACCCATAGCCGAACCACTTTGATGACCAAAACTCCACAAAACATGCTAGCGAAGCCAATGTTTGCACTATACCCTTCACCTATCACTTTGTCCACCCCATAGCCACCACCTCCAGCCATCACATCACCTCTGACCATCAGTTTCAGATCTGACCTGACATGTCCAAACCTGTACAAGTATGGCCAAGCCCCACTTGACCCAAGGCCGAGCCTTGTTGTGCTCAAAAACTTCATATATGTTGCCTTGACCATTTGTATGCTTCATGTTATAACCCTACCACTCCATACTCCTTCTAGTCGTGAGTTATGGTGCCAAACCTGAGCTATATAATCATCATAGCTGAGAAATGAACCCCCTTGGTCGAGCTTTTGAATGGTTGTAGCAAGGTCAAGTTATCTTGTCTTTGTTGCTTTTTAATTCCAATTTATTTCAATGTAGTTTGGTTGAATACTCATGTGTATATTGCCTTGTTTTGGTTATTGTTTACAAGATAAATATCAAGGCTCTCTATTCATTCAAATCAAAAGTCATGCTATATCGTGCTTGTTGTGCTTTCTGGAATCTATTCTGTGTGTTTGATCGCTAATCTCCAGCTTTAACAGGTGAGTTATTCTCACCAGACAATATGTACCTATATAACTGATAAACCGACACCATTTGAATCTGTAATGTATATCATCATGTTATATATGTTTATATTATTATCATATGATGTTCACACCTATTATTACACTTATTATATCATATGTTACTATTATTTCATGCTATTCTATTATTTATATATGTTTATCACACTGCAAGTTCCCTGTAGATTAGAATCACTATGGGTTGAAATGATACATACCCGAACGGACTTTAGAATAGGGAAAAATCGTTATGGGCTGAAATGATAGGCCTGAATGGTTTTTATTTATTTATTTATATTACTTGGGATTGCGGGTTTGAAATGATAAAACCCGGTTTTTCTTTGTAAACTGCGAATTGAAATGATACATATCCGTATCACTTGACCTAGGCTAGAAAATTATATACAGACCCGTGGTTTATATATTTTTCTGAAATTTTTAAAATACTTTTTTTAATGTAAATATTATGGTATTTTGATTTAAATTTCATTAAAATGATTTCTATAAACTATTTGTGATTTTCTACAAATTAAATAAGTGAATTAAGTAAATGGTGAAGTAGAATTTGAAATATAAGTTAATTTTGGAATTTATGATTTTGTTTATAAATGGGAATTTTGTAAAGTAAGAAAATATGAAAAATTTGATTTAAAGATGAATTTAATGATTTTTATTAAGTAATAATAATGTTTTAAAGGTGTTAATGATTTTGTATAAATTAAAATATGGAATAAATGAACATTTAAGCTGAATTTGGAAATATAACTTAAATTGAATTTTGTGAAATTTGTTTAAAAGTGAAATTTTAATTAAGTAAAATAAATGGAAATAAGCTAAATTTTTGGAAATTTAAACTTAGTTGTTAAGTTAATAATTTAATTAAAGAAATGAAAATTTAATTGTTATTAAATTTGATTTTTGTATGGAAATTTGACTTTATAAAATCATAGAAATAAAGGTATTTAAATGATTGTGTTAAATGTGAAATATATGATTTTATAAGTTAAAATGATTTATATTAAAAGTTAATTATTTGTGGAATTGTAAATAAAACTCTAAATATGATTTAACAGCATTTTGAAATGTAATGTAAAGGATATTACAGCATTTTGTAAATGTTGTAGTGTTTTAAATGAACTAAAAGGTTAATTTGAAATAAAGGCTATTATAGCACTTTGTAAGTGCTATAGTGGTTAAACTTAACATGTAAGTTAATTGAAACTTAAAAGAAATCTATTACAGCATTTAACGCTGTCTTTTGTTAATTAACTGTTTTAAACTATAACTTTACGTAGCATTTTATAAGTGCTACGGAAACTATATTTTGTTGTTTTAAATTAATTTTAATGAAAAATAATCTCTAGAAAATGATATAATTTTGGGAAATTAAATGTTAAATTTCTAAAGATAATGAAGAGATATTTAAGTGGAAGAATTTGATTTCTAATGTGAGTTTAAAATGGTATTTAAATTTAATAAAATGAATGGATTTAAATGGTATTTAAATGAATAAAAATGAATGGTGTTTTGAATAATATTTTGATATTGTGAAATGAGTTTGAAATGATACTTGATTTCCGACTTATTTAATTTATTTGATAAATGAATATTTGAAGTATATATTAATTGAGTTTATTTAAATGATATTGGATTTATGAAATGTGGGAGATTTAAAGTTTTGAAATATACTAAAGATTGAATATTGTATTTTGTGGATTTAATCTATATTGGGAATTGATAAGATTTGAAACGGTTTGTTGGTAAACTGTAATTGAATTGAAATTTGATGGTTTGAATTTAATAAGTTTGTAAATGTATAGAATTAAAAGATGATTTTAAATATATGATTTCGAAATGCTGTGATTTTCAAAGTATAATGATTTCAAATGTTTTGTTTCAAAAGAGTTATAACTTTGAAAGTATAGACTATTTGAAAGGTGAATATATGTTTGAAATGGAAATGATGTTGTTTTGAAATGAACATAGTTTTGAAATAAAATGATTTTGGTTTCGAAGTATAACTATCAAAGGTATGATATTTTGATATATAAAAATGATTTGAAATAAAGTTTGAAAAGATATAATATTTTGATGTATTAAAATGATTTGAAAAGAAGTTTGAAAGGATACGATATTTTAGAATATTGAAATGATTTGGAAATGATAAATCTTTATTTTGATAAAGACATGATTTTGAAATGATATCTTATTTTGAAGTAAAGTATTGTTTTTAAAGGTTATAACCACGGGTTATAATAACGATTGGTTGGCAAAGAGACCGGGATCGGATATGGACATACTCTCTGTCGATACCGAAAACCACTTTGACAACCGTGTACGCGGTGGAGATTCCAGAATGAAGTAGGATGGTGGCGACGTTCTTAAGGTATGTTACGTGGACCCAACTCCCGTGAGTTGGCATAAGGTGGCTAAAACAGGAGCGATTGACGGACCAAGGAGGTAGCACCTCTTATCGGACACACTTCTTCGATACCATTCTATTACTTGTGATTGATTTGGTGGCCACCCTTGATTGGGAGTGTTGTTCGAGGTGGGCGGTAGTGGCTGCTATGCGTCACCACTAGTCCGGATGCGTAATTGGTATATCTACCCTGGCATTGCCTAGTTGTGCCGTGTCACCTACCATATCGAGCTTTACTACGATTATGATTTTAAGATCCGACCGCGTTAAGGTTCTCCATCCCCTTAACGCTATTTTCTATATGATTATACTTTACTGATTAGACATTATTATAATAGCGAATATTACTACATAGTAGATAGTTTAACGGATCCTTAAAGAATGGGCGGTCCCAAGCATTCTTTAAGTTACTTGTACCTTATTACAGTTCACTTGAGTTGGTTTATATTATATAAGTATATATTGTCCTGACTCGAGTGTTTGTGTTTTGCTTTACGCTCGGGTCAGCCTGAGTATTCACAGATTTGGATTTCCACCTTCTGGAGATTTGAATCGCTGGAGATTATCTGCTAGTCTTGTTCTATCGACTTCAGTTATGTTACTCTGTTCAGCTTGTACTTGGTTATCTTATTTATACTTCCGTTGTACTCTATTTCTTCTATTGTATCTTATGTACTCTGATATATTTATATAGTAGCTTCATGAACTACTATTTCTTTTACTTCCGCTGCATTATTTTACTCTGTGTCTGTGATCTGTGATTATATTTATTTACTGTATATTCTGAGATTTGCCAAATTTTAATTACAACGCGGTATTTTGAGCAATTCAACTCCGGCATGAGTGTCTACCTATACACTTATAATGGATGCGAATGGTTGAAAATATCGGGTCGTAACAGTTGGTATCAGAGCTTTGGCTTTGAGGCAAAACTCAGCATATAGAGTAGATTTATTTACAGAATCACTTTCGTTCGAGTTTGAATCTTTTCCTCTTGATTCGAATTTCCTTTTAATTTTTGGAACGTTCCCTGCGGTTCCAAAATTCATTCTTGTCCCTCACTATTCATCTTCTTTTGATTCTGGAGTATCCCATAACTCCGCTTCGAATGAGCTTTATAGTGAATTGGTGGTCTCGCCAATATTCTAATGACTTGTAAAAGGGGGAAAACTCCTTTACAAATTTGCATCGATTCACCAGAGATTTATATTTATCCTTGGTTTAGATGCTAATATCTTTTGTTATTCCAAACTCTATCTCTTGAGATCGGATGTAGATTTACCCCAGGAAAATCCACATTTGCTCTTATTCATTAAGTCACGGTTGACCCGGTTAAGGTTGCCCACGATTTATCTAAGCTTATCCATCTTCATATTTTGTTAATTAATCATCTTGTCTTTGTTTCTAAACTATCTCCAACATTTTGAATTGTACTTTTAAATCTATATTTTATTATATATTGTGTTGTTTGAGTTGTTGATGTCGATTTGGGTTTCCGATCGATTCGTCTGATCAACGCTATCGATAGGATTTCTAAAACACTTTGACAGAACAAACCGATACAATATTATTTTAAAATTTGGTTAATTAAATAAATTTTAATATATAAGTAAATTTATGGAACTTAATAAATTGGTTTAAATTGATTATTTAAAATGATAATACTTGATTTATCATTTATTGTTCTACAAAGGAATTTATAAATAGTTGTTTATAAATTTATTTGGGAACTGAAATGAATTTAAAACAAGAAATTTAAAGAGTTTAATTTCCGATGGATTTCAAACCTTGTGTTTAAAATTTTTAAAAGGATATTATTTATAGTATTTTTGAATAAAAATTTTTTTTGTCTCTAAAGGATTTTAAAGTTTAAAAATTAAGTGCTCTTCTCTTTGTCGCTGGAAAATAATTTCGGTGATGACTGCAGCATCATCGACGTTCATTTTCGAGTTTCAAAGTGAAGAAACCATTCTGTAGTCTTGCTACAGCTTTGTTTTGGGAATCTTGATTTATATAAATTTCTAAAATATGATTGATTTATAAAATATATAGATATATGATTTAAATTTGATTTGACAAATTATGTACATACATTTATCTATCTCTAAATGGTTTGAAAGGAATCGGATATTTTATTCTTAAATTCTATCTTAAATAATAACTTCAAGTATAAAAAGAAAATCAAAATTTTTGAATAGATGATTAAAGCTTGAAATGATTGAATTAGGATGTTTATAGTGTATATTAATTTTAGAAAGTTTTATTTGTATAATTCTCAATTGCATTCCAATATAACTTACCTTAATTTTTAGAAGTTAACTATGTAATTGGATAATATACAATATAAAAAGATTTTTATAAATAAAATTTGAGTGGTTATAATAAATATTATACACTTAAATTTTAGTTATAAAAAGATTAACACAGGTAAATAGACTAAAAGGTTAATTGAATAATTTACAATACAAATGATGTTAAGGGAATTAGGAATAAATTAAAACAGTTATAATAAGTGTAAGCATATTTAACATATGTGATAAAATATTTGAGAGGGATAAATTTAATTATAATTAGGAATAAAGAAGAATTAAATTTATTGAATGTTATACACTTAATTTTAATCAAATCATGATTTTAGAGATTGTTTGTTTAAGAAAATTTGATGATAAGATAATGAAATTAGAGATAGTTAAGATTTATTTAACTTGTGTAAAATTAATTATCAGTTAAGCTGAAACCATGGAAATTTCAAACCTATTATCTTATTTTGTTTTTCAAACTTATTACCTACTTTTGTTTTTCAAACTGTCTGTTAGTTGTCCTTATTTTTCCTTATCTTGCTACAGACTGGTATAGGCATCTATCTATAATCTTTTTGCTTAGAAATCTTTCTATAATCTTTGGTACTCATTTTAAATCTGAGCACTGCTTTCCACCCACAGACTGTCGGTCAAGCGGAAAGAGTGAATCAGATTCAAGAGGATCTTTTCGTACTTGTGTTCCTGATTCTGGAGAATCTTGGGAAGACCATCTCCACCTTGTTAAACTTACCTATAACCACAGTTATCAGGTATAATTTCAATCTTTTGTCATCTTGTCTTAATCTCATTTCAATTTTATCTTTCCTGTGTTTTCCCGTACTTTATTCCTTTTCGGGGACGAAAAGTTTTGAGTGGGGGAGAGTGTAACAACCCTAGATTTTGGCCTATATTTTAATTTTTGACTTTATTTTATTTTAAATTATTTTAAACTTGTTCTATTCCAAACATTTCATTTTAAATATAAATGTTGACTATTAAGTGATTTATAGTTCAAACTAGTATAATTTAAATATTTCCAGAAAAGTGAATTTCTGGTCAACTGTTCAAACTTTGACTTTTAAACATCAAATTTAAAATTATTTAAAATCTTAAGTTTTATCTTTTATTATGAAAATAGATTTAATAACATGAATACTGCTTTTCGTTTCGTTGAAAACAGAATTAAATTGTGAAAGTTATACTATTTTCAATGTTGTGTGTATATTGAGTCATTTAACAATATTCTTTGTTTTAATTTATAAAAATGATATTTTTACTTGATATATGTTATTATAATTTGTATTATGTGTTATGTTACATATATTTTTGTCTTTTAAAATATTTAAAGTGATGTTTGAATTTTTCCAAGGCTTATTGCATTTATTTTCTATTTTAAAGCCTAGTTTGCATTTTAAGCCATTTTCTTGATTTAAAACCTATTTAATTAAAATTTAATTATTTATTTCACTTTAAAAATGTTTTAAAAATCATTTTTATTTCAAGTTTTGGTTTAAATATTTTTAAAGTGAAGCAAATAATTTTTCAAAGCCAATGGTTATTTTTCTTTAATTTTTGGACACTATTTGCAATTTTTAAGCAATTTTTGTAATTCCTTTTCCATTTCTTTTAAATTTAATTATTTATTTTTATTTCCTACTACTTTGTTTCAGTTGTAAATAACATTTCTGAGTTTATTTTGTGTATTTAAAACCAAAGAGAAAGGGAAATACCAAAGGTTTTAAAAAGTGCAAAACATAAGCCTTTTCACCTTCAAAACTCTTCAAATTTCACAACCCCTCATTCATTTGCATTATTTGCTGTACATTATCATTCTTAGCCGTGCATTACATTCACTTTTCATGTGAAAAACTTCAGCACTTCTCATTTCTCATGGCTTCTTCAAACTTCCTTGGTAATGGCCTCCTCTTTTTACACTTTTTCTTCCATTTTTTCATACTTTTGCCTTATTTCTCTCTTCTATTTGCATGGCCTCCTCACCATAGCCACAGCCACCATCCCCTACCTCTCCTCCTTGGCATCATCACCACCCACCACTTCAGGTTAGACCATGGCCGAACCCTCCTTGAAGCCAAACTTCACCAAAAATGCAAACAATGTCCAAAACAATGCAAAATTGATCACTACTTGCTCATCCACCTCAACCACCACCTAGGCCACATCCACCACCTCTAACCTGATCACCACACACCACTCCAGCAATGAAAAGACCTGTAGCACCCACTGACCAAGCCCAAGGACCCATAGCCGAACCACTTTGATGACCAAAACTCCACAAAACATGCTAGCGAAGCCAATGTTTGCACTATACCCTTCACCTATCACTTTGTCCACCCCATAGCCACCACCTCCAGCCATCACATCACCTCTGACCATCAGTTTCAGATCTGACCTGACATGTCCAAACCTGTACAAGTATGGCCAAGCCCCACTTGACCCAAGGCCGAGCCTTGTTGTGCTCAAAAACTTCATATATGTTGCCTTGACCATTTGTATGCTTCATGTTATAACCCTACCACTCCATACTCCTTCTAGTCGTGAGTTATGGTGCCAAACCTGAGCTATATAATCATCATAGCTGAGAAATGAACCCCCTTGGTCGAGCTTTTGAATGGTTGTAGCAAGGTCAAGTTATCTTGTCTTTGTTGCTTTTTAATTCCAATTTATTTCAATGTAGTTTGGTTGAATACTCATGTGTATATTGCCTTGTTTTGGTTATTGTTTACAAGATAAATATCAAGGCTCTCTATTCATTCAAATCAAAAGTCATGCTATATCGTGCTTGTTGTGCTTTCTGGAATCTATTCTGTGTGTTTGATCGCTAATCTCCAGCTTTAACAGGTGAGTTATTCTCACCAGACAATATGTACCTATATAACTGATAAACCGACACCATTTGAATCTGTAATGTATATCATCATGTTATATATGTTTATATTATTATCATATGATGTTCACACCTATTATTACACTTATTATATCATATGTTACTATTATTTCATGCTATTCTATTATTTATATATGTTTATCACACTGCAAGTTCCCTGTAGATTAGAATCACTATGGGTTGAAATGATACATACCCGAACGGACTTTAGAATAGGGAAAAATCGTTATGGGCTGAAATGATAGGCCTGAATGGTTTTTATTTATTTATTTATATTACTTGGGATTGCGGGTTTGAAATGATAAAACCCGGTTTTTCTTTGTAAACTGCGAATTGAAATGATACATATCCGTATCACTTGACCTAGGCTAGAAAATTATATACAGACCCGTGGTTTATATATTTTTCTGAAATTTTTAAAATACTTTTTTTAATGTAAATATTATGGTATTTTGATTTAAATTTCATTAAAATGATTTCTATAAACTATTTGTGATTTTCTACAAATTAAATAAGTGAATTAAGTAAATGGTGAAGTAGAATTTGAAATATAAGTTAATTTTGGAATTTATGATTTTGTTTATAAATGGGAATTTTGTAAAGTAAGAAAATATGAAAAATTTGATTTAAAGATGAATTTAATGATTTTTATTAAGTAATAATAATGTTTTAAAGGTGTTAATGATTTTGTATAAATTAAAATATGGAATAAATGAACATTTAAGCTGAATTTGGAAATATAACTTAAATTGAATTTTGTGAAATTTGTTTAAAAGTGAAATTTTAATTAAGTAAAATAAATGGAAATAAGCTAAATTTTTGGAAATTTAAACTTAGTTGTTAAGTTAATAATTTAATTAAAGAAATGAAAATTTAATTGTTATTAAATTTGATTTTTGTATGGAAATTTGACTTTATAAAATCATAGAAATAAAGGTATTTAAATGATTGTGTTAAATGTGAAATATATGATTTTATAAGTTAAAATGATTTATATTAAAAGTTAATTATTTGTGGAATTGTAAATAAAACTCTAAATATGATTTAACAGCATTTTGAAATGTAATGTAAAGGATATTACAGCATTTTGTAAATGTTGTAGTGTTTTAAATGAACTAAAAGGTTAATTTGAAATAAAGGCTATTATAGCACTTTGTAAGTGCTATAGTGGTTAAACTTAACATGTAAGTTAATTGAAACTTAAAAGAAATCTATTACAGCATTTAACGCTGTCTTTTGTTAATTAACTGTTTTAAACTATAACTTTACGTAGCATTTTATAAGTGCTACGGAAACTATATTTTGTTGTTTTAAATTAATTTTAATGAAAAATAATCTCTAGAAAATGATATAATTTTGGGAAATTAAATGTTAAATTTCTAAAGATAATGAAGAGATATTTAAGTGGAAGAATTTGATTTCTAATGTGAGTTTAAAATGGTATTTAAATTTAATAAAATGAATGGATTTAAATGGTATTTAAATGAATAAAAATGAATGGTGTTTTGAATAATATTTTGATATTGTGAAATGAGTTTGAAATGATACTTGATTTCCGACTTATTTAATTTATTTGATAAATGAATATTTGAAGTATATATTAATTGAGTTTATTTAAATGATATTGGATTTATGAAATGTGGGAGATTTAAAGTTTTGAAATATACTAAAGATTGAATATTGTATTTTGTGGATTTAATCTATATTGGGAATTGATAAGATTTGAAACGGTTTGTTGGTAAACTGTAATTGAATTGAAATTTGATGGTTTGAATTTAATAAGTTTGTAAATGTATAGAATTAAAAGATGATTTTAAATATATGATTTCGAAATGCTGTGATTTTCAAAGTATAATGATTTCAAATGTTTTGTTTCAAAAGAGTTATAACTTTGAAAGTATAGACTATTTGAAAGGTGAATATATGTTTGAAATGGAAATGATGTTGTTTTGAAATGAACATAGTTTTGAAATAAAATGATTTTGGTTTCGAAGTATAACTATCAAAGGTATGATATTTTGATATATAAAAATGATTTGAAATAAAGTTTGAAAAGATATAATATTTTGATGTATTAAAATGATTTGAAAAGAAGTTTGAAAGGATACGATATTTTAGAATATTGAAATGATTTGGAAATGATAAATCTTTATTTTGATAAAGACATGATTTTGAAATGATATCTTATTTTGAAGTAAAGTATTGTTTTTAAAGGTTATAACCACGGGTTATAATAACGATTGGTTGGCAAAGAGACCGGGATCGGATATGGACATACTCTCTGTCGATACCGAAAACCACTTTGACAACCGTGTACGCGGTGGAGATTCCAGAATGAAGTAGGATGGTGGCGACGTTCTTAAGGTATGTTACGTGGACCCAACTCCCGTGAGTTGGCATAAGGTGGCTAAAACAGGAGCGATTGACGGACCAAGGAGGTAGCACCTCTTATCGGACACACTTCTTCGATACCATTCTATTACTTGTGATTGATTTGGTGGCCACCCTTGATTGGGAGTGTTGTTCGAGGTGGGCGGTAGTGGCTGCTATGCGTCACCACTAGTCCGGATGCGTAATTGGTATATCTACCCTGGCATTGCCTAGTTGTGCCGTGTCACCTACCATATCGAGCTTTACTACGATTATGATTTTAAGATCCGACCGCGTTAAGGTTCTCCATCCCCTTAACGCTATTTTCTATATGATTATACTTTACTGATTAGACATTATTATAATAGCGAATATTACTACATAGTAGATAGTTTAACGGATCCTTAAAGAATGGGCGGTCCCAAGCATTCTTTAAGTTACTTGTACCTTATTACAGTTCACTTGAGTTGGTTTATATTATATAAGTATATATTGTCCTGACTCGAGTGTTTGTGTTTTGCTTTACGCTCGGGTCAGCCTGAGTATTCACAGATTTGGATTTCCACCTTCTGGAGATTTGAATCGCTGGAGATTATCTGCTAGTCTTGTTCTATCGACTTCAGTTATGTTACTCTGTTCAGCTTGTACTTGGTTATCTTATTTATACTTCCGTTGTACTCTATTTCTTCTATTGTATCTTATGTACTCTGATATATTTATATAGTAGCTTCATGAACTACTATTTCTTTTACTTCCGCTGCATTATTTTACTCTGTGTCTGTGATCTGTGATTATATTTATTTACTGTATATTCTGAGATTTGCCAAATTTTAATTACAACGCGGTATTTTGAGCAATTCAACTCCGGCATGAGTGTCTACCTATACACTTATAATGGATGCGAATGGTTGAAAATATCGGGTCGTTACAATGTGTAAACCATGATATATGTGTTATTTCTAGCGTTGTCTTGTATTAATTGGAATATTCTCCCTCTGTACTCAAACTAAAAGCCATAGAACTTGAAAACAAGTTACTTATCGAAAAATAGAGATACATTCTACTTTAGTCGGAGTTAGAATAATCCATGTCCATTGCTTTTAAACATCTTGACTTGTATAAAAATGAATGCATGAGTCTCAAAAAGAATTTAACTGCATTGAAAACTGACAAAAATATTTAAGCAACCTTATTCGATAAAATACGCAGAATAATGTGGTAAATTAACAAATTTTTGAAATATATAAAATTAGTAAATTTTCAATCATTTACAAACAATAATATATTACATAATAAATAAGATGACAAACTATAAAACTTCCAATTTTTGTATAAATTGCTTTTTTATTACGTCTCTTAGAGAGTTTTTGGCCCCGTCCAACAAGTGTTGTACATGACCGTTATATAAATATTCGCTTTTGTCATAAAACAGACATTTATATTCCTCTGGTACCATACTTGCTGGATTTTTCCCTGTATTGGACAAATTATAAACACAATAAACAATTACATTTCGTACATTATTTCGTTTTAAACGGTTCATAAAATTTCTTCATCATTTTTCTTTTTTGTTTCCTGTGTACACGCATTTGTGTACAATGCAGGAAACAAAGGGGAAGTGCTGCCGAAATTTTATTGAATCGTTTAGAACAAAATAATGTACCAAACGTAAATGTTTACTGTGTTTGTAATGGGAAGTAGGATGACTGACCAGCAAAAAAGAAAACCATAAACCAACATTTCAATATTGTATTCTTAATAGGGTAAAATTGACGCATATAAGTTTATGTATCAATACATTGAAAAATAAAATGTCAATTCGTAAAATGGCCAATATTTATTTTTGAATTTGTGACATATTTTTTTAAATAGGAAAAATGATCGATTATTTTGTTTATCGGAGGAGATGGATGTATCAAAGAAGGGGATTGAGAGACTCAATAAAGGAAGATATTTATAATGGTATAAACGTATTTGTTGAATTCGCTTTAAGTAATAACGGAAACGATGTAGAAATTCGTTGTCCGTGTAGTAGGTGTAAACATTTGAAGTATTTGTTACCCGATATTGTGAAAGTTCATTTGTGCAAAAACGGTTTCATGCCGGAATATTATGTTTGGGATCGTTAGAGGGAAGTCGTAGCACATACTTCTATAGAGTCCTAATTAGAGATTGCTGGTAATGAAATTGCTATGACAAACCATATAGAAGATATGGTTGAAGATGCAGCACGATCAATGTTCCCTTCGGTTGAAGTTGATGACGACGATGTAAATGTTGAAGAACCAAATATTGAAGCAAATTTTTTTTACGATTTATTGGATGCTGCTAAGAAACCTCTTTGGGATGGTTGTAAAAGCGGCACTCAACTATCAGTAATCGCCGAATACATTGCGATGAAGTCAAAATACAGCATCACCGAAGCCAAAGTTACAGCTGTTGTACAAGCTGCAAAACGACATATGCCGCCTGATAATTTAATTTGTGAAAATCAGTATGAAGTTAAAAAACTTATGTCAGTTTTTGATTTACCTTATCAAAAAATAGATACATGTTTAAATGGCTGCATGTTGTTTTGGAAAGAGGACATCACTCTTAGGAAGTGTAGAATATGTAACGAGGAAAGGTACAAACCAAGAAAAAAGAAGGAAAAGAAACTTCCATACAAACTTATGCATTATTTTCCCATCACTCCTAGGCTTCAAAGATTATACGCATCTTCTGTAACCGCACCTCATATGAGATGACATAGTGTGAGAACAGAGGAAGAAGGTACATTGACACATCCAGCCGATGGAGAAGCATGGAAGCATTTCGACAAAACTTATCCCAATTTTGCAGTGGAGAGTCGTAATGTTAGACATGAATTATGTGCAGATGGTTTTTCACCATTTTCTCAATTTGGTACAAAATATTCATCTTGGCCCATTATCATCACACCTTATAATTTACCTCCGTGGATGTGTATGAAAACACAATATATGGTTTTTACTATTGTCGTTCCTGGCCTCGACGATCCGACACAAGGAATCGATGTTTATTTACAACCGTTGATTGAGGAGTTAAAAACACTGTGGAACGAAGGAGTAGAAACATACACTACACCATAAACGATATTTTGATACGGCTAAAAGCCGTATCAAAATATGTCGAGCTTAATATTTTGATACGGCTTTTAGCCGTATCTAATGAGCCAATTAGATACGGCCATTAGCCGTATCTAATTGACACATTAGATACGACCAGAACCCATATCTAATTGACAAATAGGCAGCGTCTAATGAACCAATTAGATACGGCTAAAAGCCGTATCTAATTAGTCAATTAGATATAGATATATAATCAATATCCAATATATAATATTATAGACCTATTCATATCCAATATATAATATTATAGACCTATTCATATCCAATATATAATCAATAATCATTCCGAGACATCAAAACAAATAATATTATAGACAGTGCACATTCAAATGATTCAATAATCTGCATTGCAGTACGTAATAACTTAACAATATCATTACATAATACTAGCATTTAGCACATTAATATATCGCAGTAGCGGATACTAGAAAACACTATCGCTCCAGTACCAAGATCCAAATACACAACAATAATACAAATGTATCACATTACTACATAATACAAATACACAACAATCCTCTATTATATTGTGTTGTTACGGCAGCCACTGCACAATGCAAAGCCAAAGAGCTAACTCCTCCAGCCCAAAACAGCTACACAAGCATTACAAAATATTAGTACATCTTTAGTTTTAGGAGTTAACTCTATATTATGGTTCGTTGCAACTACATTTTTTTCCATTTGGTTATGTGAAAACTCAGATTTAGAAAATGCATCTCGATGCAACTAGTAAATACCCAAACACAGACTCAATACACCATAAAGAATTAAAGACTAAAAAACTTTTGTCAGTGGGATGCTGCCAGTGGAAGTATGCAGGTGATTGGAGAATGATGCAGTTAAGTGGGATGTTCTACAGAGGATGGTGACTTTGTAGGTGATCGAGGCTGTTTTCTTTCCTTTTCTTTTTGATGTGCACATTTGATGTGCACAGGGCAGTGGGATATATATACATAGCTATGCACCTGCACACATACATCCACAATTGTTCTTTTATCTTCCTATTAACTGAATCAACTCGGTTATATTTAGTTTTAAGTAACTTTTAGAGTGAAGTTATGCATTCAGTATTTAAAATCTTGCTTGTATAAATTCAGAATCAATGCAGTAAGAGAAGTATTATTGAGTAAAATGAGACTCCTATTTTGTTCTTACCTATTTCCTTTGATATCGCTTCCTCTCAAATAATGAATTATCTCTCTTTTCTGTTGTTAAACTGCATTCTTCTTTGTATACATGGAGAGAGCGCAACCAGTTGATTTCTCACCATACAGAGAAAGACAAAGTGGAAATTAGTAAAGCCATAAAGAGAGATTTATGTAAAATTCCCACAAAGTACGAAAAGCACATCAATTCCCTTGAACTGGGGTATCCAAATTATGTTAGCATAATTGAAAAGAATAACAACCCTTGGTTATTTAGGAATTGTGTCAACTTCAGAAGAAGAAAATTAATTGTCAAACCCACGAGACAATATATGCTTAAACTGATCCATGGTATGGTATATGCTACAACCATCAACGTCTAACCCACAGTAAACTGATCCATAGTATTACAGTATTTACAGTAAACAGTAGACCAGTATTGTTCTCCATAGTTGACTGAATAATGTAGCCATATTAAATATAAGTGCGACCATCAATTTATCTAAAGATCCATAACAAGGTTTTTATAAATATTGTCCATGACAAATCCTTGTTTTATTATATTTTTGTTGCACCCAAATCTCTCATTAATAGTTACTTAAACTGTATATACAAGGAGTTATAAAACTATACAAATTGGTTGGAAAAACATAATTCTTAATTGCGTAGTGCATCAAATGTTTGCAAAAACAATAGGTGGAGAGCATAAATTGAAGGATAAGACAGCAAACCCAAAGACAACTGTAACGACACGATTTTTCGACGCTCGAAAGTCGACATTAATACGTCCACTGTATCAAATGCCGCGCAATCAAATGCCGGAAAACCGAACCATTAGGGTTAAAAGAAGAGGTAGAAAAATACAGAAGAAAAAGAAAGAAGAAACACAGAAACAAAAACAATAACAGAATCTCACATTCGCAGCGAAACAATATATAATAGATAATCACCAGTCTTTTTAAAACAAAGAACTATATCAGTTTATACATACATCAATCAGAGTCAATATACAACTCAATACAACAATGGACAGTTATATAAACCTGTCCTCATACAGAATACACAGCGGAAATAATAAACAAGTACGAGAGTACGCTTCGCCATCCAGTTTATCTCCAAAGCTCCAGAATATCCAGAATATCTTGATAAAAATAACTCTAGGCTGCCCGTGTGGAAAATTATGGGCACCCAGAGTTTAGAAGGGAACAATAAGCTCCGAGTCAGTCATGGTGACTGGTGTGAGATCGTAAAACAGTTATTTTCACAAAGAAAATAAAACAGATTCGCAATGCTTTTGGGAAAATGAAACTACCATAAGACCTCCCGCCACACACACAATGCAAACGTAGAATTGGAGGAGATTTCTTCTTATGATAGTCAAAGATGCTTACTACGCCAATCATTGGATTATTATTATTAATGTCTAGTGTAGAAAACATTTCGAAAGTATAATATTAATCTTAGCCAGCATAGGCATTCCGCACTTATGCCTACTATAGCTACTATGTTCAATAGTAGGTTACCGCCACATTCCATAGCAGGTTATACAACTAAAACCGTACAAGGCTCGTATTGTTTCTTTGGATTTTCCAACAAATGGTCAGGCTAAGGAACTTCCTTTCCTACTGCCGAATGGGATCGCCTCTGGCTGGACGTCCCGAGAGACAACTGCTCTCTGCCAATACAAGGCCGGGTTACCCCTGTAACTAGGTAACTCACGAATATGCCATCCCCCGGTCCTTTGGGACCTTTATCCGAACGCTCGGTAACCAACATCACACATAATAAATAAAGTGTGTCCACATGAGTAAGTATCTGGGCTCCATACCATGATACCACCCCTTTCCAGAAGGAAATAACATACCCTAAAGGGCGCGACCCTCATAACCTTGCCGCAACATTCCTGTTTCGACCATTCCGGGTTGTGAGGCCCTAACGAAGTCTCGTCCACAAAGCTACGCTTTTTCACAAAGCCACGCTTTGATCACCAATGATCAATAAATGATCATCATTACAGCAACACTCAGCATGCCACATTACCAAATTGGGAATATATCGCTGATAAATTTCAACTACATAACCTCTGAGCTCGTACGTCTCAGAGAAGGGTGTTAAGCTAAGAGAATAAATTCTCCACCACCAACAGAAATGTATTTGAAAGAAATCAGCTTTACATCTCAAAATGTAATGTCAGACATGTAACCATACAAGTCTGTTCCGGGTTCGAACAGAACCGAGGGCACTTCCAAAGAAGCCCTTGCAATCCGGGTATTCACAATCCCGATAAAACTTCCCATCACAAAGGAAATCTCTATACCGTAGCTAACGGTGCAGAGACAATCGATAGGTCATCCTATCGTTTTCACAAATACCCGGTCTTCACCACCGGTCTTCAATACGATCCATATCGTCGTATCATTATTCGGAATGGGTTATCTGACACAAAGGTCCTTTCCCGGCTAGACCGAATAATAAGCGTTTGTTTGAAAAACAAATCAAGTGCCATTTCAAAGGCAATATTGATAGTCGGTGATTTAACTATCAACAATATTCACAACAATCATCCAATTTAAATAATTTTCCCAAATTATTAAATTTCAAATATCTTCCCGATATATGGTTTATACTTCAAACATTTGAAAACAAATTCCAAATCACATTTATCTAAACCACTTAAATAAATCCTTATCGATTTATTTCAAATTTACATCCCAATCAGTAAATTTATTCCCACACTTCATCACTTTGAAAACCAATTTTCAAATCATATTTTTTCCACACTTTAAAAATAAATCAATGTTTATTTTTAAAACAAATTTCCCTTTCATTTCATAATTTCCATTTTGAATTTGCATTCCCAAATATTCACTTTTAACCCCAAAATCAAATTCCAGATTGATTTCTAATTTTATCTCAATATCGAATCAATTACAAATTGATTTCTAAGTTTTATTTCAATAGAACAAAACATTGTAATTTATTTCTAAGTTTATCTACAAATAACAAACCATTTGCAAATCGACTTCCAAATTCATTTTTCAAACACTAAATCAATTTCAAATAAATTTTCCAATGATTTATTTTCCATTACCAAATTAATTGCAAATTTGATTTCTAAATTTATTTCAACTCCAAATAAATTTCCAAATCGATTTCTTAAAGGTTCATTTTCAAATACCAAATCAATTACAAATTGATTTATAAAAGTTTATCACTTTTAAATAAATTCCTTTGTTCTTTCCAAATTATTCAAAATTCCATTTTTAAATGAATTCTTCAACTTTTAAAACAATATTATTCAAAACTCATTTTTTTTCCATATTTTGGAATTTATTCGGTAAGATTTCGAAAATCAAATTTTAATACTTTAAAATTCCTTCATTCAATAAATTCAATTCTTAAAAATAAATTCACTTAAAATTTTCCACTTTAATTTCAAAATCCAATTTATATTCGTTTCTAGTATCCAACGATACCAAAAATACATTCGGCTAAATTTTAGCCTTCAACAATTACAATTATCAATAAATCATCCACAGATTATCAATAATCACATCATTCACATATGAAATAATATTCAAACAATTTGAGGAATCCAGTTGGATCCCTCCAACCTGTTTCCCTGCATCCACAGATGTTAGCACAATACCAATTCCTCTTCGAGGTGGAATATCGCGGTATATGGGATTTATAAAATATCATCCGCTATTATGCGGTGCAATAGGCTCTCATCCGCTATATAATGCGGGAAATCAACAACTGCAATATATACATATGCCAATATATATATATATATATTGCTATATATATAGATATATCCTACTATATCTAATATCACATCCAAACAGCAATCAATCAATAACTGCAAAAAAATCAATTTCCAATTTGAGTGAGGAGATCTCACCTTTGCTTTTTATTTGCAATCCCATTCCCATTTTGATCATTTCTTCACGGTTTTAAACCTTGTATAAACAATTTTATACAATGCATTAATATTCGAAATAATCGAATAATAAATTTTCATTTGATAAATTTAATTAGCCAATGATTAAATTTTAACTAGAAATTTTCCTTCTGAAATTATATATACTCTTATAAAAATAGATTATAGATTTCCAAAAATCTAACTTTTATAATTCTTCAAACGTTCTAAAAATTCCTATATATTTTTCAAAGTCTTTTTATATATAATTTTTTTTCTGTTTTATCTATATACATATATTTACTTTACTGTTAAAAATTTCTGTATGTATATATAACTTTTAACATTGAATTAACAGAAATCCAAAAACAAAAGAAATCGAACTTCACTGATTCGATTGATTCGAACACCGCACGACCACTATCTGCAAATCAATCGCCTCAAGTTGCCACGCGATAAAATCGCGACCACTATAATTCGTCGAAGTCGCCGCCTACCCCACGACCTCGAGCTCGAGTCCCCACGTTGCACTGCTACTCGACTTTGGCCTCTACATCGCCTACGTCCCTCTTCGCTCGCGAGCTCCTCCCGTCATCGCGAAACCCTACTTCGCGCCATCGCCTCGCGCGCGCGACTTGCCTCTGAGCCTTCCTTGATTGCAAAGGAAAATCGAACTGTTAGGGATTTTGATTTTTTTAGCTTCTGAGAGCGGTAACGAAAAGGGCTCGCGAATTTTAAATTAATGGAATTTGATTGATTCGAACAGAGCCGGTTGGAGGAAGATGATTGCTTAATTTTTCTTCTCTGAAGTCGGCCATTTATTTACTTCGTTTGATCTGCGAACGAAATGATTTTGTTTTCTTTTGAATGAGAAGGAAGCATCTCGACTTTGAAAGAATAAGGAAGTGTGTTCGAGAAGGCAAAGGAAGCGTGCTCGAAAAATATCTAGCTACAGTGCCTTTTAACCAGTTATTGAATTAAATTTTGATATAAATTCCAACGCGTGTATATATCGTACGCTCACACAACAACTCCAAATGTTACGAAAATTGAAATCCGATAATAATACAATATTACGGATCCAATGGAACTGGTTTCGTCAAATTCCTAGACTGTGCCCCGGAACGCTATTTTTAAATATCGATTTAAACAACAAAATTTCAAAACTGAACAAAACAGTTTCAAATTCAATTCTGAAGCTTCCGTTTTCTTCAGTATTATCAATATGAATTTTCAAAGCCTTCAAAATATTTTTAATCAGCTTAAAACTGTTTTATCCAGATTTAACGATTAAATTCAATAATTAATTTACCAAATTTACTTTGATATTTGAATTTCAAATTAAATTGAATTCTAGATATTTAAAATCAATTAAATATCTTGATTTCCAATATCAAAATTTCAGGGTCGTTACAATCTTCCCCCCTTAAAAGAATTTCGTCCCGAAATTACTAGTAAAGAAGAATGCTCCAATACCCGTTTATCATTTTACCAAATCCAAATAGTTTTATCAACTTGATAAAATAATCTTTCTTATTACTTCATAATTTTTCCAAACTTTTCCATAAGTTTCAAACAACTTAATTTACATCACAATTCAAATTTAAGTTTGAATTCAAATTGTAAACTTTCAAAATTTTCTCAAAATTTTTCTAACACTTTAAATTTTTGAGAAATTTCGCC
Organism: Allium fistulosum; assembly: GCA_030737815.1. Taxonomy (NCBI): domain Eukaryota; kingdom Viridiplantae; phylum Streptophyta; class Magnoliopsida; order Asparagales; family Amaryllidaceae; genus Allium; species Allium fistulosum. Next base: position 595,223,207 of record CM060905.1, read on the forward strand.
AGCGTCTCCTTTGCGCGGCTAACACGGTACGACTACAAAACGTCCCTATGGACTCTCAGATCTCAAAAGAAAACAAAATGCCAAGTGGAAAAATAAAAAACTCATCAAATTTCATACTGAAATTTAAATACATACCTTTTGTCGAGCAATTTAAATTATCTTCAAAATCAAAATCCAAAATCCATTTTCCTTAGCCTTTACAATTCCTGCATATTTTAATTAACAGCAATATCCAAATTTACTTATTGGATTTCCATTATCGATTTACTTAAGAATTTCATTCATTCATTCTTAAGTGCAATATAAGTATTTCTTATATTCGTTTCACTTCACGAACAAAGTTGTATATTCATTTCCTTATACTTTGCATTTTCAATTTCATTTGAATTCAATTTACTATTTCAACTCTATTTGAATTCATTTCAAATCTCAATACTTATATTTCCAAATTTTTCATTTAGATTTTCATTTCGAATTTTACTTCAATTCGATTCATCTTCTAATTTCGAATATTGAGTTTTATTCACCTTTATTTCAAATTCCAATTTTTAAACCTTTTGTCGTTAAGTGAAAAAAATTTCAAAAATTCCAAAATTTTTCTAACTCCCAAAATTTTCAGAAAATTTTGGCAGAGTCTCCTTTGTACGGAGGAGCTTTTGCAATTTGACAAAAGAAATAAATATATATACATCGACCCACTCGGTCGGAAAAGCAGAAAAACAGTTCATATTTCCTATTTTTTTATTGCGTAGGCGTACCTTTTAGCATTTTTAAGCAAAGCGGTTTATTTATTAGCATTTGCATAACAAAAACCAGCCAAACGGCTTCCCTGCACCTGTACTTACTCAATTTAGACAGGTAAGTGACAAATATAGGAAATCTATTTAACATTTCATTCATTTTCAATAACAATATATAGGTTTCATTAGCAATACATTCAAAACAATTTCCATAAGCAATCTATATGGTTTCGATACAAATTGAATCACTTTCATCTAATTTACATTCAATTCAATGGTTTACAATGCAATTCCTTATTTTCAATTCATTTTTAAGCAAAACGAATTCATATCCATACTATTTTATAACCAATTTTAAATTGATACCAATTCAATTTATTTTAATTCCACTTCATTTCAATTTGCATTTCATATTTACATTCAGTTTATTTCATTTGAAACCATTTCACAATTTCTTTTCTTAAGTCGAGCATTTATTTAATATTTACTTAAGCTATTTCACTTCAAAACTCAAGTTCATTTCCTTGTAAATAATTTCCAATTTCAATCTTTGTTTTGATTTTCATTTATCAAATCTATCTCATTTACTAATTTAATTCAATTAGTTCATTCACTTATTCATTTTAAATTTCAATTTCCATATTCAATACATCTCGAATTCACTTAATTAATATCAAGGAAATTACAATTAATTTCTGCTTACTTGAATTTATTTGCAAATTCAACCCATTTTAAATTTAGTTCACAACTCAACTTTAATTTAACTAACTTCCAATTCATTACTTTATGAATTAACAATTTATCAAGTTAGTTTACTTGAATTCAATCCACTTTATCTTATTTATTTTTTTCCAAGTTTGGATTTTTATTCAACTTTATTCAAATTAAATTTCATTCCATTTCTTCAATTCATTTATTTACAAATGTAAACTCATTTGTTCATTCACAAATTAATTCCTTTTCAATTTGAATCTTATTCCAAATCAACTTTCACTTTATTTAATTGATTCATTTATACTTTCTTTAATTTAACTTCATCCTTTAAGTTAAATTTATTCTATAAAAATTCAAATTGTATAAGTTATAAACTCATTTATTATTCCATTAATGAATTTATTTTCAAATATTCTCTCTGGAATTCTATTTCCAATTATAAATTACATTTACAATTTACATTTTACAAATCTCATTTGTATATGAATTCAATTCCTCATCTTTCAATCCATATTTATAAATTTCATTTGTCAAATGAATTTATCTTCAAATCTTTGGTTATATCATTTTATTTCTTATTTGTTTTTCATATGACAGTGATAATAATTCAATATTATCTTTTCCTAACAACCAAGCATCCATATACTATGATAATTCATAAAAAATCATTTCTTTTCTATACAAAAATAGTTTTGGGCAAAATTATTTCATTTACCCTATTTTAAAACAATGCAATGTCGGTTTATCTTGTTTAAGAGTTTAGAAACCCCTATCGATTACAGTTGGCCAGACTGCACCGACCAGAATCTATAAACAATCAACCGATAAGTCAACACAATACAAAACAAATTTTGTATTCACTAACAAATACGTACTCATATATATTATTACACTCAACTCATTCTAGAGTACTACTGACTCTATCTCTAATGAGTAACACCCAACAGAACCAAGGGTTGTCGCTTAACCGGATGCTCTGATACCACTTGTAACGAACGGACCGTCGGCGGCCACCGGTAGGCTTTGCAACCATCCCAGTCCCACCGTGTCTTACACTGGCACCTCGCATTTACTTTTACGGCCAGCCTCTCGACTATCACAACCAACCCATACCACTCAGGGACATGTAGGGGTAAGAGTCTCCCGTTCGCCACCAAACTGCGAAGCGAGAACCCCCTATCATGCTGTAATATAGCAAATGCGATCCATATCGTCGTATCATTATTCGGAATGGGTTATCTGACACAAAGGTCCTTTCCCGGCTAGACCGAATAATAAGCGTTTGTTTGAAAAACAAATCAAGTGCCATTTCAAAGGCAATATTGATAGTCTGTGATTTAACTATCAACAATATTCACAACAATCATCCAATTTAAATAATTATCCCAAATTATTAAATTTCAAATATCTTCCCGATATATGGTTTATACTTCAACCATTTGAAAACAAATTCCAAATCACATTTATCTAAACCACTTAAATAAATCCTTATCGATTTATTTCAAATTTACATCCCAATTAGTAAATTTATTCCCACACTTCATCACTTTGAAAACCAATTTTCAAATCATATTTTTTCCACACTTTAAAAATAAATCAATGTTTATTTTTAAAACAAATTTCCCTTTCATTTCATAATTTCCATTTTGAATTTGCATTCCCAAATATTCACTTTTAACCCCAAAATCAAATTCCAGATTGATTTCTAATTTTATCTCAATATCGAATCAATTACAAATTGATTTCTAAGTTTTATTTCAATAGAACAAAACATTGTAATTTATTTCTAAGTTTATCTCCAAATAACAAACCATTTGCAAATCGACTTCCAAATTCATTTTTCAAACACTAAATCAATTTCAAATAAATTTTCCAATGATTTATTTTCCATTACCAAATTAATTGCAAATTTGATTTCTAAATTTATTTTCAACTCCAAATAAATTTCCAAATCGATTTCTTAAAGGTTCATTTTCAAATACCAAATCAATTACAAATTGATTTCTAAAAGTTTATCACTTTTAAATAAATTCCTTTGTTCTTTCCAAATTATTCAAAATTCCATTTTTAAATGAATTCTTCAACTTTTAAAACAATATTATTCAAAACTCATTTTTTTCCATATTTTGGAATTTATTCGGTAAGATTTCAAAAATCAAATTTTAATACTTTAAAATTCCTTCTTTCAATAAATTCAATTCTTAAAAATAAATTCACTTAAAATTTTCCACTTTAATTTCAAAATCCAATTTATATTCATTTCTGGTATCCAACGATACCAAAAATACATTCGGCTAAATTTTAACCTTCAATAATTACAATTATCAATAAGTCATCCACAGATTATCAATAATCACATCATTCACATATGAAATAATATTCAAACAATATGAGGAATCCAGTTGGATCCCTCCAACCTGTTTCCCTACATCCACAGATGTTAGCACAATACCAATTCCACTTCGAGGTGGAATATCGCGGTATATGGGATTTATAAAATATCATCCGCTATTATGCGGTGCAATAGGCTCATCCGCTATATAATGCGGGAAATCAACAACTGCAATATATACATATGCCAATATATATATATATATATATTGCTATATATATAGATATATCCTACTATATCTAATATCACATCCAAACAGCAATCAATCAATAACTACAAAAAAATCAATTTCCAATTTGAGTGAGGAGATCTCACCTTTGCTTTTTATTTGCAATCCCATTCCCATTTTGATCATTTCTTCATGGTTTTAAACCTTGTATAAACAATTTTATACAATGCATTAATATTCGAAATAATCGAATAATAAATTTTCATTTGATAAATTTAATTAGCCAATGATTAAATTTTAACTAGAAATTTTCCTTTTGAAATTATATATACTCTTATAAAAATAGATTATAGATTTCCAAAAATCTAACTTTTATAATTCTTCAAACGTTCTAAAAATTCCTATATATTTTTCAAAGTCTTTTTCATATATAATTTTTTTTCTGTTTTATCTATATACATATATTTACTTTACTGTTAAAAATTTTTGTATGTATATATAACTTGTAACGACCCCAGATTTAAATTTATTTAAATCGATAATTTATTGAATTTTTGAATAAAAATAGTAAAATAAATTGATAGAATGGAGCAAGTTTCCCCGACTCAAATATGAGTGGATTTGAAAATAATAAATATATAGATATATATTTTGACTTGAGTTTAAATTGTAAATAAATAATGGATAATAATATTAAATATTAGAATTGATGGTTTAATAATGGTTTGAATTTATAAAATAAATAATTGAGTTTATAAAATAATAAAAGACAATAACTATTAAGATAAGATAACAACAAAGATTTAAACTAGGAATAGAAAAATAATCTGAGATAAATTTTATAAATTATACAAAACAAAGTAATGAAAACTAGCTAAATAAACAAATACAAAATAACAACATTTAAATTTAACAAATATATACATAAGTAAGTGTAGGCTTGAGAAAGAAGACACCCAGCATGTACAACTGAAACAAGCAAGGCAAGTGATATCAACATAAAATATCTTTGGTACACCCTAACTTCATCTATCAGCCGAAATGCAGGACATAAAGACAAGGGAACAAATAAAAATGTACATGTTTCCATCTCTAGCAACATACCAGCCTTACCTCTAATATCATGTCAGCCCAAATCATATTGTACATAACAAATCTCTCAGCCGAGTAAAGTATGTAGGCTGTAAAGTACAAAGCAAAAACAAAAGAGAAAAAGAAGTGTATAAAACAGGATAAAGCAAGGCAAGGCATTAAATGCCATCTACTCAAAATCTTTTTTCAGCCTCCAAAGAAAAAATATTTCTGTCCTATATTGTACAAACAAAACAATATAATACCATGTAACATCTTCTCTTTTATATACATCAACACTTCATCCCATTTTCGTTCATTTTCACTCGAGAAGAAAATGAAAATAAAATAGCAACCTGAAAACAATTTACATTCACAAGTTTACAAGTCTGTAGTATAATCTATAGTTCATGCAAGATCAAGCTTCAACAAGCTTTAGATTAAAAAGTTTCGAAATTCAAACCCAAAGTAAAGATTCAAATGCAATTTCCAGTTTTTCAAAACATATCATTTCCAGGCATAAATCTTCACTGTCTCTGCTTCATAAATTTCAAGGTGAGCAACTCCTACTTTTTTTTTTCGAAGCTTAACTGTTTTGATACCTTGATGATTGTGAGTAACAATTTACTTTTAAATTTAAAATGTTTAAATCCTTGCAAGTTCATCTAAAATATGTGTGTTTTGAGCATATATAGTTATCTGTAGATATGTGGAAGCAAGAAGTATAATATGCAGGCTGTTTGAATTATCTCTGTTCTTAGTTCATAGATACAAAACTGTTGTTTTCAAAAATCATTTTCTCCCTACCTGATTGATGATTTAATTTCAGATTCAAACGAAAGTTGATGGTATCATCGTAAGCTTTAGTTTGAAAATTTGTTTTAAGTAAACAAATGTGTGTGGTCACTGGAAAGGCTCAAACTACAGAACCATCCTCATATATGTAAATTTTCGAGTTTATTAATTTACAAATTCGAGAATATAAATGAAATGTGTATACAAAAATATGATTTTTAAAACGAGATTCGTGATTTTTAGTTTGATGGATCACGAGATTTTGGGGTTTATTAGAAATTGGGTTTTAGTGAATTGCCAAAGATCCAGATAATAGTTGAAGCTAGATTTTTGATCGTAGCTTTCTTATATGTGGTTGATTATAGGAAAAATACTAGAAAAATTTTCGAATGCAAGAATCTTTGGGTCGAATCCAATTTAGGGTTTAAGGCTCGATTGTGATACGGTCGGAAAACGAGACGAGTTCGTCTTCACTGTTTGATCGAGCTTCATGATATTCAAGGGGATGGAAGAATGGTGTGTTGTCGTGGTGTGGACGGAGTTGGGGTAGCTCCGGTGGACTGAGCAGCGGTGACGAGGCGATTCTCCAAGCGATAGTGGCAGTTCCTTTTGATCGAGGTAGCTCGATTTCGCTTTCGACGTTGGATGGCGTTTCTGGGTGGTCAAATGGCAAGTAGGGGTAGAGGGTGACTTGTCGTAGGTGAGCTTGGGGGCTGGATGGTCGGCGGTGGCCGGTGCATGTGCACGAGGTGGCTCGTGTGTCAGTGGGTTTGTCGTGGAAATGACTCGAAGTTAGGATGGGGTTTTCGGGTATTAGACTCGAGATCGTACTCGAGTGTTTGTAGGTGATAAGCCTACTGTCTTTATACATTTAGAAATTTATCTGAGTTTAAAAAAAAAGGGAAGAAGAATAATGTACGTGAGGGGAGAAGAATGACTCGGGAAATATGTGGGAGGGACTCGAGTTTGACTCGAGGAAAGCAGGGGGTCTCTCGGTGTAGTTGAGACCTTCAGCAAAACCAAGAATTTGAAGCTATATCCCTTAAACAATTTTAAGTGATCATTATTGATTAACTGATCAAACAGGAGTAATTAAGAAGGGTTAGTTAATTTGTAATTAATTAAGAAATTAAGAAGTTGATTAAATGTTTTAATGTGTTAACTTAAAAGTTAAGTTAATTTTATATTGATGAATGATTTAAAATTAACTAAAGATCAATTAATTATAAATTTAAAGCTAATTAATTTTTAATTGAGGATAATTAATTAAATGGTAATTAATTAAGGGTTAATTTATTAATTTAAAGACAATCAATTAAATAGTGAAATTTATAATTAAAGATTAATTATTTATATAATTAAAGGTTGATGAAGTATAATTAAAGGTTAATTAATTTTTTATGATTAATTAATAAATGATTAAAGAATAATTAATCAAAATGATTTGTAATTTATTAAAGTTAATTAACCAGGATTAGTAGTAAATGCATAAGAAATTAATCTGATTTGAATTAATCCGACAATTGATTTGATCTTACTTATGAATGTTTGAATTGTATTGAATGGTTGAATTATTTGATATCCCTGATATATAATGCTTTGTGATATACCCTGATTTATGTTGTGATTTCTGTTTCTGTGATATATTACTATGTGAATATGAAACCCTTGACCCGTAAACGACACTTGAATTTCGATGCGACAGGGAGTCGGATTCCAGTTGGTTATCCGAAACCCACATCGAATTGTAATGATGAATCTTTGTGACTGATAAATTTATTTTATCTATGAATCTGTGAATGAAGATAAGCGTTATGGGTTATACCGCTTATCGATATATCTGTGATGATTGATGTTGTGCACTATTGTGTGAAACCCCTGGACCACACTGTTACACACACAAATATGAATTTCACGTGGAAATCGGTTAAGTCACAGATAATTTAAATTTGATGTTTTTGAAATTGAAATTTTAATTTCAATTGATTTTGAAATTAGAAATTTGGGGTTTAAAGTGAAAAGCTTTTGAAATGGAATTTCAAATATAAAAGTTATTTTGAATAACTTAACCGAGTTTTTTTGAAAATTTAAATAATTAGATTTTAATTTGAATTCAAGTTTGAAATTAAATCTATGATTTGGAAACTAGGGATAAAAGATGATATAAATGTGTTTGTATGAATTAAACCATTTTAAAGTATTAATTTGGGAATTTGAATTTAAACCAAGGATTCCAACTCGTATGAATGAATTAGATTTCCAAATTGAAAACTGTTGTTTTCAAATGATAAAAGCTTTTAGATAAGAAAAGAAATTCCAGTTTAAATTAAAGGAATTTCAAGTGAATTGAAAAATGGATTTTCCACATTATGAATGAATTCTTTTTGAAAGCTATGAATTAAATTTGTCTATTTTTAACAGATTTAAAGTGATGATTTGTTTAACCCATTCGAAATGAAATTGTTTTGAAAACTATGAGTTAAATCTTTGATTTAAAGATTTAACGAATTAATCAAATTGAAAGGGAAATTGATTTGGAAAATCTATGAATGAATCTTTGTGAAATTAAGTGAACTTTGTGAATTGAATTTTTTTGTTTAAAAGATTAAAATGGTAATTTGTTAAACCATTTGAAAAGAAAGTTTGGGTAATAAGTTGTGACTTAATTGAAATCCCAATATCCGTATGTTTTTAAATATTTCGCTCACTATTCGGGTTAGCCGGGAAAGGACCTTTGGGTCGTATAACTCATTCCGAATAGTGATACGTCGTATATGGATAGCATTTGAAGACCGGTGTTGAAGACCGGATATTTTTCGAAAATGAAAGGACAACCTGTCGAATGTCTCTGCACTGAGTCGCGCCGGTATAGAGATTTATATCACTCTTTTGTGATGGGAAGTCCGGACGTGATTGAGAATTATCCGGATTTGCAAGGGCTTCGTGAGAAGTGCCTTCGGTTCTGTTCGAACCCGGAACAGACTTGTATGGATACATGTCTGACATTACACTTTGAGATATAAAGCTGATTTCTTTCAAATACATTTCTGTTTGGTGGCGGAGAATTTATTCTCTTAGCTTAACACCCTTCTCTGAGACGTACGAGCTCAGAGGTTATGTAGTTGAAATTTATCAGCGATATATCCCAATTTGGTAATGTGGCATGCTGAGTGTTGCTGTGTGATGATCAATGTTTGATCATTTGTGATATGATCTTTTGTTTGATCATTTATCTTTGTGATCATAGGTTGATCATCTGTTGACCCAAAGCGTGGCTTTTTGAAAAAGCGTAGCTTTGTGGACGAGACTTCGTCGAGCCTCACAACTCGGTAATGGTCGAAACAGGAATTGTGCGGCAAGGTTTTCAGGGGTAGCTCCCCTAGGGTATGACCATTCCTTCTGGAAAAGGGTAGTATCATGGTATGGAGCCCAGATACTTACTCATGTGGATACACTTTCTTTATGATGTGTGATGTTGGTTATCGAGCGCTCGGTTAAAGGTCCCAAAGGACCGGGGGTGGCATATCTGAGGTTTCTTTTATCCCTTGGGAAAAGGGGTTGCCGGCCTTGTTTGGCAGAGAACAGTTGGTTCTCGGAACGTCCCGCCAGAGGCGTTTCTTTCGTGGAATAGGAAGTTTCTTAGCCTGACCATTTGTTGGAAATCCAAACAAAACAATACGAGCCCTGTACGGTTTTAGTTGTATTACCTGCCATGGAATGTGGTGGTAACCTGCTATTGAACATGGTAGCTATAGTAGGCATAAGTGCGAAATGTCTATGCTGGCTAAGATTTATATTCTACTTTCGAAATTGTTTTCTACACTATGCACTAGTAATAATATCAAATGATTTGATTTTGCGTAGTAAGCATCTTTGACTATCATAAGAAGAAATCTCCTCCAATTCTGCGTTTGCATTGTGTGTGTGGTGGGAGGTCTTATGGTAGTTTCATTTTCCAAAAGCATTGCGAATTGACTTTAAAATTCTCTGCTATTTGTTTTAAAGATAAACTGTTTTTGTTGCTCACACCAGTCCCATGACTGATCCGGAGTTTATTGTTTCTTTCCTAAACTCTGGATGCTCAAAATTTTTCTACACGAGCAGTCTAGAGTTTGGTTTTTCAGATAGTCAGATTAGTAGGTTATCTGGAGCTAGTTCAGTCTTTGGATCGGACTGCACTTGCTTATCTTGGTGTATCGTTATTGGGAGTTCAACCTATTTCTGGATTAGTGCTTTGAAGATGGAGATTATCCGCTGCTGATGTTATCGTTTTCTTTTCCGCTGCTATTTGTTGTATCATATCTCTGATGTATATTGATATTCATTGTATCATTCTGTTGTATCAGATATTGTATATCAATGTATTATTCATTTCTTCCGCTGTGTTATTTACTTAACTGTGTTATAAGCTCCGGCGACTCGGATTTGAACACTCGAATCTACGACATTCGAGTACGATGTAAAGTATGGATGTCGATTTTCGAACGCGAAAATCTGGGACGTTACATAACTTTTAACATTGAATTAACAGAAATCCAAAAACAAAAGAAATCGAACCTTACTGATTCGATTGATTCGAACACCGCACGACCACTATCTGCAAATCAATCGCCACAAGTTGCCACGCGATAAAATCGCGACCACTATAATTCGTCGAAGTCGCCGCCTACCCCGCAACCTCGAGCTCGAGTCCCCACGTCGCACTGCTACTCGACTTTGGCCTCGACATGGCCTACGTCCCTCTTCGCTCGCGAGATCCTCCCGTCATCGCGAAACCCTACTTCGCGCCATCGCCTCGCGCGCGCGACTTGCCTCTGAGCCTTCCTTGATTGCAAAGGAAAATCGAACTGTTAGGGATTTTGATTTTTTTTTAGCTTCTGAGAGCGGTAACGAAAAGGGCTCGCGAATTTTAAATTAAAGGAATTTGATTGATTCGAACAGAGCCGGTTGGAGGAAGATGATTGCTTAATTTTTCTTCTCTGAAGTCGGCCATTTATTTACTTCGTTTGATCTGCGAACGAAATGATTTTGTTTTCTTTTGAACGAGAAGGAAGCATCTCGACTTTGAAAGAACGAGGAAGTGTGTTCGAGAAGGCAAAGGAAGCATGCTCGAAAAATATCTAGCTACAGTGCCTTTTAACCAGTTATTGAATTAAATTTCGATATAAATTCCAACGCGTTTATATATCGTACGCTCACACAACAACTCCAAATGTTACAAAAATTGAAATCCGATAGTAATACAATATTACGGATCCAATGGAACTGGTTTCGTCAAATTCCGAGACTGTGCCACGGAACGCTATTTTTAAATATCGATTTAAACAACAAAATTTCAAAACTGAACAAAACAGTTTCAAATTCAATTCTGAAGCTTTCGTTATCTTCAGTAGTATCAATATGAATTTTCAAAGCATTGTAAATATTTTTAATCAGCTTAAAACTGTTTTATCCAGATTTAACGATTAAATTCATTTCAAATTAAATTGAATTCCAGATATTTAAAATCAATTAAATATCCTTATTTCCAATATCAAAATTTCAGGGTCGTTACAACAACTAACCTCAGATTTGTCTGCTAATACATGATTTTCATATCCTGAATACCAAGCTTCTAATATAGTAATATTTGAATTTCATGTCCATTTTATATTTAAAGTTCAACAAAGTGGGAAAAAAATATCGTACACCAGTTAATAAGAAGAATTATAAGCTGTAACATCTCATTATGTAAAGTGTCTTACAGAAGAACTTTCAGTACACATCAAACAACAAAATATAAAAAAAATCATTATCACACCGTTTCCAAAAAAATGCAAAACAAAACGATTGACCCAGTGCATGTTTGAATAGACTTAAATAAACTTTATTTTTTTTTCTTTTTAAAAATAAAAAATAAACGAGTTTTAACTTAAAAAAAAAAGATAAGTCCATCCAAACAGACCATAAGTCAAATTTAGAATGCATAGTGGTCACATAAGCTAAACTATATCATTTACCAAGAACTCTAACTGACTAGTAAGAAACAGAAAATATACCTGCTCCATCATCTAGAGATATCGAATAAGACACTTCAGATGGCACACATATCCACCCACTCCAACATCAGCAAAGGTCTCCGCAAATTGATGATTCATTTTGCTGGTTCTCTCATCTGGTAGTAGTATACTGTCCAACACCACTTTTTCATGTGTGGATGGTACAGATTTCCCATGGATGTTGGACAATGTAGAATCTCGGCATATAGTACCTGTTGCAATAAAAGGGAATATTTATTATTATTTAAGTTTTCTACTTATTATGTCATAAATGTTTAAATGTTAAAAATACCTATTCCTATTACTTCTAAATCAGAGTTGAGGATTTCACATTTTTTATTGTTCGTAACATTGGTCGAATCCTGGAACTGCGAAGCAATGAATTCAGGAGCATTGAATTGTGTGGCGCGTCCTCCATCAGAAGAATTGACTGGTGCACGAATTCCCTATTCAATATTTCCCACCATGTTGATCAAAACCTCCATTTGCCCAGACAAATTTCCCACTGTACCCTCCAAACTTCCCACCCTCATTTTCAGCTCATCCTGCTCGCCATGAACATGTCGGAGTCGTTTCTGTGCAATGGCACAAGCCTTAACTTTAGTCTTTGGTATAACGGTCCCAACACCGTGGCTCCTACCCCTTGCATCCTTACCAAGCACTTGTGATAAGATGTCTTTATCCACTGTCAATTTTTCTTCATCACTATCAGTGATCTTTTCCTTTGCTTTCGCAATTTTATCCTGTAATATGATAATACTTACATGAATAAGGAATTTTAAAGAATATGCAAGTTAATATTTGTTTAACTTACAAAGTTGAAGAAGTGGCATCTGATATGCTACCATCTTTTTCCTGTGTGTCTTCTCCCATACTTGACGACGACTGATATTTGTTGATGGACTAGAAACGATCTGCAATACAAGTTGATGCAACGACATGAATATCCAATCACAATATGTAAATCATTTGAATGAAAATGAATATAAATTACCATTTCTTGTTCTATTTTAGTGTGACTTTTACGTCCTGCATGATGAGCATAACTGAGCAATGCTCTGTTCTTTTTGCCTACCTCCCTTCTTCCGCTCGCTTCAAGCGTTGCTTCATTTTTTACGAACTCTGCCCAATCTTCTTGAGCAACTGTAGGTGGGCAATTTTTCAACCATTCTTCGTCATTGTTGAAAGGGTCATAATAAACTACTCTCAAGTTTTTCTTATACCTCCTAAAAGCCTCGGCCATTCTCTTTAAAAACATTTCCTTTGAAAGCGGATCGAGCACATAAATTTTCTGCAAAAAAAATATTAAATTATGTGTTGTGCAAAGAGTTGAAACCATAAGGCTATTGAATGAAATAGTTGTTGTCAAACAGATAAGGATACTTACCACCAATTCGTTCCAAACGTTGTCCTTGTATATTCCAGGTACTTTATTCCAACTTATATATGATATCGGCACATGAGCTCTTACTAGTTTACCGAGCATAGTAGCGATTTTTCCAGCGTTATCTGAGATCGGAATACCAAGTAAGTTTTGATCAACTTTCTTCGTCTCTGAACATGACGAATGTGAAGATGGTGGATTTTCTGACATAGTTTCCTACAAAATATAATATTACTAATTATTTTAATAAGTCACGATAATAATTATACATGTATCAATGTATCAATGTCAACACTACATAATATAACACACTTGCACATACAAAATTATTAAGTGACAACACCTGGAATTGCATTGGAATGTATAAATATTCAAAACCATACATACACACAATCGTGCAATTAAAAATATACAGACACACAATCATGTGATGTACGAATACTAATAAGTTAACATATGGATTTGGTAAGGTCTTCTAATTTTTCATTGTCTTCAAAAGCTGATTGATAGACGGCAGGGAACTCAGTGTCATCCACATTTGTAGTCAACCTGTAACGACCCGTATTTTTACGGATCAAAAGATCGTAAAACTGTTATTTTTAGGTCGTGAGTGTTGTTAGAACGTTCAGAGTTTAAGGCGACCAGAGCTTGAATCGTCCAGGGTTAAGTCGTGTAGAAGTTAGGTCGTCCGGAAGTTGGGTCGGGTGGTAGTTAGGTCGGGTGAACGACCTAAGAGGTTGGAGCGACCTAAGGAGTTTTGTGTTAGGGCTTAGGTCGTGTGGAAGATTAAGTCGTGGAGCGACCTAAAGAAGTTTGCGACCTAAGGAAGTGGATGATCTAAGGGTTAGCGACTTAAGGAGATAAGTTGGTTGAGCGACTTAAGGTAGATAGCTTAGGTCGTTTAGTTTAGGTCGTTGTGACCCTGTGTGTAGTTAGGTCGTTAGACGACCTATAAGTGTTAAGTCGTTAAGTCGCAAGGATGTTAAGTCGTTGAGTTGTTGAGTCGTAAGTCATTAAGTCGTCCAAACGACTTAGGTAGAAATGCGGCAGTGTGTAAGTCGCTAAGTCGTATCCCGTTGAGTCTTAGGTCGTGCCTAAGTGTTAGATCGTGCATATGTGTTAAGTCGCGCACGTGTTAGGTCGGCAATGCTGTTAAGTCATAGGTCGGGAGGTTTGTTAAGTCGTAGGTCGGGGATTTTTAAGTCGTGGACGACTTAAGGGGCGAACAACTTATGGTTCAGCCTATAAATACACGGTCCTTGCTTCATTTTTTTGGGATCCGGATTTTGAAGCGACGAAGTGCTGCCATTTTGGGAGCTCGAGTTCTACACTTCTTCACTTCTTTTCTCCACTTTAATTTTGTGCTTCCTTCCATCCAAATCGAATATCCAAGAGCTTAGATTGAAGATCTACATCCATCGAAGAGAGATTTCATCGTTTGAAGTGGAATTTTGGAGAATCGAGCTAGATCCTTTGCTGTCCAGATCTGAAGTGTGTTGCTTTTGAGGTGTTTGGGTGATTTGGTGAGTGGTGGTTATCTCTCACATGGATCCAAAGGAGTATATCGGATTGGTGGCTTGATTTTGTGTTAAAATAGTGATTTCCATGCATTTTCTTAAACTTAAGTATAGATCTATTGTTCATGATGATTTGACATCCATTTTACTACATGTTAACCTATGCAAGTTCATTCATCAAGTTGTAGAGATATTGCTCATGATTCATGCTTGTTAGATTTGGACTCTTTATTTACAAGATTGCCATTATTGTTACAATTGTTTATTAGATCATGTTTGAATGCTTGATTACTTGGATTAATGATTGACTTGATTGATTGTTATAAATTAGTTGATTGATGATTTGATTTGGACAAGTTGGTTGAAGATGATTCAAAAGCTAAGGGAAAGGCTCTTGAATAAGAAAAGCTGCTCGTGGCATATGACGCAGATGATAAAGCTCATACGGATAGATTTGATGATGATGGTGAGATGAGGCTTTGCTATGATGAGATGAAGCGAGGCATGATGTGAGATAGCCTTGGTTTAATCCAGACAGGATCATTCCAAGCATGTTGTTAACTCGGTGAAATGGTTCGAGTGTGAGGATAATGGTTGGCTCGAGAGGGGCTTGAGCTAGTATGAGAATAGTCGTCGAGGAGGATGACTATAAGACTGAGGTTTCATCGTTGTTGAAGGTTCTAGCAGACTCAAAGCAAGAGTACGCTGGGCAAATTCGATAGTCCCTAAAGACTACAGTTGGTAGTCAAGTACTCTGGGCAGATTCGATAGTCCTAGGCACGGGCTGCGACGACGTGCGGAGTTCTGTCTAGAACCGAGGTTACCATTAGCCCTTGACGGACGGCTGAAAGAATGTGTCGGTCATTCAATTAACGGTGGTATCGAAGCAATGATAACAGTGATAGCCAGAGTCATGGATGTTTGGTTGTATCGTCATTCGATCTCAAGAGCAATATTTTCTGGGTGCTTATCTGATCTTGGTTTAGGCCTTGGGGGTTTGTACTTGGAAAACATCGACCTTGACTCGAGTGATAATTTCTTTACTTTAATTATCTGATTTGCTATGTTTGCTTCTACTTAGTGGGTCTAGGGGCTATCACTGTAGAAAGAGGTGGAGTGGGAGGGTTGGATTCCTATTCCTTTTACCTTTATGCTCTTTTGGTATGTTGTTAGTTAATTTACTGCTCACTAAGACTGTTGTCTGACTCAAGGTTTTATGTTCAACTCTTATGACCTTGGGCTGTTCATCCATTTTGGGATGGGCAGACTATGTAGCAGGTGACAGGTGCTGTTCTTAGTTTCCAACGATGCTGATGACGAAGACGAGCTAGAGGCTTGCATATTATTTTCTTATTATATATACTGGATGTTCCGCTGCTTTTATATTCTCTGAGTGATATGTAGTGAGGCTGGATGTATTGACAATTCAGATTTTCATATCAAACTACTATGAGGCTTATTTGATGCGATTCTGCTCTGTGTAGCTTCACTATGTATATTTTTCTCTATTGTATTTTATCCATGCACTGTGAGTAATACGATAGATTCTGCTGTTTTTAACTTACCTTGACGATCATCCATGGCGGCCTGGCACACTTTACAGCGCACTATTCCCTTGTTTGGTGCAGGGGTCATGGGCGGTCGTCACATTTGGTATCAGAGCATTGGTTAATCGATTTTAGCCAACGCTCGCTGACGTAACTACGTATGAGAGACGTAATTCTATTTTGATGGATGATTACTATATATAATATAGTAGCTTAGAAGGATTTGAATTCTTTATGCAGTTGTTTCTCAAGGTGTACTGATCATTTCTTTTATAGATATTAAGAATGAGTCGAAGAGGGAGACCAGTTGCTAGGGAAGGCCGTGCTGCTGAGGGGGCTGCTGATTATGCTGCTATGTTCGAGGCTATGATGACTTCGATCATGAGAAGGATGCCAGCTCCGGGGTCAGCAGTTGATGTTGGAATTCAAGTTCAAGCTCCAAGACCGGTGGATTTTGCTAAGCTGTGTAAAGACTATACTGCTCTTGGAGGAAAGGTTTTCATGGGAACAGAGTCAACCATTGAAGTCCAGAGATGGATAGATGCTTGTAGAAGAATCTTTGGTGATTTGGGAATCGAGAATGCAACTAGAAGGAAGCTCGCATCAAGATAGCTTCAAGGAAGAGCTTCTGACTGGTGGAACTCTATCACCATTGATACTCCGGAGGAAGAAATTACTTGGGAGCAATTCCAAGCCAGATTTGAAGCTAAGTTCATTTCTACGGCTCAGAAATCTGTTTTGTTTAAGAAGTTTGTAGAGCTCAAGCAAGATGGAAGACCAGTTCTCGAGTACGTTTCTGAGTTTGAAGCTTTGTCCAAGTATGCCCGGTCGTATATTGAATCTCCTTATCAGAAGAATGAGAAGTTTGTGACAGGCTTGGACATTTATCTTGGGAGGCAGTTGGTGGATCATCTGGACGATCCATTTGAGAAGCTTGTGGAGAAAGCGCTCAGGCACGAGAATCTGTTTCCTAAAGAGGGATCTGTTGTTGCTGTAACCAAGGAAGAGTCTAAACCACAGCAGGGTGGAAACAAGAAGAGGAAGCAGCAGCAGCAGAAGGGTAAGGATGGCCAGAAGAAGCCGAAGGGCGAAGTGACCTGCTACAATTGTCAGCAGAAGGGCCATTTCTCCAGAGATTGCAAGAATCCAAAGGTGCCGGTGAAGTGCCACAACTGTGACAAGCCGGGGCATGTCAAGAGGAATTGTCCAAAACTGCGAAAGGACAAGCAGATTGTGCAAGCTTATGCTTTGGGGGCTGTTCCATCATCTTCAAAAGCTCCTACCGTTGAAGAGAAAGGAAAGAGTGTGGTGGTTCAAGGTACTCTTTCCATATGTGGTGTTCGAGTTAGAGTGTTATTCGATACTAGGGCGTCGCATTCTTTTGTTTGTAATGAACTTGTAGGCCGGTTAGGTTTAGAACCGGATATCGTTGATAGACCATTGGTTGTGACTAATCCAATTGGGGGTTCGTCCTGTCTGTGTATGCTATGCCGTGGTTTAGTTGTATCGAGTCATGATTGCTCTTTTGTTTGTGATTGTTTTGTTCTGAACTTTGCGGGGTTCAGAATTATTTTGGGTATAGACTGGCTTAGGAAGTATGCGGCAAAGGTTGATTGTGAAAGGTTGGAGGTGAAAGTCGAGAATGTGGAAGGGCGA
The DNA here is from genome assembly GCA_030737815.1 of Allium fistulosum. Classification (NCBI taxonomy): domain Eukaryota; kingdom Viridiplantae; phylum Streptophyta; class Magnoliopsida; order Asparagales; family Amaryllidaceae; genus Allium; species Allium fistulosum. The sequence goes on from CM060905.1 coordinate 595,241,230, forward strand.
AAGGTTGTGATACGATGTAAGCATGAGGAAGGCGTCTTCATGAGCTTCATGTATTCGCTGGTTGTTCCACGGGATGGACTGTCATCAGTGCCAACCGCTAATGGATTTGAAGATGTCTTCGATGAGGTCAAAGGGTTACCGCCGCATAGAGAGATCGAGTTTCGTATCGATCTAGTTGAAGGAGCCAGACCTGTTGTGATGCCTCTTAGGCGGATGGCGCCTAGGGAACAGCAAGAGTTGAAGGTGCAAGTTGATGATCTTTTACGAAAAGGATTCATTCGGCGTAGTGTGTCTGAATGGGGTGCACCAGTTGTGTTTGTAACCAAAGCGGATGGATCGTTGAGGTTGTGTGTGGATTATCGTGAGATGAATAAAGTGACTAAAAAGAACAAGTATCCATTGCCGAGAATAGATGACTTGTTTGATCAGCTTCACGGAGCTAAGGTGTTTTCTCAGATGGATTTAGCTACGGGGTTTCACCAATTAAGAGTGGCAAAGGATAGTGTGCCGAAGACTGCTTTCAGGACACCATCCGGTTTCTTTGAGTGGCTGGTAATGCCGTTTGGATTGACCAATGCACCAGCATATTTTGTGGATCTTATGAATAGAGTGTTCAGAGATCAGTTGAACAAGTTCGTACTGGTGTTCGTGGATGATATTTTGATTTATTCCAGAACTGAAGAAGAGCACAAGACGCACTTGCGTATTGTTTTGGAAATCTTACGGAAACATCAGCTGAAGGCTAAGTTTTCGAAGTGTCACTTCTGGAAGGGTGAAGTGGGGTTCTTAGGCCATATTATCTCTGGAAATGGAATAGCGGTTGATCCCGCCAAGATAGCAGCAATTCAAGATTGGGGTAGACCTAAGAATGCATCTGATGTGAGAAGTTTTCTTGGATTAGCAGGATACTATCGTCGATTTATCAAAGACTTTTCCAAGGTGGCTGCACCATTAACAGGATTGACGAAAAAGAACCAAGTATTCAGATGGGATGCTAAGTGTGAGCAAGCTTTCAGACTCCTGAAAGAGCGATTGACGAGTGCTCCTGTTTTGACTATTCCAAGTGGAAATGATGAGATGGTGGTTTACACTGATGCATGTGGTACTGGACTTGGAGCAGTGCTGATGCAAAAGGGTAAAGTTGTTGCGTATGCAAGTCGACAACTGAAGCCGCATGAAAGGAATTACCCGACTCATGATTTGGAGTTAGCGGCGATTGTTTTCGCTCTGAAGATGTGGAGACATTACCTATTGGAAGTTCGATTTGAGTTGTTTACAGATCATAAGTCGTTGAAGTATATTTTCTCCCAAAAGGATTTGAATCTTAGGCAGCAACGATGGCTTGAGTTTTTGGCATCATATGATTTTGGTATAGCCTATACTCCGGGAAAGGGTAACGCTGTAGCAGATGCGTTAAGTCGAAGACATGCAGGATTGGGAGCCATGTTTTCAGAATGGAAGAGTCTTGAGTATTTAGCTGGATTTGACTTCAGGCCCAGATGTGAATTGGAACCTGAGATGTTGGCAAACTTATCGATAAGACCGACTCTTGTGGAAAGAATTGGCGAGAGCCAAAAGCAAGACGATAAACTTGTCAAGATTATCCGTGATTTGGAATCTGGATTGGACCCAGAAAAGGATAAAGGATTCGAGGTCGATCGAGAGGGTTGGCTTCGGAAGCAAGGACGACTAGTTGTTCCCGATATAGATGAATTAAGAAATGAAGTTCTGAAGGAAAGTCATCACTCGAAGCTGACAATTCATCCAGGTGGAAATAAGATGTATCGGGATATGAAGAGAACCTATTACTGGGAAGGTATGAAGAAGAATGTTGGAAATTTTATTTCCAAATGCATGAACTGCCAGTTGGTGAAAGCTGAGCAAAAGAAGCCCAGTGAATTGCTTCAGCCATTAGAAGTTCCTACATGGAAGTGGGAGCAAATATCGATGGATTTTATCGATGGACTACCTAGAACCAGAGCAGGAAACGAAGGGATTTGGGTCATCGTAGATCGTCTGACTAAAAGCGCAAGATTCATTCCTGTTCGATCAACCAGGACTGCATCCAAGTTGGTTGAGCTGTATGTTAAGTGGATAGTTCGATTCCATGGTATTCCGAAGAGTATAGTGAGCGATCGAGACCCATTGTTCACTAGTAGATTTTGGAAGAGCTTCCAGGAAGTTTTGGGAACCGAGTTGTGTTTGAGTACAACTTATCACCCTCAAACAGATGGTCAGACCGAGAGAGTCAACCGAGTTTTGGAAGATCTCCTCAGAGCATGTGTTTTGGACTTCGGAGGATCATGGGAAGATCATCTTCATTTGGTAGAATTTTCGTATAACAACAGTTACCAGTCAAGCATTGGTATGGCACCGTATGAAGCATTGTATGGAAGACCGTGTAACTCTCCGACATGTTGGTTAGAAACAGGAGAAAAGCTGATACTTGGGCCAGAAATGATTCGACAGACTTCGGATTGCATAGAGATCATTCGGCAACGAATGAAGGTAGCCCAAGACCATCAGAAAAGTTATGCTGATAAGCGTCGTAAGGATTTGGAATTCGACGTAGGTGATAAGGTTTTTGTGAAGATTTCTCCACTGAAGAATGTTATTCGATTCGGGAAGAAAGGAAAATTGACTCCGAGATTTGTTGGGCCATTCCCGATCATCGAGCGAATTGGAAATCTCGCCTATAAATTGGAGTTACCAGAAAAGATGTTGGGTGTGCACAATGTTTTTCATGTATCATATCTACGGAGGTATGTGCACGACTCGAATACTGTGGTTTCTGCTGATAGCTGTGAAGATTTTGAAGTTGACCTAGTTGATAAAAGACCTCGTAAGCCGCTTCGTGTTGTGGAAACTGACACGAAACAGCTTAGGAGGAAGGTAGTTAGGTTGCTCAAGATACAATGGAGTGATGATGTTAACGACTGTACATGGGAGGTGGAAGAGAGGATGAAGGCAGCTCATCCTGAACTCTTCGAGGTATGGCCATAAGGTGTCGTGTCATCTCACGACATTGTAACTTGTTCTAGTTTTAGAATTCTGCATGTTAGGCTAGTAATTGGACGCATGGTTTGTTGATTGCTATGGATGGTAAGCATGCAGAATAGTTTTTGATTGCTCTTGTTTGTTTGGAATTTCGGGGGCGAAATTCCTAAGGGGGAGAGAATGTAACGACCCGTATTTTTACGGATTGAAAGATCGTAAAACTATTATTTTTAGGTCGTGAGTGTTGTTAGAACGTTCAGAGTTTAAGGCGACCAGAGCTTGAATCGTCCAGGGTTAATTCGTGTAGAAGTTAGGTCGTCCGGAAGTTGGGTCGGGTGGTAGTTAGGTCGGGTGAACGACCTAAGAGGTTGGAGCGACCTAAGGAGTTTTGTGTTAGGGCTTAGGTCGTGTGGAAGATTAAGTCGTGGAGCGACCTAAAGAAGTTTGCGACCTAAGGAAGTGGACGATCTAAGGGTTAGCGACTTAACAAGGTTGGCGACTTAAGGAGATAAGTTGGTTGAGCGACATAAGGTAGATAGCTTAGGTCGTTTAGTTTAGGTCGTTGTGACCCTGTGTGTAGTTAGGTCGTTAGACGACCTATAAGTGTTAAGTCATTAAGTCGCAAGGACGTTAAGTCGTTGAGTTGTTGAGTCGTAAGTCATTAAGTCGTCCAAACGACTTAGGTAGAAATGCGGCAGTGTGTAAGTCGCTAAGTCGTATCCCGTTGAGTCTTAGGTCGTGCCTAAGTGTTAGATCGTGCGTATGTGTTAAGCCGCGCATGTGTTAGGTCGGCAATGCTGTTAAGTCGTAGGTCGGGAGGTTTGTTAAGTCGTAGGTCGGGGATTTTTAAGTCGTGGACGACTTAAGGGGCGAACGACTTATGGTTCAGCCTATAAATACACGGTCCTTGCTTCATTTTTTTAGGATCCGGATTTTGAAGCGACGAAGTGCTGCCATTTTGAGAGCTCGAGTTCTACACTTCTTCACTTCTTTTCTCCACTTTAATTTTGTGCTTCCTTCCATCCAAATCGAAGATCCAAGAGCTTAGATTGAAGATCTACATCCATCGAAGAGAGATTTCATCGTTTGAAGCGGAATTTTGGAGAATCGAGCTAGATCCTTTGCTGTCCAGATCTGAAGTGTGTTGCTTTTGAGGTGTTTGGGTGATTTGGTGAGTGGTGGTTATCTCTCACACGGATCCAAAGGAGTATATCGGATTGGTGGCTTGATTTTGTGTTAAAATAGTGATTTCCATGCATTTTCTTAAACTTAAGTATAGATCTATTGTTCATGATGATTTGACATCCATTTTACTACATGTTAACCTATGCAAGTTCATTCATCAAGTTGTAGAGATATTGCTCATGATTCATGCTTGTTAGATTTGGACTCTTTATTTACAAGATTGCCATTATTGTTACAATTGTTTATTAGATCATGTTTGAATGCTTGATTACTTGGATTAATGATTGACCTGATTGATTGTTATAAATTAGTTGATTGATGATTTGATTTGGACAAGTTGGTTGAAGATGATTCAAAATCTAAGGGAACGGCTCTTGAATAAGAAAAGATGCTCGTGGCATATGACGCGGATGATAAAGCTCATATGGATAGATTTGATAATGATGGTGAGATGAGGCTTTGCTATGATGAGATGAAGCGAGGCATGATGTGAGATAGCCTTGGTTTAATCCAGACAGGATCATTCCAAGCATGTTGTTAACTCGGTGAAATGGTTCGAGTGTGAGGATAATGGTTGTCTCGAGAGGGGCTTGAGCTAGTATGAGAATAGTCGTCGAGGAGGATGACTAGAAGGCTGAGGTTTCATCGTTGTTGAAGGTTCTAGCAGACTCAAAGCAAGAGTACGCTGGGCAGATTCGATAGTCCCTAAAGACTACAGTTGGTAGTCAAGTACTCTGGGCAGATTCGATAGTCCTAGGCACGGGCTGCGACGACGTGCGGAGTTCTGTCTAGAACCGGGGTTACCATTAGCCCTTGACGGACGGCTGAAAGAATGTGCCGGTCATTCAATTAACGGTGGTATCGAAGCAATGATAACAGTGATAGCCAGAGTCATGGATGTTTGGTTGTATCGTCATTCGGTCTCAAAAGCAATATTTTCTGGGTGCTTATCCGATCTTGGTTTAGGCCTTGGGGGTTTGTACTTGGAAAACATCGACCTTGACTCGAGTGATAATTGCTTTACTTAAATTATCTGATTTGCTATGTTTGCTTCTACTTAGTGGGTCTGGGGGCTATCACTGTAGAAAGAGGTGGAGTGGGAGGGTTGGATTCCTATTCCTTTTACCTTTGTGCTCTTTTGGTATGTTGTTAGTTAATTTACTGCTCACTAAGACTGTTGTTTGACTCAAGGTTTTATGTTCAACTCTTATGACCTTGGGCTGTTCATCCATTTTGGGATGGGCAGACTAGGTAGCAGGTGACAGGTGCTGTTCTTAGTTTCCAACGATGCTGATGACGAAGACGAGCTGGAGGCTTGCATATTATTTTCTTATTATATGTACTGGATGTTCCGCTGCTTGTATATTCTCTGAGTGATATGTAGTGAGGCTGGATGTATTGACAATTCAGATTTTCGTATCAAACTACTATGAGGCTTATTTGATGCGATTCTGCTCTGTGTAGCTTCATTATGTATATTTTTCTCTGTTGTATTTTATCCATGCGCTGTGAGTAATACGATAGATTCTGCTGTTTTTAACTTACCTTGACGATCATCCATGGCGGCCTGGCACACTTTACATCGCACTATTCCCTTGTTTGGTGCAGGGGTCATGGGCGGTCGTCACACAACCGTTTTGGTGTATGCAAGACCATAGACCATCCGTTATTTTTTAAATCTTTTGAGTAGAAAACTTGACTCGCTTCTGATGCAAGAATAAATGGCTCGTCATTCATGTTATTTTTGTTCTTTAATTTTCCTAAATTTTGCCATGATGAGGTTTGAAATGGGATCTATTTTGCAACCATTGACCTTATCCTCGACTTTTACCCAATCACAATAAAAAAACTGTTTGTTTGAAGTCAGTGTAATCCAACTCAAGTATCTGTTGAATGACTCCGTAATACGTTGTTTCTGCTTCCTTATAATTTTATCCTTGCCACTCGCTCTAAATTTTGTAATTGCTCTCATGCATACACCGCTATTTTGTGTTACCATACGGTCTTCGTACTTTTTCGTGAAAAATGAAAATCCATTCACTTGGTACTTCATATAACTACGCGTTATGAACTTCGGCCCGTGCACTAACCGCCACAGAGTTGGATCAACATCGATGGTCTTTAACAGCTACATAAATTTTAATAAGTAAAAAAGCATGGTCACAAAGGTGTATTGCACACTTATAAACACATGAAATACTTAAGACGAAGTTAAACCTCATTACGTAACCATAGATTAAAACTTTGAACTACTTCCACGGTGGTAGCCCTGTCTCTAGGTTGAAATCTAGTACTTTTCACATAGGAGTTATACCTCCTACGAAAAACACATATCAAAATGTATATATAAATTGAATTAAAAAAATTAAAATTCCAAACAAGTTCGTGAACTTACTTCTTCCATTCATCCAATCCATCGTACTTATTAAGGACCCATCTACGCACCTATTCAAACTGCACTTGGGTTAACGTTATGTCTTTACCATTATCCAGAGGTATCTCACCAGCAAACTCATCGTCCTCGTCTAAAAATGCTTCGCGGGTATGTTTATGATTGCCATCACCTCCGTTTGGCATATATTCCATGCAGTAAAGACTAGCTTCTTGTACGATATATCCTTCTGCAATACACCCTTCAATGTATCTTTTGTTGCGCACATATTCTTTATATGTTTTCATCAACCTATAAATGTGATCAATTATATACTGTAGACGGTAGCTATTTATATGAAATAATGATGTGCATAACTGAAATTAGAAATTTACCGTTCAAATGGATACATCCATCTATATCTGATAGGGCCACAAATCAACGCTTCATCGGCTAAATGAACCATAAGGTGGACACTGATATCAAAAAATGCAGGTGGAAAATGTTTTTCAAAAACACAAATTGCTTCTATTAAGCTAGCCTTTGCTTTTAAAAGATGTTCCCTATTGATCACCTTTGAACACAAAATGTTAAAGAATAAACTAATACGATGAACATCATTTCGTAAATCCTTATGTTGTGGATAAGAATGTTGAAGCAATACCGGAAGCAAATGCTGCATTATGACATGGTAATCATGTGACTTCATATTTCTTAGTTCAGTAGGATTGATGCTCACATTGTTGTGAAAGTTAGAAGAAAATTTGTTAGGCACTTTCAGATTTTTCAAAACGGTGCAAAACCGTATCTTTTCTTCTTTGCTCAAAACGAAAGTTGTCTTCGGTATGATTGTTTTATTTGTTTCAGGATCTTCCATCACCCACAACTTTTGTTTTATACCCATGATTTTCAAATCCTTGCGTGCATTGATGCCATCTTTTGACTTATCTTTATGGTCCATAATGGTGCTGATGAGATGCTCCGTGACATTCTTCTCCGTATGCATAACATCAATATTATGTCGGACCAAATTTGCTTTCCAATATGGTAAATCAAAAAAGATAGACCTCCTATACCATCTAGAAATATTGTCAACATCTTCATTGGTTGACTTTTTCCGTTTTCAACCGATTTCTTCTTTTTGTTTACCAACTTTCATTTTGATATTCGCTACTTTCTTTTCAACTTGAAAACCAGTCAATGGCCATTTAGGACGACGAAGTTCTTGTTCATTGTTGAAATTTGTCTTATCGTATCGAAACTTGTGTTCGTTAGGAAGAAACATTCGAGGTCCCATGTAACACATCTTCTTACTTTCAGGAAGATAATAAGAACAAGTGTTTTCCCCACAAACAAGACATGCAAAGTAACCGTGAGTTGTACATCCCGATAAAGTCCCAAAAGCAGGGTGATCATGGATTGCCCATAGCACCCTAGCTCTCATTGTGAACTCAGATTTATTTAACGAGTCAAATGTAACTACTCCTTCCCATAACTGCTTTAACTCGTCTATCAATGGCTGTAAATAAACATCAATATCCTTTCCTGGTTGTTTTGGCCCAGAAATCAACAATGTTAACATTGAGAACTCCCTTTTCATGCACATAGACGGAGGAAGATTATATGGTACTACAATTACTGGCCAACAACTGTAAGGGTTAGAGAGAGAAGCATGTGGACAGAAACCATCTGTTGCTATTCCAAGTGTGACATTTCGTGGCTCGGCAGCAAAAGTTTGATCAAATGAATCTGCGACTTTCCATTGAGAAGTGTCACACGGATGACGCATTACGGTTGGATCAGACTTGGCATGACCATGTCAGGTCATCGCATGTAACAACCCGCATATTTATCGATTTTACATTTAAATATTTTATTTAAATATAACATCGTTCGTCGGATTATAGTCCGAAAAGCTACTTTTTGCAAACAGTCGAATTAGGACTCGAGACCACTTCCATTGAGTTCAAAATGCTGTTTGCGACCTTTTCGAGTATAAGCTTCGATATGTTTGGAGTTAGTAGAATTTTGCTACTTTTTCACTTTGGACTTCGGGTTTGGTTCAGCCCATTTGCCCAATTTTGGTTTCATTAACTCAAGCTCCACTCCCTCTCCTCTTCATTACTTCACTTTCATATCCTAACACTTAAGCTTCATCAAAAATGGAGAGTGGAATGGGAAATTAAAACTCCAAGCCCTAGTTCATTTGCAAATCCTTCTTCTAGCTCCAAATTCAAAGAGAAGCTATTGGTAAGCATCCTCTTAATCTTCTCCAACTCATTCTCCTTTCAATTTCAGAAATTCCCTAAACCTAATTTAGGAAATGTTTCTCTTTTAAGCTTAGATTCAAGCTTGTTGGGTTGGAATTGAAGTGTGATTGTTCTTGCCATTGCTCTATAGCTTCTTCTTCATTGATTTTGTGAAAAGGTGAGATTTTTATCTCACATCTTAGTCCATAATTATCTTTGATTGTTAGGTATGAATTCCTAACACTTATTCATGTGCATTTGATTTTGGTTTGGATTGATTTTGTGTATATTCCAATTTTTGGTGTTTTGATTTAATTTTTGTGAAAATCCTATTATGGATATTTGGACATTGATATTCGAGGCGTATCGAAGAGCCATTAAGGCTGGGTTGTCGCTTGGCATAATTCCTTAGTCGTTGTTGCTCGTCCGATCGTTATCGATATCGTTTGGCCATCATTGGTCTAGGTTCAGGAAATGTCTGAAATTCCAGTTTCAGACGTCTGAATTGATATTTCAGACGTCTGAATATTATTCTGGGAAAATTTCTATTCCCAGATTCAGACGTCTGAATCAAAGGCTTCAGACGTTTGAATTGGTTCGTTTGCGACCAGAAAGGAAATAGGCTGAAAATGCCTACTTTCAGACGTCTGAAATATAGGGTTCAGACGTCTGAATCTGTGTTCTGGAAAATATTTAATTTTCCAGATTCAGGCGTCTAAACCAATTATTTCAGACGCCTGAATCTGCTGTCTTTTTCCAGTTTGCCTGTTTTGCTTGATTTTCCAAAATTTAATCGATTCGTGTTGATTCCCATTTGTTGTTATCATATTTTATTGACTTTGATGACCTTTTCTTTGGGATTTTTGGAATATCCATTTTTAATGGATTTGGTATCGATTTCTTTGGATTTTATTCACGTCTTCAAACGTGGATTTTTGGTGATTGATTGTTCTACAATCATTTTTGTGATTTGTCACTTTTAAAAATATAAAGGTTTTCTATACTAGTAGTAATTATCAAAACTCTTTCATCAAAATGATTTTGACACTATTTTAATTACAAAGCTCGTTTCTTAAACCGTTTTCCAATCTATTAGTATATACAAACCTTTACCTCATTCGTATGAGAAAATATAATTAAACGGCTTAGCAAAACAAGTGGTATGAAACGCTTGCGTTTACTTTGTCGGTTAATTTATGGACTTGTTCGATTGAAACTTTTGTGACAATTTTCTAGTGGAGATCTACAATCTGTTCGTAAATATTTGAGTTAAGCAAGTGGTTATGGGACATGAAGCTAAACTCTTATATTTACTAGCTTAGCGTAATCGACACTTCTTGATGATCGATGATGATCATTTTATGGTTTAGACTAGCAATGTGCGATGTCTCTTTGTCCACGTGGAGGACTGTTCCTCGTTTTAATGAGCTTCGTCTCACTTCTCGCATGGGTCGTACCTATCTAGGTACGTCGAAGTTTACTTTACGCATGGGTCATACCTATCTAGGTGCGTCGATGTTTATTTACTTCGTGGAACAATCGGCTCAATAAGTCGGGGCATGGGGCGTATCTTTCTAGGTGCATCGATGTTCGTCTATGCATGGGTCGTATCTTTCTAGGTGCGTCGATGTTCGACTTTGCATGGGGTGTATCTTTCTAGGTACATCGATGTTAGACATTTCATGGGGCGTATCTTTCTAGGTGCGTTGATGTTTATTTAAGCATGGGGCGTATCTTTCTAGGTGCGTCGATGCTAGAGCATGGGGCGTATCTTTCTAGGTGCGTCGATGTTCGACTTTGCATGGGGTGCATCTTTCTAGGTGTATCGATGCTAGACTTTACATGGGGCGTATCTTTCTAGGTGCGTCGATGTTCAGTTTTATGGGATTGGCCATCCTCTTTCTTGTGATTTCTAGATTTCTAATCGTTGATTTCTGGAATTTATGTTTCACCAGCTTTTACCATTGGCATTGATATGTATGTCATTTTTGTGGCTTGGTGAATTAAATTAAGAATGTGATGTTCTTTTCTGTGTTTTGAGATTATTGAGATATTATATGACTTTTGTGGGTTTTCTGATGTATACTTGACATAGTATGACATTTTTGGTTATCATACGTTTTATTATCTCTTTTTGTATCTCATTTTATCTGATAATTATAGCTAGACTGATCCGTTTATTATTTTCTTCTTAAATAATACTCGGGTCAGACTGAGATTTTACAGGTGCTTCTGCTTGACTTCCTATCTGGAGCCATCTTCTAACTTTTGTCTAACTACAGAATAGTTGTAGTTTTTGTTGTTATACATTCGAGATATAGACTCTATGATGTATACATATTCTTTTTCCATGCACTTGTATCTATTCTTTTGTGATATTGTGGATCTTATTTGACCACTACTCTGATGTACACTTTCATGTGTTATATTCATATCTATTTCCGCCTTTGTGATATGAATTGTCTGTGACTGATTTGTGTTATGTTTATTTCTATATTTGTTTCCGAATTCCATATAGCCACTGTGTAGTAGCTTTGAGTTTGTATCGGTATGTCGGATTTCCTCTTGAGATGAAAAGTTATATTTTTATCTGGCATATCGGTACTCGCACAAAGGAATTACATGGATGGTCGCTCCTCAACAGCCTTATTCTCCGTGCTAGTTGACGGCATTACCCCGTAGTGTCCTTGGCTAGCGTGGGTATAGAGGTGGGGCGTCACAGCTTGGTATTAGAGCCAAACTTCGGAACAATGTGGAATAATCTAGCAAGGATCATTGTCCTAAGTCTTTCTTAGGAATCGTGCCATAGGATTTGATTCGAGTCTTCGTACCGTTCTATCCTGTTTTCTTTTATGATTCCTTGTTTTATCAATCATGATTGTTTGATATTCATTCTGAGAATAACTTTTTCTTCTTCTTTCTTTCTTAAAGAAGAGAAATGGTTAGATCTGGCCGTACCAACGTCGGTCAATCCAGTGCTACTCCTCAGAAGGGAGTATTTATGTCTGCCCAGCAGCTTCTAGATCTTGTTAAGAATGATCAAGCTATCAGACCCATTCCAGAGCCTACTCATCCTAGATTCGGTTTTGCACGCTTGTGTAGAGACTACACCGATTTGGGTGGAAGGCCATTCCGGGGATCCGAGAGTGTCATTGAAATCCAAGCTTGGCTTAGATCATGCGACCACATCTTTTCTCGCATGAATCTTGTTGATCTCCACCGAGTCCAAGTGGCTTCTAGCATGCTCCAAGAAAGAGCATTGGATTGGTATGAGCTTCTTATTTCTGAAATCGTTGAAGCGGATCTCACTTGGGAGCAATTCCGGGAAAGATTCGAATTGAAATTTGTGCCGGAGGCTGAAAAAGTAACTTTGGCCCGGCGTTTTATCGACCTTGTTCAAGGTGAATCTTCTGTGATGGACTACGTCGCATCTTTCGAATCTCTTTCTAAATATGGGGTTGAATACATTAATACCCCATTGAAGAAAAATCAGAGATTTGTTTATGGCTTGAACAAGAATCTCAAGAAGCCATTACTTTTGAAATTGGAAGTTTCTTTCGATCAGCTTATTGATATCGCTCTTCGTCTTGAAGAGGCCGATAATGAAAGTATTGTTGAAGTTGTGGGTGCCAAACAGAACTTCAACAATAACATGAAGAGGCCTATTAAGTTTAAAGGTCCCAATCCCGACAAGAAAGGGAAACAAGAAACTTCTGTAGCAAAGACTCCTACCACTAGTCGTGGACGATGCTACAATTGTGATTCTATGGACCACTATGCAAAGGAGTGTCAGCAGCCCCTCTATTGTCTCTATTGCAAAAGTTTGAGTCATCATATATCTGTGTGTCCCATACTTCAAGCAAGAAGGAGGGAAAGCTAAAGGTTGTGCAAGCCTCTACTAGCACTTCTCTTGGTCAAGGTATCTATTCCATCCTTGATGATATTTATTTTGTGATTATCTTATTCGAGTTCTTTTTGATATGGGTTTCATCTCATTATTTTTATATCAAAAGAACTTGTGATTCTTTTTCTTTAAACATTTCTGGGCTTGATGACTTCTTTGAGAATTGCGAATCCGGTTGATGGATCCGCAACACTCGGTCTATTTCTTTCAAAAGATGTCGAAATTATTTTATGTGATTTTTTCTTTTTCCGAGCCAATTAGCATGTTATGCGTTACTTGGGCTTTGGAATTAATTTTTGTGAAAGGATTGGCTTATTATGAAGCCCATATCCTATTTCCCGTGTGGACTATTCATCTTCAACATTCTCAATCTGTTAAGCAGATTTCTATTTTTTTTCTTTGTGTTTTCAATTTCAAATTTTTGGTGGCACCATTTTATTCTTTAAACTCACATGATGAGGAAAGTGTTATTTCTCTCATTCATGTAGTTTGAGAATTTTCTGGTATTTTTGAGTTTGTCTTAGGATTATCACCTAAGCAATCTTTTGAGTGGTGATAAGGTCTTTTTAGCTCGACCTTGCCACCGATTTTCATTGGCTACGAGTTGCGGGAGTTAGCATTCCATTTACCGCATTCCGCACTCATTATGAAACTTATGAATGACTTATTATGTCATTCAGTTTGTCCAGCTTAGTTCATCCATTTTATGAATCGAGTATTCTACGATCTCGATGACTCCATTCTTGTATATTTTGATTTTGGATTAAAACAGCAATTTAAAATTTTGCAAATCTTTTTCATAAGATTTATTTATAAGTACAATTTGATTTTGCTCTTAAGTGAGCAAAGAATATTCTTAAAGGTTTTTAAGAACATGTTTATCATATAGAAGATGATTTTGTGATTGTATTGCCCATTGAGTGTTTTAAGAATTCTGGTCGATGCGCTTGATCAACGTTATCGATAAGAATCTCCTAAACACTTTGATGAGACAGTCAGACACGATATATATTGACTTGTAAAAATGTAAATTTTTCTAGAAAGATTATTACATAAAGATAAATGTAATTTTGAAAGTTTTAGCTTTTTCAGGATAGAAGATTATTTAAAAGAAATTCTTTCTTTTCGATACTCTTATTCTTGTGATTCCCGAAGGGAACCAAGACTTTATCTTTTGTACCAATGCTAATCGTATTGGTTTGGATGTCGTTCTCTTGCAAAAGAGAACGTGCTATCACTTGTGCTTCTAAATCATTAAAGCCGATCGAGACTAGGTATGCCACTCATGATCTAGTGCTAGCAACTATTGTTTTCGCTTTTAGAGTTTGGCATCATCATTTTGGGGGAGAAATTTGTTCTCCACCTCGATCATAAATCTTTGGAATATTTATCTTCTCATAAGGAACTTCATGTTGACTCGAGTTCCTGGCATCTTATGATCTTGATATTCTTTATACTCCCGAAAGGGGAAATCGTGTTGCCAATGCCCTTGTCGTAAGCAACAAGTAGTTGTTTCTTTAATGATGTCCGAATGGAATGATCTTTTTACCAAGTTCATCGGACGTTTCGATGTACTTCGTTTTAGTGAGCTTCGTCTCATTTCTTTTATGGACTAGCATCCGATGTTATTTTATGGCCTTCGGTTCATTGGACGTACCGTTTTTGTGCTGCGTCGGTGTTCCGAATTATTTGAGCTTCGGTTCATTGGACGTACCGTTTTTGTACTGCGTCGTGTTCCGAATTATTCGAGTTTCCGTTCATCTGGCGTACCGTTATTGTACTACGTCGATGTTCGGAGTTATTCGTGTTTCCAGTTTCTCGTGCGTATTGTTATTGTACTACGTCGTTGCCTCGGCTCAATTTTCTGTTATTCATGACGTTTTCCACGTCTTTCAACTACGGAAATGCCTTTGGGATTTCGATTTTTATTCTTGAGCCCGGTGTTATTGTGGAAATTGAAGTTTCACCTATTTGACTTATGAGCAACATTCTATTCGCATCAATGCTTCGGAGGTTGAGCGCCTCCGAAATAAAGATGTTCTTTTTGTGAAAGTCCGATGGTTCTCAAATCCTAAGGATTTCTCTTGGGAATCCAGAGAATTCATCGAGCGAACACGTTCGGGCTAACTCTTTCGTGCTCTTTATAGTGAACTTCTTATTTCAAATTTTCTTTTGTGTTGATATGCTTCTATGGTTGTTACTCTTTATTTTCTTCTTAAGTATTGCGAGGACGCAATTTCTTTAAGGAGGGGAGTCTGTAACAACCCGCATATTTATCGATTTTATATTTAAATATAACATCGTTCGTCGGATTATAGTCTGAAAAGCTACTTTCTGCAAACAGTCGAATTAGGACTCGAGACCACTTCCATTGAGTTCAAAATGCCGTTTGCGACCTTTTCGAGTATAAGCTTCGATATGTTTGGAGTTAGTAGAATTTTGCTACTTTTTCACTTTGGACTTTGGGTTTGGTTCAGCCCATTTGCCCAATTCTGGTTTCATTAACTCAAGCTCCACTCCCTCTCCTCTTTATTACTTCACTTTCATTTCCTAACACTTAGCTTCATAAAAAATGGAGAGTGGAATGGAAAATTAAAACTCCAGGCCCTAGTTCATTTGCAAATCCTTCTTCTAGCTCCATATTCAAAGAGAAGCTATTGGTAAGCATCCTCTTCATCTTCTCCAACTCATTCTCCTTTCAATTTCAGAAATTCCCTAAACCTAATTTAGGACATGTTTCTCTTTTAAGCTTAGATTCAAGCTTGTTGGGTTGGAATTGAAGTGTGATTGTTCTTGCCATTGGTCTATAGCTTCTTCTTCATTGATTTTGTGAAAAGGTGAGATTTTTATCTCACATCTTAGTCCATAATTATCTTCGATTGTTAGGTATGAATTCCTAACACTTATTCATGTGCATTTGATTTTGGTTTGGATTGATTTTGTGTATATTCCAATTTTTGGTGTTTTGGTTTAATTTTTGTGAAAATCCTATTATGGATATTTGGACATTGATATTCGAGGCGTATCGAAGAGCCATTAAGGCTGGGTTGTCGCTTGGCATAATTCCTTAGTCGTTGTTGCTCGTCCGATCGTTATCGATATCGTTTGGCCATCATTGGTCTAGGTTCAGGAAATGTCTGAAATTCCAATTTCAGACGTCTGAATTGAAATTTCAGACGTTTGAATATTATTCTGGGAAAATTTCTATTCCCAAATTCAGACGTCTGAATCAAAGGCTTCAGACGTCTGAATTGGTTCGTTTACGACCAGAAAGGAAATAGGCTGAAAATGCCTACTTCCAGACGTCTGAAATATAGGGTTCAGACGTCTGAATCTGTGTTCTGGAAAATATTTAATTTTCCAGATTCAGACGTCTGAACCAATTATTTCAGACGTCTGAATCTGCTGTCTTTTTCCAGTTTGCCTGTTTTGCTTGATTTTCCAAAATTTAATCGATTCGTGTTGATTCCCATTTGTCGTTATCATATTTTATCGACTTTGATGACCTTTTCTTTGGGATTTTTGGAATATCCATTTTTGATGGATTTGGTATCGATTTCTTTGGATTTTATTCACGTCTTCGAACGTGGATTTTTGGTGATTGATTGTTCTACAATCATTTTTGTGATTTGTCACTTTTAAAAATTGAAGTGACCCACTTCTTTATGATTTATTTTTAGTGAATTTTCTGTTGAGTTTTTTTTTTTCTTCTTCACACTGTATATACATATATATACATGTCAATGGATCACTATCCTTAATTTAATTCTTCCCAAGATCCTGAATTTTACTAATATAAATATATCAGTATTTATAAATAAATCCTATCATTTATATATGTGAAGATATATAAATGGTTCTTTGCTTATCAGAGTGATTAAAATAGCAAAGCAACTCATTCCTACCTTATTTCTCATATTTAAGAGATTTGGTGTCACATAGCCATTCCTATATATTATATATATTTTTTTTTATCAAACAATCCACTGGGAACAAACACATTAGTCTGTTTATACTAACTAAGAAGTGATCAAGAAATAATCAGTAGTAAACAAGCTTTTAATATAGATGTTTGTGTTAAGTTCTGAATAGTGTTAGAATCAGTATAAAATAAAGTGGATCCTAAGGAAACACAAGCAACATCTAGGCGTAATGGAAACGCGCCTAACTTATACATACAAGGTCACGAGTTCGAGTGCTATGCTGGTCGGTTCAAACACAATTTTTGTTTTTCATTTTTTTTTTAGAACTCAAGCCTGATTAACCTTAGGATTAGATACCACTAGTTCTCTTATTTTCTTATCCTATCTCACCTATTAATTGATCCCTGAGTCTATAAGCCATACAATTTAATCCTGGGATTTTGTAATATGATACTTATTGTTCTATATTAAGTAAAAAGTGTTCAACCTAACCCATGCTTATTAGTTTAGCTTGTGTAACTCATTTCAACTTCAAACAATTTTTATATCAGATGAAATACCCATGCTTTAATTTATTAAGTTGCAATAATCAGGTGAACATTGAAATTACAAACTGATTTAAAGGCTAAGCAGAGGGAAACAATACAGTCAGACTAGAGTGCTAACTCAAACTATCATGCTAAATGGAGACTAAGAACATGTGTGCAGACAGTGTGTCTAAAGGCAAAATGACCTGACAAAATGCAAGACTTCCCGGTGAACTCATAATGAAAACAACTGATGATTTTCTAGAAAGATAACAAATGTTAGTGGTCATTATTCTATTGAATGGTGGAGATGGTCATTACAAACAAGACCACATGCCTCTACAAATTACTATTGGCTTTGATTATGACTCAATATTACCAGATTTGAATTAAGTATCCAGATAACAAGAATTAGATAAGTCTAATTTGCAGTGATGCCTACAAGTATCTAGCATACATATGAGCTTATTACACCAAGCAATACAAGTTTTTGCTGGGGAAATATCAAATGCCCAAAACCAGATTACAGGCTATGCCTTCCAGCCTTTGCATGGACCTATATCAATTATAAGTCATGGTCAAGCCTTACTGGTTAGCCAGGACCAGATTTAACCTATCCACTTAACAAAATTCATAGCATACTTTTCAATAACAGCCTTATCTTTATAATTTAAAATCACTTAAACCTTGCCAAGGGCTGTATGTCCACATATCATATTATATGGCATACTTCCTTCATCACTTTTCCACCAGAAATCATATAAATAAGTTGCTTAAATCAGTAACTCACAAACCCCACAGAATACTTAAGTTTTTACATGTTCTTTTCAAGTGAACAAAATAAGCATCCTTGCTGAGAATACACAAAATAAAAGGAAGTTTGCCTAGATTATCCATTACAGATTATACTGCTACTTCCTTAAACATTTATTTTCCCTAATTCATGAAGATCTTCAAATATCCATGCAAGCAAGCCACTTATACATCTTTTCCTGCAGCAATATTTTGGACTGCCTCCATAAAAATGAGACACCCCAATTATTGCAAGGCAACAAATAGGGTCAGAATAAAATTCTGGTATGAGTGAAATCAAAATATAATAACTTGACATTTAAGTTATTGTGCAGAGAATTTATGTGCTTGATGCTTATTTGGATTCATAATGTAAACTGGGTATATGAACATGTATAAGCCCCTACTAACACATATGCACACAAGCATCCATTCATCCATCCAATACAGTATACATGTACACATACTCCTATGGAATTAACTCATTTTAATTTCCATAGCTCAGCTCTCAATCTCAATTTAAAAATTTAATTTGGTCTTAACTCTTTGCCATTGAACACCATGTGTGCATTGCAAGGGACTCAATTCTGTTAACCCTTGCACAAAGGCCTATAGGACTTAAACAAGTCATGCACATACCCATCATCCCCCTTATGATGGATAGATCAAGGCTTTACTCCTAGATTAGTTTTTATAATCTAGAGACCATTCTCATTTTCTTTCAGAAAAATTTATTAACTCTTGAAATGCTGCTATATTCTTTTCTTCTTCTTTTTTTAAATCAGAGAGGGTTAACTTACTCAGGAATTTCAGCTAACCATAGTAAACATTCATGAAAAGAATACCACATCTCATTTTCCAGTTGTTTTATTCAAAATTTGTTTTAACACTGCATATCTTCTATATTCAGGAATATCATGATCACTTAAATAAATCCTGTAAAATCATATAGAAATTCTTATACTCGATTCTACTGTGAACATAGGGTAAGGTTTTTGAGAAAAACCCATAAAACATTTTAGCTTAAGATCTGAACAAATCAGCACATAAATGATTTATTGCATTGTTCACCTTAAGTTTAAAACAATCCAGACATGAGCATGAACCTCCTTTATTCACACTGCCTAGTTCATTTTTCAGTAATACCCTACTTCACAATAAAAATGTATTTATCTTACTAACCATATTTATAAACTGGTGTTTTAAGGTGCTGGATCTATATCAGTGATCATGGTATTTTTTTCTTATCAAACAATCAAACAAAGCAAACCAAAGCATCAACCAAAGATTTATCAAAACACCTACCATTTTCAGCATTCATTTATACTGAAAAATAGATCAAGCACAAACATGATATGGTTTTTATAAAATAATATGGCTGCCCTTAACTTGGGTCTTAATGCCTTAAGCCTCATAGATTGATTAATCACTCACCTTCCTGCCTCTTTTCCCTGAGAATTCTTTAACTTGAACAATGGCTTTGGATTGCTCTCCTTTCTTTTCTTAATATTTTCTGTTTTTCTGCAGTGAGACTGCTGCTTCCCCTTTAATTTTAAAACATTGTTTAGGGTTTTAGTAGAGTGAAAAACCCATCTTATCCCCATACAGTTGAGAGAATTTTACATATGATGTCATGGCTAGAAATGCCATTTCCTTTCTGATTTCCAATTCGGGTATTTTCAGTTGCTTTAACTTTTCTTTTCTTTTCTGATTTGCATGCTATTTGCATGTTTCATACACACACCTTATTCTCATGCGACTTTCTTGCATTGTTTATTTTCTTTATGCTAAACTGTAATGTATACATGTATATCCTTTTATGAATTGATTCCTTGTTAATGCTTCAAGCTATTTATTTTCTCTTGATGTACAAATGTATTCATATATTTAATTACCATTTTCATTTTTGTTTTACTGAAAACAACTATTTCCTTCATTATATTTTTAACTTATTCTCACTATTTATTTTCAGGCTGTATTATTTCTTTCTTCCTTGAAAATTCTCCTTTTTCTGACTTTATTTAAATTATTCTTATCTCAATAATTTTGGGTCTTCACATACTCTCCTCCTAAAAAGGAATTGTGTCCCACAATTATTCTCTCATACATTTCCATCCAAATGTATACAAAGCATAATTTCAATTGAATGAATTTTCAGAAACTCATTCATTTTAAATCAATCAAACACACAAAAAAAAAAAAATTAAGGTTTCATCATAGTTTTAAACATACCTTTTAAGCAGAAAATAGATTAGGATATTTATCCCTCATTCTATCTTCAGCCTCCCATGTACAATCATTCTCATCCAGACTCCACTGAATTTTTACCAATTTAATTATTTTGTTTCTTAATTTCCTCTCTTCTCTAGCCACTATGCCCACTGGTTCCTTTGTATAAACCAGGTTTTCTTGAATTTCAACATGTGTAGGGGATTCAAGAATAGTTTTCTTATCATGCACCCACTTTCTTAATTGAGATACATGAAATACATCATGTATTTTGCTCAATTCCTCTGGTAACTTCAACCTATAAGCTAAAGTCCCTATTCTTTGAACAATTTCATATGGTCCTACATACCTTGGTGACAGTTTCCCTGCTTTTCCAAATCTCAATATTTTCCTCATTGGTGAAACTTTGAGAAACACATAGTCTCCCACCTCAAACTCTACTGGCCTTCTCTTTTTATCTGCATAAGCTTTCTGTCTCTCTTGAGCCACTCTCATTCTTTGCCTCACTAATTCAATTCTTGCAGAAGTTTCTTTTACCTGGTCTGGTCCAAGCAACACCCTTTCACCAGCCTCCATCCAACATGCAGGAGATAAACAAGGCTTCCCATATAAAGCCTCAAATGGAGCCATTCCTATAGTGGACTGGTAGCTATTATTATAAGCAAACTCAGCTAAATAAATATGATCTTCCCAGTTGCCTCCAAAATCAAGTATGCATGCCCTCAACAAATCCTCTAAAACTTTATTAACAATTTCAGTTTGCCCATCAGTTTGTGGATGGTAGGATGTGCTTAAGCTTAATTCTGTCCCCATAGCTTCTTGAAAGCTACTCCAAAACCTTGAAGTAAACAAAGTATCTCTATCACTAATGATAGTCTTGGGGATGCCATGCAATCTTACTATCTCCTTTACAAACAATTGAGCTAGCTTGTGAGCATTTCTGTTTGAACTTATTGGGATGAAGTGTGCTGTTTTTGTGAGTCTATCAACCACTACCCAAATACTATCATTTCCCCTTCTTGTTCTTGGCAAACCATCCACAAAATCCATTGATATACTCTCCCATTTCCAGGTAGGCACTTCCAAAGGTTGCAATAGGCCTGAGGGTCTTTGGTAGTCTGCCTTTACTTGTTGGCATGTTAAGCAATTTGCCACATATTTTGCTACTGCCCCTTTCATTCCTGGCCACCAATAATTTCTCTTGAGATCATGGTACATTTTTGTACCACCAGGATGGATAGTATACTTTGTTTTGTGATGCTCATCCATAACTTCTTGCTTTAGTTCCTCTACATTTGGTATGCAGAGTTTCCCCTTTTTCCTTAAGTATCCTTTACCATCTACCTCATAGTTTTCCACTGTCATGCCTTGGGATATCATGTTCTTTTTCTCCTTCAAATTTATATCTTGATTCTGCATTTGTCCTATTTTATCAACCAGTGTTGAATTTAAGGATATGAGGATTAATTTACCATATTCAATCATCTTACTGTGTGTCTTATCTGATACACTAGTTTCTTCTTTCACTTCCACCTCACTAAGAATTGTCAAATCCTTGAACTCTGCCATCATTAAGCTTGCCAATTTAGCTTGATGTCTACTTAATGCATCTGCTACTTTATTAGCTTTTCCAGGGGTATACAATATATCAAGATCATAGGCAGCTAGAAATTCTACCCACCTATGTTGCCTCATGTTCAAGTCTTTTTGGGAAAACAAATATTTAAGTGACTTGTGATCAGTAAACAATTCAAACTTAGCACCCAATAAATAATGTCTCCATAGTTTCAATGCATACACCACAGCAGCTAGTTCTAAGTCATGTGTAGCATACCTAGTTTCATTTGGCTTGAGTTGCCTTGATGCATAAGCTATGACTCTACCATGTTGCATAAGCACTGCCCCCAATCCAGATCCACTAGCATCTGTGTAAACTACTAATTCTTCATTGCCTTCTGGCACTTGTAAAACTGGAGCTTCTACCAGTGCCTTCTTTAGTGATATGAAAGCTTGTTCACACTTCTCTGTCCACACATAGGGTTGTTCCTTTTTAGTTAGCTTGGTCAATGGGATAGCTATCCTTGCAAAATCTTTTATAAATCTCCTATAATAGCCTGCCATTCCCAAAAATGACCTCACCTCAGTTACTGATTTGGGTCTGCTCCAAGATTGCACTGCCATCACCTTATTTGGGTCTACACTAACCCCTTGTTGTGATACTATGTGCCCCAAAAATTTTACTTCCTTCTGCCAAAATGTGCACTTAGAGAATTTGGCTTTTAAATCATGTGCCCTCAGTCTAGACAAAACCAGATGCAAGTGTTTTGCATGTTCTTCTTCTGATTTTGAATACACTAATATGTCATCAATAAAGACAACCACAAATTTATCTAGAAAATCTCTAAATGTTCTATTCATTAAATCTACAAAATATGATGGTGCATTTGTCAATCCAAAAGGCATTACTAAATATTCATATAGCCCATACCTTGTGTTGAATGCTGTGTATTTAATACTTTCCTCTTCAACCTTCATTTGGTGAAATCCAGAGGCTAAGTCTAGCCTTGAGAAAATCCTTGCTCCATTTAATTGATCAAACAAATCATCAATTCTGGGAAGTGGATATTTATTTTTAATGGTGACTTTGTTTAATTCCCTATAATCTATGCACATTCTCAAAGTACCATCATGCTTTTTCACAAATACAACTGGAGAACCCCAGTTTGAACTACTAGGCCTTATGAAGCCTTTCTGCTCCAGTTCTTCCAACTGATGTTTCAATTCCACTAATTCTTTAGGTCCCATCCTAGTAGGCTTCTTGATGATTGGGCTTGCTCCTGGGATTAGCCTTATTTGAAATTCTACTTGCCTATTTTCTGGAACACCTATGACTTCACCAAAGACATCTGGGTATTCATTTATAATTTTTATGTCTTCAAGTGTTAATTCTTTCTCAGTCATGCTACATATTTGGTTAAGGTAATTGATTTTAGCAATTTCACTCATGACTATAATATTTTTACCATTTTCTATTTTCAGAGAAATAGTAAAATTTTCCAAATTCAAAATTGCTTTGAATTTGCTCAACCAATCTACCCCTAAAATAATTCCTATTCCAGGGTATTTTAATACAAACAAATCAGATTTAAACACATTTCCTCCTATGTTTAATTCTACTCCCAAACATTTCAATCCTAGCAAACAAGAGCTACCCAGGGGACTTTGAATAGACAAGGGATTATCAACTAAATAGCATGTGAGAGTTAATTTATTCACTATGTCTTGGGATATTAGTGAATGTGTTGCTCCAGTGTCATATATAACTGAGATGGGGTGATCTTTAATTAGAAGTATACCTTCCAATTGTCCAGAACTTCCCACTGCAGTTGCTTTTCCCTCAAGTGCTCCTACCTTTGCTCCCTTTTTGAATTCTGGGCAATTCTTTTTAATATAACCCTCTTTCCCACAGTTGTAGCAACTGAATGGGGTTTTCTTAGCTGCCTGACACCTATTACTCATGTGTCCTTCTTTACCACAATTGTAGCAAATAATCTTCTTCTTGACTTCTCCACTGGTTGCTCCTTCAACCTTCTGATTTGAATTTCTCTTATCATAAGGGTGAGTTCTATTTTTCCCTTTTTTATTGTTGTTGTTAGCCCTCATGCTCCTGAATTTTTCTCTGGCATTATCATGTTGTTCAAAAGAGAGAGTAAGATCTATGACTTGATCAAAGGTTTTGTCTTTGTAGGGTAGCATTGCTCTACTTAAATTAGCATTAAGTCCTTGAATAAATCTGGAATTCTTTAATTCTTCATTCCCTATGAGCATGGTTCCATACTTGGATAAGCTCTCAAATTTTTGTGTGTATTCAGTTACACTCATTGGCCCTTGCCTCAGCCTTATAAATTCCTCCAGCAGTGTTGCCTTGGCTGTTGCTGGGACAAATCTTGCCTCAAGCATCTCCTTGAATTGATCCCATGTTATCTCATTTTCTGGCCTCCCTGTGATAATGACCTCCCACCAATCAAGTGCTGCTCCCTTGAGTCTTCTGGAAGCAATTTGCCTCTTCCTTTGATCATTTATTTGCATATCTGCAAATATCCTATCCAAAGTTCTCAACCATGTCTGCACTCCCATAACTCCCTCAGTGCCTTCAAAATCCTTGCCTCCTAAATTTGAAAATGTCTTCAATAGCTTAGATAATTCCTCATGAGGATTTTCTTCTCTATGCACTGCTCCTTCTCTAAATGCCCTCACCAAATCTTGCAAATTGACCATTGGTGTTGTATTGGAGGGTCCTGCTCCATGACTTGGTGGTCTTCCTACCATGATTCACTATTCAATTGCATAGCTAATTAGTCATATTTATAATTCAATTATTTTCTGCAATTTATTTCTACTGGGAATATTTATTTCTATCATTACTATATATTTATGCTATGTTTTAACAACATAGCTCTGATACCAACTGAAGTGACCCACTTCTTTATGATTTATTTTTAGTGAATTTTCTGTTGAGTTTTTTTTTTTTTTTTCTTCACACTGTATATACATATATATACATGTCAATGGATCACTATCCTTAATTTAATTCTTCCCAAGATCCTGAATTTTACTAATATAAATATATCAGTATTTATAAATAAATCCTATCATTTATATATGTGAAGATATATAAATGGTTCTTTGCTTATCAGAGTGATTAAAATAGCAAAGCAACTCATTCCTACCTTATTTCTCATATTTAAGAGATTTGGTGTCACATAGCCATTCCTATATATTATATTATTATTATTTTTTTTATCAAACAATCCACTGGGAACAAACACATTAGTCTGTTTATACTAACTAAGAAGTGATCAAGAAATAATCAGTAGTAAACAAGCTTTTAATATAGATGTTTGTGTTAAGTTCTGAATAGTGTCAGAATTAGTATAAAATAAAGTGGATCCTAAGGAAACACAAGCAACATCTAGGCGTAATGGAAACGCGCCTAACTTATACATACAAGGTCACGAGTTCGAGTGCTATGCTGGTCGGTTCAAACACAATTTTTGTTTTTCATTTTTTTTTTAGAACTCAAGCCTGATTAACCTTAGGATTAGATACCACTAGTTCTCTTATTTTCTTATCCTATCTCACCTATTAATTGATCCCTGAGTCTATAAGCCATACAATTTAATCCTGGGATTTTGTAATATGATACTTATTGTTCTATATTAAGTAAAAAGTGTTCAACCTAACCCATGCTTATTAGTTTAGCTTGTGTAACTCATTTCAACTTCAAACAATTTTTATATCAGATGAAATACCCATGCTTTAATTTATTAAGTTGCAATAATCAGGTGAACATTGAAATTACAAACTGATTTAAAGGCTAAGCAGAGGGAAACAATACAGTCAGACTAGAGTGCTAACTCAAACTATCATGCTAAATGGAGACTAAGAACATGTGTGCAGACAGTGTGTCTAAAGGCAAAATGACCTGACAAAATGCAAGACTTCCCGGTGAACTCATAATGAAAACAACTGATGATTTTCTAGAAAGATAACAAATGTTAGTGGTCATTATTCTATTGAATGGTGGAGATGGTCATTACAAACAAGACCACATGCCTCTACAAATTACTACTGGCTTTGATTATGACTCAATATTACCAGATTTGAATTAAGTATCCAGATAACAAGAATTAGATAAGTCTAATTTGCAGTGATGCCTACAAGTATCTAGCATACATATGAGCTTATTACACCAAGCAATACAAGTTTTTGCTGGGGAAATATCAAATGCCCAAAACCAGATTACAGGCTATGCCTTCCAGCCTTTGCATGGACCTATATCAATTATAAGTCATGGTCAAGCCTTACTGGTTAGCCAGGACCAGATTTAACCTATCCACTTAACAAAATTCATAGCATACTTTTCAATAACAGCCTTATCTTTATAATTTAAAATCACTTAAACCTTGCCAAGGGCTGTATGTCCACATATCATATTATATGGCATACTTCCTTCATCACTTTTCCACCAGAAATCATATAAATAAGTTGCTTAAATCAGTAACTCACAAACCCCACAGAATACTTAAGTTTTTACATGTTCTTTTCAAGTGAACAAAATAAGCATCCTTGCTGAGAATACACAAAATAAAAGGAAGTTTGCCTAGATTATCCATTACAGATTATACTGCTACTTCCTTAAACATTTATTTTCCCTAATTCATGAAGATCTTCAAATATCCATGCAAGCAAGCCACTTATACATCTTTTCCTGCAGCAATATTTTGGACTGCCTCCATAAAAATGAGACACCCCAATTATTGCAAGGCAACAAATAGGGTCAGAATAAAATTCTGGTATGAGTGAAATCAAAATATAATAACTTGACATTTAAGTTATTGTGCAGAGAATTTATGTGCTTGATGCTTATTTGGATTCATAATGTAAACTGGGTATATGAACATGTATAAGCCCCTACTAACACATATGCACACAAGCATCCATTCATCCATCCAATACAGTATACATGTACACATACTCCTATGGAATTAACTCATTTTAATTTCCATAGCTCAGCTCTCAATCTCAATTTAAAAATTTAATTTGGTCTTAACTCTTTGCCATTGAACACCATGTGTGCATTGCAAGGGACTCAATTCTGTTAACCCTTGCACAAAGGCCTATAGGACTTAAACAAGTCATGCACATACCCATCATCCCCCTTATGATGGATAGATCAAGGCTTTACTCCTAGATTAGTTTTTATAATCTAGAGACCATTCTCATTTTCTTTCAGAAAAATTTATTAACTCTTGAAATGCTGCTATATTCTTTTCTTCTTCTTTTTTTAAATCAGAGAGGGTTAACTTACTCAGGAATTTCAGCTAACCATAGTAAACATTCATGAAAAGAATACCACATCTCATTTTCCAGTTGTTTTATTCAAAATTTGTTTTAACACTGCATATCTTCTATATTCAGGAATATCATGATCACTTAAATAAATCCTGTAAAATCATATAGAAATTCTTATACTCGATTCTACTGTGAACATAGGGTAAGGTTTTTGAGAAAAACCCATAAAACATTTTAGCTTAAGATCTGAACAAATCAGCACATAAATGATTTATTGCATTGTTCACCTTAAGTTTAAAACAATCCAGACATGAGCATGAACCTCCTTTATTCACACTGCCTAGTTCATTTTTCAGTAATACCCTACTTCACAATAAAAATGTATTTATCTTACTAACCATATTTATAAACTGGTGTTTTAAGGTGCTGGATCTATATCAGTGATCATGGTATTTTTTTCTTATCAAACAATCAAACAAAGCAAACCAAAGCATCAACCAAAGATTTATCAAAACACCTACCATTTTCAGCATTCATTTATACTGAAAAATAGATCAAGCACAAACATGATATGGTTTTTATAAAATAATATGGCTGCCCTTAACTTGGGTCTTAATGCCTTAAGCCTCATAGATTGATTAATCACTCACCTTCCTGCCTCTTTTCCCTGAGAATTCTTTAACTTGAACAATGGCTTTGGATTGCTCTCCTTTCTTTTCTTAATATTTTCTGTTTTTCTGCAGTGAGACTGCTGCTTCCCCTTTAATTTTAAAACATTGTTTAGGGTTTTAGTAGAGTGAAAAACCCATCTTATCCCCATACAGTTGAGAGAATTTTACATATGATGTCATGGCTAGAAATGCCATTTCCTTTCTGATTTCCAATTCGGGTATTTTCAGTTGCTTTAACTTTTCTTTTCTTTTCTGATTTGCATGCTATTTGCATGTTTCATACACACACCTTATTCTCATGCGACTTTCTTGCATTGTTTATTTTCTTTATGCTAAACTGTAATGTATACATGTATATCCTTTTATGAATTGATTCCTTGTTAATGCTTCAAGCTATTTATTTTCTCTTGATGTACAAATGTATTCATATATTTAATTACCATTTTCATTTTTGTTTTACTGAAAACAACTATTTCCTTCATTATATTTTTAACTTATTCTCACTATTTATTTTCAGGCTGTATTATTTCTTTCTTCCTTGAAAATTCTCCTTTTTCTGACTTTATTTAAATTATTCTTATCTCAATAATTTTGGGTCTTCACAAAAATATAAAGGTTTTCTATACTAGTAGTAATTATCAAAACTCTTTCATCAAAACGATTTTGGCACTATTTTAATTACAAAGCTCGTTTCTTAAACCGTTTTCCAATCTATTAGTATATACAAACCTTTACCTCATTCGTATGAGAAAATATAATTAAACGGCTTAGCAAAACAAGTGGTATGAAACGCTTGCGTTTACTTCGTCGGTTAATTTATGGACTTGTTCGATTGAAACTTTTGTGACAATTTTCTAGTGGAGATCTACAATATGTTCGTAAATATTTGAGTTAAGCAAGTGGTTATGGGACATGAAGCTAAACTCTTATATTTACTAGCTTAGCGTAATCGACACTTCTTGATGATCGATGATGATCATTTTATGGTTTAGACTAGCAATGTGCGATGTCTCTTTGTCCACGTGGAGGACTGTTCCTCGTTTTAATGAGCTTCGTCTCACTTCTCGCATGGGTCGTACCTATCTAGGTACGTCGAAGTTTACTTTACGCATGGGTCATACCTATCTAGGTGCGTCGATGTTTATTTACTTCGTGGAGCAATCAGCTCAATAAGTCGGGGCATGGGGCGTATCTTTCTAGGTGCATCGATGTTCGTCTATGCATGGGTCGTATCTTTCTAGGTGCATCGATGTTCGACTTTGCATGGGGTGTATCTTTCTAGGTACATCGATGTTAGACATTTCATGGGGCGTATCTTTCTAGGTGCGTCGATGTTTATTTATGCATGGGGCGTATCTTTCTAGGTGCGTCGATGCTAGAGCATGGGGCGTATCTTTCTAGGTGCGTCGATGTTCGACTTTGCATGGGGTGCATCTTTCTAGGTGTATCGATGCTAGACTTTACATGGGGTGTATCTTTCTAGGTGCGTCGATGTTCAGTTTTATGGGATTGGCCATCCTCTTTCTTGTGATTTCTAGATTTCTAATCGATGATTTCTAGAATTTATGTTTCACCATCTTTTACCATTGGCATTGATATGTATGTCATTTTTGTGGCTTGGTGAATTTAATTAAGAATATGATGTTCTTTTCTGTGTTTTGAGATTATTGAGATATTGTATGACTTTTGTGGGTTTTCTGATGTATACTTGACATAGTATGACATTTTTGATTATTATACGTTTTATTATTATATCTCTTCTTATATCTCATTTTATCTGATAATTATAGCTAGACTGATCCGTTTATTATTTTCTTCTTAAATAATACTCGGGTCAGACTGAGATTTTACAGGTGCTTCTGCTTGACTTCCTATCTGGAGCCATCTTCTGACTTTTGTCTAACTACATAATAGTTGTAGTTTTTGTTGTTATACATTCGAGATATAGACTCTATGATGTATACATATTCTTTTGTCATGCACTTGTATCTATTCTTTTGTGATATTGTGGATCTTATTTGACCACTACTCTGATGTACACTTTCATGTGTTATATTCATATCTATTTCCGCCTTTGTGATATGAATTGTCTGTGACTGATTTGTGTTATGTTTATTTCTATATTTGTTTCCGAATTCCATATAGCCACTGTGTAGTAGCTTTGAGTTTGTATCGGTATGTCGGATTTCCTCTTGAGATGAAAAGTTATATTTTGGCATATCGGTACTCGCACAAAGCAATTACATGGATGGTCGCTCCTCAACAGCCTTATTCTCTGTGCTAGTTGATGGCATTACCCCGTAGTGTCCTTGGCTAGCGTGGGTATAGAGGTGGGGCGTCACATCGCATCTGCCATCCATGGTACAGTATACAGTCTCTTCAATATAGAAATTAAAGGAAAATGTCTTAATGTCTTTCGAGGTACTTTGGTTCATTTTCTCTCTTCGTTTAATGATGTCATATATCTTGGTTCATTGCAATTTGTACAAGAAAATTTGTTCGCATCATCTTTCTAGTACAATATGCAATCATTGATGCATGCATCATAAGTTTTGTAATTCATCCCAACTTTCTTAATGATCTTCTTCACATCGGAGTACTTTGTCGGCAGCGTGTTACCTTCGGGGAGTAACTCCTTTATTAGTTCGAGAAGTGCAGTCATACCATTATCTAAAAAGCTGTATTGGGTCTTCAAGCTATTCAGTTTCACAATGGCATACAGCTTCGTAATCCCTTTTGAACATGAAGGATACAGTGGCTCTTTTACGCTACCAAAAAGCTATTTATACTTCTTACTTTCATTGGCCTGCCAATCTGGATAATCAGTAGACTGCTCTCCAACATTAGCATGACCAGGCAACAAATTTTTAGGTTGAAAATGATGAAATCTATCTGCATCATTGACCTGATCTTCCATCCTAATATGTTCAGACTCAGCAGTAGTTTTGCCATGACTAACTGGTTGCTGTTTTTCCATCTCCGCCCTTTTTTCCCCATGAAAATACCACGCTGTATACGATTGGATAATACCCCATATAAGAAAATGAAAATGAATGTCATCTAATTTGATCGTCTTCATATTTTTGCACCGGGTGCAAGGGCATAAATACAATCCTTTCTTACCACCGTTTCTTCAACAAAACTAATGAACTTCTGCACCCCATCTATATAGTATGTAGATCTTAGATCTGATTCATTTATCCATTGTTTGTCTATGCTGAAAGACATACTGCCCTCATATATCATATTTAACAGAACATGAGACTTGCCCTTCAATGGGTCCTCGTTCCAACTGTTCGAAAAGAATATTTTTAAAATTATATTGAGAAATTTGTTGTAAGATTAATTCTACATATTTAACTTTACTAAATTATATTGTTCTTGTTAAATATAATAGTTATATTTTTTTCTATTGTCGTTTTGCTAGTTCAGCATAGTCAGTTCATTAAGAAGTCCAAACTATGCAGTTCAGCATAGTTCGGCCTTTGAAATTTTGTTGGCCTGAGTTCTTTATCCTCAACTAAAATGGAACCAATTGCTTATTGAATCTAAATTCTTACCTTTTTCTTCAAGAATTTGGATCCTCAAACATGCAGTCCTTAACCATAGTCACCCAAGAATTCAATTCCCTGCACTATCTCCAATTCAACTTCCTTGCTACCATCTTCCTCCCTGTCACATTAACTACCTTTGACGATAAAATTGCCTCTTCCCCTCATTCCATTTCCACCACTACCTAAAGTTTCCAAAAATGTTATTTTCCGAATTTGAATTGTCATATTGTATAATAAATTAACAAGATAATGTAGGGACAGCGCATAAATTTCCTTTTTCTATAAAAAAGTAATTACATAAACCTTTCCTAATTTAGTGATAACTATAAGATTTAACGTAAAGTATCATTTATTATTATCAAATTGTGAAAATATTTCAAAATTTGAAATCACTATCATAAAAGCATCTTTTCTAGAAAATAAATAAGTCTGTAACTTTCCTTTCCAAATTAGAACATAATTTAATCCACATGATAATTCACCATCATCAAATTGTGAGGACATATCTAAACTTGATATTATCATTGTTTTAAAAAAAGCTTTATGGGGAAACAGATGTAACTTCAATTTCTAAGTTAGTAATTTTACATGATTCAAGCTACTTGATCGTTCATAATATAAATTGTTTAGTAAAGAACAATATAATTTAGTAAACAATTAACTTCCTTGTAAGATTTATACGCATGCCTTTTTCATGATCGTTTTTTGTTTTCCTGTACGACCTAGAATTTTGTAGTATGATTTTAAACATTTAATTAATTTTAAATAGTTAAAATATATGGACTATTTAAATTTCAATAAATGAAACTCAAAATATAGGGTTTATTTTAAACATTAGCACCAAACTATTTCCAAAAAATTTGCCATTACAACAGCGCCATTTTGTAGCACCGGAGTAATGTCTATGCATTACCCCTCTCTTGATACTTGGCTTGCGCCATTAACAACAATTTTATCCACTTATACAACAATGTCAGAACAATATACAACATTAGCACCAAATTGTTTCCAAAAAATTTGCCATTACAACGGCGCTATTTTGTAGCACCGGAGTAATGTCTATGCATTACCCCTCTCCTGATACTTGGTTTGCGCCATTAATAATAATTTTATCCACTTATACAACAATGTCAAAACCATATACAATGTCAGAACCATATACAACATTAGCACCAAGCTGTAAATTATGCAAGGAGATCAAAATAATACAAAATAGCATAAGATTGACTATTGTATTAGACATGGTATTATTGTTTTTTTTAATTAGACATGGGACTACTCAACAAAAAAACTGGGTTTCTTCATTTTTTTCAAATTACATGGGGTTACTCAACAAATTCACGAGTTCAAATAGAATTTGCCTAGAGAAAATAAAGACCAAGTAGACTCTGTGTACATGGTGCTCTTGCCATGCCATGAACAGGGCCAATTATGTGGTTTTTCTTTACCAAAGACAAAAGTTTCGTTTTTTTGACCTCGATTAGGCATTGACAGAAATACAATGATTATATTTCTAATAAATATATGCAGACTATGAACTTATGCAGATTATATTTCTAAACGAATGTATATATAAATCGGACTATAAATAGTTATATGCAGATTATATCTATAAACAAATATGTATAGATCAGACTGTAAAAAAATATATGCAAAACACATATATATCGAAGTCAAACCATAACAAAATATGCATGCTTCTTATATATATTTAGAGATCTTGCTATACGATTTCCATAAATCAAAACATACATATAACTTTATATATTCCTCAATATTTAAATAAGCAAATATATTACCTTGACATACGAATTGTAATACTCTATATATATAACAGATATACCTTTCCTTATAAAAAAGAAGAAGCTAGGCACGATCAAATTATGTAAGCTAGATGTGCTAGTCGAGGTTAGTATGAGGTGGAGATGGGCGAGTTTGACGCTGAGGGAGGAGAGAAGGCAGAGCTCTGGCGGCTGTGACAGTTAGGGAAGGAGGTCCGGAGTGGGTTTGATGTGGTCGAAAAAAATTAATGGGTGGAGGCTATGGGAAAAGTGGGTTCGATTGTGGCCATAGGAATAGCAACAGGGCTCGGAGCAGGCGGGTATGGTGGCTCGGTTACGCGTCGGAGGTTGATATGGTGGAAATAGGTGCTGTTGAGTGGTGTTGGACGGTTTTTGCGTGCTGGCTGAAGGTGAGGCTACGATCGATCGAGGTGGAAGGCTCTCTGGTGATTTAACCCTAAATAAGCACGGGAAAAAAATGAAAGCTGGAAATAAAAAAAAGGAGGGAGGGTGTGCGTTTTGGGGAAAATTTTCCCACGAAAAGAGGCACAGATTTTGATACGGCTATAAGCCGTATCAAATGTTAATACGGCTTACAGCCGTATTAAATAATATAGATACGGCTATAAGCCGTATTAAAATTTGATACGGCTTATAGCCGTATCAAATGTGCCGCCTAAGGTTGCGCCAAAATCCTATCTATGGTGTAGTGATACGACGTTTCAGAGAAAAAAAATTCATATGTTTGCTTCTTTGTGGTGGACTATAAGGGATTTTCCTGCCTATGCAATGCTTTCAGGATGGAGTACATCCGGTTGTCTAGCCTGTCCTTATTGCATGGAAGAAACACGGGCATTTTCTTTACCGAATGGTAAGAAATTTCATGGTTTGACTGCCATCGACATTTTTTCCATGTCAATCATCCCTTCAGAGGAGATAGAAAAAAAAATTTAGCTAATAGAGTAGAAACCAGACAACCACTAATGATATGGTCAAGCGAAGACATATACAAACTTGTAAGGGACTATCCAAAGATAATTGAAACTGAAGTGCAGACAGAAATTGCAGGTAAATTGACCATTCATAATTGGTGCAAAACAAAGTATATTTTGGGAGTTGTCTTATTGGAAAGATCTTCTGCTCTGTCATAATATTGATGTGATGCACAACGAGAAAAATGTATTTGATAATGTTTTTAACACAATTTTGAATGTCAAGGGGAAGACTAAGGATGATTTGAAATCAAGACGCGATATACAAGAATTATGTAAACGTCCTGAGCTTTATATGAAACCAAACAAGATAAAAAAACCCAAAGCGTGTTATGAGTTAGATAATAATCAAGTTAAAGTTGTGTTAAAATGGATGGAAGGATTAAGATTTCCTGATGGAATTTCATCAAATCTTCATAGATGTGTTGATTTTAAAAATGGTAGATTGAGTGGAATGAAAAGCCACGACTGTCAAATAATGATGAAAAATTTATTACCCGTTGTATTCAAAGAACTATTGCCCTTAAAAGTTTGGAAGGTAATAACGGAACTTAGTCTGTTTTACAAAGAGCTTTGTTTGACTAAGTTAAAAGTGCAACGTTTATGTAAACTTGAAGAAGATATTCCTATATTGCTCTGCAAATTGGAGAAAATATTTCTACCATGTTTTTTTGATGTAATGGAATATTTACATGTTCATCTCCCATCTGAAGAACTACTTCAAGGTCCTGTGCAATATGGATGGATGTATCCATTCGAGAGGTATGAAATATGTTACCTATTAGTTTAATTACATTCGAAAGTTAAAGTTAATGTAAATTAATTTTTCATAAATACTTGAATCATCTGAAGAAAAAGGTGAGGCAAAAAGCACGAGTTGAAGGCTCAATATGTAAATCTTACATCAAAGAAGAAGCTTCGTTCTTTTTCTCTCACTATTTTAGTGACCATGTGAACATATCATTTGAAAGTGTTCCACGTAATGATGAAAGCGACGAACAAGAGTCCTCCCAAACAATGTTATTTATTTTTAGACAACATGGTCGACCTTTTGGAAAATGTGTAGAAGTATGGTTAGACGATAGAGATCTTCATGAAGCACACACTTATATTCTTCTTAATTGTGCTGAGGTTGCACCATTTGTTAGGTAATATGAAATAATAATTCTTGATTTATTCATTTCAGTAATGCATGCGCGTGTAGAATTTGATGCAATATTTTATTCATATATGCAGTATTTATGAAAGTGAACATACACACGGAGATCTCAATAAAGAATTTTCTGATTGTTTTTCAAAGTACGTTTATAAACCGAGAAATTGTGTGGTTGACGAAGGATTGAAACATCTTGCGTTGGGACCAAAAAGAAATGTCAAAACATATCAAATATATTTCGTCAATGGATATAAATTTAACACCAAAGAATACGGTGCATAAAAATTAACTAATAATACAATTGTATTTGTTAAAGGTAGTGATGATCTAGAAAATCACATAAATGATTTTTATGGCGTTTTAACTCAAATTTTGCAACTGACATATTTCTCACGACCCACGGATGATGTTTTTCTGTTTAGATGCAATTGATTCAGCAATGTTCCAGGTTCTGGAATTAATGTGCATAAAAATTATAATCTTATTGAAATAAAGCACACATCGCATTATCACGAGTATGATCCTTTTGTACTAGCCAAACAAGCATTATAAGTTTATTATGCTCCTTATCTGTCTCTAAAAAGAGATAAAGCAGATTGTTCAGCAGTTTTTAAAACAAAGGCAAGATTTACGTTTGATGGAAGAATATTCCTGACAAACAAGCTTATCAGATGGATCTTAAACAACGAAATAATAATAACGGACGATCGTACTGATTTTGGACCTCTAAACGATGAATCAAACGTTTTGGTAGAAGCCTTGAGAGTAGGGAGGAAAATAACGTAGAATATGAGACCGAATCTGAATCAGAAGACGATGAGGATTGATATAAATATTATGTTGAATTCTTATGTATTATGCAATTTATGTAATTGATGAGATTTATTTTGCAAGTTATGTAATTTATGAAACCGAATCCGCTTATCGTCATTTACGTCATTTATGTCATTACCATTTCTATCATTTATTTAGCAATTTATGTTAAAAATGCAATGTATTCTGCTAATCATCAGAATATGAGATCCAATCTAAATCATATATATTTTGCACTTTATGTACTTTATGTCATTATTATACAATATATTTCATTATTATGCTATAATTCTCTTTTAAAATGATGTGTCTGTGACAGGTATCATGTCGTCCAGAAGGAGGAGTTCTTCCCATTCATCAGGAGGCGATGGCAGCAGCCCATCGCAGCCGCCACAACGTCCCGCTGTGTATCCGGTACCTAGAGCGGAGGGGTAAGTATTAAATTTTTTTCAGCATCTTAAATATTTTGTGTACGATATAATAATCTGTATCATATTTAACACAAGGGGTTTGACCTACAACCGTCAGCTGTAGTTCTATCTGTTTCGAAAGATTCGTACAAGAGTAGGATGATGGCTTGTTGGCCCAAGTGGGATAATATCCCTTTCCACATCATGGAGTGTATCTGGCTGGATTTCATTGTATGTATAATCTTCTGTTTTCCATTCTTTTTTTTGTTTATTTATTGTTTAATTATTTGTCGCTTGTTTATCATGAAAATGCAGGCCGCATTCGACATACAATCAGATGGCCTACAGCTGGTACGACACTACTGGATGCAGAAGATGAGAAAAAATTACTGGGATTCTATGTCGGCTGTGAAGCATAAAAGGAAGAAGCCAAACTGGATGGGAGCGAGTGTGTGGGAAGGGTGGCTGGCGCTTTGGGATAGTGACGGAACGAAGGTAAGTGTACTAAACTTTTATTAATTATTTGATTGATACGTAAATATCAAAAAAGATTTAGTAAGTAAATAATGTATTGTTTATTTAAATGTATAGGCAGAGTCGTAAAGAAACTCTGCAAATAGGAACAAAAATCCCTCACTCATCGAGGAGGGTCCAAGTCGTTCCAAGAATATCGCCAGGAGTTGGTAAATTTATTAAATGTCAATTGTAAATAGTTATCGTGCTATAATTTTGAATATACATTAATAGTACATAATAATCAATTTCAGGAAGCTGAGGCGCGGGGTCCCGTATCGTACATGGATGTATTTACCCGTATTCGTGTCGTCGAGCATGTAAATCCAAACGGGACAGTTTCATATACATGGCATGACGATAAATCAAGAAAGAGCCATGCAAGCATATTTTAGTTTATATACTATTAGTAGTTGTTTTAATTGTTGAAGTATAATGGATTAAGATATCATGCTATTAATTTCAACTGTCACTATAAGAAAACTTGTTTTTAGTAGCATTTTTCAGTAGACTTTAAAAGCTAAGTGCTACTATTGGTCATTTAGAAAAGCAACGGTACATACATAATCACTAGCAAATGTTCCCGCCAACATTTTAGTGAAATTACAGTGAATCATTATTTCTTCCGCTCATTTCGTTCGCTCAAAATATCTCTTTCCCCTCCTTAACACCGAATTATTTCAATAAATTTTCTTTCATGGCCAAAACTTAAATGAAAACAATAGCGAGCCTAGGTTTCAGCCGCTAATCATTGTCTCCTCGTTTCCCTTCCTCTCCCATCCAATCTTATGACTTATCCCTTTCTCAACCTTTCCCTCTCGTCCAACGAATCCATCCTATCCACTCTTTCTCTCCTTCGTTCTTTTGCTTTTAAAACGCTATAAACCATAGACATGGCTTTCTAGATAGATGCATGCTACGAACCCTATATTGGTATATCGATATAACCCTAAATACTAAAATCGCATTAAAAAGCTCCAACTTGAAGTCGAGTAACTGCTTGTGACCACCCTCATCTGCCACGCCAACAAACTTCTACACATTACATCTCTACCGCTCTAGTCTATAATTCTCCACTTGAGCTCGTAGTATCCATAGCCTGAGCTTGCCGATGTAGTGAAAGGTATTTTTGTTGTTATTTTTAAATAAAATTAAATACCAAAGTTTGTGTAGATTGTATTTTTATTTTGGGATTGTTATGGTATGACCATGGTCAGTGATGGAGATGATGGATTTATACAAAAAGGTGAAAGTTGATTATAAAGAATCATTATATATTTATTCTGGTATGAAATAGATCGAATTAAATCGATACAATGAAAATAAATAAAATAAGGATCCAACTTATATGTTTCAATCAATAGAGGTTGTTTTCTAATATAGAATTAAATAGATTCAAGGTCCTTTTCAATTTTAAAAATAATTGATTGCTTATTCAAACACTTATTAGAAGGGTGTAAATAGTATATGAGATGCCAAGCATGATAAGAGGTAGGTTAATGCATGGATAAAAATTTAGTTTCCTGTCATAACTCACCTTTGAGGTCAAAAATATAAATTTATAAAACATCATGATGAAAAACATAATTTTGAGATGGAAAATGTACTTATAAAAACATTTACCAAAGCTTTTGTTACATATTAACTAGCATTGGCCATACATGTAGAAACGTTATTATTCCATAAACAAAATAATAATGTGAATACATTATACAAAACTAGTGAAAAACCATAGAAGAAAACATGATACATCCACATATGTTTTAGAAAGTTAATTGATGGTGGTATAAGACAATGGGAACTAATATTTGATAGCATGGTCCACTATGATTGCATGAATTTATGTGTACAGATTCATTAAATCATCACAAAACGACTAATTAATGCTAATTGAATATGGTGTTTTGATTTATAGATATTATTTTTATGATGCAGGACTATTGTACTTGCTATTTTTATGGTACTCGATGTATTCCATATGGCCATAGATGACATGCACTAGTTCTCTTGTCCAATGTCTAGAAGATCCATGGGAGGTAATAAATCATTAAAAGAATGAATCATTTACTTTACAAACTTGGAGACCCAAATAGAGAAACTTTATCGGTGAGTGACCTTTAAAAAATTTGTAGCGAGTATTATTCCCTTTCATAAAGATATATGGTGTTTCAATATTGGAATTTACGAATATTTAATACTTCTATGAAAATTTAATGGATCATTTGCTAACAAGTTTTTATTTGAGTTGGTTATTTAAATATATTATTTTGTTGCTAAGGTATAGAAATAAGGATCTTATGAAATTAACCAGTTCAGGGACTTAGCATATGAGGACAAACTCTTATTCACATAAACTATGAACTCAAAAAGCTGCTAAAATTAGAAATTATTTTATACTTGTGAACTTAGGAAAAATATAACGACACTAGCTTAGTATGCTATAAATGTTTAATTAATTCTTTATCATGAAGTATTGTTTATAAAATAGAAAAAGTTGGAACTAGAAAATAGATCAATTGGGAATTAACCAGTGATTACATCCGAGAAGTGGTAAGTTGGAGATGTTTCAGAGTATGTTGGCAATAGTGATATGATAGAGGTGTGTGTGACTGAGCATTATATCATGTTGCTTGAAACAAGTTGGTTAGGATCAATTTATCATATTGTGGCTAAGGGTCCATCACACTGACAAAATTAGAATTGAAAGATGGTTCCAGTTCAAATTATTGAAGTGTTATAAAGCACCGGGCTTGCATTGCATGGATCATTAGGCAGAACGCAAGAGGTTTACATGAGCTTAAAAAATAGATTAGCGGTACAAAAAAATAAATAAAATGGGAATTTTTTGAATTGTATGCATAATTAAAATTAAGCGATATTTAAAATCCTTGCTGGCTAGAAGGGATGTGAATGAGAGTTGCAAATGATAAATTAATGTGCAACTAGAAAGATATGTTGTAGCTGAACAAAGCATTAAAGAAGGTGCGACAAGCTGAAGGGCCAGAACAAAGTTGATGATGCTGAGACTTCAGTGATGCAAGTGAAATCAGTCATAACACTGATGATGTGAGTGTTAGACTAGTTGTATCGCGGTATGAGAAGTTATATCATGGTGTAGTGAGCTAGATGACTGCCTAATGCATTGATGTAACAACTTGCAATGTTGAAATGTGCGTGCATGAATCGTTGTTGTTATAGAAGTTAGGAATGAACTATGTGTGAACCACTTAACCACTTCAAGATAAAAGTACAAAGTGTTAGGTTGAAATGAAGTAGGCTGCTATGCCAGGAGGTGTCAGGCTGCTTATTGTGTGAAGGGCGCATGCTAGGGATGCATCAGAAGTGGAAAGAGGCAAAAATTAGTAGACATGGAGGGTACTGCTGGTGTTGACAGGGTTTGGCAGTGTTTGATAGAGGGGAGGTAATGCTGCTGCTAGTGCAAGAGCACGCAGGCAGGATTGGAGACAGGATGTCGCTACTGTTGAGAGAGTGCATTGAGGTAGGAGTCGAGACAGAATGTTGTTGTTGCTGTATTAGAGTGTTGAGACAGGAGTGGAAGCAAAAATGCAACATGAAATGGGATGAGGCGGGAGATATAAAACACACATTAAATGCTTGTGTGCCTTGAGATAGATCAGTAGGGGATTGCACGTTGTATGAGTGTATTGCAAACTAATTCAAAGTGTTGCATGAAATGTTGCAGCTAGAATTAGAGTAGAATAGCCGCATTTGTTGTGTGAGGCTGAGGGCTGCACCGTGAGACAATGTGTAGTGGAGTTACAATTCTTAAAAGATAGGTCTGTTCATTTAACAAAAATATTGTCGTGACAAACGGTGGCATGTTCATTTTACAAACGCCCGAGTATTTCAAGATTGAAAATAACATATGGCACTAACTTCAATTTTAGCAACTGCTAAAGTAATTTCGGTCCTATTTTATTTAATCGACAGAGATCGTTTCTTCTAGCTAGAATCAAAACTGAGTCAAACTGAACTGAAAGCCAGTAGCAATATGGGCCGCATATCAATTATTTAGCAATACAATTCATTAGCTTACATGGTACTGTTCCATTTTAATCAGTGGACTTCAATCAGTCTAATAATGACACCAAAGTATTATGCATTTATTTAATCTTGACTTATGTATCGTCCTCTATATCCGACCGAGTCCTAACATTATTCATGTATGTAAAATTGAAACTAAAATAACATTGTTTAGATTCCTATATTTTCGTTTAGTACTCTGTGCTTGTCTGTCTGCTTAGATCTATGTACTTCTATTTTCAAGCAATTCAAATTAGCAAATTAGTGATCAAGCATTATTTAAGGTACTTGCTATTGATAAGTAAAGATAATGATGATCTGCTACTTAACATCGGCCTCAAATGATCCCAAAGTTAACAAATTTCCTACAAGTCAAGTGGTGTTTGCTATTGTAATTGACGTTTTGGGGATTATTTTTCTCTTCCATGTTGTATTTCTGCATTAGAAGAGCATGTAAGAAAAAACACAAGGATAAGTTCTTCATAAAAGGCGATAGCCATATATTTTTTATTTGATTTACTGATTGTATTTTTTACCAATTGTAATCATAAAAGGATAAGTTCTTCATAAGAAATTTCACTATATTTTATTTGATTTAATTATTTTATTATTTATTCCTATGAAACTAACTACTTCATAGGAAGGCAGTTTACTTATTCGGTAGCACTGAACGTGAGTAATAAACAGCCTATCCATATATTAATAATGTTATTTTGTTATTGTAATTTTCAATTGTTGTTTGCTTAGTAAAATTAATTTAGTCCAGAAGTAGATTTGTTACTATTGCCCATATAATTAATTTGTTGAACTTCTACATTGGGTTTCTTGACTAGAAACTCAATGGCTTTTAAATGAACAGTCGTTTTACTGGGTACCAACTTTCTTTTTAATTTTTTGTTGTTAAGTATATCATTTGCTTTGTTTCTACTTGTATTCTACTTTAATATGATACTTACATTATTGATGGCGCATTAACGTATGTAGTCTCTCTTTTCTTAATGTCGTCTTGCTTGACAATATTAAGCTTTTTGATATTCAAGTATATGGCATTCCTATGTTGATTTCAGTTCCCACATTAGTCCAAGCACTTGTCCCTTTAGAAATATAACGTTGGAATCATATTCGCATGTCATTAAAGATGTTAGTGCTCGGTAGAGAAGCCTTCCTTGTACCCTTGTGGAAAATACTTAATGAACTTTTTGCTTGAGACCACTGTCTTAAATTTGTATGGAAGTACAGAGGTCAGATGCTAATATAATTTTCAGGTTAATTTAACTTGCAGATAACTTGATCAATATATTAGAGTTATTAAACAATTATTGCACTTACCAATGAGTTAGAAAAAGTCTCTTCCTTTTTTTAACACCCTTATTGCTAATGTAGTTAGTTGACCATGTACTTTCACATTTGTAATGTACAACTCAATGACACGTTTAACATTGATAGACTGACAGTAAGTTTAATTGCTACTAGGCATTAAAAAGCTTTTGTTCTACACTTGAAGTTTTAAATTCATACATAGTACATAATTGAAACACTCAATAAGTATAAGATTTCATGGTTAACATATGCACTCAAAATTGATCAACATTCGGCACTCAAAATTATTCTGAGCAAGCTTAACCTTAGATCTCGGCTCGATTACTTTGTTTTAAGTGATTTTTTTCGTACTTCTGTATCTACTAATATGTAGATGATATGAATTACTACCAGCAATTTGGATAATGAGAAATTGGTCAAAATGTAAAGAATACTTATTTAACATTCATAAACATTAGATTCAATAATGATTGAAAATAACATTAGTTTTGATGTTATTTTTGACTGTAATTTTACAACTTTAAAAACAAGGATGTGGCTTAAATTGTTTCAATTGCTTCATAATATGTCAATCATTTAAAGTACGGGCTTAGTTTATTTTACTTTGTGGTTTACAGATTCATTTAACATGTCAAGCGATTGACTTGAAATATGACAGCAAGCTGATTACGCACTTTATGAGTTTCTCCAAGAGGCAAAGAACTCTACTGTAAGTGTTCTATTTTATTTTTGCGATTTCTTTTCATGTATTAATTACTAGGGTATATATGGACTTGATATTCAAAATATATAACGTCCTCACGAACTGATATTTGCAGTCGTCGAATTAATTCTAATCTTATTAGGGGTCCTCTTAAATGGTCTAAAGAATTGCAGGTGTAGACCTCATTTCTGGCACCAATATATCTTCCATTGCTTGCCAGAAAATTTATATAGAGGTTTGAATACAAAGTTTATGAAGCTGAATTCTATCGAGGTTCAATAATATTCTCTAATGGTATTATACCATGCTTA
This sequence comes from Allium fistulosum, assembly GCA_030737815.1. Classification (NCBI taxonomy): domain Eukaryota; kingdom Viridiplantae; phylum Streptophyta; class Magnoliopsida; order Asparagales; family Amaryllidaceae; genus Allium; species Allium fistulosum. The sequence goes on from CM060905.1 coordinate 595,284,530, forward strand.
TATTCTTAACTTTTTTCTTCAGGCTGTTGATATCTTCATGGGCTATTTAGCATCTTTGGATAACCGTTTATCTGCGATGAAAGAAATTGATAGAATTTGGAGTAGGATTTCCATACCAGAAAATCTGTACCATCTTAACAGGCCTATAATTCAGGTTGGTAATTTTTTACATTGGTTGAGATTTAGATGTGATAAATAATACATCTCAATAGTTATAGCATACTTATCTTTAAATTTATTAACTGATGTACATACTAAACAAACATGAGTATATACAAATTCCATATCTATTCATTCACACTTTATCATTTTAGAATGTATTTTTGTTTCTTTGACGATGACGTAGAAAATAATATTTTATAATTACTTCTTGCCTACAACACTTGTTTAATGATTCTCTCGATGTAACACATTAACTTCAATTAGGTGTTATGATTTGTTTATATTGTCATCATGTTTTGTGTGGGTGAGGGACTCCCTTTTTTAACCAAACCCGCGTAGAGTTATATCAATTATCATGAGACTACCTTTACTTCAGACTTCAAATAATTGAATTTTCAGTTGCATCCTAACAAGTGTTATTTACGTACTTGTAGTTTTATATTTGATACATGCTAATATTTATTATTATTTTCAGTCATAAAAATATTTCCAATAATAGATTCTTCTATTAATACTTGTACCTTATAAGCAACTAAATCTTATTTATAAGTTGGTCGGGTTACCATCGATTGCCCTAGTGAACCAGTGCGTAATAGCACATACACATTCATTTTAGACTTTTCATATGGTTGTAATCCTTTCTGGAAATAAAATACTATTATTTTATGCAAGGTACAACAAAAATTTTCATTAACCTTCGCAGTTCATTGCATGTACTTGAGAGGATTGCTTGTTCTGTTAAGTACAATGAACCTGTTCTTTTGGTTGGTGAAACTGGCACTGGAAAGACTACATTAATGCAAAACTTGGCTGAGAGACTAGGACGACCACTTACTGTTATGGTAATTCCTTGTAACATTATCCTTATATATATACACACACACATATATATAGAAAAAAAAACTTCATCTGATTTTTGTAACTTGATATGTTATTTAAATACACATAGTTTTTATATCAACAGTATTAGTGACATAGAATATATATTATTATTAGCAAAATTTTTTGGAGGCTTTGAGTTTATTCTCGGCTTTGAGATCACATATAACTTGTTTATTTGAAAATAATTTTTTAAATTGTGTCACTTTTACAGAACTTAAGTCAACAAAGTGACGCTACTGATTTGCTGGGTGGATACAAACCTGCTGATGCATTCTTGATATGCTTACCTATCTATAAAGAGTTTCAGAATTTATTCGTTAAGTTAGTGTCCAAAACGGTAATGAACTACATTTTCCTTATAAAGAATGACTAGATCAATAAGTGCTTGGAATCTCCTCAACGACCACTTGAAGTAGACGATGAAAGTTGCATGCTCAACAATGAGCAACTGCAGTCAATGGGTACATTTATGCATGTCTGTCACTGTGTCAATTATGTTGGCAACTATTTTGCTCATCTTTATATCATCAAGTGCAAATTCCAAATAGTTCTGAAAAGGCACTTTGGTAACATTATTTATCATATCTCTTTAATAATATATAATGCTCTATTTACTTATGATGATGATTTCACTAATAATACTGTATCACAAACAGCTGACTCAGAAGAAATCAGAGGTATACTGAAGGATGACGCTCTACAGAGTCTTATAATGAAAATTGATAGTTCCCAGAACCCAGAAAGCGTAAGTGGTAACTGATAATGACATTTTTTTGTCTCCGAATTGTTTTTATTATTCCCTACTCAAAATTAGTCTCTTTCCAAGAATTGGACATAGCAAATGAAAGTGTGGCTTTTCGGCAATTAACTGATAAGGTATGTTATAATACCTTTTCCTTTTCTTTTGTCTTGGTCGTTAAATTAACCAGTAAATTCACCAAACTAATATATAAAATTTCCCCCTATTCCATTTTTCTTCTTCTAGATTTTATCTACCATTAACCCTCAAGAATAGAAAGACGGAACTGGTTTGATCAAAATATGGGAAGACTAAACTGTTAATCTGTGTAAGTTTATGAAAATTAAATAAGTTTATGAAAATAATAATAAATTAACTAAGTTTATGAAAAATATATAAGTTTGAGATAATTTATAAAATTTAACTAAGTTGATAATGTTTAAGTTTGAGATAATTTATAAGTTTAAGTTAATTAAATACAAGTTATGATATTTTAAGTTTTAGCAATTGAGATAGTTTATAAGTTAATAATAATAATAATAATCAATAGTTTGAGTAAATTAACTAAGTTTTATAAAAATTAAATACGTTAATAAAAATTAACAAGATTATTATAATAATAATAAGAAAAATTAAATTTAATAAAAAATTAGCTAAGTTTGTAATAATAGCAATAAGGGTAATAATAAACTATAACTTGATAAAAATTAACTAAGTTTATAATAGTAATAAAAAATTAACCAATTCAACTATGTTTTATAATTAATAATAATAATAACAAAAAAAATTAACAAAAACTAAGTTTATAAAAATTAATTAAGTTAACTATGTTTTACAAATATTAAATAAGTTTGTAAAAATTAACTAAGTTCACAACAACAATAATAAATTAATTGAGTTTATGAAAAATTAATAAGTTTGAAATAATTTAATAAATTCACTAAGTTGATAAAGTTTAAGTTTGAGATAATTTATAGGTTTAAATTAATTATAATATAAGTTAAGGCATTTTAAGTTTTAGCAATTGGGATAATTTATAAGTTTAATCATAATAATAATAAATAATAGTTTGAATATATTAACTAAGTTTTTATAAAAAAATACATTTATAATAAATAACTATGTATTATAAAAATTAACAAGTTTATAATAATAATAATAATAAACTAAGTTTGATAAAATTAATTAAGTTTGATAATAAGCTAACCGATTTTCATAAAAATTAAACTAATTTTTATAAAAATTAACCAAATTTATAAAATTTAACAAAGATTTATATAATTTAACAAAGTTTTATAAAAATTAAATAAATTTATAGAAATTAATTAAGTTTTATTGGAATTTAACTAAGTTAATAAGTTTTATAAAAATTAAATTAGTTTATTATTAAAATTAACCAAGTTTTATAAAAATTTACCTGAATTAACCAAGTTTTATAAAAATTATTTAGGTTTAATAAAAGTTTAACTAAGGATGTTTGACATACTTTAAATATGCAAAACAGTTTCATAATCATTTGTTGATTGTAAAATTTATGTATAGGTAATTAGCTTTTTAGGAGTAAAGACAAACTACATCAAAGAATTGTGGGTAATCAAGTAATGAACATGGCTTTAATTGTTATATATATTATATCATTTTATCAGTACTTATTGTGTAAACTTCTTTATGAATGATTATGGATTTATGTGAATTTTCATATTTTGTCGAAAAACTATTATCGGAATAGTTATAGATATCATATTTGATTATGTGATTAGAATGTTTTTTCAATTGTTTGAATACGGTGATTACGTGATTGATTATTGGTTAAAATACGATGATTATGTGATTGATTACTGGTTTTAATAAGACAATTATGTGAGTGGTGGTTAGAGATGGTACAAGCCATTAACAGGAAACGGTAGCATATAAAGTATGGTGCAAAGCAGTTAATAACTTTTACACTACAAGAGAAATGGCTGTTTCCAACGGCGGATGGCCGTTGGAGGCCGTTGGAAAGCCGTTGCTCGCCGTTGGAAATGCCGTTGGTATACAATTCAACGGCTTCCAACGGCCTCCAACGGCACCAACGGGGTCATACCAACGGCCTCCAACGACAAGTTTGCCAACATGGCAAATCCTGTTGACCAAATTGCCGTTGGAACCGTTGGAAGGTGTTGGAATTTGCCGTTGGTAGCCGTTGGAGGTCGTTGGAAGAAAGTGACCATTTAGCCGTTTGTAGTCGTTGCTCGCCGTTGGAAATCTGGGTATATTTTTTTGCCTCCATCCAGCAGTACTTGTTTCCAGCCACACACAACCACAATTATATCAAAACAGCTCCATTTCGAGCATATATATAACAACTATACCAAAACATTTCCAAACATATAGATATAACCAAATCATGCATATTTTTCAACATCAACCAATATCCAAACATAATCAACATCAAAAAATCCACACCAACATTCACAACCAAACCATCAGAATGTATCAACTCCAAATATACACAGAAACCATCAGAATGTATCAAATTCTCACCAACTCCAAAATATACATGATAATAAAGAACATACCTAAATCACTCCGCACCAGAACCACCAGATGAAGGAGGCTGTCCATACTGTGCGATGAACTCCGCCATACGCCGGTTCATCTCCTCCGTCCTTGCTTCATGCTGCAAATTGCGTTCCCGCATCTTGGCAAGCTCGGCTCGTAGCTGTGCAATCTCTTCCTTATCTTGAGCCTTTTGATATTCTCTTTGCGCTGTCTGAGCCTGTAAACAAATTTAAATAATCAACTACACTAAAAAAATTAGTATTAAAATAATTGCAAATTAACTAATCTATATATATTCGCTAACAAATTGATAAAACAAACTACGGATATGGAAGCGTCTGCCGCGGGTATAAGGATAGTTCAAAATATGAATGGAATACACTAGTATAAGGATATTTACTAACTTAAAATTTAACTTAAAATTACCGATTGGCTTCCATATCCGTAGCGTCTGCCACGGGTCACTGGATCCATGACAGACTCAAAAATGGCGTCCTCCTCATCGGGGGTCAAGTGAGCTCGTCCCGTATCCTCAAGTAAAGCTGTCCGCGCTTCCTGGAACTTTTGCTGTCATGCAAAATATAATTGAATTTAGTTAACGTTATTTCAATTAACTTGTAAGTTTTAGTTACTTATGTTATACTTACATAGGCAGCACGCGCTTTGTCATCGTGGTCCCAAGAGTAAGAAACTACGCCGGAATCATCAACCTGAGTCAAGGCATGTGTATGGGTAAACACATCCCAATAACTAACAGCCTCCCGTTGTCTCTCCTGAAATATGCACATATAAATATACATTATTTATATTTTAACAAATTAAAACTTAAAATAATTAACTAATTATCTTATTTAATAATTTTACCAAATCTTCCCGGTGATGCTGGAAAGACTTGGAACCACCGCGATGTGTAACGGGATTCCTGCTCCTGTTTGCAGAATTCCTCTCGGACTGCCTCTGCAAATTTAAATTGAAAACAAAAATTATTTTGACATTTTTAATTATTTATATATTATTTGCCTCAAACAATTTAAATTAAATATATGATAGATTTACCACAAAATCCTCGTTGCTCCACCATGTGGCGAACTCATCAAAGACAGCTTCACTTATCCAATGAGGCCTCTTTCCTGATGTTTTGATGTTGTTTATTGTTTCGCGATAGTTTTAGCAATTTTGCTGCTCCAATGGCGCCGGACAACAGAAACATCAGCATCGGCCAAGTCCACTTCCCCCTGCACGTTTGAAAAAATATGAGTTATACAGTTGCTACAAATAGTGCAAACATGAATTGACATAATGTACATGACCACATAATGCAATAATTTGATATACCATACATACCAAAAAGTCCTGCCAGATAGCCTCCCTCACCCCCTCTGGTATCGCAGTCCACCTCGGCCAACACGAGGTCATACGAGCCATATACGCCCGTCGAGAGATCGTGAGCACTATGTTGGAAGGCTCCAACGAAAACCCACCGCTGTGTAAAACAGGAAAAAAGCATTTAATATTCCGTTACTACTATATATATTTGATAAAAGATTGTATGGACTAAAATTTAATTTTGAAACTTTTATACTTACCTGCCATCGGCTTAGGGTTTCAGCCATACCGTAGGCCGAACACCCGGCTGTGAAGGACCAGCATCATCACCTCTCTGTGAGCTGGAAGATCCGGAGTGTGAACGTCTGCGTCCCGACATACCTATATGAAATCATAGTATAAAGAAAAGCAAGAGTAACATTGATTAATTTAGTATGCAAATGGCGTAACATACATTATGGCGTAGCATAAAAGAGACTATGTGATACATATCATATAAAATTACTTTGGAAACAGAAAATTGAAAAAAAAATACCTTCTCAAAATATTGATTAGTGATCAATCCTCATCGCTTTCGGATTCAGACTCTTCTTCGCACTCTATATTTTGTTCCTCTATACTCTCAAATGCTTCAATTAATGCTAACTGTTCCCCATGACGATCCCAAATTAAATAGTTCGACACGAAACCGTACTGACGCAAATGAACTCTAACCATTTGAGGTATCAAATGCTTTAACAGTTTGCATTTACTACATGGACAACGGATTTCTTTGTAGTTTCCGTTATTACGTAAAGCAAAATCCATAAATACGCTAACACCATTATTAAAATGTTCGCTTGTTGAGCCTTCAGTATCGACCCTTCGGTTTTTGTACATCCAGCTCCGATCAGTAAAATAATTGTCCATTTACTTACGTATATAATTAAAAAGTACGATATAAATTTGCATTGACATTTTTTATTAATTTTTTTTTATAAACATTCTTCTTGTTTGGGTTATATCTGTTAAAATAATACTTAAAGCTTATTTTGAAATGAACATTATATTCAATGTAAACAATTTTATTAGCGAATTTGATATTAATTGATCATTGACACTTTGTTGATGGGTCATCCTACCTCCCATTACAAATACAATAACGTAATTAAATCGCATAAATCATTTCAATTTAAACGATTCAACAAAATTTCGACAGCACTTTGCTTTAGTTCCCTGAACAGTACACAATTGCGTGTACACAGGGAACATAAAGAGAAGCGCTGCCGAAATTTTGTGAACCGTTTAAACTGAAATGATTTACGAGATTTAATTACGTTATTGTTTTTGTAACTTGTCCAATACAGGGACAAATCCAACAAATACTGTACACGATGAATATAGATGTCCGTTCTGTTAAAAAAACGAATATCCACACAACCATCGTATACAATACTTATCAGACGGGGCCAAAAACAATCTAAGGGTTTAAATTTTAAAATTAGCGATACAAAAGTTTAAATTTTATTTTCATAAAATTTAACTTTTATATATCAATAAACAATATGTTGAATCAACGCATATATAATGATTTTTTCCTAAAACAAAAAAAAATCCAGTGTGTGCGCGCAACGTATAAAATAAACAAACAATGTTATACATATAATCGCATCACAAATCACATCCAGTCATGCACAAAATGTATCACGTATATATCGTATCATAACATGTCAAAAGTGAACAATTTATAGGTCAATATCATCACTTTCTATGTACGATTTTACGCAATTCAATCACTAATATAATAACAAGTGAGGTTCATGCTTAGGTTAGTAACAATTATTAAGTTTGACACTAATTTAACAATAATCCAAATTTAACAAATCATAGTTAAACATGCAATAATTAGTTTAATAATAATAATTAAGGTCAAATACACTACACTACACAAATAATAGCACAATACATACACAAAAATTATCAATTTAACCTAAAATTAAAAATTTATCAAAATTAGGGTTTTAGCAAATAATACCTGATTTTGAAGGTTGTGGAGCTTGCAAACGAAGATGAGGATGCTAGAACGTGTAGAAGGGGATAAAATGGGGTTGGAAATTTTGGAGGGGGGAAAATTTGGGAAATTTGATATTGTTTTCATGTAAAAACTGAATGGGGAAGAAGAAGGTTTGGATGTAGGTTAGTCGCGGATTTCCAACGGCGAGCAACGGCCGCCAACGGTAATATTCCAACGGCTTCCAACGGCATGTGTTTTTCGTTATAAAAAATTCCGGGAAAAAGCTTGTCGATGCTCGCCGTTGGTCAATGGCCGTTGCCCCCCCCCCTTGCTATATACAGTAATTCTAGTAGTGAATTAGTATCGTTTTAAAACCGCTACAGAAATAAATGTGAACAGCTATGATACGACTTCCGCAGCATTGAAAAAACGCAAGCAAAATTTTTAGTAGCGTTTCTTTAAACGTTTTATATGACATGCTATAAAAAGCCTGAAACTTTTTGTAGGGTTTCTAAAATGCTACAAAATGTCAAGTTTTGGTAGCGTTTTCTACAACGCAACAGAAAGTTTCAGACTTTTAGTTGCATGTTGTATCGCAGCGTTTACTAAAACGCTACTAAAAGTTTTGGTAGCATTTTTTCAACGCTACGAAAGGCCTTTTCTGGTGTAGTGTATTTTTATGTGTTCATGCAAGCAAGGTTTATGGAACAACGACAGAACTCCTAAAAGAAACTGGTCGAGAGCAGCTGACTACGGACGAGGGATGTCATTTTTGAGTCAGTCATGGATCCACCTTTACGGAACAGGCGTTATAGCTTTGGCAATCAAGTGGTAATGAATAATATATTTTGATATAACAATTTAGTAATCTTTCGGTTCTAAAGAACTTCACATCGCTTTAGTTTCAATAATAAGTTTACAGATATAACAATTAACATATTATGTTGTAGCTTTGATCGTAAGATTATAGTAATTGAACTTTTACTAAATTAAATAAGTATTGCATGGTAGACAGAGGAGAGCCAGCTAAACCAGAGCTCAGATCGATCTAGTAGAGATCGAAGAGTTGAGAGCTAGGGTGGCGCTGTTGGAGGAGCAGAACTGTCAATGGGCCGTTGAGATGACACATCTGCTGAACCAGTGCATTGCTGAGTACATGTAGTAGTATAGTGTCCGCTTTCCATCCTCAGCTGGTTTCAAAGGTTCTAGAGGTGATTGACAGGAGTGATAAGTATGTTTTTTTGTTTTGCGTCATTGTTTAGTAATTTTTGATGATACGTTGAGACGGTGGAGTTGGATACTTTGAAATATTGTGTATATTATTTGATGATGCATTTGGTGATGGTAATTTTGACATTTGGGAGTTGATGTTCCATGGTGTATATTTTGTACAATGAGATGCATGTACATTATGTTAACGAAGTGTTGGTTTGATTTTATGCGAGTTATGCTTGGTTTATTTCTTTATGTGATTTGATTATATTTGTATGATTTGATATTATATTGAATATCTGAATTGGATATGTGCTTGTGTGTGAATATATTATGTTTCTGGATTGTGTATAGTAGGCTAGAAAGCAGTAGAAAACGCAAAAAAAAGCTTTAGAATTTCCGACGACTTGCGACGGTTGGCGACGGCCTGTAGGCCGAAATTTTCAGACGGCTTGCGACGACCCTATTACGACGGCTAACTACGCTTTTTTTGCACTTCCGTGATCGTCCATGTGTCTTCGACGACCGTCTGGAGCCGTCGGTAGCCGTCGGAAATATTACGATGGATGATGTTAGAAGCTGTCGGAAAAACTGTGCGGCTATGGGTATAGTTGCGACGGCTTTTTGCGTCGATTTCCGACGGCTTCCGACGACCGCCAGCTGTCGGAAACTGTACGTTTTCTTGTAGTGATATGGACCATAATAAATTCAACATATAATTTAATGTGATTAGAAAAAGCATAAAACCTTGCATATTTGATTTGTAATGAAGAAAACAATCAATCAAATAATGATTTATTCAAAATCAATCAAAAGATAATTGACTTACATCATTTATTTCCGATTGGTTTGTCATTAATTATTGGTACTGAAAGTTATTACTATATTTTAAAATGAGGGTTTAATTCTTATATATTTGCTTCATTCTGTTATTCAAAACCGAATGACTAATTTTTCACTCAGTTTTGCATAACCGGCCGAAGTGGGTTTTTGAAGTATATTTTACCATTTAATTTTTCATTTATTAAAATCGATTTTTCTATACACTACTAGAACAACAGTAAATAGCGACGGAGACATCCGACAACCGCCGACGGCTAGCGACGCCTGTCGAACTCCGTGGCATTTTCGTATGTAAAATATATTAGCTGTCGAAAACCGAAACAATGAAGCCGTAGACGGCTGTCGCTTGCCATCGAAAATTATCGTGCATACAGGCGCCTGGTCGAGAGCTGTTGTTTCATTCTTCAACTTCCCCCAAATCAACCAAAAACCCTACCTCCACCTCCTCCTCCTCGTCAGCCAGCTGCCGTGCCTCCCCGAGCTTCTCCAACTTCATCATTCTCCACTCTCAACAAGCCTAGCTCCTTCATCAATCTCTAATTAGGTTTTATTCCTAAATCGTAATTAATTTTGATTTGTTAAATTAGGGTTAATTTATTGTTATATTTGTATAATACCCTATTGATTGTTTGATATACCCTATTGAATGCTAATTAGGTTGTTATTATAATTGTTTATCATTGAAATGTTGAGAGAGAAAATTTGTTTAGTGTATATGTGCGTTAATAGGTGTATATGCATTGATTAATTAGTGCATATGCGCATTAGGACTACTTTGGATTAATTAGAGTCGATGCTCAAAATTTGATGTATGCGTTTTCAAGATGACGAAAACGACGATTTGGTGTATGCGTTTTTTAGAATGTAAATAAATTATTGTAAAAATTGTTGTATAATACGTTTTACCTTTTGTAAATCCCGTAGAGATTTTTTGGCTCCGTCTGACAAATAATATATGATCCTTGTATGGATATTCGTTTTTATCACAGAACGGACATTTATATTCATCCGATACAATATTCGTCGGATTTGTCCTTGTATTGGACAAGTTACAAACACAGTAGTAATTATATTTTGCAAATCATTTAATTTTAAACGGTTCATAAAATTTCGACAACATTTTTTTTTCTCTGTGTACACACATATGTGTACGATACAAGGAACAAAAGGGAAGTGCTACCGAAATTTTGTTGAATCGTTTAAAATAAAATGATTTGCAAAATATAATTACTACTGTGTTTGTAATGGGAGGTAGGATGACCAACCATCAAAGTGTAAAACAATAAGCTAAAAATTGTAGATTATATTCATATAATAATTTGTGTAAATCCGTTTGAAAATAAAATTAAATAGAATAACATTATATATTTGCGAAAATTTAAATGTATGATTTATTTAAAAAATAAAATGTCAACACGTAAATGATTAATGCGTTTTTATGTTTTAAAGTAGTAAAAATGGTCAATTATTTTATCGATCGGAGCTAGATGTACCAACAAAGAAGAGAAATTGGAGGCTCAATAAGTGAACATTTTCAAAATAGTGTACACGTCTTTATTGAATTCGCTTTACATAATAATGGAAACGACGAAGAAATTCATTGTCCATGTAGTAGGTGTAAATTATTGAAGCATTTGATACCAAAAATGGCAATAGTTCATTTGCGCCAATATGGTTTCGTGCCGAATTATTTGGTGTAGGATCGTAATGGAGAACTTATAACACCTAATCCCGTACATTCGGAGGAGGGGGTGGATAATGAACTTGTTCCGACGAATCTCGTAGAAGATATGGTTGAAGATGTAGCACATTCAATGTTCCCCACTTTTGAAGTTGATGGTAACGATGTTAATGTCGAAGAAGAACCAAGTATTGGAGCAATTTTTTATGATTTAGTAGATGCTGCTAAGAAACCCCTTTGGGATGGTTGTACAAGCGATACTCAACTGTCAGTAACTACAGAATACATTGCGATGAAATTAAAATACAACTTCATAGAAGCGGGGTTTACAGCTATAGTACAAGCTGCAAAACGGCATATGCCACCCGACAATTTAATGTCCGAAAATCATTATGAAGTAAAAATTTATGTCTGCTTTTGGTTTGTCGTATCAAAAAATAGATACATGTTTAAATGGTTGCATGTTGTTTTGGAGAGAAGACATCAGTCTTAGGAATTGTAAAATATGTAATCAAGAAAGATACAAACCAAGAAAAAAGAAGGGAAATGAAGTTCTGTACAAGCGTATGCATTACTTACCCATCACTCCTAGGTTTCAAAGGTTATATGCATCTTCTGTAACCGCGCATCATATGAGATGACACTGTGTGGGAACACAGAAAGAAGGTACGTTAACAAACTAAGCTGATGGAGAAGCTTGGAAACATTTTGATAAGACATACCCTGCATATTAGACTTGGTTTATGTACAGATGGATTTTCACCGTTCTCTCAATTTGGTTCAAAATATTCATCTTGGCCTATAATCATTACACCTTATAATTTACCTCCGTGGATGTGTATGACAACTCCGTATATGTTTCTCGCTATTGTCATCCTTGACCCTGATGATCCGACACAAGGAATCGATGTATGTTTACAACCGTTGATTGAAGAGTTGAAAACACCGTGGTATGAAGATGTTGAAACATACTGCATTTCAAAAAAAAATTCGTATGTTCGCTTCTCTACTGTAGACTATAAGTGATATTCCTGCGTATGCAATGCTATCGGGTTGGAGTACGGCTGGTCGTCTAGCTTGCCCTTATTACATGGAAGAAACAAGCGCATTTTCTTTACCGCATGGGAAGAAAATTTCATGGTTTGACTGTCATCGGTGTTTTCTCCATATTAATCATCCTTTTAAAAAATATTAAAAAAACTTTACAAATAATAGAGTTGAGGCCTTGCGACCACCAACGATTTGGTCAAACGAAGATATTTATGGCCTTGTAAAGGATTATCCAAAGATACATGAAACCGGCGAACAAATTGAAATTCAAGGTTAATCGACGATTCATAATTGGTGCAAACAAAGTATATTTTGGGAGTTGCCTTATTGGAAAAATCTTCTAATTTGTTATAATATCAACGTGATGCACAACGAGAAAAACGTGTTTGATAATGTATTTAACACAGTTCTGAATGTTAAAGGAAAGACTAAAGACGATTTGAAATTAAGACGTGATATAGAAGCAATACGCAATCGTCCTGAACTTCATATGAAGCCAATGACACAAAAAAAATCTCAAAGCATGCTTCGAGCTAGACAGTAACCAAGTTAAAGTACTATTAAAGTGGGTGGAAGGATTAAGATTTCCTAATGGGATTTCCTCTAACCTTCGTAGATGTGTCGACTATCAGAACAGTAAACTGAGTGGGATGAAAAGTCATGATTGTCATGTAATGATGGAACATTTGTTACCCGTCGCTTTCAAACAAATGTTGCCCACAAAAGTTTGGACGGTTGTAATAGAACTTAGTTTGTTTTATAAGGAGCTTTATTCAACTACTTTAAAAGCTGATCGTCTATGTAAACTTGAGGAAGAAATTCCTATACTGCTCTGCAAACTAGAGAAAATATTTCCTCCTGGTTTCTTTAATGTAATGGAGCATTTACATGTTCATCTTCCCTTTGAAGTACGTCTTCGAGGTCCTGTGCAATATGGATGGATGTATCCGTTTGAAAGATATTAATATTGAGTTATTAAATTTTAGTTTAACCACATGTAATAAAATTTAATTATAATTATTCTTAACAGGTACTTAAATCATCTAAAGAAAAAAGTGAGACAAAAAGCACGAGTTAAAGGTTCGATATGCAAATCATGTATCGAAAAAGAAGCTTCGTTCTTTTTCTCTCATTATTTCAGTGACCATGTGAACTTATCTTTTGAAAGTGCTGCACGAAATGATGAGGACATTGTACAAGATTCTTCTGAATCAATGCTATCTATTTTTAGACATCATGGACGTCCTGTTGGAAAATGTGTGGAAGTATGGTTAGACGACAGAAATTACTATGTAGCCCATAGATATGTTCTTCTTAACTGTGCAGAAGTTGCGTCATTTGTTTGGTATTAATGAATAACACATCTAAAATTATTTACTTGAATAATACATGTGTGTATTAATTATAATGCAATATATTATCTGTATATGCAGTATATATGAATCACAGCATCCAAGCAGGGATATCAGCAAAAAAATTGCTACTTGGTTTTCGAACCACGTATATGATCTGGTAAATTGTGTGGTCGATGAAGGGTTGAAACATCTTGCGATGGGACCAAAAAGAAAAGTCAAGACATATCCAATATTCTTTGTCAATGGATACAAATTCAACACCAAATTAAGAATATGGGGCTGAAAAATTAACTAACAATACCAGTGTATATGTTAAAGGTAGTGATGATCCAAATGATCACATATGATTTTTACGGCGTGTTAACTCAGGTATGCAATTAACATATTTCACCAGACCTGCGGAAGAAGTTTATTTGTTTAGATGCAGCTGGTTCAGTAATGTTCTAGGTTCTGGAATCAATGTACACAAAAAATATAATATTATTGAAATAAAGCATACACCACGTTATCATAAGTACGATCCGTTTATACTAGCAAAACAAGCCCTACAAGTTTATTATGCTCACTATCCATCTATAAAAAGAGATAAAGCAGATTGGTCGATGGTTTTTAAAACGAAAGCAAGATTTACGTCTGATGGAAAGAATATTCCAGACGAACAAGCGTACCAAGCGAATATCGAGGAAAATGGTGAATTTGCAATAACATATGATCAAACCAATTTAGGACCTCTAAATGATGAATCAAATGTATTAGTAGAAGCATTTGAGACCACAGAGGAAAACAATATAGAGTACGAGACCGAGTCTGAATTAGAAAACGACGAAGACTAATTTAATAGTATACATGTTGAAAAGAGATAATTTATGGAAGTATTGATGTTACACTTTTTTGTATGTTACATGTGATTATTGATGTTAAATCTTGATATGTTTACTCATAATTGAATGATATGTTCTGCCATAATAAAATAATATGTATGTGACAGGTATTACAAATGTCCTTCTTTAGGCGACAGAGTTCTTCACAGTCTGGCTCCCCCTCTGTGTCTCAGAGAGGGACAGGTCGCAGCGGTGGTGATGGTAGCGACCCTTCGCAGGAGGCGCCGCGTACGGTAGTTAGATTGCTACCGAAAGCTGATGGATCATAAGTATTAAGTTTACTTCAGCATTGTAAATATTTTGTATGATATATTAGTCATGATTTGTCTGTATCATATTTAATGCAGGAGTTTTAAGCTTGAACCTTCTAACATTTTTTTCAGCATATCGAAGCAGGCATACATGAGCCGTATGACTGCATGCTGGCCGAAGTGGAGCAGGATCACAGACCATGTACAGGAAAGCATATGGCAGGATTTCCTAGTAAGTGTAAAATTATATACCAATATATATAATCACTTTACAGTTTGCTGACTAAGTATAAATGTATAACTTATATTTTTTCAACATATATACAGGGGCAGTAGACTTATAAGAGGAGGACGTGTCTCTTTGCCAGCGCCACTGGAACTCAAAGTGATAAAGAATTATAAGGATATGATGTCTACCATAAGAAAAATTGGGAAAAAGCCAAGCTGGATGGGCGCCAGTGTCTCGAATGCTTGGATCGCATGGTGGAGTAGTGACGAATTCAAGGCAAGTCTATTAGATATCACCTTAATTTATTCAGTACAGAATACATAGTTTATACTTGCAAAATATAATCTTAATTTTTAATTTGCAGGCGGAGTCGGACAGGAACTTTACGAACAGGCAAAAAATTCCAGTCACACACCGAGGTGGCTCAAAATCATTTCAGCACCATCACGAGGACCTGGTAAATTAATTAATTGCAATTACGAACAGTTATTACATTTTTAGTATAAATTTGTATGAACGACAATAATATACACCAATTATTGCAGAAAAGAGCACGTGAGGGTTCCGTCTCGTATATGGACATGTTTGAGCATACGCATGTCGTCAGGCAGACAGACGACGAGGGATCAGTGTCGTATGCCTGGCATGAGGATGATAGAGCATACGCCGCACATGTAAGTATATTTTAAGTTATAAGTTATTAATAATGATCATTTTAATTAATTAATTATAAAATATTATAATAATGTCATGTAATATTTATTTGTATTTAATTTTGCGTTGCAGGAAAAATTTATGCAAGCACGTGCGCAGATGCTTGAGCATTCGGGACGGGAGCAGTTGACCACTGACGAGAAGGACGCGACCTTTGACTCTGTTATGGACCCGGCCCAAAGAAATAGGCGCTACGGCTACGGCAATCAACCGGTAATTTATAAAAATTAACTACGTTGTAAAATTTGCTTAATTTTTATAAAAGTCACGTAATAACTTAAACATATTTCGACCTGTTTTGTAGGCTCGGACATCACAAAGGGCTTACCGAAGGGTTCAGGACAACACAGAGATTAATGAGCTTCGATAGCAGATTGCACAGCTGCAGCAGCAGAACCACCTCCGAGCAGTGCAAAAGGAGCAACTCAACCAGCGTTTGACCGAGTATGTGGAGCGTTATGGAACATTTCCTTCGTCTGGTGGTTCCGAAGCAGATGATGAGTCACGAAGTACGATTTGTAGTTTTTTTGAAACTGGTGTATATAAACATTGAGTGATGGTGAGGTTGATTTATGGACATGTGATGTTTGACATTGATTTGTGTGGTTGATTTGGTGGTTGATTTGTGGAGTTGATATGTGGAGTTTGATGTTGGATGTATATATTGTACATTGATGTTGGATGTAAATATTGGAATTGGATGGGTGAGATTGAAGATGGAAGGTTTGTTTTGTATTAAATGAATACCTTTGCGTTTAATATGATGATGTTTGAGTTTTATATATTGATATGATATTGATTTCAGCTTATACATCTGATTTATATATTGATTTTGATGAGTTGTGCTATATATTGGTATGGAAGTGATGCTCTGCTAAAGAAGAAAAAATATACCCAGATTTCCAACGGCTCCCGACGGCTAATTGGCCTTTTTTCGACGGCCTCCGATGGCTTTCTGGACGAAAATTGCAACGGCTTAATGGAAAATTGTCATGGCACGTGATCGTCTTTGCCATCGGAAGTGCTGTCGGAATAGCCGTCGCAATCCCTTCATCGAAGCCGTCAGAAGTGGACGAAATGCGTGGTCCGTATTCCGACGGCTCGCGACGGCCGCTGACGGCTGCGAGACGTCTGAAATTGCCCTTGTTCTTGTAGTGATAATACATTAACAGAATAATTTGACGAATTAGTATCATCGAATGATTTTGTAGGGAGAAGGAGAAAGAAGAGGGTTTTTTGGAAAGAGTGAAATGCGTGGAAAATATAAAAAAAATAAAATGGATGGATGCATGAGTGAGTGTGAGGGAGGAGTAAATAGGTGGATGTGGAAAAAAGTTGATGAGAGTGGTAAGAGTTGTGTGTACATATAGTAATATCATGGGTATTACTATCTACAACATCAATCCTACCACTAACGCCATTTAAACCAAATAGAAAATTAAACTGTAAAATATACTTCGATCGGTTATGTAAAACTGAGTGAAAAATTAGTCATCCGGTTTTGCTTAACCGAATGAAGCTTATATATAACAACTAAACCCAAGTTTAAAACACGGTAATAACTTTCAATAACCATTAATGGCAATCCAATTGGAAATAAATGATGTAAGTCAATCCTGTTTTTATTGGTTTCCAATAAATCATTATTTGATTGATTGTTTTCTATACTATAAATCAGTGGTCAGTTCTATACACACGTAATGAAAACCTAGCAAACAAAGAAAGGATCTCTATACCTTCTAATTGAAATCTAGCTCAATTTCTATCAAATGAAAATTAAATTATGACTTCCCTAAAATCACCTCATATTTCTGTCCATGTGGTAATTTCGATAGTGAAATTACTTCCATCTAATTATATTAGTTTGAACAAGATTTCAAATGAGAAATTTGATTGTAAAGATATTTTCTTCTATAAAATTAAATGGTAATTTCTATAAAATTAATTAATTAATTAATTATCCTAATTGCTAACCGTGTATATGACCATTTTTTTATAACAAATAAAAGGATGGATATTGCTTCCAGTGAACTAAGGGAAACAAGATCATAGTTCAATTTAAACTATAATTACAAAGGAATGCGCCATTTCTTATCTAAGATAGTTCAAAATGCAAATTTACTCGATGCAAGGAAAATCCCAGTAAATCGCTACTAGAGATTTATTTGTATTTACTGACACTGCACCAATTTCAGCAAGTTCCTTGACATGAACTCAGTACAAAACTTCATAAACAACTCAAGTAAAGCAGCCTTTATAAACATACCATGACTTATCAACCTTGAACACTAAACTGGAGCTTATACCACATTTTCAAACTTCAATATTTCAAAATTTTGCATTAAACATGCAAAATCCTACTGAAGTCCAATATGCAAGGAAGATAATTCAATATTTCCAATGGCATCAGAGAGGCTGGTATAAAATATGAATAACTAATAGCATTCTTACATGAAGAACACTATGCTTATTCCTACCATATCTACACCACTTAATGACAACATGGTCAATATGTAATTCACCGCCTGGATAGAGCAACCAGGACCAACATAGACATTGACATAATAACTTTGAACCCAGAGCTTTCCCAGAAGTTTTCTTTACCAACATTGTTTTGCTTCACCAACATTTGATCTTTCAACTCCTTCAGCTGTTTATTCCTCCTTTCTTCAGCCTGTTCATATTAAAAATGCCAAAATAATTGTTGGAAAACATGCGATAAGTTAACATTAATGCTTGATATATGACTTGAGATTGTAATAAATTAAGCATGATCTTGTACAAAACAAAAAACAAAAAAAAATCTCGATAACCTTTCATTGAAATACTATTATTGTGAATTCAGTAGTAGCATTAAATAAGTCATTTGTACGATATTAACATTTGGTTTTATTAGAATTTGTCATCATTGATGTTAAGTCCAGATTATGTATTTATTATAGATGTTCATTGGGAAAGAGTAGAAAATAGAGTACTAGCTTTAGGATTCTCAATTGTAAGTAGCTCACAAAAGAATGCAATATTGTTCATACTAGTGCGTTGAGCACGGTAATATTGTAAAAGCACAGTGTTAACATTTATATAACTGTCAAATAATAGAAATTAGTTACGCAATCCATGGTTTGTTCACTGAGATAAATTCATTTTAAATATACTTGTTATTATTGTTTGTGTATATAATTTTCTATTTTTTGTATTTTTATACTTGAATTAAATATGGCCGTCTCTTTTAATTCAATGAGGTATAGATATTGAAATTACCATTATTAGGAAATAATATTTGTTAAAAAGTAATTGATTGAATTTATTCAATTAGTATACACTTTTGTAATATAAGTTGGTTTGTTTAATCATATGGAAATAATGTAAAGAAATAAGAGAACTGGGAAAAACTTTTAAGTAACTGTGGAAATTATAGTTAATATCCACTTGAATATAAAATTATAGGTGAAAACTGAAATAAGCCTGTGGATAATTGTAAAAACCACAATATATAAGGACTTGAGTAAAATACCATGAGATAAGATGTTTTGAAATGGGTAGAACTAATAATATGACTGCAAATATTATTTTTAACCATTAATGCCATTATTGGAATTATAATTATGATTAACATTTTTACTTCTATTTTTAGTACTAGTATTATTATTATAGATGGTTATATTAGTAATATCGATATGGTAATAATATTATTAACATTTATTATTTTTATTTTTATTACTAAATTTGCTATTACAATCAATACATATTATTCGCATTTTTATGACACTGACAACTAATCAAATTTGTTAATTACTAATATCATTGTTGTCAAAAATCCTAAAATCGTACGATTTAAATCCCGATTCGGATCGGATCTCTCCCTTAACGATTCGATTTATATTTCGATCCAAACTTAGTCAAAACCGTAAATAAAAAATATTCTATTTATATACTAACATACTTAATATGTTTATTTGGATTCAAAATTCAAAATACAATGTTTTCAAAATAAAATAAAAATATAATAAGAGAGGAAATTGAGTTTTATGTCTAATTGTAGAAGTTCAAACATCAAAATCAATTTCAAATTGTGTGCAAACATTCAAATACGAATCTTTTGAATCTACGATTTACGGGATCTCTCCCTTAACGATTCGATTTATATTTCGATCCAAACTTAGTCAAAACCGTAAATAAAAAATATTCTATTTATATACTAACATACTTAATATGTTTATTTGGATTCAAAATTCAAAATACAATGTTTTCAAAATAAAATAAAAATATAATAAAAGAGGAAATTGAGTTTTATGTCTAATTGTAGAAGTTCAAACATCAAAATCAATTTCAAATTGTGTGCAAACATTCAAATACGAATCTTTTGAATCTACGATTTACGGTTTGAATCTCGTTTCGATTTAAAGTTTGAACTTCACGATTTACGATTTAAATCCCGTTTTGAAAACATTGACTAATATTATCATTGCATCTATTATAAATGTTGTTCATGTTGCTATCATTGAATACTTTTTAGACTATGATTAAGCAAAATAAGTAAAATATAACATCTGATCGCGATTGTATAATCAACAAATCAGAGGTAAATTTGATTAATTTATCATGTGTTTTTTTAGTTTTGCTTTTTTTTAACATGTTTTATTAATGTCAGTAAGTGTCGACCTCAGGGATCGAGTCGTACCAACCAACCAAGCGAACCATGTTAGCTAGTTTTGCTTTTTGTTATGATAATACTCTTACAATTAATTATCAAAACAACAGTTGGAACTATTATTGTAATTAAATAGTCGGTAATTTTAACAATGTGAAGAGCAAAATGAAAAAAACCATGACAGCAAGGTTGTAAAAATCGTTAGGCGGTAAATATGGATTACAAATTAATCGTTTAGACGTGGATTAATCAAAGATTAATCATAGCTAAGCATTTTTTGGTAACTCGTGTATTTTAGATAATTTTTTTGTGTTTTATAGTATCGATTAGTATGGATTGAAATTTTGGACGTGTTTTGGAGGCAAGACGGCCTAAAACTAACACATTGATGCTTATATGTGATACTGAACCTAAAATAATATCCAATTAGTGCCAAATACATATTTAAGTTCTTACATGAGGCAACAAACTTTGTCAAGGCAGGCCTAAACGAATCAATATGCAGTAAGCCTCGCCCAACGTCTAGGCGGAGACTAGTCGGAGGACTAGAAGGATTTTTAAAACAGTGGATAATAGTAAATAAAATATTTGGAACTTTAAAAGTAGATGATTCACGTGGTTAAAAAAATATGACAAAATAAAATAATCTAGATAAGAATTTCAAATTATGAAAGAAATAGACACTAGATAAAGAAAGAGGATTAAGAAGAGCATAGTACATGCTTTTATTTTACTATTATAATAGACAAATGAACAAAACATAGTGAAAGATAAATATACAGTAAAATAACTTTGTTAAAACTTGAATTAGTGACCCCTAACCTCTAATTATATGTAGATAAATGTAAAATAATGTTGAATTGAAGAATAATGGAGTGTCATGTCGTCAAGGTAGTGGATGAGCTATTATTGTTATTTTTCATGTATCTTTTAGTTTTGTTATTTGTTATTTATAATACTCTTATAATTAATTATTAATACAACCATTAGAACTGTTATATAATTAGGCAGTTGGTAGTTATTATGTAGTCGTTAGTTTTAGTAATGTGAAGACCATAATGAAAATATTGATGTGATGATAAATAAAATATCTAGAAATAAGTAGATGGTAGACTTATGTGTGATCAAAAAAATAACCTGAATATTAATGTAAAGAAGATATTTTTGACAAGAATTTCAAATTTATGAGTGATTTAGATATTAGATATCAAAAGAAGACTAGTAAGGGCAGAGCAGAGCAAGTGCTTTTATTTTAGAGTTTTACTATTATTTAATAGATAGATAAATAAATAATGGTGAAAGACAAAATATAGTAAAATAACTTTAATGAGACCCAAACTCGTAACCCATAGAGAAATGTAAAAAAAGTAAGGAATAATAAACTGATACATCGACAAAGAAGTGATTGGGCTATTATTAATATATATGATAGATAATAGATAAGGAGATAAGGTATCAAGTACAATGCCTTTCTAAAACTACCTCTCAAACCATTTCCAATAGTTATTATAGCATTTACGACCAAAATTTCATTGAGTTTTAATACTTGTTCATCAATTTTGAGTTAGATATGTTGATTGTTCTATCGTTGGATAATTAATAATGAAAGCACGGATCCTTGCATTTTAGATCAAGCTGATTAAAAAGGAATTTTTAAATTTCAATTCAATCATAACTCCACGAAATTTTCATAAGGGAAGAGTTTCACATATTCATGCACTCTAGGTAATGAGACTGTAAACTTAAGATTGTTATAATTAATTACCCTCTGAAGCTTCCGCATCTGAGACCGTGCTTCTTGCAGACAAAATTCAAGCTTTAAAACCTTCTTCTTTAGTTCCTGATCTGCTCTATGGTGTTTCTCTAGCTGTATGGCAAACAATATAACTTATATAACTAAGATAAACCTTGCTTTTGTTATGGTGTTTATCAAATATCAAATAAGTTTTCAAATTTGGAGAAATGTTGAAGAAAGTTATTTTGAACTGAAAACTGAATGCTCTCCTTGCATAAAGGACCACTTTCATTGGACCTATTGTTATTATCATTCTTATTTTGAAAAAAGGATATACATGCATACATATATACATATATATACATACATACACATATACATTCATAATTATCTCTAACCATTAATAACCTACACTATTCTGTATTCGGTTTCAACTTTTAATAAAATGATGATATAACTCTTCATAGAGTTGTAGGCTGAATTTTGTTTTTACATATAATTTCTTATCTGATGCTTCAAATGAGCAATTAAATACTCCATGGTAGTTTAAAACAGTATTTGGTCATTCACGGTATTATGTGATAGCATATTACCATAATCAGAATTTTTTTTAAAAGGTATTGTGTCCTACTCAACATCATTTTCACATATCTAATATCTATGCTACTAATATAGCTACTATACAGAATTCATTCAATCATCGTTGAAGTTACGCAAATACCCGTCTATCGCATCTCTACATAATGTGCAAATGTATGCACATTTTGTGTGTCATATGCTAGTATATTAGATGTGAGCTTGATTTGTCTTCGTTTATTTTTAAAGGACGTATGACAAGTAATGCACATCTACAGACCATGTATTTTAGTGTGCTAGCTATACATTACTATAAAACAATCCATAAAATAATCAATAACAATATCTTTCACTGCCACATTGAAATAATTTTATTTTTCATGCTGTTTGATCTATAGTAACACAGTATGAAATTTATGCCTCTATACTTATCAAATGCAAAATTACCTGTGACTCTAACTCCTTGGTTTTATGCCTCCAATGTGCAGATAGGAACCTAATCTCATCCCTTAGCCGAACAATCTCCTCATTTTTTGCATCCAAAAGCTTATTCATCTTCTCGGTTATTTTCGGAGATACTTCTTCCTGTATCTTCAAGAGCTCGCAATCTCTATTAATAGTAGCTACTGTTACTACTTGCTTAAATTCCTTCTCCATTCTTAGAACTTCTTCTTTAAGTTGTCTTTGTGATAGATCTCTTGCTTCTAGATCATTTTGTAAATGGTCTAACTGCTCTACTAACTTATTAACCCGAGATTCATTCTCTTTCAGAGAAATACTCTTTTCATCCAATTCTTTTAATAAATTTAGACATTGAGATTGAGCTGATTCAGCAGATGCAGCACTTGCCTTAGCACTAGCTTGAGTTAAAAATAGCTGTGATTTTAAGTCATCCAACTCCTTGAGATACTGCATACAGAAAAAGAATTTTATTAGTGTTCGCTTATAATGTATACATTTATTCTGAACAAGAATACATGTTGATTAATTAAAACAATGTTTTTCCGAAACATTGGCAGGACAATTATGGCTATAACAACAATAGTAGGTTTATTTCGCCTCAAAGAAGATTTTATATATCTGCACAATTTAAAGCTATGTATGTGTTGCTTGTTTGCACTCAACAACCACCACTTTATTTATTAGTTTTACAGAGTAATACATTCTCCACAAAACTAGATTATCTGAAAATATGAGGCCTATAACATTCCCCAGAAACATTTGACTAAACTAGTCGGAGAAAAGTGTCAGTTCAGTACAGTCACTGCTAGGATAACTTATAGGTTAAATTTACGTATAGTAGGAAAAATGTACAACCTTTCATGTCTGGGCAAAATGTGGTGCGTTACAGCATGTTCCATCCCACAATGAGACCCATTAGTGTTTTACCATTACGAATGGTATATTTCATACGAAATTAACATATCCAGTTTAAACACTTTTGGATACTTAGCTGAATTTGAGATGTGAGGGGCCTAAAATGAAAAGTAGTATCAAACTAAGGCATTTGGACAATGACAAGTCTTTCACAATCCAAATAGGGGGATGCCGAATGCTCTATAACCCCTTGTACTTTCAATTTGACAATGCCATTTGCGTGTACATGAATGTAAAAACGAGAAAAATCAAAGAGCCTGTGGAATTACTGAAAGTTGGAGATTAGCATCTAGTGCGGATTAAACTTATGTTATATTCATGTATTTAAGAATTGCAATGGTACTTACAAATTGATGTATTACAACAACAAAACCTGTAATTGGGAACACCTAACTGCGAAGCATATGAGTTCAGTTTCTACACTCACGTTATTCTCACCAAACAGGGAAAAACTAAGGGGGAAAACACCACTCAGGTTTACTGATTGAACGAGTTAAACTACAGCAGCCACATTCGGAGTTGGTAGGTAGAAATGGTATTGTTACTACAAACCAATTTTGCTCAATCCTCGAAAAGATAATTATTTTAAGTTTGTCATGTGATTGGTTGAGTAGAATTATCATAGAACCCACCTATTTTATAAATTTACCTATCAAATGAATGAGTTAAAGGTATTCATAATGGATACCTGAATCAAATTACACGAACAATATAACTGCTACTGCGGCACATTTTGTACTAACATAAAACATGGTGGGTGTTGAGTCAAACAAGATACCGTATTAGAGAACCATTAGTTATCACAGAACAAATTGACGATGTGAAAAATGATCTTTTAATAATCATGGATAATCAATTATATTTCTTAGAAGATGTGGCACTATTCTCAACATTTTATATTGCTTCTAAGAACATCCCAACCAAGATGTTAAAGGTCGGGATAAGTTTCCCAAGTGGCATTATTCTACTGTCTGTTAGTGAACCTGGGCTGTAGCCTGAGTTGGCTTTTAACAATGCTTGTTATACATAAGCATTTCGCCGATTAGAATAGGTTTCATAATTTTGTTGGATTCATCAGTATGTTGAGTTTACTCTTTATTTCACATTTCCAAAACAAACAAACAAACAGCAATAGCAGCAGCAGAAATAATAATAATAATAATCTATATTATTAATAAAAAGAATTCGATAAATATGATTTTCATGGTTTCTTTTTGAAATTCCAAAAATACCCCATCCATCAACAGGATCTCACTACCGGTTTGCATACCCACCGCCATCTCCTTCCCGACCGCCTATCAATAGAATTTTACTACCAACAATGCCAACAAAACAACTTGAAACGAAAGTATTGTAACTACCAAAACTTTTACACTTATAGCACACATCCGCCCACTCTTTTTTTTATTAAATAAAATCTAAATATTTCTACCTATTAGATACACGTACGTGCAGATTATACTAATAGCCAGCAGCAGTAATAATAATAATAATAATAACAATAATAACTATCTTAAAGAGCTCCCAACATTTTATACAAAATAATAACTTGAAGAACGAGAATAAAGTAAATCAAATTTAACATTTAACTTTATGTTATTTTTCCACCAATCGTCTTTTTAGTTTGAAGTTCAAACTGATTTTTTTTTCATCGAACTTGTTTTCTAAATCATAATTGTCTTCCATCCTACATGCAACATTTCATTGCTATAAAACCCTAATTAAAAAAATTAGACCAGACTAATACTACTGATACTTCAGAGAATAGCGTGCATTTTCTCAAGTTTTACTGATATAAAAATGTTTTTTTGTGATTTGTTTTTTGTATTGGTTGAAGTATGCATCTGTTTAAATTTATTTTAGTTTGTCCCTATGCCATTTTTAGCTTCCACAACCATTAAGTGACTTTTGAGACTTGCTAAATATTCAGAACATTGGGCAAATCCTTACGGTCACATGAACTTCAACATCCACTATACTTCTCTCTTCCCACATTCACCTCTCGCTTTTTCACATTTTACCACAACAACCTGAATTCCTCTACATCCAAACCATTATTTTCTAATTCGAAAATGGAAAATGAAAATCAAAACGAACAAATAAACTTCGAATAGGGGGCTGAAGTTCTATGGAGACTTGCTAGAAGTCCTAGTATTACTTTATATCCCATGCAATGCTATCTTTCTGCATATGCCAGTGCATTACTTACTACTAGTCATGACAGAATAGTCAGAAGAATTGCAAGAAGATGCACGAATAATTTATAATTTCATGTAGTATTCATGTGTATTTTTTTTAAGCAGGCAATATATTTAAATTTTTCGCATTCTTCATTTTAATATTATATAATGTCATGTATTTCACAATTTATGCAGTTTAATATATTTTGCTTGTAGTTGCAGCTAGAAATTTATTGTTCATTTGTTCAATTTTCACACACAGTACACACACATACGTATACACACACACGAACAACATGTGTGCACGCGCGCATCCATTTCTAATCATTATGTGTTGAAGTTTGAACAATATATGGATGTGATTGAATGGGATTGAGCAATGTTTTAAAGCGTCCCAACGATGTTAGATTTTGTTCAATCGTTGTTTAATACAAAATAAAATTTACCAAAACTGTTCACCATACAAATATTCTTTTTGATATTTAAAATATATACATTATATTATTTAACTGTTTTTTCACTACAAAATAAGTACACCCAGACCAATAAAAATGCAAAAATGAATAGGTACTCGTTTCAATAAGCATCATTTTCGTGATCATATCTGCTAGCAAAATTCAACTACTAGATACAAAAAGCCAGTACGAGTCTACAATAGTACTCACTTTATACCTCTACTCGGGCAGCAATTGAGTTAATACTCATGTTGATATCCATGTTGGATGCTCGAACATTTTATTACTAAAGTGAGAAACTAGTTTGTAGCATTGGGAGGTAGAGTGCAAACTTATGTGTGTTGTTATACGATTCAAATATGTGAGTATGAGTGGTTGGAGAGCTTCGCATTGAAAGAGACGGAAAGTCGATTGGAGGAAGAGATCAAAAGATATGAAGAAGGATTCTTATAACTCGAATCTAATAACTCGATAAATTTAGATTTAGGGATGTTATCTTTTGCGATTAACAGGTACTCGAAAGTCTGAATTCTCAAACAAGACATTTGAATGCCCGTATGTTTTCAAACCAGAAGAGCTTTAGGTAATCAGACGTCTGACTTGGGAAATCAGAAGTCTGAGTTGCTAACCCGAGAGTTTCGGTTAGTTTTACAGAGACGTCTAACTTTCCAAGTCAGAATTCTGAGTCGTTGTAGCAACGTTTTCTCGGCTATTTTTTTATTTGAAATTTTGAGGGCATCTTCGTCGATTCGGTGCATGGTTCTAATCATCTTCCTAATAAAGGATTATAAGAATTATTATGTTTTCAATTATTGTAACTAATAGAAACCCTAGCTTCTCCAATTTGAGGTTTTTCTATTTTGAGTGCTCTAGATTATAATTCTTCAACTGAGTGATTGATTAGAAAGTCTCCACGTCTTGTAACTCTCTAATCATTGATTTAGCTTGTAATCTCATGTAACTGCTGACTGAAATAAAATGGTTGTTGGATCTCCATGGACATTAGATACCAATCTGAACCACGTTAAATCTTCTGTATCTCTTTTCTTTCTGTTGTTTGATCTTGTGTGATAACATAATTGATTTTGAAATTTCATTAGTGTTCAAATAGACAGAATTAGTTTCTGGTTAATCGCTTCCGCATAGTAGTGATAAATCCTTCTCTACATTTTTTACTACAATGTGGTAGTGTGGTATGTATGTTTTATACTCACTCGTTCTCCAAAGTTGAGGATTTCCTTCATTGCATGACACGTCTTCCCCTTGGTTGCATAACATGTCTTCACGGTTAGCTTAAAGGCCCATTCAAGCAATTTTAATTGCATTATGGTTATGAAAGAAAATGAGAAGACTGCTTTAGCAAGACATTACAAACTTAAAAAGGGTAAAGGCAAACAAATCGTTGAAATAATAACGCTTGCACATAATCTATTTTGAATTGGGCTCATAAACTGAATGAAATTAGCATGTTTAGCTTGAGGATGATTGGGAGAGAAAAGAATGGTTAACTATCAGATATATTGATTTTTTTGAGTTGAATAATCAAAATGAAGGTAATCAAAAGGAAATTTTTGCTTCAACAATATATTTTGAATTGGGATGATAAACTGAATGAAATAGCATGTTTAGCTTGAGGATGATGGGGAGAGAAAAAGAATGGTTTAACGGTCAGATATATAGATTTTTTGAGCTGAATAAAGCAAATGAAGGTAATCAAAAGGAAAATTTTGCTTTAAGGTAATTTTGTAATTATTTAGCCATGTCAGAACAGACTAAGAAGTTCCTGGCAAACATATAGGAAGCTTGAACTAATAAATCATTAATGTATCAACATAAAATGGCAAAAGCATGTAGCATGCTAGTACTTAATCTTCCATTTGGTCTACATTAGTACTAAAAAAAGCTTATAATATGCATGTTCATGTTGGTAATTACCATAGAAGGAAGATATGATAAGGATGCAAATGGTTTGATTGAAATATTTAATAAGGTATTGCTATATTTTTAATAGCATGCGAAAAGTAAGCATTAATTGAATCAAAACCAGCAAAAACTAAATTACTGGTCCATACCTGCCAAAGGTGGGGCAGAAATGAAAGGAAACAAAATCCTTGTTCAGGGGATTAAGAGGACAGATTTGGAACAACTGTCAAGCTAAGTGACTGGAGTTCTTAAACAAAAACCATATGAAGACTATATTGACACCCAAGGGATACAAATGGCAGGAAAGTAAATAAGCTAGTTTGGTGTAGTTAAATTAATCGACTTGGTGAAACCAAAGCTGAGTCGGGACAGAAAATTCTGTAGAAGCTAGAGCAATAACAAAAGCAAACTACTATTCGATGAAACTTAGAGAAATATCTTTAACGAAAGTAACATGTTTATTACTTATACTCAAAGAACTAAATATAGCAATAAGAGAAAAACAATAAACTATCAAATTGATGGTAAGCATAAATTTAATAGGAATAAGCACCTGCTTAGTATTTGAATTAGTAGTCTTCAGTTGGGTATCTTTTTCTTCCAAACGCATTTGCAACAAACCAACCTCCTCCTCCAGTTTCTTAGCCTTCATCTCTGCTACCTATAAAAAAACTCATATCATCCATCATCTCTCTCATCACAATTTTCAACTTTCATTATAATGATTCATAGTGTGAACAGACCTTTCTAGATTCAGATTCTCGAATAACAGACTCTTCTTTTAAAGCTAACCTACTTCTCACATCCTTAAGTTCAGCTGCCAATGAAGTAACATTCTTC
Source organism: Allium fistulosum (assembly GCA_030737815.1). Classification (NCBI taxonomy): domain Eukaryota; kingdom Viridiplantae; phylum Streptophyta; class Magnoliopsida; order Asparagales; family Amaryllidaceae; genus Allium; species Allium fistulosum. The sequence continues at coordinate 595,314,126 of CM060905.1, forward strand.
TTAAAAATCAGCCTTTTCTCTGTAAGATCTTTCAGTAATGGATCCAGCTCTAACGCAGAAGAAGAAGAAGAAAAAGAAGAAGAAGCCGACTTCTCTATAGGTGACATGACTATAACTAAAAACAAAAGTCTGATTGAATAAGCAATCAAATATGGTCTATTCAGAATCACATATTATAACTAAACGCATGGAAACCAAGTATATTTACACTGAAAGCTACTCATTTTACACATTTTTGTTTGAATAAAATTAAAGATAAAAAGTAGAGTGTTGGTGAGATTGCAGAAAGATTTCAAGACAAATTGTTGATTCAATAACCATATACACAAAATGTCAACACTTCACATTAAATATAGATGTTAACATATTGATAATAAAAAAATGAAAACGTGATCCTACATGTGCATATACACATAAATAACAGTATATTCAAACAAGCAAACAATGATTTTAATGCTGTATAAATTAAAATCAAAGCATTAATATGAGTAAATACTAAGCTAGATTCATCAATAACTAAACCTAGTTACTGCAGGAAACATATGCACTTATCTAGCTCTAAAAAAATTGATGTTTTGATGTATTAAAAAAGAAAACATTGCAATAGAAAATTGTGACTTTCATGTAGTTAAATTTGAAAGCGCCAGTTAACACTTGTCACATGCAAAATCATGACAAGAACATTTCACGGTTAACATCAGATCTATCCAAATAAACTCAACTTTTGCTTAAATCGCCTTCAACTCCACATCTATAACGTATACCATCGTTGACACATCCCAAAAACGATTAATAAATAGAACCAAGACATATATTTATGTAATCATGTACAAAAAGGAAGAAGCAAAAGAATTTACAATTGCTTTAGCCTTATTTTAGATCAGACTGCCTTCTTCTTCCCTCCAAATCAGAAATCAAAAAAAAACCCAAATAAGTAAGCACGATTTAAGTTCGATTAATTTCATACCTTAAATCATTCACGTTGACTGCATCTGTTATAGTTCAATCTCTCCTCTCAAATCGAAATATATCAGCAAAAATAGAAAAACCGGTGATATTAGACCTGATAAAATACCAAGTTGAGCTCCATCACACAAATGGTAAATTAGGGTTTAACATCCAAAATGGAAAGAAAAATTAAGGGGCTGAATTTAAAATTTAGGATGTTGTGTATGCAGCTAGGAATCTCCATTCGATTTTGTAGCGCGGCAAATTAAATTTTTGGATTTGACGGATGGGTGTTCTACACGTGGATACCAATGGCCGTTGGATGTATCTAGAATACAGTGAGGGATTTTATATGCGTTTCCACTTAACGCCGTTTGACCAAAACATTGAAAACAAAAAAAATGCGGCATCCCTGATATTGGTATGTTAATTATTGATTAAATGGAAATATCTATTTTTAGGAACGTAATTATTGATTTATTTCCTTTTATCTTAGATTTTGTTCTTGATTTGTGATCTCCGTATATATAAGTTAAAAAGTAGTTTCCTGCTATTGATTTCATTATACCAAACTTGTGACATGCATTCTTTTCATGGATTCATATCACTCAAAATACAAAATAATTAATATCATATCAAAACATATATAGTACTATACATGCAATAATTGAGTTGGTAGTGCATTTTTCCAGCATTGATTCATTTTGAACAAATGAATAAATAAAACAAGGAATGACTGTCAACTCTTTAGAATTAGCATATAGTAGTTAAATGATAAGCTCTAGATAATATATAACTAATAAGAAAAATTAGCATATGGTTTAAACATAAAGTAAATAATTTAGTAAATATTCAATTAAAAGGATTCTAAATCATGTCCTACCCTAATTAATAATACAAATATAAACAACAATCTTCCTAAAATTTGATGCATTCAAATTTTCAAATCTTAAATTGTTAAGTGCAATACTAAAAGTACATAGAAAACTCTTCTAACTATCATAACTAATGGCCACCACACAAACTTTATTAAAGTACTTACTAATACCATACATTATTTTATTTTATCAAATAGACACACAAATACTGTACGGTTTTGTTAACAAGAAATCTTGTCAACATCGAAGGTACATTGGATTGAAAGTGAATCAAGGAGGAGATCCATTTTCGAAAGGATAAAAATGAGATTAAGAACCCACTTTAAATAGTCCCTTTCGAAAGTGTTGATGTTATTGTCATAGGTTGGACCCCTTCGAAAGCAAGGATATGCTCCAAAGCATTCAGGCACCTTTCGAAGAAGTCCGCCGAAGGGTTTGATTCAATGGCTTCAATGGGAATCCCTTCGGTGGTCCAGTTCCCTTCGAAAGGATTCGAAACCCAATGTGTGCCTCTTCGAAAGGATTCGAAACCCAATATGTATACGTTGACATAATAAGTGGATCAAGATGCGGTAGAGCCTTATTTTGGATAAATAACATAAGTTCAATGGACTCAATGATATTGAAGCATCATCACCGCGTTATTTTAGTATTGCATGGGCTTTGGACGTGATGATAATATGCTTTAAAGTTGAGATATCCAAATAAGCTCTATTGCATAGCATATTCCAATAAAGGGTTAAGAAGATAAGTGTGTATCATGTGCAATTGGTCATTAGACAAGCTAATGGTCGAAATGATCATCCTCATATTTGAATCATTATCAGATCCATGCATCTTCTCTTTTTTATTTCTCGTAAATGGATTGCAAGTAATGGAATTTGTCCCCAATTTGATTTAGGGTTACAAGAAATTGATTTAGCAAAGAAATGTGAAAACTGAAAATCTGGTCCAGAACTTGGAAACCTAGGGGTGTATTTATAGATGCGGGTTAGACCCTTCTGCATCCCTCCTTCTGAAGCTGTCGAAAGGTCTCTTTTCTGACCTTTCGCACCCATCTTTTCGCCTTCGTCCTTCCACCTCCATGGTTTTGAAGTTGTGGGTAGGTATTTAGGTCTTTTATTATGCTTGAATTTCTCTTTCGTCTCCATCGAAAGCATGCTAATAATGGATATTGATCTGATACTTATCAATACCGCTTTCAAGTACTTATGGAGCCTTTCAACATCATCAAAAGGTATGTTTCTTTTGGTAGCAAATGAATTAAGGTACCTCATCGTGTTGTTTGAGTATAAGCGGAAGTGCTTCAGACTTCTTCAAAACCCTTGAAACTTCTTTATTGTTGTTAAGATCTGGTGCTACTATAATAGATTTCTTCTTAAATGAATGAGGATGGGGATTTGGATGGTTTTGAAAGGATTTTAATGGTGGCGAAAGGATCATTGTGAAAGGTCAATTGTAATGGAAGTGGTTTCTTGGTAGAGAGATGATGGTTGCAGAGGGTGGCTTTCGAAAGTATCCCTTGATTAATGTGGAAGCTCATCCTCTGATGTTTGTGGAAGCAAAACTAGTCATGTGCGAAATCTCCCTAATACTTATGGAAGGGTTCAATCGATTCGAAAGGCTAGTCTTTGCTTTCGAAAGGGTTGTTTTGGTAGGATCTTCTCCAACTGTTTCGAAGGATCTGATATATGTATGAAGCTTGTTATTTGATACCTTCGAAAGACATTTTTAACACATTCAAAATTCCTTTATGCATGTGGAACCAACTATCTCGAAAGGATCAATTGAAGCCGAAGGGTAGTCTTGTCCCCTTTCGACTCCTTCGGAAGCTCATACTCCATTTAATACTTGCAGAAGCATCAGGTACTTGCGGCACCAATCCAACCTCTTCGAAAGCTACTCCAATGCCTTCGAAAACCCACTTTTGAACCATGGCAAAGCCCTTCTTTTCAATTCTTGTGAAGCTCCTACAATGCCTTCGCAGGCCTTCTTTCATACCAACATTCTTGAGTGAGTTTTATGGTTAACATTTTGTCCCCCCCCCCCCCCCCGGTATGAAAGAAGCTTTTGTTCTTTAGGACAAAAATCCAACAATTCTCTTTTGCATTATTTCATCCTCAATTATCCTCTTTATCAACCTTATTTTCCTGCAAAGTACAAAGTAGACAACATTTTTTATCGTTAATTCAAAATTCATGTAAGAATATGTTCGATAGTTTGTTCATAATATTATTGGGATAGTATTAGAATCTCTAATAACAAAATTCCAGAATTCTAAATCTAGGAACAATGGAAATTAATGGACCATCATGTGGAGTTAATAAGTGATGATAAATCCATAGTTGGGAATGATTGAAGACCGAAAATTCTTGTCTGGCAATAATAAAAGTCCCAATATCCAACTTTGGTAATAATGAGAGAAGTTCTGAAATTCAACTCTGGTTATATTAATAGAAGACTCGAAATATAATTATGGAATTAATAATAGAGAACCAAAAATTTAGATATGGTATTAATAATAGAAGTTCAGAATCTTCTTCTGGAAATAATAATAATAGAAGTCTAGAAGCAGTCTTCTGCTAATAACTGATAGAAGACCAAAAACAATTGTCCCGTAATAATAAAAGTCCGAGAATCATAGTCTAGACACTCTTATTTGGCAATAATAATGATAGAAGATCTGAAACCCAGATTTGGGTAATAATTTGATAAGTGAAGTCTAGAAGTTAATAGTTGAAGACTCGAGACCCAAATTCGTGTATTAAGAGAATCCAACAATTATTATCTGAAAATTAGTAGAAGACCACAAGTTCATAACAGAAGACTTGAAATTAATAACAGGAGACCCGAAACTCGAATTCGAGTATTAATGAGTGAAGTCCAGAAATCATCTTATAGAAATTAGCCAAAGGCCATAAATTCGTATGAAAGTAGTTCGGGAAGTATCGTTCAGAAGTAGTAAAAGACTAGAAATCCATCCTTGGTAATAAGAAGGAAATTTTGGAAAGAATTATTTGAATAATAGAGGTTTAGGAATCCCCATCCGAGTCTTTTGTTCTGCACCACTCTTTGGACTTTGATTGTTTGAATTTTTTGCTTTGTGTCACCTCTCTACTTCTTGATTCTTTCGACATGTTCCACCCTTTAGGCTTGTATATTGTTACTGTTTTGTGTGCCACTTCTTGGGCTTGGATGTCTTAGTCTGTCATTGTCCGGTGTGCTTGGTTAGCTTATCCACAAGCAGGACCCAAGGACTTACCTGACCTCCCTCTAGGAGGCGCTCCAACCAGGCCTTATAGGTGGGACTGAAGGCTTGATCGGTGCCTTGGCTAGGCCATAGAATGGTGAGACCAAGGTCTTACTCCGTCCTCCCTTCAGGAGGTGCTACAGCCAAGCCTTATAGGCGGGACTGAAGGCTGGTCGGTGCCTTGACCTAGCCATAGCATGGCGCATTCAAGGGCTTACTCCATTCCCCTCCAGGGGGTGCCTTGATCTGGCCATAACATGGCACAATCAAGGGCTTGCAGATACTTTAACCTGGCCATAGCATGGCACGGATAAAGGATTACTCTGACCTCCCTCTAAGAGGCGTTTTGACCTGGCCATCTTGGCGCGAACAAAGGCTTATGACCGTTTAAGGTAGTTTCCAAGTTTAAGGAGAATTCTACTCCCAACTATGTAGATTTTTCTTAGAAAAGAGGAGCTTTATTCATCCGATGTTGGAAAATGCGATCGCAATTGCTCTGCATTCCATGTCTTAGGGACCATATTGCCATCTGGACAACATAACCTATAAACTCCCGGAGGAATTACTTTGCACACAATTAAAGGACCCTCCCATTTTGGCCCCAGCGATCCATCTACAGGATTTCTAGTGTTTGCTATTACTCTTCGGAGCACCAGATCTCCTTCCTGAAATGATCTCGTCTTTACTTTTGAGTTGTATATTTTGAGATTCTTCTTTGATATTGGGTAGTTTGAATAGTTGCTTCATCTCTTAACTCCTGTATCAAATCCAATGGCTCTTTCTTTAACCCTTGGTTTGGATCAAACGCATATGCGATTCTTCGATGTGAAGGTATTTCAATTTCGACAGGTAACATTGCTTCACACACGTGTTAGAGAATAAAGGGTATGACCTGTAGCAGTTTTGGTGGATGTACGATATGCTCAGAGTATAAGTGGCAATTCTTCTACCCAATTTCCTTTGGCCTTATTTAGTCATTTTTTCAAGATGGTCTTAATAGTCTTGTTGGTTGCTTCGACGACTCCATTAGCCTTTGGATGTGCTATGGAATAAAAGCTTTTGATAATTCCATTCTTATGGCAAAATCGAGAAAACTCTTCACTTTCAAATAATGTTCCATTGTCAGATATGATCTTGTAAGGGATCCCAAATATAATGATGATGTTCTTAATAACAAATCTAAGTACTTTTTCATAAGTAATTTTGGGAAGTGGCTTTACTTCTACCTACTTAGTAAAGTAATCAATAGAAACTACAACATACTCCGCCCTTCCTTTAAAAATCGGTAATTGTCCGATTAAATTGATTCCTCATGCATCAAAGGGCCATGGACTGGAGATCGAGGTTAATTGGCTTGGTGGTAAATGAGGAATCTTTGAGTATTTTTTCCACCCTTCACATTTCTTGACCAGTCATTTGAGGCTAATAAAAACCTTGTCTCGTTATTTTCTTAGCCAACTTTATTACATTGGAATGGTCTCCACAAAATCCTGCATGTGCTTCCTTTAGTAACTTCTACCCATCTTCAGAATTCACACATCTTAGGTAAGGAAGAACATATCCTTTCTTATAAAGAATTCCATCCATCATAGTGAAGGTCGGAGCCTTCCGTCTGATTCTCCTAGCTTCTGTTTTGTCAGATGGTAATATTCCATCAGTAAGGTATTCCACAATAGGAGTCATCCAAGTGTTATTGTAGTAATTATCTACTCTTGGATGAATGGGCTTTTCATATGAAAATTCTTCACCAAGTTCTCTTTCTTCTCTTTCTTGTGTCATGGCTTGGGATCTAGTTAAATCTAATAGTTCTTTTCCTGGTTCGAGCATTTTCTCTTCAATACTGGGAGTTGCTTGATACCCTACTAGCACTACACGAGTTTCTGGAGCTCCTCTTAAACTAGACAATTTGCTAACGAATCTGCTTGAGAGTTATTTCCCCTTGGAACTTGGTGTATAGAAAAATCCTCAAATAAGGTAAGCATTTTCAGCACCTTCTTAACATATAGGGATAGTTTGGCATCTTTATTCTGATTATCTGTTTTATCTGATTTACCATTAGTTGAGAGTCGCTAAATATTTGAATTCGTGGGATTTTGAGTTGGAAGGCTAGAGTTAGTCCTGCCACCATCGACTCATATTCAACCACGTTGTTTGTTGCAGGGAATCCTAGCTTCATTGCATAGTGTAGGCAGTGTCCATCTGGTGTGATTATGGCATACCTTGCTCCGGCTTCCTGCTCATTTGATGCACATCCTCAAATAGTTTCCATATGGGCTTTTGATCTTTCTCTTTCTCTAACTGTTCTTTAACAAAGCTTGTACATTCATTGATAAAGTCCGCTAATGCTTGTCCTTTGATTGTTGCTCGTGGCTGAAATTCAATGTCATATTGGCTAAGTTCAATTCCCCATTTTACTATCCTATCTGAAGTCTCTGGTTTACTGAAAACCTGCTTGAGTGGAAAGTTAGTCAACACTTTGCTCGGATGTGCTTAGAAATATGCTTTGAGTTTTCGTGCTGAAAGTATCAAACAGTAAGCTAACTTTTATATGACTGGGTATCGAACCTCGGCATCCTTCAATTGTCTGCTCACATAATAAACAAGAAGCCGAATTTCGTTTTCTTCTCTAATCTGAACTGAACTAACCGCATGTTCCGAGACTGCCATATATAAGTATAAGTCTTCTCCATTCTCGGGGCTAGATAATATTGGTGGCTTTTCCAAATGATTTTTTTAATTTTTGGAAGGCTTTCCTACCGTCTTCTTCCTACTCAAAGTTCTTCCTTTTCTTGATTACATTGAAGAATGGGATGCATTTATCGGTTGCCTTGGAGATGACTCTGCTCAGAGCTGCAACTCTACCATTCAAAATCATTATGTCTTTGTTTGTTTTAGGCTCAACCATGTCTTTGATAGCTTGGATTTGGTCAGGACTGACTTCAATCCCTTATGCACTAACAATGTAGCTTAAGAACTTTCCGAAATGAACCCCAAAAGAACATTTCCGAGGATTTAGTTTCATTTGATACTTTTGCAATACTTCAAACATTTCTTCAAGGTCTTTAAGGTGACTCTCGGCTTTATAAGATTTTAATAGCATATCATCCACATAAACTTCCATATTTCGTCCAATCTGCTTCTTAAATATTATATTGACCAACCTTTGATAAGTAGCTCCCGCATTCTTTAGCCTGAAAGGCATTGCTTTATAAAAAAAGTTCCCCAATTTGTAATGAAGCTTGTATGCTCTTCGTCTAGCTTGAACATGGGTATTTTATTATATCCTAAATAAACATCCATAATAGATAATAGCTTGCGTCCACTAGTTGCATCAACTAATTGGTCTATTCTGTGTAGCAGATAACAGCCTTTTGGGCATTCTTTGTTTAGATTAGTGTAATCGATGCAGGTTCTCCACTTGCCATTTGACTTCTTAACCAATACGGGGTTTGCTAGCCATTTTGGATTAAAAAACTTCTCGAATGAATCCGTTTTCAAGCAGCCTCTTAACATCTTCTTTTAAGGCATTAGATCGAACTTTGTCAAATTGTATCTTCTTTTATCGGACGAGGGTCATGTTTGGATCAATATTTAGTGCATGACACATAACTGATGGGTCAATCCCGACCATATCCGAATGGGTCCATGAAAATAAATTTTTGCTAGCTTTAAGAAATTGAATTAAGCCTGCTTTCAAGTTGCTCTCTAACTCTTTTCCCACTCTAACTATTTTGGCTGAATCAGTTGGATCAATACATATTTCCACGAGATCCTTTGTAGGTTTTATCCTCTCCATTTCCCCTCGGCAATCCAATTCTGTGATGATCTCGTCTTCTTCTACATAGTTTGCATCGGTACTCCTCCTCTTCTCTTTAGGTGAGATGTACCTTTCAAACACACATTTATTCATTTTATTAGATCTTATTTTTGCTTCGAATGTTGGATGTAAAAATCCATCATTCGAAGACTGAAAAATAGTAGATGAATCATAACAAGAAGAGTATTCCCTTTTGTATTGATCAACAGTAGCAAAATACACTTTGCGGGAGCTGAATTGTTCTCCTCAAATAGTACCCTAACCTCTTTTAATCAAGAATTTTACCATCAAATATTTTGGTGAGACAAAAGCATCCACCTCATCAAATGCAGGGCGGCCAAAGAACGCATTGTAATACGAGGCTGATCGATGATCATAAAGAGAATCTCAAAAGTTCTGCAACATGGTGGTATGCCCACCTGCACCAGCAGCTTTAGTTGCCCTACCGGAGTTGACCCCTTATTATTAAACCCAAAGATAGATTCAAGACTAAGTTCTAGCTTACCTTCAGGAATGCCCATTTGATCAAAGGCGTGCTTGAAGAGGATGTTAACTACACTCATAATGTCTACTAGAATCTTGGATACTATGGAATGTCTAAATGGAGTTGTTATCATAAGGGGGTCATTATGGGATGATGAATTCTATTCTTTAGCTCTTGTGGAGTGATGACAAGGTTCGACATCGGTATATTAAGCCATGGGTTTTTGAACGGGAGCTCTTCCTGGACAGAGAACACTCCTTCCCTAGCTTCCTTGATATACCTGTTCCTATCTCCTTTACTATTACCTGCTAGATGCGGTTCCCCATGAATCACATCAATCTGATTCAAAGGTGGACTTAAGTTCAATAGATCTTCATCCCCTAAGACATTCACATCATTACTAGGGAATTTTTGTGGCCCATTGCCAGTTCAGGGTGCTTTATGTTTATCCTGGATGAATTCTTTTAGATGTCCTTTACGGATTAGCTTTTAAATAATTCCAGCCAGCACTCGACACCCATCTATCTTATGTCTATTTGCCTTATGATAAGCACAATAATCATCCCCTTTATCTGCTCAGGGTAGTTCTTGGCCTTGAATAAAGTTGGGAAATTAACCTTTCCTTTATTTGTAGCGTAGAAATAAGATAATGGATTGTTCAAAGTGATTGAATTAGTATTGGAGTCTTTCCACCTCGACCTGTCCCCAATCAAATCCAAACCTTCCACTCTCCTTCTTAGGGTTAGCTACCTTTTTAATATAGTATAATTCATCCATTCGAATGAATTTATCATCCTGGAAGTGAAAGTTTTGTAAATTTTTACATCCATGAATGAAGAGCTCTTTCCAAAATGGCATGTTTTCTATCAACCCTGAATGCACTGCATTTAGCTTATCTCTATCGTTCATGTCCTTGGCCTTCGGTGCCTTTATATTGAACCTTCTGAGATAATCACCCAACGATTCTCCTTGCCTTTGCTTGATGTTTGTTAAATAGTATAGTTGATTGTTGGGCCTTTGCATATGTAGAACTGAGGAGAGAATTCGTAGAAGAATTGTTTCCATGAGTAGATAGTTTTATCCTAATATTGACGGTACCGTTTTGCAGCAGTCTCTTGAAGTGTTACTGGAAATAATCTGCATCGCACTGCCCTAGAAGCATAATAAAGGTCCATTTGGCTGTCAAAAGCGATTAGGTGGTCATCAGGATCGGTAGTGTCGTGGTACTTCATAGTTAGGACCTTAACATGGGATGGAATTGTTGTTGACATTATTTCGTCAATGAACGGAGCTACTCGATCATTATCATTCACTTATCTAAAGTTCTTTTCCCTTTGGCATTCAACAAGTCTTTAATAGCTTTTTCTTCCACATCCTTTAAATAAACTTCAGTATTATGATAGCTTTTCCGATTTGGATTATATTCCTTTGAAGTTGAGCTTCCAGATTGCTCTAAAGATTTGTCATGCATTCTACCCTGATGATTGGCTTTAGTTGCATGACTTTCCTTCTTCTTTGATGATGTTAAGTCATTTTGCTCTTGTCTTCGAACATATAAGTGTTTAAATTCCTCCTTGGGAGACTACTTCGTCTTATGTTGCTGGTTTAGCGGTTTTAGATGATTTCTGAGCAAGGGCTGCCTCCAAAAGCTCTTGCATTTCCAGTAATCGTTGCTCCAAGTGTCTTATTCTAGCTGCATTGTCATTAGGTTATGCTAGAGTTGACGGTTGTCCTGGCACAACACCTTCTAAGTTGAAGGTTGGAGTAATATTTTCGTCCAGATTTATTGTGTGTACTGCTTCTTCATCCAATTGACTAAGTCTTTTTTATTTCATTTTCCTACAACAAGTCGAACTTTCCATAATTAGTCTATAAGGAAAGAACAAGGATGGAGGTTCGAGCCCTCTTTCTAGCGCCAAAAATGTTAACAAGAAATCTTGTGACTTGTCAACATCTAAGGTACATTGGATTGAAAGTGAATCAATGGGGAGATCCCTTTTCGAAAGGATCAAAATGAGATTAAGAACCCGCTTTAAATAGTCCCTTTCGATAGTGTTGATGCTACTGCCATAGGGTGGATCCCTTCGAAAGCAGGTATATGTTCCAAAGCGTTCAGACACCTTTCGAAGTAGTCCGCAGAAGGGTTTGATTCGGCTTCAACGAGAATCCCTTTGGTGGTCCAATTCCCTTCGAAAGGATTTGGAATCCAATGTGCACCCCTTCGAAAGGATTCAAAACCCAATGTGTATACATTGGAATAATAAGTGGATTCAAGATGCCATAGAGCTTTATTTTGGATAAATAACATAAGTTTAATGGACTCGATGATATTGAAGCATCATCACCACGTTATTTTAGTGCCGCATGGGCTTTGGACGTGATGATAATATGCTTTAAAGTTGAGATATCCAAATAAGCTCTATTGCATAACATATGCCAATAAAGGGTTAAGAAGATCAATTGCGAAAGATCAACTGCGAAAGATCAATTGACATGGAAGAGGCTTCTTGGAGACAGATGATGGTTGCAAAAGGTGGCTTTCAAAAGTATCCCCTTGATTAATATGGAAGCTCATCCTCTGATGTTTGTGGAAGAAATACTGGTCACGTGCGAAACCTCCCTAATACTTGTAGAAGGGTTCAACAGATTCGAAAGGCTAGTTTTTGCTTTCGAAAGGGTTGTTTTGGTAGGATCTTCTCCAACCGTTTCAAAGGATCTGATATATGTGTGAAGCTTGTTATTTGATACCTTCGAAGGACATTTTTAACACATTTAAAATTCCTTTATGCATGCGGAACCAACTATCTCGAAAGGATCAACTGAAGCGGAAGGGTAGTCTTATCTTTTTTGACTCCTTCCAAAGCCCATACTCCATTTAATACTTGCAGAAGCATCAGGTACTTGTGACACCAATCCAACCTCTTTGAAAGCTACTCTAATGCCTTTGAAACCCCACTTTTGAACCACGGCGAAACCCTTCTTTTCAATTCTTGCAAAGCTTCTACAATGCCTTCGCGGGCCTTCTTTCATACCTACGTTCTTGAGTGAGTTCTATTGTTAACAAGGTTTTTATCACCATATGGTGATGAAGGATATTCGAAATCAAAGTTTCACGGCTGTTTATCGCCGTACAACATTGAACGGTCATTGGTAATCAAAGACAAACAGTCGTTTAGGGTGGAATGAAGAAATTGAATTTAGTTCTAAGTAACATATTAAAAAAATTGATATTTATTAAGATTTCCTCGGTAGCAAGAAGCATAATTTTGGATGTCAATCGTAGCACACTATTTTAATTCCTCCATCCCAAACCATCACCTACTCCATTCATTTCCAACGTTATGCACTATTATCATACTCGACATGAATCACTGCCGCCACATCTGCTTGCATCTTTCAAGCGCGCAGATGTGCCATCCTTCAGATGAAAGCATCCATGAAAAAATTAGTTTGTGTCTTGACTTTCATTTTTCATTCGTCATTTCATAAGTCATTCTTCAAAATTAAGGAAAGTGACGTTGATTTTGATAGAGTTAGAGGTATGCCCTAGGGGCAATTATATAATTTATTGTAAATTATTAACTCTATAATCAATTTTCATTTGTAATAAAATGTGTTTTCTTTCTATTATATACTTGCTATAATATGTTATAATTAATTAAATATTTAATTTAAGTATATTTAGCAGAAAATCCATAAGTGGTATATTTGTGATAGTAATTGCAAATAGTTGCAATCATGAGTATTTTATCATAATATAATAAGCACATTAATTTTAATATTCCTAGTTAAGATGTATCGAGACTAAATATCGATGCATCTATTAAGACTAGAGTATGTAACGCTCTCCAAATGTTGGGCAATGTATTATTCATAAGTGCTAGGGGCACCAAGTGATCACGTACTGATGGTTATTAGATAACTATGGAATGACTCACTGATAGTTTTCTATTGTTTAATATAACTTGTAACGACCCGAAATTTTATCACTTTGACTTATGAATATTTAATTTATTTTAAATATTCAATTAAGGGTTTTAATAATTAAACAACCCTCTTTTAATTAATAAATAATGGTAGAAAATTCATTTTTGAATTTTGTTAACATAAATATATAGTTTGATGGAAAACTGAAAATGTGACCGAGACCTATTTTTTGGATTTTCAGCTTTTTATCGAACGAAAAATTATAGAAAGTTGTTATACCTTTGCATATACTTTAAAACAACATTTAAATGTTTAGAGAAAACATTTTATTTTGAAATGTAAAAATAATTAAATTAAATAATAAAAATAAGAATTAAATATATTTAAATTTGAATATGAAACGATGGATTTGAAATTTTAAGATTCCTTAAGTGTAAAAATTAACAAAGGTGCATGGACCATTCAAAAATCCAATATATCTTCACATGGTTAGTACTTTGGAGGCTTGGGAAAAGATGGGAGAGCTGAAAAAATGGAGTAAGGGCATTTTGGGTCTTTAACCTTTTCTACCTTTATTTATACTTCATCTTATATATGCATTGCCCATTTTATATTTCATTTCACCTTTCTATTTCTTAACTTTGTTTTTCACCTTCTCTACCATTCTTAGTTTGTGAAAAAATCTTCTATTTTTAGTTTAGAAGTTTGAAATTTAGTTGTGTAGTGGAGTTGAGGTTGATTGCTAGGAAAAAAGATTTGATTTTGCATTACAACCATGTGGAAGGTGAGATATTCAAATCTTTGTTTAGTATTTTTGATGAAATAATGAATGTTGTATATTTTGTTAGTAATTTGATTTTGATATAATACCCATGTTTAAATAATTGATTAAATCATATTATGTTGATATTTGTTTGGAAATGAATGTTAGACTACTATGAATAAAATAGATATGCACACAGATATAAGATATACAGACACGGTCACATCTTCTTTTTCTCGTCCTGTTTTGAAAAAGAAAATAAACAATCTCATTTCTTATTCAAAAATCAATATCACTCACACCGCTCAAAATTAGCCAGTGTGATCAATTGGAAAGTTGTTAGTTTTAGTCTGTAGTTTTTAATAAAAAAATAGTTGGGTGTTGTTTCATCGAGTAGGGTGTGAGATATGGGTCAATTACAGAGTGCTCGAGTGATGGCAATTTTTCGACATCCCCAAATTGACGAATGAAGTATATGGCCGTGTTTGTATCATCGCGTGGTGATTTTTAGTCATGGTCGTGGTATTTTTAATGGCCAAGGACGGTCGTGGCGACAAGATGAACTATTCTCGGTCATTTAGGAATTTCAGGCGAGGTGGTGGTCTAGGGAAGGAGCGATGATGATTGGAAGCTAGGTTGGGTGATAGGGGAAACATTAGCGGTGGTCATAGATGGTATGGCGATCGGAGGCGTTGGGAATAGCTCAAGTTAGGGTTTTGGGGGACTTTGATTTCTACATGCGTTTATGGGGTTGTTGGCGGTGTCATGGAGCATCAAGTTGGCCATATTTAGGAGGGAAGGTGAGGCGTTGAACTGGGGATGCGATGGTCGAGGTGGCATAGGTAGGCGATGAGCGAAGCGACGACGAAGGGGTCCCGTTCGTCTCGAGTTGGGTACATGTATTCGATTTTTAAATTGGGAAAGATGGACATATTTTGCTTAGAGGCGCCAAAGGCGACGTGGGTGGGTGCTTTGGGATGAGCTCGAGAATTGGGATTTGTTGGTGGTTGGAGATCGACGAATGGAGGCGGGATTGGGGCATGCACGTGCACGATGGTGCATGTTTTTTTGGGTCCAGGCAATTTGAATTTGAGAAATTGGATTTGGGAATTTTAGGAGATGGAGTACTGTAGCATGCAGGTTGGTGGGGAGATGGGCCTTGGGCTACACGAGTTTGGGTTAGAAAATATGTTTTTTTTTAAGTTTATAATCCAAGTATTAACTTTGAAATTCGTATCTAGTTCATATGAAATCTGTTTGGCCCGTGGATTCTTGCATTAGACTCGTATTGACGAGTATAACACCAGGGTATAAATAGTTGATAGTTTGAATGAAGTACAAATTTATGATAAAATATATAATAGTAGTTGAACATAATTACGTTATTTTAAATAATAACATGGTTAAATTAGTTATACTCCATTACTGATATCTATTTGACCAAAATAAAATACCTTTCTGCTATAATTAAATTGAATAGATTATTTTGGACATCTATTTAGCGGAATAAATCCTCGTTCTTCTATTATATTAATTTGGACATTTATTTATATGCCAGTTGATTTATATAGGATAAATGATGTATTAACTATTGATGGTTAATTATGGATATATTTATATATGTATTGCTTATGTATATACTAATGTTGGCTTGAGAAGTTAAAATGGGATAAATGATAGCTTGTTTAAGTACCATAGGGGTCGTTAAGCCTCATTTTGAATTTGGAAAATTAGAGATTTAAATTAACTTCAATTTTATATAACAATTTGAAGTAAAGCGGTTCATTATTTATCAATGATGTTTTGAGGTTAATTAATTATTAATGATGTTTCAAGATTAATTAATTATTTTATTAATGTTGTTTTAAAGTTAATTAATCATTTTATTAATGATGTTTTAAAGTTAATTAATTATTTTATTAATGATGTTTTAAGATTAATTAATTATTTTATTAATGACGTTTTAAAGTTAATTAATTATTTTATTAATGATGTTTTAAAGTTAAATGATTATTTTATTAATGATATTTAAAGTCACTTAATTATTTTATTAACGGTGTTTAAAGTTAACTAATTATTATATTAATGATTTTAAAGTTAATTAATTATTTAATTAATGATGTTTAAAGGCAATTAATTAATTCAATTAATGATGTTTTAAAGTTAATTAATTTTTTTATTAATGATGTTTTAAAGTTAATTAATTACGTTAATTAATGATGTTTAAAGGCAATTAATTAATTTAATAAAGGTGTTTATAAATAATAAATTATTTTATAAAGCAATGTACTCAATAAAAAGGATTTATTAAAGGGGTTTATAAATTGAAAAGAGATCTTGGAAATTTTAAAAGAGTTTTTTAGGATTTTAAAGTGGAATTTTAAAGAGACTATAATATTCTAATTATAGTAAAAGTTTTTGAAAAGTGCTAAAAGAAGTTTGGTATATAAAGCTTTGTTTAAAATGAATAGTATATGGAAAGTTATTAGTCTAATATTTGGTACTAAAAGCCTATGAGTAGACCGATCCTTTATTTGTGAGATCTAGAATAAGAGTTTCTAGGCGAGGGATAGTTAAGATTGAAATATTAGAAATATGTCAAGTAAAGGAGTTTTATAAATAGATTTTAGAGGAGACCTATAAAAGGAGTTTTAATAATTATTTTAGAGATTTATAAAAGTAGTTTTATAGATTAATTTGGAGATTCATAAAAGGATTTGTAAATATGAAATGAGTTTATAAAATGGAAATTTTATAAAAGGGATGATGTTTGATTTTTACAAATAATCCTTCTTAATTATGGTTGTATGTAAATATTCTTTCCATACTTAACACCAAAGGAAAAGTGGTATGGTTTAGAGTAAGTAATATTTTAAATGATATTTAGAAAAGAGGTAATCTTCCTTAAGTTGTGTTAATACACTTATACCATTGAGATGGGTTTATGGATATATTTTCTAGGTATTTAAAGTATAATGTTTTGTTAATATACTTATACCGGTGAGATAAGTATATGAATGTTTTTTCAAGTATTCAAAGGAGTATAAGGGGTTTGTGAAAATACGTTTTATAAAGATATTTTGAATCAAATAATTTAAAAGAGATTTAAATTAATGAAATATTAATTAATAGTGGCTTAGTGGATCCCACATGGAATTAAATATATGTTTGATTGTTTAATTGTTTGTTTATTTGATAGTCAAATAACCGACAAATCTGGGCCAAAATATAACTTAGGAAATATCTAGGAGAAATACGGAGGTTATATGAAATAATTGTCTTCGATGAGGCTATACTGTGCGTATAAATCTCGTTTTGTTCTCCTAGGACAAATGATAAGGAAATCCGCCCGCTTTAATGGTTAGGAGGTGATCTCCACTCTTATGTATTGTCTAATTATTTTTAAAAGAATTAGGGTTAAGTTTACCGTAACCTATTGATTTGTTTTGGAGTGATTGGTAAGCGGGGGAGTGTACTTATATAAGATGACTCGAAACTGTAACCACTCCAAAACCATATACGTGTTCGATGCTTTGAAAGAGGTTCGAGACCGGTTCGAGATGATGGGATCGAAGGCGGAGTTCTTTGAAGTGCAAGGGCTATTTGCTACTCATCCTGAGAGTGATTCCAAAATGGATGTAGTAAAAGTAGTGCCTTTGGTTTGTTCGTATCCTAAACAATTTGTATGGATGAATGCTATCATTGCATTATTGCTTAGAGGGCAGTGTTAGCATTCCAAGTGGGAATTGCTAAGAGGAAAAGGTAAAAGCGTAACCTCACAAACCTCACAACCCAGTAATGGTTAAAATAAAGGATGCATGCAAAGCTATGTGGTAAACTACCATTAGGAGCATCATTCCTCAATATAGATTCAGTTTCATCGATTTTGATGTGCACGCGGGGCGACCGTGGGGCAATGTTTGTAGCCTCGGTGCCCGAGGGGTGCTATAATCCGGTATGTCATGTTAAAGTGGCAGTCAGCTTTATCTTGGTAGGTGTAACACCCCGTATTTTATGGGAAATATAATTAAAAAGAAATTAAAAACGTATTTGGTACAGTGGTAATGGCGCATGTTGACTTCCTTAGTGACTAGGGATCAACTCCCGTTGTCATCCAAAATCTGGAGTGATGTTTTTTTAGCTGGTTCGTTTCCAGCGATTTCTTATGTATTTCAGCATTGTTTCTGACATGTGGCAGCTTCCCATTCGCTCCAGTGATGTAATAGGATAAGATGGCTAAATTTTATTGGTTGAGTGATGTTTGTGGGCTAGAATGGATAACCATTAAGTGTATGAAAGATCCAGATTTAATCTAAAATAACCTAATGGATTATATTCACTCAAACAATCTACTGCACAAGCAGAGCCACCAACTAGGGATGCTGCTCCGGTGGAAGGGGCTCCAGCCCATCCGCAGGCATTCTCAATTTTCCCAAGTTATGCAAGGACTACACCAGCTTAGGAGGAAAGCCGTTTCTTGGTACCGAGTCATATACTGAGGCGAGAGCTTGGGTCCGTAGTTGTGAGCGAATATTTGGACTTATGGGATTGGAGGACTTGGCTCGGAGGTAGTTGGCTTCATGGCAGTTGGTTGGAAATTGTGGAGGCTGAGGCTGATAATTTGACTTGGGCAGATTTTCGTACTAGGTTCGAGAGGAAATCCTTATCGCAGGCTGAAGAGGGAGTGCAGCTAGAGAAATTTATACAACTCAAGCAAGGGGATAAGACAGTTAAGAAATATGTTAATTAATTCAATGAGCTTGCCAGATTTGGACTAGACCTGATCAATAATCCTCACAAGAAGGCGCTGAAGTTCGCTAAGGGTTTGAGTCGGCCACTGTAGAGTTTAGCGGTGAGCCATATTCCAATGGAAGCCACTTTTGAGGTATTGGTAGAGATGGCTTTACTTGATCATACTGAGAAGAAAGGAGATGTGGCATAGAAGAGTAATGGGAAGAAGCAGTGGAAAGGAAAGAGGAGAGGAGGAGGAGGGTCAGGTGGAAAAAGGAAAGTTCTAAGGAAGGACTGGAGTGCAATACTTGTGGGAAACAAGGTCATTTTGCTAAGGATTGTAGAGAGGCAGGAGAGCGACCGAGACTGAGGTGCTATCTTTGCGATCAAGTGGGGCATATGAAAAAGGACTATCCGTCGAAGCCCAAGGACAGTTCACAGACACCTTCACAGCCTACTCAGGCTTATGCTTTAGAGGCAGCTCCTTCCTTTAGTACTCGTCTGGTTGTGGACAAGGGAAAGAAGGTGATCATCGAAGGTGAATTATCTATTTATGATTTTCTTGTTCGTACCCTATTTGATTTTGGAGCTTCGCACTCTTTTATATCTAGTACTCTGGTAGAGGGTCTGGGTCTTGATGCTTGCTTAGTTACCGACCTGGTAGTAGTATCAAATCCCGTAGGAGGATCGGCCTATTTGTCCATGTTATGCCGAGATTTGAAATTGTTTATTTTAGGGGTTGAGTTTGACTGTAGTGCCCTTGTATTAGGTTTTTCCGGGTTCGGGTTGATTCTTGGTATGGATTGGCTATCCATGTATGGTGCTATTCTTGATTGCGATAAGAGGGTAGTGAGGTTAGGCACTTATAGTGGACGTACCTTGGAGGTATCTTGTGATCCTAGAGGATCAGTCATGCTGAGCTACCTTTATTCTCTTGACTCATCGCTCGATAGTTTGAGTTCGATACCCATTGTTAGAGACTTTTCAGATGTGTTTGAGGAGGTTGCTGGCCTTCCACCTCTAAGAGAGATCGAGTTCAAGATTTATCTTGTTGATAATGCCAAACTGGTTGCTTTACCGGTAAGGCATATGGCTCCTAAGGAACGTCGTGAGTTGAGCAAGCAGATTGGAGAGCTTTTGGAGAAGGGCTTCATTCGTAGGAGCATTTCTAAGTGGGGTGCGCTCATCGTCTTTCCACTAAGGCGGATGGCTCTCTCAGGCTTTGCGTGGATTATAGGGAGCTTAATAAGCTGACGAAGAAGAATCGTTATCCTTTTCCCCGTATAGATGATCTCTTCGACCAGCTAGCAGGAGCCAAGGTATTTTCGCATCTCGATTTGGCCATGGGATTTCATTAGTTGCGTGTGGCAGAGGATAGCATCGAGAAGACCGCGTTTAGGACTCTGGATGGGTTATTTGAGTGGTTATGTCATGCCATTTGGGCTAACCAATGCTCCGACATATTTTATGGACCTGATGAGTCGAGTATTTCACGAGTCGTTAAACAAGTTTGTGGTGGTGTTCATTGACGACATTTTGGTTTATTCACGAAGCAAGGAGGAGCATACTATTCACTTGGAAGAAGTGCTTAGGACCCTGCGAGCACATAAGTTGAAGGCAAAGTTCTCTAAGTGCCGCTTTTGGAGGGATGAGGTTCGCTTTTTGGCACACATCGTTTTAGAGGATGGACTTGCAGTAGATCCGACTAAAGTGGCAGCAGTATAGGTTTGGCAGACCCCTAAGAATGCCACAAACATAAGGCGTTTCCTTGCTCTTACGGGCTACTATAGGAAGTTCATTAAGGAATTCACTAGGATATCAGCTCCACTTACACGGCTTACCAAGAAGAACTCAGCTTTTGTTTGGGATGCCAAGTGTGAGGATGCCTTTGGTCGATTGAAGGAAGCTTTAACTACCGCACCCGTATTGGTATTACTGGATGGAACCAAGCCTTTCTCAGTTTATACGGATGCTTGTGGTATGAGGCTAGGGGTGGTACTGATGCAAGAGGGTAGGGTAGTGTGCTATGCGAGTAGACAGTTGAAAACGCATGAGAAGAACTACCCAACGCATGATCTTGAATTTGCAGCGATAGTTTTTGCGCTCAAGTCTTGGAGGCACTATCTCTTAGGAGAAATATTTGAGCTTTTCATGGATCGTAAATCTTTGAATTATCTATTCTCTTAGAAAGACTTGAATTTGAGACAGCAAAGATGGATGGAGTTTTTAGCCTCTTTTGAGATTTCTTATACCCCTGGCAAGGGTAATGTAGTGGCAGATGCATTTAGTAGACGTAAAGTGGTTTTAGGTCTCTTTTTTTGGAATGGAAGCATTTGGAGTACATTGCTACCTTTGATTTTAGACCTCCATCGGATTTAGCTCTAGGATTGTTAGCAGCCCTCCACGTCCAGCCTACTTTGATGAAGTAGATTGGAGCAAGGCAAGGTGAGGACGAAGAGTTAAAGGATATTTTAGATAAGCTTGGTAGAGGAGAGTCATCACCACATATTAGGCGCTATACCATGAACACTAGGGGATGGCTTAGAAGGGATGGTAGACTTTGTGTTCCCCATAGTGAGGATTTAGTAGATGCGGTGTTGGCCGAGTCACATCATTCTAGGATGACAGTGCACCCCGGTGGTGATAAGATGTACCAGGATATGAAGAGGGTATTCTATTGGCCTGGAATGAAGAAGAGGGTGGTGGAGTATGTGAAGAAGTGCATCACTTGCCAAAGGGTAAAGGTGGAACAGAAGTAGCCCGGAGGACTGTTGCAGCCATTGGATATTCCATTATGGAAATGGGAGAGCGTATCTATGGACCTCGTGGATGGATTACCAAGGTCACGGAGAGGGAACATGAGCATTTGGGTCATTGTGGATAGACTGACGAAGAGTGCTCATTTTATACCCATTAAGAGTAATAGGACGGCAGCTTCTTTGGCGACTCTTTATGTAAGGGAGATAGTTAGGCTTCATGGAGTTCCCGCCAGCATTGTGAGTGATAGAGATCCATTATTCACCAGCAAGTTTTGGAGGAGTCTTCAGCAAGCCTTGGAATGGAATTGAATTTGAGCACGGCATATCATCCTCAGACAGATGGACAGACTGAGAGGGTAAATAGGGTTTTGGAAGATTTGCTCAGATTGTGCATCATTGACTTCAGAGGCTCTTGGGAAGACCACCTACCTTTGGTGGAGTTCGCGTATAATAATAGTTATCAAGCAAGCATTGGGATGGCACCGTTCGAGGACCTCTATGGCAGACCATGTAGATCACCAGCCTGTTGGTGGGATACCACCGATAGGATCTTTCTTGGACCAGACTTGGTGCGGGAAACTTCCGAGAAAGTGGATTTGATTCGCAAGAGGTTGAAGACTGCACAAGATAGACAAAAGTCATATGCCGACAGAAGACGTTCAGATTCGGAGTTTAAGGTTGGATATATGGTTTTTGTCAAGGTTTCTCCTCTAAGAAACATTATGAGATTTGGCTCAATGGGTAAGTTGGCACCGAGATTTGTAGGACCCTTAACTATTACCGCATGGATCGGAAAAATGACATAAGAGTTGATCTTCCAGATAAGTTGGTAGGAGTTCACGATGTTTTTCATGTTTCGCATCTGAGGAAGTGTTTACATGATTCCATAATAGTAGTAGAACCCAATCAGCTAAGGGAAGTGGAGGTAGAGCGTGAATCACTTGTGCGACGTACACCCACCCGTATATTGAAACACGACATCAAGAGATTACACAACAAGGAAGTTCATCTAATGAAGGTTCAGTGGGGAGATGACCCCAAGGAGTGCACATGGGAATCTGAGGAGAGAATCCGAACTTCTTATCCTTTTCTATTTGAAGGTACACTTCAAATATCCTATCTTTGATCTTTGATCTTTCCTTAGTTAGGGTCTTTTCGATA
Organism: Allium fistulosum; assembly: GCA_030737815.1. Taxonomy (NCBI): domain Eukaryota; kingdom Viridiplantae; phylum Streptophyta; class Magnoliopsida; order Asparagales; family Amaryllidaceae; genus Allium; species Allium fistulosum. The sequence continues at coordinate 595,336,844 of CM060905.1, forward strand.
ATCTTTAGGTGAAACCTATGGATGGTAGCTTGGTTGTAAACATGTCATTAGGGCATGTTATGTTTGATGGATGGAAATGATTGCAAGTGGATGCCAATGTTTGCAAATGGATGCATTGCATGCACTAGATAGATATTTATTACGATAATCGGCCAACTAGGTACACACACCTGCATATGCGTGCCTATTATCTATTGCATTTGCACATAGTTGTATATATATATGTGTGTATATATAAATGGATGTTGCATATGGATGGTGCATTTGGGTGAACGATTGAAACATACATATAGAATTATTAGTTATACTAGGGTAATTGCATACATTTGGTTGCATGGCATAATCATACTTGCATTACAGGAGGTCAACTGAATCAATAGACCGACTACCTTTTCGCATTAAGTAAGTTCATATGCATTTCACTTTGTGTAAATCATAAATTGCAATAGTTAAAAATAAGGATAATGGTAGAAATGGATGATGGTTGAGTAGATGGATGTAGTTCTTGGATGTTGGTTGTTAATTACGTTCTTCCGTCTTTGGAGATTTCGGGGACGAAATCCTTTAAGGGGGGAAGAATGTAACACCCTAATATTTTACGGGAAATATAATTAAAAAGAAATTAAAAGCGCATTTGGTATAGTGGTAAAGACGCATGTTGACTTCCTTAGTGACCAGGAATCAAGTCCCATTGTCGCTCAAAATCTGGAGTGATGTTTTTTTTAGCTAGTTCGTTTCCAGCGATTTTCCTATGTATTTCAGCGTTGTTTCCAATATGTGGCGGCTTCCCATTCGCTCCAGTGATGTAATAGGATGAGATGGCTAAATTTTATTGGTTGAGTGATGTGTATGGGCTAGAATGGATAACCATTAAGTGTATGAAAGAACCAGATTTAATCTAAAATAATCTAATGGATTATATTCACTCAAACAATCTATAAGTAAACCATCTAACCTAAACCTAATCTCTTATTCAGCCGTCGCCATAATTCTACAGTAAAATTAGTGTGCATTATTCTTCCTCCTTTTCTCTACCAAATAAACAAATCTCTACCAAATTAAATTATCTATATATATATTCAAGCAATTTGGGGAATTTAGAAGAATCAAAGGGAGAAAGATTAAAGCAAAGTTTTTTTCAAATTTTTGCAAGCTCAAGTGCTAGGTGAGTGGGAATTAATATGAAATAGAAAAATAAAGTAATTCAATTTCAGTTCTTTTCTAGCACGTTAATATGAATTAATTTCTGTTATTAATTGAGAATATATGTAAATTATTGCAACTTCTTCTTCTTCTTCCACTTCTCAAATCTAATTCATGTTTGGTTTAAAATATGAGACATATAAATTGTCTATTCACGTTTTATGGCATAAATAAGATAGAAATTTATGTAAATGATTGTATCTTCTTCTTCTTCCACTTCTCAATTCTATTTCATGTTTGGGTTGAAATTTGGAACAAACAAATTGTTATTCACGTTTCATGGCGTAATAAGATTGGTTTAATTAAATTGAATTAGAATTGTTATTCAATTTCTAAGGGTAGAACAGGTTAGTTGAATAAATTCAGAATATGTTACTTGAATAAAATTATGGTTTTGATTGATATAATCACATAATTTTAAATATGGCTTTGGAACAAAATTGGGAAGTCTAATTGGCATAATTGTTTGTTTCATATGTGGCCTAAAAATGTAAAAGTGGAATTTTGTGTAATTAAATGGTTTGTGGCTATTGGATTAAAATTTTGTACAAACTAAATCTCTAAAAGGAGAACGTAAATTAGGGTGGAAAAAAATGTAAATTAAATGGACCCTAAAGGCTAGTGTAAATTTGTAACAACATGGCACAAAAATTACAGACAAATCATACGGACTGAACGGACGTGAAATTGAAATACCATTTATGTAAGAAAATAGGAAATTGTGAGATAATCAAATCGGATGTAAAAATGGCCTAAAGCAGATTAACGAAAATAAACAGTATGTAAATTGTAAAGGTAAAATTAATTAATCTTGAAGCAATTTGGTAGGCAGACCTGGTAAAGGTCTGGATAGGTGTTTCATGCAGTTAAGACCGAAATATAGTTTTGGCTGTACGTACTAGGAGCGAGCAAGTAGGTTCGTAAGGATGTTTGTTACCTTTCATAGGTTGCTAGTAAGTAAGATAGATAGCATCCGCAACCGTAGGCTTCTTCAGGCAGATTGACGCGGATGGAACAGGACAAGTGTGCTCCAACGTAGGCTTCTTTAGGCAGATCGTTGGAGGATTTTGCGCAGCCGACCCAGTTGCGGGCGCTCTTTCGGAGGACCGACACTTTGGATAAGGGCAAGTCCACGTTGGTGACCGTGGAGACAGGAGGATAGGAATCTAGTTTGGCGGAGCCTAAGCGTAACTTCGGGGTCCTGCGAGGTTGTTTGAGTCGACGCCGGTCAAACGTAAGAGGCATTTAATCACAGTGCACGGGTGAAGAGCATGACTTTCACGCTATAGCACGTGGATAGGTAAGGACAGCAGGTCTGACAGGCCAATTGACGTTTAGTATTACTGCACGGTTGACTTCCCTAGAGTGACCATGGACTTTGGCTTCTTAGGAATTGTATCTAAGAAGGATTCACTGCATTATATTATTCACCCTCTGCGATATTCGAGGAAGACCTGGAATTAAACTGTTTTATTCTTTCTGCTTCATTTTTTTCTCATTCACTAGACTTTATGTCTGACCATTCCTATTTTTCCTATTTTCCCCAAATCACAGAAGGACAAGTCTAGGTTGCAGTTCTTTGCAGTTTGGAGGGTCATTAGAGTAGTTGTTATCTTCAGCTTTTGTTTCTTTTGTTTCATGTACTTCGTTTCTCTTTTCCGTACTTTACTCTATATATATGGACCTATATTGTGAACTTTGTTATGTTTTATGTTTTGGTGGAGACTACTTGGTACTTTTGGTTTCAGAATTTTTTTTGGGATAATGTTGTTTTAATGAAGCTGTTTTGCTATTAATTAATAACTAGTGAAAGTTTTCTTCCGTTGTAATATTTTAATAATTTTATGCTGTTACCTTAATCTCTGCGCTATGTTATGGATTTTTATTTCATCCGACCACCCGTGCTTCTAGTCATGTCCGATTTTTGGGGTGCCTAGAGGTGCAGGGTGTCACAGTAAGGGGTCCATGTGTGGCCCTTGGGTACATTTTATCTAGAGGTGTATTATACGAAAGGTAGTCCCTTACCTTGTCATTGTTGGAATCCAATCTTCAATACGTGCTCTAGGGTTTTAGTTATAGAACAAGTACTGTTGATTATAATTATGGGTAACCATTCCATATATTTTATATATTTAATTTTAACCTCTGGATATTATTATAGTATCACTGGATTTAAATTAAAAATGATTTGGTTATCGTAAGGTAAAAATCCGTCCGTGTTTATGTTCGGCATGGTTTTACATGATACCTTTATTTCTAAAAGGTTTTTATAACATTAATTAATTCAAAGGATTTGAGTTTTCTCACGCTGGTTTGTAGACTGATCTGGGTGTTATTTTCTTATAATGCTCGGATCAACCTGAACATATTTTCCAGATTTAGCTGGACATTTTGGAGCTTCAGGAGACGAGTTGGATCCTCCAAGACGTATTCACATATCTTTTACCTTCCGTTATTGTTCTTGTTTGTATTTACCAGCATTCGTAAGGACAGGTTTTTATAACTATCCAAGCTGATGATAGGTTAGTTTGCTCTATTGATATTATGTATATTAAAGTTCTTTTCATTTTTGTAAAGATCTGTTGTATATTATATATCACTCGTCACCATATGAGGTTCTGTTCTGTCTTTTCTTTTCTTTTACCCCAACAAGCTGTCTTTTCAGCACTCAAATATTCAACAAGTGAATACCGCGGATGTATTATTATCGACTTTTGAGAGTAGAAAAGACGTGTTGTTACATAACTAAGCCAAATGGAAAATATCGACGTGACAATATTAACACAGTTCTCTTGACTTGAGAATACTATTGATGTATGATATGAAAGCCCGCTTCGATTATAGTCAAATCGTGGCACGGCGCACCAAATGACTATAATTGGATCAAGTGGAAGTATTGGAAGTGAAACACTATTCAATAGAGGATTCGTCTTCTCAGTTATATAAGGTTAGTATCAAAGTTAACTGAAGCCAACTCAAAGTCAAAATCTCTAGCCAAAGTAGTTCGATTAATAATAATTGTTATTACTGAACCAAGGACTTTGTGTTTGGACTATAAAGTTGAATATGGATGATATTGGAATTTTGACCATTACCAAATTCCGTAGTCCTAATGTGATATGGTTTTGATGAAGATAATTGGTGTAAATTATTATCACTACCGAGTAACGCTTAATAAAATAAACTAGATTTTACCAATGCCAAGTAAGCGACAAATTTGGTCATAATGTCACACACCTGCTAAGTGACAAGTGAACGTTGATATTCGAATTATTCGATGTTAATCGCTGACCGAATTTACATCTAAGAGTCACACAACCGAAACGTTGAATACTACTGTTGCTACCGGATTTAATTAAATTATAATTGTTATAAATTAATTAATATTTATGAAATATCAATTGTAAAATTTTACTTGATGCTTGTTGATCAATATTAAATGTCTATATATATAATAATTATAAATACACTAATAGATATACGATATCAATACACGTTTAAATTTGATTTAAATGTGTTAATTATTGATCGGGCTTGAAATGATTTTGAAGCCCATTATGGGGCTTGATTGAGTGCGACTATGATTAGCCTAGGGAAGGCCGGTCCGGCCATATGATGTCTAAGGGTGGGTTGATTTTTAAATAAAAGAAAGGAGATCAGGTAAGAGAAAAATGATGATCTAGATCCTTATTTTACTCCTTAGGATCTCCTTTATTTAAATCACTCTAATCCTCATTTTCTCACTTGACTTTTGCCTCTCCTCTTAATCAAATCAAGCCGGCTACTCCCCCTCCCTATACCTCAAATTTTCAAGCTTTAAAACATAAAAAAAATCAATTTGATTGTCAGCAGTAGCTGCATTCAAGAAGATAACATCTTCCGGATACAGAATTCAATTCAAGGAATTAGACGGAATTAGACTCAATGTTGCAAGGTGTGCTATCTAGGCATTAGACAGAGGTACATTCTCATTCACAATTACATATAATATATATTAGTTATACTGCCATATATGTTTTACTTAGTTATTAAATATCACGAATCTGCATATGTTAGTGTTGTCACCATAGGATGGATCATATATGTATGTGTGTATGTTTAAACAAATCCATATATATATATATAATATAATTGCTTATGGCCATGCAAGTAAAAAAACATTTTTTAATTTTTTAATTTAATTATATATTAAATTGATTTTTAAAACATAGAAATAAAATAATACTTATATGTATATATATAATGTATGTATATTATTTCATTAATTTTATATATGTATATATTGTGTTCCGATCTTAGAAAAAAGTTTAAATATTTTTTAATTAAAACTCCTATATATATATATATATCCTTTGTTTTACAATTAAATCTATATTTATGTAAAACAAATACATATAAAATTAAATAATGATTTTGTAAAACCTGCAATATAATGTATAATGATTTTAAATTAGTTTCAGATCTTATAATAATTATTTTTTATCTGATTATTTCTATACAGAAATTAATAAATTAAAAGAAAAACCGAAAAAAAACTTATGTGGCCAAGAGCAATTTCACTGTATATTTAAATAATACTTTATATATATTTATATGCTTTATTTATGTTATATATAATTACATAAAATGGTTCAAACATTATTTAATATATAGGAAATTATATATATATATATAATATTTATATGCCACTTTATAATTCTGAAATATTTCATGCATATATAAATATATTTGTTTATTTAGATTAATTTATTGTATTAAATTTGAAACTATTGCAAACACATATAAATATTTAAATTAATTTAATATATTAGAATAGCTTTAATTTAATATATATATATATGTATATGTATATTATTTTATAAAATTTTACATATTACAATTTTTGCTTCATAATATATAAAATTATATACATACATGCATACGTGCATACATATATATTGACAGCACTTGTGTATACAAAGGGGCTAACATGTCTATTGTGTATAAATCCCAACATATGGGCGTATCAAATCATGTACACCTTGTTATGTTGTACGTGCATGTACACATATTAGTTTATATGATACACATATCATATAATATAAAGCAAACTTAATTTATAAATAAAACCTTATATGTAAAATAAAATAAAATAAAATATTGATACTATCTAAAATAAATTTAGACTTCATAGGCCCAATAAGATCCAAATGGAAGAATTTATTTTAAAATTTACCCATTTACTTCGCTGTAGGTTGGCCAAGATCCAACGATGGTATTATGGCCCAATAACCTATGCAGTCCAAATTAGTCATATTATAGTTAACCGACTAAGCCTACAACCATGTTAGTAAGGTGTTTAAAAAGGTAGTGTCGAAGGATTGAGTTTGGAAAATCAAGTACCCTACCTACCTGACTACCAGGCTGACCTAAAAAGATACGTGAGCCAAAGGTTGCTCATAATAGAAAAGAGTTAATTTGAATTGGGCCTTGGGCTACTTTAAAAAAATTGAAATTAAAATAAATTTTAAATTTAAAAAGTTAAACATAAAAGAAGAAATATATTATAAATCTTATAATAAAAATTTTCAAAAATGTTTTTAAAATAAAAGTAAATAAAATTTTGAAAATTATAAATATTAATAACATTAATAAAATGAATAAATTAATTAAAAGGTTAATTAATTAAAAATATATATACATGTATGATATAGATAAGATGTATGTTATATTGTCTTGATATGTTTAAGGCAATGTAAGTATATATGTATATAAAAGAATTTTTGGGATTAATAACATTTAATCAAAATAGTTTAAATAGATAAATTAATTAAAAGTTAATTAACTAATAAAATACACATGATAGAGATATATGTTTATAACTATAAGTTTTATAGTATACATTTCAATATAAAATGTTATAATTAAATAATATAAAATTAATTGAAACATTAATTAATTAAATAAGATTTAATTAATATAATGTTATACATAAGAATATTATATATGTTAATTGAAATTATAAAAGTTATATAATAATGAAACTTATATAATACAAATGTATAAAATTAAAGGTGGAACATCAAGAAACCCTAAATAGACTTAAGGATAAATACATATGTATTATACGTATACCATGATTTCCAATGTGGTTGACACTTGAATTGTGAGGATATTTCATAAGAAATGCATTATTTCATAAGTCGGTATCACTTAATGTAATATATTAAAGATTTTGAATCTTTAATATGAAGTTGTCCTCTACTATTTATATATTAATAAATTACTTGCATACTCTCTAGCTGTTGAGCAAACTCAAGCTAGAGATGTTATGTGTAGTATTATTAGTATATAGAATAGACGAGGTGAGGTAGCTATATGTATGTGTTGAGCAAACTTAAGTTACATATACTATACTTAGGGCATTGCGAAACAGTATGTACGAGTGAATAATATCTTTCGATTTGTTGAGCAAACTCAATGTCGAAATGAGATTAGGACAAGGAACCACGGATTAGGAGTTGTATATGATACAACCGATAAGGAGTTATCCATCGTCTGTGGAGCTATGATTGGTTGAGAAAACTCAAAGTCAAAATCCCATGACAAATGAGTCCCAACACTCACTAGTGAAGTCGAAAGACTTCTACGTTTCATCTTAGGGTTTCGAGAAACATAAAAGACTAGTTGGAGCTTATTAGTAAAACGGAACATAATAACTACTGATATTATAAGAACATCTACTATGAAATATCATAATCTACCAATTTAAAACTTATAGAAAATGTGTACACCAAAACCGTTTTCTAAAGTGACAAGCTTACTGGACCCAACTATATCGATTGGCTAAGTGTGATTAAGATAGCATTGATTTACGAGCATCTTTGGTCTTCTATTACCTACGATCCTAAAGAACAACCCGCTGATGATGCGGACCCCGAACTTAGACTTGTTTACCAGAAATGAGTTCCAGACCTAGAGATCACCCAAGTTTTTGTGCTGTCTACGTTTGACAAGCCATTGTAGAGGCAGCACAGAAACATGTCTGTCGATGAGATATTTGATATTCTCAAGACCTTGTTTGATGAACAATCACATTTTGTAAGGTACAAGCTTACAATTCAATGCCAAAATAACTAAAGGATAGAAAGTGGATGATTACGTACCGATGATGAAGGGATATAGGCTTTCACAACTAGACATAGCAATAAGCAATGAGTTACATGTTGATTTGATTATTGGTTCTCTTATGCCTCAGTATGAACCATTAATACTGAATTACAATATGAACTAGTTGAATGTGAATCTCGTGGAGCTCCTCAATATGTTGAGGTCGATCGAGTTTATATCCAAGGATCAAGGAACCGTGCTTACTGTAAAGGGTGGGCATCATCTTCGAAAGGATTAAAGAAGCAGAAAAGTGTTACTAAGAAAAGTAATAAGACTAGTGCTACTGACAAGGGTAAGTGTCATTATTGTCAAAAGAAAAGTCATTGAAAATAGCATTGTCTGAAGTACTTGAAGATTGTTAAAGAAAAGAAGTAGAATAATTCCGCAGCTCCATCAGGTACATGTATGATTCAAAATTATTTTATAATCAATAAATTGTCTTGGGTTTTAGATACTAGATCTGAAACTCATATTTGTAATTCATTATAGGGGCTTAGAAACTGGCATCGTGTGGCAAATGGAGAAATGAGGCTTCAGGTTACCGATGGATCTATTGTAGATGCAACAGAAGTTGGAGACTTTCATTTGAGCTTGCCCGGTGGATTTGTGATGATATTAAATAATTGCTATTTTGTTTAAGTCTTTATTATGGAATCATACCTGTGTCAAGATTGTTTGAGAATTATGTTTTTCATTGTGTTAATAATGTTATGAAATTATTTTAGATGGTAATAAGGTCTCTGATGGTATTATAGAAAACAACATTTATGCGATCAATACAAATTATGTTTCTTCTGTGAGTAGTTCTTCCAATAATAATATAAATAATAATTATCTTTGGCATCATAGGCTAGGTCGTATAAGTGAGAAATGACTACACAAATTAAAAATTGGAGGTTTCTCCCATCACTTGATTCTGAATCATTTGATACTTATCAGTCGTGTCTCAAAGGAAAGAAGACCAAGCTCCTCTTTAGTGGGAGCAATGAAAGAGTTGATGAACTCTTATGTCTTGTACGTAGTGATGTATGTTGCCTGATGCCAATAATTAATGAGGATAATAGTTCTTACTTTGTAACCTTCACTAACGATTTCTTAAGATTAGGATATGTGTATCTTATGAAGAACAAATCTGATATCTGTGAGAAATTTATCAAATATAAGAACGAGGTAGAAAACTAGACAAACCATGAGATTAAGAATCTTCGATCTGATCAAGGAGGTGAGTACGTCGGACATGAACTCCAAAAGTACTTATAAGATAATGGGATAATCTCTTAGGTTACTCCATCATATACTCTGCAACACAATGGTGTGTCAAAGTGAAGAAATCAAACCTTATTAGATATTGTTTGTTCCATGTTGAGTAAGGCTGAGTTACCTCTACCTTATTGGGGATATACGTTGGAAACTACATCATATATGTTGAACTTGTTGCCCATTAAATCTATGCCTAAAACACCGTATGAGATGTGGTGTGGGAAGAAATCCCAACTAAAGTATTTTAAGATTAGTATTGTGTAAATTTATAGGATATTCCAAAATCTTGATGGGATATATATTCTATAACACCGAGGAGCAAAAGGTCATTGTTTATTTGCATTCTGTCTTTTTGAAAAAGGAATTTCTATCAAAAAAACTAACAGCGAGGTTGTAGACTTGGATGAGTTCCATGAAATAACACTGAGGTCGAACTAGTGGGAGGACCAAGTTCATCAGTACACGAAAAACACACAACCTATCAGAAGGTCTAATAGGGAGTTTTGTGCACCATTTTTTTGCTTTTCTTTGAGTTGCCTTACGATTTTCTTGTCTCTTTGCTTTTCCCTTGTGATCATGTGATAGTGATCTTATTACAGACCTTCTAGTTATTTTTGTGCTCCTTAATGTCTTTTCGCATCCATCATGCTATGGTCGAAAGTGACTTAAAAAGTTATAGGTTGCAATCCATAATCAGATTTTGTGTTATTTGTGAGCTATAAATATACTACCTCATGCTTGTTATTTCTTTTCAAATACCTTCGACAAATATGGACTCAATAATTGAATAAACTGAAACTCTAAACTAGCTTATAATTATACTCACCTGGACCGATCTCTCTGGGAGTAGCTTACTGTAACGACCCGCCAATCCGTACAGTTCAAGCTGATAATAAACCACACATGTCCAACCCAAATCGAATGGAAAGACGAATGGTTAAGGGAAAGAAAGAAGAAAGAAGAAGAGAAGAGATGAAAAGAAGAAAGAAATTGAAACAAAATAGAATCTCACAATCGCAGAGGAACAATATATAATATAATATCAATGATCTTTACAAAAGAGAAACTGTTATATACATACATCAACCAGAGTACAACAATAAATCACAATCATCAGCTTGGACAGTTATAACACCATGTCCTCACAATTGCTGATAATTTCAATAATAAAGCAGTGGAAAATAAACATATACGTGTATACACCTTGAAGACCTCCAACTCGTCTCCTGAGCTCCAATGCATCCAAAGCAATCTGTAAATATGCTCAGTCTGACCCGAGCATTATAATAAAATAACATCCGAGTTAGTCTGGAAAACCAGCGTGAGAAAACACATCCAACTGGATTTTTAAGTTATAAAAATCTTTAAAATCAATAGTATCTCGTAAGTCCACGCTGCACATAAACACGGACGGGTTTTTACCTTACGATAACCAAAACAATTTATATAGAAAATCCATTTATATCATAATAATGTCTAAAGGTCAAAGTAAAATATGAATATAGCTGAAATGCTTGCATCTCACGTTTCAGCATAATTGGGCACAACTAAGCCGTACGGCTCTTATTGGAGAATGGATTCCATGCAATGACTGGGCAGCTGGGGTACCACCCGTCATGGTGCATCTCTAGAAAAATAACACCGAGGTCGAACCTATCGACCCTGCCAACACAAGACTGGCCTACCCTTTACTGGATAATAGCGAATAAGATCACCCCTTGGTTCAAATTGGCAACTGTACCAAAGCATACATAAGTTAATAGTAGGGACTCTAGATAGGGATGACCTTACCCTCATGGGAGCGACCGACCTAGCCTTGCTGCATCTCCCATGTTTTTGTCATTCCTGGTTGATGAGACTTGAGGATACGTTTTACCTTTTATATATCACTTCCCACTTGGAATGCTAATACTGCCTTCCAGATAACAATGCAAACCAGCATTCATCCATACAAGTTCGTTCTGGGACTGAAGGAAACACTTGAGAGCTCCGTCTTCAATTTCCATCATCCTCAAGATGTCTTCACTTCGAACGCATTTGTTTGGATCAAAAAGGTTTTCGAATAACATATCTGATTTCGGTCTCTTTGAAACAACTTTCGATAATTCCTGGTAAACTCAACCCCAGTTCTTTAGGAAATAAACAGTCAAAGATAAGAGCGGAGATAACCTCCTAACCGTTGGTAGATGAATTTCCTTATCATTGTCCTAAGAGAACGAAACGAGATTTATATGCACAGTACAACATCATTGGAGATGACTTTGCCATATAACTCACGTGTTTCTCCTAGATATTTCCAAAGTTACATTTTGGGTCCAATTCCGATAGTCGGTTATTTAACTATCGACTAACAAACATTCAATTAGGGAATTAACTCCATATGGAAAACCAACATTGGTTTAGCACCAAGCAACACTAGGACTTTATTAATTAATCTTTTATTAATTAAATTCACTTTGTAATATTCGTCTCAAAATCCTTTTTTAAAGATATACACACCCACACACACACACATCCACAATCCGTATATTTTCAATACTTGGAGAATATCCATATACTTATATCAACGCTATAAGTATATTCACAAAACTGAGAAAGATTTCCTTTCTATACAATTCAAAAATCATTTACAAATCCCTTACCAATCTCAAAAACCATTTATAAATATCATTTCTCGAGTCGTTTGTAAACCTTTTTATAATCCATGCAATTATTTATAAAGCTCTTCTTATAAAACTATAACCCTTTTATAAATCTCCTCTATAATTATCTAAAACCATTTTCGAAGCTCTCTTCATACATTATAAATGATTCTCCTTTAAGTCTCCAAAACGTTTTACAAACTTCTCTTATAAAGCCCTAATCTATTTATAAAACCTCATTTATAAATCTCGAAAATATTTATAAATAAATAATAATCATATACTTTAAAACACTATTATATAATAATAAACATTATAAATAAATAAGTATTAACTTTAAACATCTTAAAAATAGTAATTGATAAATTTCAAACATTCTAAATAAACAATAATAAATTGTCTTCAACATTTTTATAATTACTAATAATTAATTTCAAAATCTTTACTGATAAATAATTAAAATTAATTTCAAACCCTATTAACAATTTGAATAGTAATCTTTTCAAAATATTAAATATTAATAAACCACTTTTAAACAGTATTAATATAAATAAACAACTTTTAAAACATAATTATATTCCTTTGGTAAAAATCCCTACTTAATTTCCAACATGATCATTTCCATTTTTATAAAAGTTATATTTATAAATCTCTTCAATTTTATGAAACTTCCTTTCATAAAATCCCTTTTATTTATGAACCCCATTTGTAACACCATCCCTTTATAAATCCCACTTACTCATAAAACCCATTCAAAACATAATTTCAAACCGTTTGAAATGTTGCTCCTATATTTATGGATTCCTTCTATAAATTCCTTTTTATTTATAAAATCATTCGATGTCTTCCGATTTACCCTCACTTTCAATTTCCAAAATAAAATCAACTATTTTTAAACACAACATTCTACATCTTATAATAAATCCACCCTTTGCGAATAATTTCCCTATTTATCCAATGATAAAAGTTTCCCTAAATTTATGAATACCGTTTATAAATCCATACTTTTATTAACAAAATATGATTTTACAAATCTTCCCTTCCTTTGTAAAATATCACCTTTATAAATTATCATATTTATAAATTCATCTTTATAAATAAATTATAATATATGAACCTATATATATATATATTACTTTATATAAAATGGTTAAATAATATTTATATAAAAATATTTCTATTTTCTTCTTAAAACTATACCCTTTATTATAAAAGATGGGCTTATTTTCTAAGATTTTAAAAACCTCTACTCACAGTTCAAAAACACTATTTAAAAATGTTTTATAAAACTATTAAATTATAATATCCACAAACTTCATACCTTTGATTTTAAAATAAATTACTTCTTCAAATAATTCAAGAAAATTATTTAAAACATATATGATTTCCAAAATCACTTGAAATCCTCTTTTAAAATCAATCACTATTTTATGGTATTTTACAATACCAAAATATAAGGCCTAGTGCTACCGAAAGCACTAAATAAGCAAAGACGTGTCCGTGTCATCAATTATAGCATCCAACATATCATATATCACGATATATATGAAAATAAAATTAACAATGTGAGGAATCCTATTGGATCCCTCCAATCTGTCCCCCTGCGTCACATACAATATATAATCATAAAAATGTAAATCAACCGCTTCGATGCGGGATTCGTATGCAAAGGGTCATCCGCTCTTACACAGGAACGCAATAGGGTCTCATCTGCTCCAATAAGCGGGAATATATCAAATACAACTAATAATAATTGGTAAATTATCCAAACAGTCGACAATAACCAACAAAAAAATATTCACACATCCAATAAATAATTTTATCGATTAAAAATATTAATGGTTAACCAAAAAGATGAGATTAACTCACATTGAATTTAGTTCGTCAAAACGTCCATTCAATTTTAACCCAAAATTTCCACTTGCTTCGAATCCAACCAAACCAATTCCATTGCGAAGATCTTGATGAGACGAATTCAACACAAAAAACAGCGTTCGAATCCAACCTCATATGAGCGAGATACACAATTTATAATTATCGATAAATTTAAATTTAAATTAAACAACTTTTTTTAATTACAAGATCTGCCTACCTATCTTCTTCCTCAACCAAATATAACCATGCATAGTGAACATATCACCATGGACATGCACAAGTATGCACTAATACGGGGGAATATTCGATGAAATTTGAAATCCATCGCGCCGATGAGCTTCTCTCGGCGAACCACATTCACCCGTCACTTCGGAATCGACACCGCACCCCCTCCATGATCGCGGCTTGCTCCAACACAACGTCGTTGCACTGTGCATGCGCAACCAATTTCGTCGCCGAACATCGGCCCCAGATGCGATTTTCGATGCTAAATCCCATTATAAACTCCAACTTGAAGATCGATGACCAAAACTCGAAAATCATCCAACCCTGGCCTAAAAAGCAACGGCCATGGCTAAGTCGAGTTCCAAGAACCAATGCTGCACCTTTCATAAAGCATACTGGATTGAAGCTCTCATCAAAATGAGATTTTTAGAGTTTGTTTTCTGATTTTTATGTGAGTGTGGAATTTTAATTTTGAAGATTGAATTGAAAAGGGAAAACTATATTTTTATTCTCTGGTAAGTTTAAATAGAGGAGAAGGAGTTGGGCTTGAACAGTGGAGTCATGGCCATGTGTATGGCTGATGTGATGTAGGCATGGGCAAGCATAAGGCTGAATATTATATATATATATGTATATATATAATTTTAAATTTTAAATTATTCCACAAAACTTACCCAAAAATCTCGAACTCCAAACGAGGCATGTCGCTCGGCGTTCTGTATGTTATACCCCTATTCGGAACATAATGGAACTAATCCCGAGCCCTAATTCGATCGTATATAGAAGATAGCTTTTCAAACCCAATTATTATATTAAATTTTCGAAATTAATTTCTACGCGTTTTGAACTCGCACAACCAAAACGATTCGTTCAATCGCCATGAAATTTGATGACGTACTATAATTCACTATTACCTATCCAATGGAACTGGTTTCATCGAAATCCGAGACAGTGCCCCAGAAGGCTATTTTTACATGTTAATTAAAATGAGTGATTTCCAAAATTAGTTAAATCACTTTTAAATCCAAATTTAAAAGTTCACTATCCTCCTTATTCAAATAGAATTTAAATCAACTTTCGAAATCGTTTTCATTCACATTAAATTCAAGATTCAATTATTTAAACAATTCCAAATATTAAATTTAACAATTTAATTACCCAATAAATCATTATATTTGAAATTCAAGTTATTTAACTTATAAAATTAACTTTTCAATATTTAAAATCAATTAAATATTTCAAATTCGAATGACTAAAATTCTGGGTCATTCCACTAACCCTAAACCAACATTATGGTTTAATATAAATTTTGCTTATTTGAATATGACTTTTTATGATTATTCAATATGTAGTTATATTATATAGAATTTATTTTTATTCTTTTATATTATTTTATTTTAATTCGGCTGAGACTATATTTTAGTTTGTTTTCTAGTTTTTTAATATTTATGCATCACCGTATTATTTGCAAATTTAATCCAATACATTTATGTCATAATATTTTTTAAATGAACTTAAAAACTTTACAAATAAATAACTTAAATTTATGTATGTACATCAAATATTGAAACTTATTTATTCGATAAATTATGTATTTACTACTAAATTTCAATTCATATCATTACACACACACATGCACACACACACACACTATATAAGCTATGGCTTAAAAGGCATACACATTACAAATATAAATGTTATGTTATATACATTCAAATTGTTTAAATTTATTTTATTAGGTTATTGGAAAAATCGAAGTATTCAATGAGGTATTGGACAAAAAATGAACTTATTACGACATTACTTCCCATATTATACAAAAAACTTAGAAGTAGTTCAGTCAATTGAGATTTTCATTATGTATAATAATGTACAAACAGATGTTAGATTAAATTATATTTTACATTAATGATTTTAAAATAATAATCAGGAACTGATTTTGAAAATTCAATTAATTAATTAATTAAAGACTCTGTATATCGATCTAAACTAAATTCCTTAATAATTTAAGATATGTTATAAAAATATGGTCAAGGACTTCTTATTAAAAGTGTGTTACTATTAGCATTCAGTAAAATGCTTTTGGTTACCATTAAATTTTTATTACGTATCAATTTTTTTCATATGTTTCTAGCCACCAAGATTTATTTTCGCATTTAGCCCTAAATAATCGAAGCATCTTCAACTCTTCCAGAAAGATTCATGTAAACTGTCTCAAAACATCTTCAGTAAACAGAATTTTTAAAACCTAAGGCCAATAAAAAATCTCTCTTTTTGTCTAATAGATGAAGCCAAGTGAAAATTTAGTGAATGATCCTAGTTTTGATGAACACAATCACTTTTTATTTCTGGTAATCTATTATTCTTCGACATATCAATCTTATATTTGTTTTTAGGGTTTTTTGTTTGTTATTTTAGGACGAGTTTAATCAACTAACATAAATTTGGAGGATATAAAGTTTTATGATATTGTAATTGAAAATCTCAATTGAGGTAATTGAATTGTAATGTTTTATCATACAACATTTATGCTATTTTTTCCTAATATTTTAATGGTTTTTTGGTTGTTAAATGGAAAATATCAATCACATTAAAATTGAGAATGCACTTGTCGTTTTGAATGAAAAAGTGTTTATAGTGAACATATGGAAGAAGACGATCAATCTAATGCTTCAAAAGGCATGCAAGTTGATTCAAAAAACTATCATTTAACTAATTAAGCAAGTATTTATTTAAAATTTCATCATCCTTAATACAGTCTAAAAAAATAAATTTTACTATCTTATTTTTGATTTTTTGTGTATGTCATGTGATTTTTATTATATTTTGAAAAGAGTTGAATTTAGTTTAGAGAATACGAATGATAATTATTATGTTGAAATTATTCAGTACATGTTTACTTAAAATAAAATAATAGTTGGTGTTAAGAAGTAGAAAATCAAACTTTATATGGCTATCTTTAGTTTTGGAAGGCAGAAACATTTTTTTGAGCGCCAATACTAGGGCACTATTAAAATCCTAAATATAAAAACATGCATTATTATGACCCTGACTATCGACATGGGGTGTTTAAGTCGATAACTAGAGCAAACCATGTCATAGAGAGGAGTCCCACGACCACCTTTTTTTTCGTTGTTCGTACAGTAAATACCTTATCACTTTTTTTGACTGAAGCTTGAACTTCCAATCAACACCGAAGGGGATCTACTAAACGAACTACAAAATTTTTAGCAACATTTTCTCCGCAACAACATCAGTAAGAGAGTGGCGTTTCTTGCTTTGATAACCGTCATCTACCACATCTGGGTAGAATGAAATCGATGAACGTTTGAAAGGAAAGAGAATCGCCTCTTCAATGCATAAGGATTCCAGAGAAGGATATAATTTGCCAAAGTATTAGATTTATGGACAACCACCATTATAGAGAAGAGGAAATTATTTTTCTGAAGCAGTGGGGGATCGAGCTAAGTGATAGTGGTTGATGATGTGTAGGGTTTCTTTCGTTTGTGTTTTTTTTATGATATGGATTGTACTTGGATGGGCTTTGCAGGCCGAGGGTGTGTTTTGGGGTTTGGTTTATGTGTGTAATTGTGTACTTCCATTTCTACCATTTGTTGTTGTTCTTTTTCCTTATTACTCTTGTAAGGTTTTTTAAGGAGGCAAAACCAGACAAAGTTCTTTATACGTCTTTAAATAAAGAACCTTTTCCTTTAGAATAATCTATTATTACTATGTTTAATTTGAATTTCAAGACGTGCTTATGTAAAGTTCGGGGATCCAAATCATTATATGATCCTAAAATATCTATTTATTTAACTTCATCATGTAAACCAAAATCCAATGATAACTAGATTTCTGATATTGATAACTAAATTTGATCAAACATTTTTTAGAGAGAAATGAGTGATCATCTTTTAGTAAAGGGGAGCACTCATGTATTTTATTCCACACTTAAAAAACATAACTGTCAACATGTCTGACAGGTGGCGATACCCACCCCGTATAATATGAAAATAAAAAAAAGTCACCCCAAACCAAAAAAACTAAAGTCCATAATAAAATAAACTAAAAAACACAATAATCCACTAAAAATGACAAGGGATCATCTCAACAAATTGGCTGAATCCATCCAGACCATGAACATATCTATAGGTGCAAAACACTAAACAAAAAGTGTAAGACCAATACATATATATGCAATAAAAATAAAAGAAGCAATAGAATAGATACACAAAATAAGAAACAGTAAAGGCCATAATAAAAATCAAATTACCTAAAATACTGATGGGTAAGAAATTATAAAAATCACAATAATACTTCTAACTCAAATCTAATTTTCTAACAATAATAAATTATCATAAATGTCATTAGTAAAAATGTCTAATGATATTGAAATTAAGCTATTACAACTTCTTCTATTATTTAGAATAATTTTTTTATTTAAAAGATCAATACAAAATTTTATTTTTTATGGAATTCTTTGAATGTGTCATGATTATTTAATTTATAACTAGAATTAGAGACCCATTTAAAACAAAATAAACTAATTATATATATATATATATATGTGTGTGTGTGTGTGTATGTGTATTAAATATTTTGAGTTAGAGTTAATTTTTTTTAAACACTCTTTGGTTTCGTACAAACCAAATATACCAACAGGTAATTATGTAAATAGTATCTAGTAAAAATCTATTGAATCTTTTATAATAAAATCTAATATGATGCCAATATATTTCACAATTAATATTCCGATTTGTTATATACATACATATACATATATATTAGCAAAGCTATCCGGCATTTAATGTGGACCGTCCACATATGTAAATGACTAAGAAAACATGTGTTTAGTACATGCACTTGAGCAGCTTATCAGAAATGAAACATTGGAGTTTAAAAAATACCAAACTACTAAACATCAACAACACTAAAACTAGTCCCCCTTCGAAGAGGAAGAGCCACTCCTCTCAAACAATGATTTAGGCCCAATAACATGAAGGAACCCTAAAAAAAGATAAGCTAAAGAAGGAAAAAAGTCAATTGAATCAGGGCAGTAAATGAATTTCCTATCCTAAGAGTCATCCGCAAGAAGAGAGTGATTGAAACACCAAACTGACCATGCACCATGAGGGATAGGCCATCCCCCTCAACATGATAAAAAAGCATTCTATCCTCTTCAAGTCCACCAACAAACATATAAAAGCTTCCATCTTTCGGGTCTTTCAAAAGGCTCATGAAGCTATGCTAGGTCAGACGAGTGCTATGAAATGTCAGAGGAAGGAAGAACAGCAATACGAGCAGCCAAGGTAACATCAGTAATAACATTAGAGTGATTAATAGTATGCGAAGGTAGAATCTTGGAAGAAGAGACAATAGTAACTGGGCAAGTCTTCGGAACCCACTTCCTATTTGTTATATTGAAATCAAATATACTAAAAATATTTAAGAGAATAAACCTAGTATTACTACACTCAAAGTATAAATGCTTTATGTTTTATGTTCTATTATTACAGAAAAAACAATTATTATCATTAAATATATTTTTATTTTTTAACATTTTAATAGTATTTAATTTTCCATGTATAATTAACCTCATATGTACATTTTTCTTTTGGTGGAGCATTAGCTTTCCAAAGGTATTTAAAAATATTTGATTTTTCTCCCGAAAAGTTCATAAATTTATAAATTGAAAGGGATGTATAAGTTTTACTTTTTTTCCAACACTATATTTTAAAGTCGTTTTCATTACCAATATTGTACAATTCTAACATTGCACATAATAAGGCAAACTGAGATAAAGTGGTTCCCTCTAGCGTACGATTAAAACTAAATTCCCATGGAAATCTCATATTGGTCTATTTATTTCTAATATCAATGCATTTTTAAAATTACAAATTTCATATAATTCTTAAAAATCTACTTTAAGGAGAATAACATTTATCCAACAATCATGTCAAAATGAAATGTTATTCACCAATGCACTACATTATTAATACCTAATTTATAAGTATCAAAATTTATTATTATTGATTTCCAAAAGTGAGAAATATTATTTGTATTGCTAATAGAAATATGATGCAAATTATATGAACCACCATACCATTGATTAGATATTGTTGCTTTCCATAACAAATTTACTTTATTATCATTTTCCATGACCATTTTCCTAATAGGGATGTATTTAAGTTATGCAAGTTTATAATCCCAAGCCCTCCCTTATTTTGTATTTACAAAACAATTCCTAATTAACAACTAAATTTGATCAAAATAACTTATATTATTCCAAAAATAGTGCAATCAATCAAAAAAATTAAACTCTCAACATACGACCTAAAATTTGTTGCATCTGGTCAGCCCGCCGTGGAGTAAACAAGTAAATTTCAAAAAATAATTCTTCCATTTGGATCTTATTAGGCGTATAAAGTCCAAATTTATTTAGATCTTATCTAAATTTATTTTAAATAAAATCAATTTTTTATTAAATTTTAAAAATAAGGTTTTATTTATAAATTAAATTTGTATTATATTATACAATATATTTATCACATACATACATACATACATACATACATATATAATATATATATATGCACGTGCACGTGCAACATAATAAGATGTACATAATTTGACATGCTCGTGTAGAGATGATGAGATTTACACCATAACGGACATGTTAGCCCCTCTGTATACCTTAGTGTTGTTAACACACACACATGCACACACATACACATACATATACATATACATATACATATACATATACATATATGTATGTGTATGTGTGTGTGAGTGTGTGTATTTATATGTATGAAATACACAGACACATATACATATAATTTTATATATCATGAAGTAATAATTGTAATATGTAAAATTTTATAAAATAATATATGTGTGTGTATTAAATTAAATTATTTTAATATATTAAAATAATTTAAATATTTATATGCGCTTAATATAATTTCAAATTTAATACCATAAATTAATATATATATATATATACACACACACATGAAATATTTCAAAATTATAAGTGGCATATACATATATATTAAATAATGTTTAAATTATTTTATATAATGATATACAACATAAATAAAACATATAAATGTACATAATGAAGCGGTAATAAATACATGTGTGAAATTGCTCTCGGCCATACAAATTTTTTTAGGGTTTTTTTAAATTTATTAATTTCCATATGGAAATAATTAGATAAAAATAAAATAAAATATTTAAAAAAACCAAGACCAAATTTAAATCATTATATATATTATATTGCAGGTTTAAAAAAATTATTATTTAATTTTAGATGTACTTATTTTACATAAATATAAATTTAGTTATTAAACAAAGGATATAAATATATATACATGGATATAATTTGGTTTAAAAATATATTTTTTTAGATCTAAATACAGTACATACATATATAAAATTATTGAAATAATATACATACATATATGTATACATATAGTATTATTTTATTTCTATGTATTTAAAATCAATTTAATACATAATTAAATTTGAAAATAAAAAAAATGTTTTTTACTTGTGCGGCCATGAGCAATTATATTATATATATAAGAATTTTTTTATTAAAATATATACACGTACATATATGGTCCATCATACGGTGACATCACCATTATATGCAGATTCGGGATATTCAATAACTAACTAGAATATATATATGACATTATAATCAATATATATTATATATAATTTTAAATAAGAATATACCTCTGCCTAATGCCTAGACAGCATACCTTACAACATTGAATTTAACTGTCCAAATTGAATTCGGTATCCAAAAGATTCTACCTTCCCTAATGCAGCTACCATCGACAATCGAATTGAATTTTGTTTGATGTTTTAAAGCTTGAAAATTTAAGCTTTAGGGGGGAGTGGCCGGGCTGACCTCATCAGGAGGAGTGGCAAAAGTCAAGTGAGAAAATGAGTTTTAGGGTGATTTAAATAAAGGAGATCCTAAGGAGTAAAATAAGGACCTCGATCCTCACTTACCAAATATCATATCTTTTATTTTAAAATCTACCCACCCTTAGCCATCATATGGATGGCTTCCCCTAGGTTAATCATAGCCGCACTCAATCGAGCCCCATATGGGCTTCAAAATCATTCCGAGCTCGATCAATAATTAACACATTTAAATCCAGTTTAAATGCGTACTGATATCGTATATTAATGTTGTGAGTAATACATTGCCCAACATTTGGAGAGTGTAGTCTCAACAGATGCATTGATACCCAGTCTTGATACACCTTGACTAGGAATATTTAAAACAATGTGCTTATTATATAATGATAAAACGCTCATGATTATGACTGTTTGTAATTATGCAAACACACCTCTTATGGATTTTCTGTTAAAAATACTTAAATTCAATAATTAATTAATTAAAACAAGCATATAACAGAAAGAAAACAGCTTTTATTATGAAAAAGAATCGATTGCAGAGTTAATTTTCAATTAATAACAGAATTGCCCTTAGGTCATACCCTAACTCTATCAATCTCCCATTTGCACTTGGAGCCAATTATGAAATCTCAATCCCATCCCTTCGATTAGCTTTTTGAAAGACGAACGAGCTAGACCCTTAATGAATGGATTTGCTATGTTATTCTTCGTATCTACCCTTTGTATCATGACTTCTTTTTTCATTACGAATTCTCTGGTGAGGTGGAACTTTCAAAGAATATGCCATAACTTCTTGTGTGCTTTGGGCTCTTTTGTGATCTGTATCGCCACATTGTTATCCCATAACAATGCCATTGGAGTCTCTATATCAGGAATCACTCCAAGCTTGCTTAAAAACTTGAGCATTCAGACCGCCTCTTTAGCTTACTTCATTGAAGGCTATGTACTCGGCCTCCATCATGGAATCTTCTATCGTTTCCTATTTAGAACTCCTCCAACTGACAGCCCCAACGTTAAACGTAAAAACATAACCCAATACTAACTTACTATCGTCGATATTACTCTGAAAGCTAGAGTCAATATACCCATTCATAAGTAGGTCTCTATTCCTATATATTAGGAATAAGTCTTGATTATTTCTTAAATGCTTCAGTATACATTTTACAACCGTCAAATGCTTTTTTCAAGGATTAGATTAGTATCAGCTTACTCACATCCTAATGTGTATGCTACATCCGTTGTAGTACATAACATAGCGTACATGAATCCTATGGCTGAAGCATACGAAATCCTTTTCATACGCTCTTTCTTCTCATTAGTATGAGGAGCATCCTTCTTAGAAAGGATGATTCTAGGTTGCATTGGAACATTTCCACGTTTGGAATTCTCCATACTGAACCTCTTCAGTATGGTATCTATGTACAGAGATTAGGACAATCCCAACAGTCTCTAGATCTATCTCCATAGATCTTTATACCCAGTATATAGACTACTTCTCCCAAATCCTTCCAAAGAAGTTCTTAGAAACCCAAGCTTTCATTAATTGCAATAACAAAACATCATTGTCAATCAACAAAATATCATCGACATATAGCACTAAAAATACAATAGCGTTGCCTTGTTCCTTTTGGTATACAGACACTTCCTCTGTGTTCTAATGAAAACAAAACTGTTTGAATGCTTTATCAAAGCACTTGTTTCAACTGCTTGAAGCTTATTTAAGTACATAAATAGATTTAAAGACTGCAAGCCTTCCCCTCACTCCCACCGACCATAAATCCTCAAGCTGCGACATATAGAAGGTCTCTTCTAAATCACTATTTGGAAATTTCATCTTTATATCCATTTACCATATTTCGTAGTTATAGAATGCGGCAATGGGTAGCATAATCTGAATGGACTTAAGCAAGGCTACGGAAAAAAAGGTCTCACCATAATAAGCACCTTGAACTTGATAAAACCCTTTTGCAACTAACCTAGCTTTATAAGTTTCTACTTGTCTATCCACATTTAGATTTTCCTTTAAAATGCATTTGTAGCTGATGGGTTTTATCTCTTCGGGTATTTCAAACAAAGTCCACACTTTGTTTTCATAAATGGAATCCATCTTGAATACCATCGCTCAAAGCCAAAGTACAGAGTCTTTACTCTGTAGCACTTATTGGAATGATAGAGGAGTTTCTTCATCTAAGATACAATCCTCCTTCTCGCCATCCATTAGAAAACCATAGTTGAAAAACCAATACTTGACAGATTAAAAAAACTATTCGGCATAGAATGGTTTAGTAGTGATAAACATGGAATGGTTTGATAGTCTAACTACAAAACAGTAAAAATAGTCCAGTAGTCTTCAACATCAACCAAGAAAAATGGTTTAGTAGTCATCACCATCGAACACGAAAATTGGTTCATTTGTTATATACCAAACCAAATCATTGCCAAACCAATCACAAACTAAACATAACAAGTCAAACAAGGAAAGTGTATAGATTTTAGGAAATACCAAACTAATTGCTTCACAATCCCATACCTATAAATATCCTACGTATGAATAGTAATGGCAGACAAGTTTTAAAAGCATAAACTACCAAATGAAAGTTGCTGAACCTATTCTCAAGAGTTATATTTTTCATTTTTTTGAATAAATAGATCATTATATTATGTATTTATGCATTATACTCCGGATCTATAAGAAAAGGTATGATAATTCATAATTGATGTAGGCAATCTTCAGTCGAACCACTATAAACTTGTATGTTTTTTTAGTTTCTACACTATATTTTATGTATCCATTATTTCTGATTTTCTCTTTGCTAAACAATATCATATATATAACAATTGTACAGTGCATTCAGTATCTACAGTTCTACCAAATTTCTTGGAGATGTTTATCTAATTTTTAAGCAAAACATTTTGGTGCTTTCATTGATAACTTTCTCAGCATGCTTCCTGACTCGAAGACACCAGTGCACCTATCCTACCTACCGCTGATCAGGGCGAACATTCGACGAGCACTCATACATTTGCTAATGTGGTTACCAAGAGCGACTAGGACAAAGTTATGACCGAATTGAATGAATGGTTCACTTCCCAACAGCGAGAAATAGTGGACCAACTCATGACAAGCATGGGGTAACAACTAACCACTAGTCACACCACTATCAAAAAGAAAGATTCTGATCTAGAGGACCAGGAAGGAAAAGAAGGTTCTGTTTTGGTAGTAAATCCTACCACAATAACCAAAGAGCGACACAAAGAGAAGCTGAAGTGATAGAGCATATAAGAGTTCGATCTGAAGCCTGACCCGAGGAACAATTGGGTACCGAACCAAACAAAGTTAGTGCCGAACAAGGTCAAACTATGGCTAACGCTTCTCATTCTCATCAGAATTCTCATATTCGTGTTGAACCCATTACTACTGAAATATATAAGGATCATCATGATCGGTCAAAGAGCCGAGATCATGCTCTGGAACGGCGATCACACTATCATAGGGAGGAATGAAGGGGATAATCTCCTCAAAAAGCAATTGAAGACCATTCCCATCGATAATCCCCTGAATCGAAGGATGGGATGGCCTAGATGATTAGGGAGTACATCAAGAGAGAGCAAGTAGTGCATGGTTCTGTGCTAAATTAAGTAGTCCATTTTGATTTTGAGTTAGAGACTACTAGGAACCTAAGGGACTTCAACATGTTGACTATGGAGCCTCACAAAGGATTATCCGACCCTATAATACATCTGCAACCTTATACTCACCACATGCTGATGAGTGGAGTTAAAGAAGAAGTTTTAAGCAAGTGCTTTCTTTTGTTTTAGGCAGTTCTAACAACTATGTGGTTCTGCTGTTTACCACCAAGATCGATAAGCTCATGGGTTATGTTGAGAGATAAATTCATTAATATTTAGTGTTTCCTTTACTTTTACTTTAAGTAATTATGCGTGCATGCAAAGCATCCAAGGGATGCTTATTTATATCAAATGTTAAGAATATGAATAATGAGTCCCAACGCCGGCATTTGACTTGGTTTAATGCTGCAATAGTTAGTGTCTAAAACATGAAAGATAGACTGGTCTTAGTGGCATGTAGTGGTGTGCAACCAGATACGAAGTTTTCACAAAAGTTGATAAAGGAGAAACCGACTACCCTTTAGGAGTTTTACTATGAAGCAGCCAATGATATAAGATTAGAGCATGCTTCTTTTAAAAGGCAATCTAGCATATCAAAACAAGTTGGAGAGTCGTCTAGTGTTAATGCAATAACAAATGGAGGTGGAAACAATTTCACTGATAAGAAGAAGGGTAACTATAACAACGTGCATATTTTTATGATAATATATTTAAATGATTTATTTAAATATAGCATCGTTAGTTGAATTTAAAAGTCCAAAACGTGACATTTCATAAATGGTCGAATCCGGACTCGAGACCACTTCCATTGAGTCCAAAATGGCGTTTGCGACCTTTTTGAGTATAAACATCAATATGTTTGGAGTTGAGTAGAATTTTGCTATTTTTCTATTGGGCTTTGGGTTTGGGTTTCAACCCGCTAACCTAACAATGTAACCCCAACTCCTCTACAATAACAACTCCCACTCCACTCCTCTTCATTCATTCATAACATTTCCTAACACTCTCAAGCCCTAGAAAGAATGGTGGGAAGAGGAAATTAAAATTCCTAAGCCCTAGTTTCTCTTAGGAATTCAAATTCAAGTTATAAATAAAAAAGAAGCTTAGGTAAGAATCCTCTTCATCTTCTCCATCTTAATCTCTCTTCAATTTTCAGAAATTCGTATAACTTAACTTAGGAAATTCATTTCATTTGATAATAGATTGAAGATTCTAGAGGTGTTGTTGAAGAGAAATCAATCTTAGCTTGTTTTAGAGCTTCTCATTTCTATATTTGAGTTTAAAGGTGAGTTCTTTAACTCACACCTATGTCTTTAGCTTTTACTATTGTTAGGTATGAAATGCTAACATCTATTTCATGTTCATTTGCTTTTGATTTGAATTGATTTGGTTAATTTTCCAAATTTTAGTGTTTTGAAGTCAAAATCTTTAAAAATCCTATCTTGGATGTTTGGACATGTTGTTTGGGGTGTATCGAAGAGCCTATAAGGCTGGGTTGTCGCTTGGCATAATTCCCTAGCCTCCATCGCTCGTTCGGTCGCCTCCGGTTTGGATTTTTGCCCTTTTTAGACTAGGCTGATTTTTGCCCAGAAGGGAAATCCAGACGGTTGGAAGGAAATCCAGACGTCTGGAAGAGGTCCCTGGAAAAAGAAAAAAAAGGCAAATACAAAATCCAGACGTCTGGAAGGAAATCCAAACTTCTGGAAGGAATTCCAGACGTCTGGTTGAAAAATCCAGACGTTTGGAAGGGTGCAGTTTTGCCTATTTTGGCTGTTTTTGAGTGGATTTCCAATTTTTATCGATTTTTGTTGATCCGGTTAGTTGTTGTCAATTATTATCGACTTTGATGACTTCATTTATGGATTTTTGGGAATATCCATTTGATTGGGATTTGATATCGATTTTTATGGTTGGAATTCTCGTCGTCGAATGTGAATTTTTGGTGATCGATTGTTTTTACAATCGTTTTCTGTGATTTTTCACTTTTAAATACAAAGGTTTCTATACTAATAGTAAATACTCAAACTCTTTCACAAAAATGATTTCAACATTTCTTTTAAATACAAAGCTCATTTTAAAACCATTTTCCAATCTATTAGTATATACAAACTTTTACCTCATTCATACGAGAAATCTAATTAAACGACTTAGCAAACAAGTGGTATGAAACACTTGCGTTTACTTTGTCGGTTAATTCTTAGACTTGTTCGATTGAAATCTTGTGACAATTTTCGAGTGGAAATCTACAATTTGTTCATAAATATTTAAGTTAAGCTAGTGGTTATGGGACATAAAGCTAAACTCATTTATTTACTAGCGTAGTGTAATTTACGCTTCTTATTGATCTATGATGATCATTTTGTGATTTAGACTTGCGATGTGCAGTGTCTCTTTGTCCGCGTGGGGGACTGTACCCCATTTTGTGGAGCTTCATCTCATTTTTATAGGCTAGCGACCTACGGGCTTTATGGAGTTCGGTTCATCGGGCGTACCGTTATTGTACTACGTCGTTGTTCTGAATTATTTGAGTTTCAGGTTCATCGAGCATACCGTTATTACACTACGTCGTTGTTACGGCTCATTTGAGTTTCAGGTTCCTCGGGCATACCGTTATTGTATTATGTCATTGCACTGGCTCTATGGTTAGCGACCATGGGATAGCGACCCATTTGTGATACACGTGTTGGTGAGTTTTCATGCTCTCATTTGTGATAGGCCTCCCCCTTTGTGTTTTTTGGATTTCTAATTGTTGATTTTTGTAATTTGTGTTTCACTAATTTTGCGATTGACATTGATATGTTTTGTCAATATTTGGGGTTTGGTGAATAAGCTAAAGTATGTGATATTCTTTTTTGATATTTGACGAGATTTGAGATATTGTATGATTTTTATTGTTATCGAATGTATACTTGTCACAATATGGCATTATTGTTATCATATATTTTTGTTGTATCTCTTATCCTTTATCATCTCATAAGATATTTATAGCTAGACTGATCCGTTTATTATTTTTCTTCTTAAATAATACTCGTGTCAGACCGAGGTGTTACAGGTGCTTCCACTTGACTTCTTAGCAGGGGCTAGTTTCTGACTTTTGGCTAACTACTTTAGATTAGTAGTTTTTGCTTTTATACATTTGAATAGAGACTCCTTGATGTATACATATTCTTTTGCTTAGCACTTGTACCTATTCTTTTGTGATGTAGTGGATCTTGTATGACCACTATTTTGATGTACACTTTTATGTGTTATATTCATATCTGTTTCCGCCTTTGTGATATGAATATCTATGACTGATTTGTGTTATGCTTATTTCTATAATTGTTTTCAAAGCCCACATAGCCACTGTGTAGTAGCTTTGAGTTTGTATTTGATATGTCAGATTTCCTCTTGAAATGAAATGCAAGTCATATTATCTGACATATCGGTACTCGCACAAAGCAATTACACAGATGGTCGCTCCTCAACAGCCTTATTCTTCGTGCTAGTCGACGGCATTACCCCGTAGTGTCCTTGGCTAGTGTGAGTATAAAGGTGGGGCGTCACAGCTTGGTATCAGAGCCAAACTTCGGAACAATGTAGAATAATCTAGCAAGGTTCATTGTCATAAGTATTTCTTAGCAATCGTGCCTTAGGATTTAATTCGAGTCATTGGACCCAATCTATCCTATTTTCTTTTATGATGCCTTGTTTTATCAATCAAGTTGTTTGATATTCATTCTTAGAATAACCTTTTTCCTCTTCTTTCTTTCTTTCTTTCTTAAAGAAGATAAATAGTTAGACCCGGCCGTCCCAGCATCGGTCAATCCAGTGCTACTCCTCAGGATGGCGTATTCATGTCTGCTCAACAACTTCTAGATCTTGTAAAGAATGCCAAAGCTGTCGGACCCATTCCTGAGCCTACTCATCCTAAATCCGGGTTTGCAAGCTTGTGCAGTGATTATACCAATTTGGGTGGAAGGCCATTCAAGGGTTCCGAAAGCGTTATAGAGGTCCAAGCTTGGCTTAGAACATGCGACCGCATCTTTTCTCACATGAATCTTGTGGATATATATCATGTCCAAGTGGCTTCTAGCATGCTCCAAGAAAGAGCATTAGATTGGTATGAGCTTTTGATTTCGGAAATTACTGAAGTGGATCTTACTTGGGAGCAATTCTGGGAGAGGTTCAAGTTAAAGTTTGTGCTGGAGGCTGAAAAGTAACTTTGGCCCGATGCTTTATTGACCTTGTTCAAGGTGAATCTTCTGTGATGGATTACGTCGCATCTTTTGAATCTCTCTCTAAATATGGGGTCGAATATATTAATACCGCATTGAAGAAAAATCAGAGGTTTGTCTATGGGTTGAATAAAAACCTCAAAAAGCCTTTACTTCTGAAATTAGAAGTTTCTTTTGATCAGCTTGTTGATATTGCTCTACGACTTGAAGAAGTCGATAAAGAAAGTGATGTTGAAGTTGTGGGTGCCAAACAGAACTTCAACAGCAACAAGAAGAGGCCTATTAAGTTCAAGCCTAATCCCAACAAGAAAGGGAAGCAAGCAATTTTGGTAGCAAAGACTCCTACCTCTAGTTGTGGGCAATGTTATAATTGTGGTTCTAAGGACCATTATGCAAATAGGTGCCCAAAACATCTTTTTTGTCGTTATTGCAAAAGTTCAGGTCATCTTTTATCTTCATGCCCCAAAATTCCAAACAAGAAAGAGAGAAAGCTAAATGTTGTGCAAGCTCCTAGTAACACTTCTCTTAGTCAAGGTATTTCTCATTCTACCCTTGATGGCATTATTATATTTCATGATATTCCTATTCGAGTTCTTTTTGATACGGGTGCACCTCACTCT
Organism: Allium fistulosum; assembly: GCA_030737815.1. Lineage (NCBI taxonomy): Eukaryota > Viridiplantae > Streptophyta > Magnoliopsida > Asparagales > Amaryllidaceae > Allium > Allium fistulosum. The sequence continues at coordinate 595,367,606 of CM060905.1, forward strand.
TTTATATCAAAAGAACTTGTTGATACCTTGACTTTAAATGTTATGGGCTTGATGACTTCACTGAGAATTTTGAATCCGCTTGGTGGACTCAGTTTACTTTGTAAAGATGTCGAGATTATTTTATGTGATTATGCTTTCTGAGCCGATTTTCATGTTATGCGCTATTAGGTTTCGGAATGATTTTGGGAATGGATTGGCTTAATCGTTATGAAGCCCACATCCTATGTCCCGAGAGGACTATTTATCTTTGACATCCTCTATCTGTTAAGCATATTTCTATTGTTCTTAAAAATTCAGATTCTGATTTGGTAGCATCCTTATATTCTCTAAATTCACATGATGACGATAATGACATGAGGAAGATGTCATTTCCCTCATTCACGTTGTGTGTGAATTTCCCGACATCTTTGAACCCGTTTTAGGATTACCACCTAAGTGAGCAATTGAGTTCAGAATTAATCTAATCCCTGGAGCTCTATCAATTACTCGTCCTCCTTATCGTATGTCCAATAAGGAAAATGAGGAGACACGTAAACAATTATCCGAATTGGAAGGAAAACAGTTTATTCATTCTAGTTCCTCTTCATGGGGAGCTTCGGCTATTTTTGTGAAGAAATCTGATGGTACACTTAGGCTTTGCGTAGACTATTGCATCCTTAATGATCTCACCATCAAGAATAAATATCCCTTACCTCGGATTGATGATCTATTCGATCAACTTAGCGGTGCTAGAGTCTTTTCACAGTTAGACTTAGCAACCTGTTTTCATCAGCTTCGTATTGCAGAGGATAGTATTCCTTTGACATCGTTCCGTACTCGTTATGGATCTTATGAATGGCTTGTTATGCCATTTGGTTTGACGAATGCTCTAGCTTATTTCGTAGACCTTATGAATCGAGTTTTCAAAGACTTCCTCGATCGATTTGTTCTCATCTTTATTGATGATATTCTTGTTTATTCTAAAACTGAGGAAGAGCATGAAAAACATCTTTGGATTGTGTTGGAAACTCTTAGGAGCAATCAACTGAAAGAAAATTTTTCTAAGTGCCACTTTTGGCAATCTCGTGTAAAATTTTTAGGACATATTATTTCTGAATCCGGAATTTCTGTGGATCCTTCAAAGATTGAAGCGGTTCAAAATTGAAAGAGACCGGAGAGTGTGACGGAAATCCGTAGCTTTCTTAAATTGGTGGGTTATTACCGTCAATTCATAAAAGACTTTTCTAAAATTTCCGTGCCTCTTACTAGTTTGAAAAAGAAGGGAGCTAAGTACATTTGTTCAGACAAATGTGAAGCTGCTTTTCAGAAATTAAAAGAACTCCTTTCCGATGCTCCTATTCTTGTGATTCCCAAAGGGAACCAAGACTTTATTGTTTATACCAATGCTAGTCGTGTTGGTTTGGGAGCCGTTCTCATGCAAAGGGAACGTGTTATCGCTTATGCTTCTAGGCAATTAAAGCTTGCCGAGACTAGATATGCCACTCATGATTTGGAGCTCGCGGCCGTTGTTTTCGCCCTTAGAATTTGGCGTCATTATTTTTTAGGAGAGAAATTTGTTCTCTACACCGATCATAAATCTTTGAAGTATTTATTTTCTCAAAAGGAACTTAATTTGCGTCAACAACATTGGCACGAATTCCTTGCATCTTATGATCTTGATATTCTTTATACTCCCAGAAAGGGAAATCGTGTTGTCGATGCCCTTAGTCGTAAGCAACAAGCGGTTGTTTCAATGATGATATCCGAATGGAATGATCTCGAGACTTTGTCCACTTGTGAGATTCGAGATCGTGAATCCAATTCATGTTCATCTCTTGTTTTGTGTAGCCTTAAGGCTCATCCTTCTCTTTTGGACCACATCCTTGAAGCTCAAAAGAAAGATCCCGAATTGGCCCTTCTTAGCCAAAGTTGTAGGGATCAAAATAAAGTTGATGGTTTGAAAGACTTTGATATTGATGCTTGCGGAGGCATTCGAAAATTTGGTAGACTTATTGTGCCTAATACTAGTGATCTCAATAAAGACATATTAGAAGATTCTCATCGTTCCAAATTTACCATTCATCCCGATAGTAGTAAAATGTACGCGGACATGAAGCGAATTTATTATTGGGATGGAATGAAATCTGATATTGCTAAGTTTATTAAGCGTTGCATGACTTGCCAACTCGTTAAGGCCGAGCATCAAATGCCCGGTGGGTTATTGCAACCTTTGGACATTCCCGTTTGGAAGTGGGATCAAGTCTCCATGGAATTTATTGACGGTCTTCCCCGTTCTCGTTCGGGTCATGATAGTTTATGGGTGATTGTCGATAGACTTACAAAATCCGCCCATTTTATTCCCGTTTTGTCCAATCGAACCGTACCTCTTTTGGCCAAACTCTATGTTAAAGAAATCGTTAAATTGCATGGAGTTCCTACTTCTATTGTTAGCGATCGTGATCCATTATTTACTAGTGGATTTTGGAAGGGTCTTCAAAAATCTTTGGGAACGAAGCTTAATTTTAGCACCGCTTATCATCCTCAGTCCGATGGACAAACGGAGCATGTGAATCAAACTCTTGAAGATCTCCTTCATGCATGTGTTCTTGATTTTGGTGGAAGTTGGGAATATCATATTTCCCTTGTTGAGTTTTCTTATAATAATAGCTTCCAATCTAGTATTGGTATGACACCTTTCGAGGCGCTCCACGGAAGGCCATGCTGATCTCCTTCGTGGTTGCTTGAAGCCGGTGAGAAGCTGGTTTTAGATCCAGATTTAATTCGTGATGCCATAGAAAAGATTGACCTTATTCGTCATAGGATGAAAGAAGCTCAAAGTAGATAAAAATCCTATGCCGATAACTGAAGAAGGAAATTAGAATTTTCTATGGGAGATTTGGTATTCATTCGTGTTTCACCTATGAAGGGTGTTGTGCGTTTCAGTCGATCGAGAAAATTAGCACCTTGATATATTGGTCCATTTCCCATCACCGAACGTATGGGTTCCGTAGCTTATCGTCTTTTATTACCAGCTTAATTTTTTGCTATTCATGATTATTCCACATTTCTCAACTACGAAAATGCCTAAGAGATTCTGATTCTATTCTTGAGCCCGGTGTTATTGAAGAAATTGATGTTTTGCCTAATTTGACTTATGAGCAACATCATATTTGCATCATTGCTACAGAGGTTAAATGCCTTCGAAATAAAGATATTCCGCTTGTGAAAGTTCAATGGTCCGCAAATCCTAAGGATTGCTCTTGGGAATCCAGAGAATTCATTGATCGAATACATCCGGACTTACTCTCTCGAGCTCCTTAAGGTGAACTTCTCATTTCAAAATTTCTTCTTTTGTGTTGTTATTCTTTAGTATGGTTGTTACCTTTTATTTTCTTCTTAAGTATTGTGAGGACGCAATTTCTTTAAGGAGGGGAGTCTGTAACAACCCGCATATTTTTACAATAATATATTTAAATGATTTATTTAAATATAGCATTGTTAGTTGAATTTAAAAGTCCAAAACATGACTTTTTTAAATGGTCAAATCCGGACTCGAGACCACTTCCATTGAGTCCAAATGGCATTTGCGACCTTTTTGAGTATAAACATCGATATGTATGGAGTTGAGTAGAATTTTGCTATTTTTCTATTGGGCTTTGGGTTTGGGTTTCAACCCACTAACCTAACAACGTAACCCCAACTCCTCTACAATAACAACACCCACTCCACTCCTCTTCATTCATCCATAACATTTCCTAACACTCTCAAGCCCTAAAAAGAATGGCGAGAAGAGAAAATTAAAATTCCTAAGCCCTAGTTTCTCTTAGGAATTCAAATTCAAGTTATAAATCAAAGAGAAGCTTAGGTAAGAATCATCTTCATCTTCTCCATCTCAATCTCTCTTCAATTTTCAGAAATTCCTGTAACTTAACTTAGGAAATTCATTTCATTTGATAATAGATTGAAGATTCTAGAGGTGTTGTTGAAGAGAAATCAATCTTAGCTTGTTTTAGAGCTTCTCATTTCTATATTTGAGTTTAAAGGTGAGTTCTTTAACTCACATCTATGTCTATAGCTTTTACTATTGTTATGTATGAATTCCTAACATCTATTTCATGTTCATTTTTTTTGATTTGAATTGATTTGGTTAATTTTCCAAATTTTGGTGTTTTGAAGTCAAAATCTTTAAAAATCTTATCTTGGATGTTTGGACATGTTCTTTATGGTGTATAGAAGAGCCTATAAGGCTGGGTTGTCGCTTGGCATAATTTTCTAGCCTCCATCGCTCGTTCGGTCGCCTCCGGTTTGGATTTTTGCCCTTTTTGGGCTAGGCTGATTTTTGCCCAGAAGGGAAATCCAGATGGTTGGAAGGAAATCCAGACGTCTAGAAGGAAATCCAGACATTTGGAAGAAAAATCCAGACGTTTGGAAGAGGTCCTGGAAAAAGAAAAAAAAAGGCAGAGACAAAATCCAAATGTCTGGAAGGAAATCCAATTCTATGTATTTCGTTCCAAAAGTCTGGATTTGATGACTTCATTTATGGATTTTTGGGAATATCCATTTGATTTGATGACAAAATTGGAAATCCACTCAAAAACAACACGAAATCCAGACTTTTGCCTAATTTGGCTGTTTTTGAGTGGATTTCCAATTTTTATCAATTTTTCTTGATCCGGTTAGTTGTTGTCAATTATTATCGACTTTGATGACTTCATTTATGGATTTTTGGGAATATCCATTTGATTGGGATTTGATATCGATTTTTATGGTTGGAATTCACGTCGTCGAATGTGAATTTTTGGTGATCGATTGTTTTTACAATCGTTTTCTGTGATTTGTCACTTTTAAATACAAAGGTTTCTATACTAATAGTAAATACTCAAACTCTTTCACAAAAATGATTTCAACATTTCTTTTTAAATACAAAGCTCGTTTAAAAACCATTTTCCAATCTATTAGTATATACAAACCTTTACCCCATTCGTACGAGAAATCCAATTAAACGACTTAGCAAAACAAGTGGTATGAAACGTTTGCGTTTACTTTATTGGGGAATTCTTAGACTTGTTCGATTGAAATCTTGTGACAATTTTTGAGTGGAAATCTACAATTTGTTCGTAAATATTTAAGTTACGCTAGTGGTTATGGGACTTAAAGCTAAACTCATTTATTTACTAGCTTAGTGTAATTTACGCTTTTTATTGATCTATGATGATCATTTTGTGATTTAGACTTGCAATGTGCAGTGTCTCTTTGCCCGCTTGGGGGACTGTACCCCATTTTGTGGAGCTTCGTCTCATTTTTATAGGCTAGCGACCTACGGGCTTTATAGAGTTCGGTTCATCGGGCGTACTATTATTGTACTACGTCGTTGTTCCGAATTATTTGAGTTTCAGGTTCATCGGGCGTACCGTTATTGCACTACGTCGTTGTTCCAGCTCATTTGAGTTTCAGGTTCCTCGGGCGTACCGTTATTGTACTACGTCGTTGCACTGGCTCTATGGTTAGTGACCATGGGATAACGACCCGTTTGTGATACACGTGTTGGTGAGTTTTCATGCTCTCGTTTGTGATACACATGTTGGTGAGTTTTCATGCTCCCGTTTGTGATAGGCCTCCCCCTTTGTGTTTTATGGATTTCTAATTGTTGATTTCTGGAATTTGTGTTTCACCAATTTTGCGATTGACATTGATATGTTTTGTCAATATTTGGGGTTTGGTGAATAAGCTAAAGTATGTGATATTCTTTTTGGATATTTGACGAGATTTGAGATATTGTATGATTTTTATTGTTATCGAATGTATACTTGTCACAGTATGGCATTATTGTTATCGTACATTTTTGTGGTATCTCTTATCCTTTATCATCTCATAAGATATTTATAGCTAGACTGATCCGTTTATTATTTTTCTTCTTAAATAATACTCGGGTCAGACCGAGGTGTTACAGGTGCTTCCACTTGACTTCTTAGCAGGGGCTAGCTTCTGACCTTTGGCTAACTACTTTAGATTAGTAGTTTTTGCTTTTATACATTTGAGATAGAGACTCCTTGATGTATACATATTCTTTTGCTTAGCACTTGTACCTATTCTTTTGTGATGTAGTGGATCTTGTATGACCACTATTTTGATGTACACTTTTATGTGTTATATTCATATCTGTTTCCGCCTTTGTGATATGAATATCTATGACTGATTTGTGTTATGCTTATTTCTATAATTGTTTCCAAAGCCCACATAGCCACTGTGTAGTAGCTTTGAGTTTGTATTTGATATGTCGGATTTCCTCTTGAAATGAAATGCAAGTCATATTATCTGACATATCGGTACTCGCACAAAGCAATTACACAGATGGTCGCTCCTCAACAGCCTTATTCTTCGTGCTAGTCAACGGCATTACCCCGTAGTGTCCTTTACTAGTGTGAGTATAGAGGTGGGGCGTCACAGCTACAACCAACTTGGCAGGAAGAAAGTAAAACGAAAGAGATAGAGCCAGGATCCAAATTTGATGCTTATGTGTATCTAAATCCTAACGACCCAGACAGATTTAAAGTATAAGAGGCCCTAACTTAGGAAGGAAACATAAGTGGATTTGAATTCTAGAAAGTACCGCCGCTTCCACGAGACACATGTACATAACACAAATGAGTGTCATCATCTATGTGACATCATCATGGAGTACGTTAGGAAGAAGAAGTTAAAAATGTACATTGAGGATCCAAATGGTTCTCCAGTGTCTAATCCCCATATATCAACCACTAAGGCAACTATCACGTGGTGATGGTGAGGAAGGTACCAGCACTACTCATGGGAACAATGAAAGGAATGTGGTCAACACTATAATAAAAGGACCACATATAGCGGACAACAGTTGGGCTGAGATGGAAAGGTATTCTAAGTCATTGAAGAATGGCAAGAAGTTTGTATATATTGTGGATGAGGAATGTAATGGTAAAGCTCCTCATCGGGATGATACCGAGATTACGTTTAGTGTTTGGGACTTGCATGGAAAGCAATATCCCTACACCATCTGATGGTAATCTCAGCAATATTCAAACCAGCAGAAGAGCTTCGTGTTTTAGTAGATAATGGAAGTTTTATTAATACCATGTTCAAAAGTGCTTTTGACAGGATGGATTGTCTATGAAGGATGTTACTCCTTGCAATAAGCCATTGCTTATATTCATGAGAGAAGTAAAAATGACCTTAGGATGACTAGACTTGTTCGTTGAGCTAGAAGACCATCCTAGATCACACATATGAAAGCAAAATTTTATTTTGGTGGATGGTTACTCGACATAAAATGCCTTCCTAAGACAACTTTCCCTTTTTGACTTTACGGTAGTTCTAGTCTAGTGTGCTTCAAGATGAAATTCCCAATGACATCAAATGGAATAGGATTCATTGAAGGAGATCAAGATATTGTAACAATTCAAATTTCAACGTCTTTTCTAATAAATTATTTTTATCAAAATAAATTGTTTGACTTCTATTTCGGATAAAATTTATCTTAAAAATGTATCCTATTGAGTTAAAGAATTGTTCGATAAAGGAATTTTGTTTTAATAAATTAATCAATTAATTAATTCCTTTTAAAAAAATATATCAAATTCAAATATGATATTTACATTGAGCATAAAATATTTATATATTATAGATAATTTTGATATGATTGAAATAGATGAAAAGAAGTATTATTCGATAATAAAATCAATAAACCAACGAAGATAAATGGTTATTAAATTAAAGTGTGTAGTTTAGCTTACTAAAGAATATACTACGTTATATCTATAGTAATCGATTTGAATTAAATGGAATTGCATATATTAATGGTAGAGTAATTTTATGTGAAAAAATAATAATTTTATTATGTAAATCAAAGTTTGCAATGCAATTTTTTATAAGGGGATTAGTTGAGAAAAAAGAGAAAGAAACCATAGCTATGATCAAAGAACTCATTTATTCTCTTCGCTTCAGAACTCCACCCCATTTCTCTCCTAAATCCCTAAATGCACAAAAACTAAAAACAACAAATAAAAAAACATCACATGTATGCGACAGGAGAATGCGACGACAATAAGCAGCACGACGAAGGGGATGAAGCTATGCGATGTACTAGCTAGTGGAAGGAACATGAACGTGTGCAATTGGAAGGCTTGCGTGCCTGGTGGCATGCTCCCGATAGGGTGTGTTTGGGATGAGTGCGCTATGAACGAGATAGCGAAGGCCAACAATGGTAGACACAGGCTAGGGCGGTTTCATTTGGAATTACACGCATCATTTCGATGAGTTAAAGAACATTTTTTATGGATTTAATTCACAATTGGCATACTAGAATAGTTAGTTGATGAATATTGTTTAAATTGGATGTTTTATAATATGATATTGATCGAGTTGGATGATTTACACTATGTTATAGTTGATTTAGATATTTCATGGTTGTATGGATGCAAACTGGAAATCTAATAAAGAAGAATATAAACCTATTTAATAATATAATGAAAATTGAATTTAATAAGATATAATGGATGCTAATAATTATGGGTGATACTATTTACACCCACTTAAACAGTTCGCTCACCCATTTATCCTCTCACCCACTCAAATACTTCATTCATCCACCTACACCTACCTGTTTCTATTTTTATTTTTCCATTACAATAACTTAACATTTTCTCTCTCTTCCTCTTCAAACGATGAAATTAAAATGTCTTCATCCAATTTTTTCATGGCCATTCATTTTTTAGTCTAATGCTGCATTAATAAATATGAATCCAAATAATTTGGTTATGACAATAGTGTTATCGAATTTAATCGTGTGTAGATTTTCGTTTTTTTGAAACTGTGTAACCCTACCAATGACTAACATAGTAAGGAATAATTTCCAGCTCAAATTTGGTGCTATCTTAAAACATAGCAAATAATATTTATCACTACTTCAATCCAAAATATCCGATCTTTATTACTGTTGTTGCTATTTCAATAGGAAAAGAAAAAAGAACATTAACTAGTTGCAATAGGAAGTAGTATGATATAGTCTAATATATTTAATTACCACTATCATTCCCTAAAATATTAACAGAGTAAAAAAATGTTGATCATGCATATTCTAAATATAATTAGATACCTTAACACATCAACTCCTAGTATGAATTGATGAAATATTTTTTACTTATGTTGTTCATCTTGTTTTTTCCACCAACTAATAGTTGAGAGAATGAAAAATAATTATGTTTGAGGTTTACATTTTATTTTATTTCTACGTGTTTACTTCTAAATCTTCTTTTAAATTTAGGGTGGGTGTATGAAGTAATTTTTATGATTTAATTTTATTAAATATTTAAGTGGCATTAGTGAGTGTTTAAGTGGATGTAAATTATAAAACCCATAATTATTGATTGTTAGTTAAATAATTGCATGGTGTTTAATTGACTTTTATTGCGCAGATGATTTCAATAAAAATAATGTATTGGCATATTAATCGTTATGGGACATTAATACACCAATATAAATTTATATATTGAATTTAGGAGAACTTAATCTATAAAATGTATTTAATAAAGAAATGAAAGTGATATCTTATATTCCTCCATTTTGAACCATCTATAATGATAACGTCAGTATTATCGATAATAAAAAACTAATATTTTCACATATCATTTATTTTAAATAATGAGTAACGGTACTTTTATATCATGAAATTAAGTTGGTTGTTTAAAACTTAAGACTTATTTTACATTTATCCATTTGTTTCGTAATAAAATATGATAAATATGAAATCGTGTTTTATTTACTAGAACAAATATTTATAAATGATTTTAATATTATTCTATCTAAAATTTATATTATACGGTATGTGATACTTGGTAATTATAAATTATGATGCAATAATTTTTTTATAGAGTTGTTTTAAGATTTCACTTAACATTATAAGTTCAAAATATATCTTAAAACATGAATTTTAAGATAGATTCGATTAAACTGATATTTTTTATTTTTTCTATTTTTCATAATAACAATTAGTTTTTATAACTTAATAAATAATGGTTTTCATTGTTTTATTATTTATTAAGTCTCCGTGGAGATATTTTCATAAATCTGTTATTTGAGGAAAAAATGTAATATTATTAATATTGAATAAAACTTTTGATAAGTATTACTTTTTAAAGAAAATAAAGGGTAACTTTCAATACTAATCTTTGGTGTGCTAGGTTCTTCCATCCTTAGTTGACTTGATTCAGGCTTGCTACCTAGATTGATGACATTTTCCCCTTATCATCATAGTCAACAACTCGCTATTTTGTGCATACGTGGTGTTTTTGTTCACCATATTATGTGTCGGACGAATATTATTTAACATCACATTAGAGGTTTATGAATTTTCTGTCGAATGTATCATCATTTTGGTGGAAAAGTGATGTATCACTTTTAGGAGAGGGGTAAATTTGGGTTGTGTGATTTCATCTACTTTTTTAGTAAGGGTTATCAATAACTTGTATTCTTGCTGGTTAACACACATTAACTAATAATGTAATAAGATATTCAAATGCTCTTTCTTAGGGTATTTGATATTTTTTTTTGGAATTTTGGTCGATAGATAATCTAATTCATTCTTTTTCATTGTCCTACTTTAATAAATGAATTAAGTATTTTCAGGATAGCAAACTTCTATTATATATATATATATATATATATGAAATCTGGAATTTTCATGTGTATATTTTCAACATTAAACATAAGCCAATTTCTACCATTAGCTATGTTATTTTCTTATGTCATTATTGATATTCATGCTCTATTATTATTATTCTATTCAACTCACAATGACTATCTAATCTGACTTTGCATTATTTTTTTATAATACACGGTCGGTCTTCAAGTTACTTAGTGGGTTACGTTTATCTTCCAATTGGATATTTGAAGTGGAGTTATTCGTCTTACTTCTGTTATTGTGTACTAAAGGGTCGTACCATTACGTATTTATGAGGCCTCTTATGCATATATTTTAGGAGTTGGGAATTGATATTCTATTTGATGAATTATAATGGAAGATATGTATTTGTATTAAACTATGTACTCTGTCATGATTTTATTTTTATGATTATATTCCATGCACTTTCTATTTTAAGAAAATCCATGTGCAATTGCTTCATGCCTATGTTGAATACAAATATTTTGGCAAGTGATATTTGTATAATCGTATTCGGCGTTAGCCCGAGGGAATTCATACATTGGATGGCTTATCAAGTGCTTCATTCTTTAGGTTTTCCAATAGTATTACTATGTAATACACCTGTTTAACTTGGGTATAAAGGTAGGGCATTCCACTTTTAGAATTAGAGTCTAGGTTTAGAAAATACATAGAATTAACTACATAAATAGGACCTAAATAGAGGGTATAGGTTTAAAATGACCATTTTTTTCTCCATAATGGTTCCCTTTTCTCCGTAGGAGTGTCATTTGAAAGTGCAAATGGATTGTATATATGAATAACTTGAGATAATATGAGAGGCATGAAAAAATATAAATAAGTAATAGCAAGTAAGTAAAAGATCACATCAGAATTTAATACTGGTTCAGACCTTCCATCCTACGTCAAGTCCCAAAGCTTCATTTCAGATTTCCAGTAACGAAAACAATCATTTGATCCAAAGGAACATATTTATAGAATGTGAAGATAGTGAAAAAGTGTTGTTCTTCTTTTTAACACTAATTTTTCTTTTAGTACACCCTTCCTATTGATAGAGTTAGGGGTATGCCCTTGGTGCAATTATGTAATTTGTTACATATATCTAATTTGTTGACCAATCTTGTTCGAAATAAAGGTGTTTTCTTTCTATTATGTACTTGATATAATGTGGTTTTGTTAATTAACTAACTTACTTAAAAGTATATTTAATAGAAAATCCATAAACGGTATATTTTGTGATAGTGGTTACAAAGTATTTTAACTGTGAGTAATTTATCATAATAAATATACCATTTTAAATGTTCCCAGTCAAGATGCATCGAGACTGAATATCCATGTATCCTTTAAGACTAGAGTACGTAACACTCTCCAAATATTGGGCAGTGTATTACTCATGACTACTACGGGCACCTAGGGGTTACTTACTAATAGTTATTGGATAATTATGGAACGACTCATTCGATGGTTTTATGTTAGTTAATATAACTAAGGTCAAACAGAAAATATCGATGTGAATAATACACAGTTCTTTCGACTTGAGAATACTGTGAATCTTCAATATAAAAGCTCCAATTTGATTATAGTCAAATCATGACATAGCTTCAATCGAGTGACTATAGTTGGGTCGAGTGGAAGTATTGAAAGTTAAGCAGTATTCATGAGAGGGTTCGTCTCCTCAGTTATATGGGGATTGCATCACGGTCAACTCAAGTCAAACCAAAGTCACAATATCTAGCCAGAGTAGTATTGTTAATGATAATTGTTATTATTAAACCAAGGATTTTGCATTTGGCCTATAGAGTTGAATGTGGACAATGTTGGAATTTTGACCATTACTAAATTCAATAAGTCCAAAGTGATATAGTTTGACGAAGAGAATTGGTGTAAAAATTATCACGACTGGGTAACGCTTATTAAATTAAAATGAGATTTTTTTCAAAAATGAGTAAGTGATAAATTTGGCCATATTATCACACCACCTGTTAAGCGAAGTGTGAACGTTAATGTTCGAATAGTTTGACGTTAACCGCTGACTGAATTTACACCCTAGAGTCACAAAATCGAAATGATGAATTCTCTTTAGACCAAATGATTTAATTAGTTTACAATTGTTATAAATTAATTAAATAAATTAATATTTATGAAATATAATTTATGAAATATGAATGTGATTAGAGAAATAAAATTGTTGCATATATAAAGTTATGAATATATTGATCGATATGATATATCGATAACAAAATGGTTAAATATGATTGTACATATTTAATTTGGGCTAAATGGTCTCACAACTCATGAGATTTGGAAAGGATGGGCATTGGTTTGAGAGAGGTTGGAGGTGGCTGCAACATAGGATTAGGATTTGGAGATGTGTGGTTAAGATCTACTGAGAAGCTTACCTAATTTGCTCTCTTATCCTACGCATATAAATACTAATCTCAAAACCCTAATCTAATAATCAATTCATTTTTTGAGCCATCATTTTCTTCTTTTTCTTTCTTATTTTAATGTAAGAAACTATCCTCTAAAAACATTCCTAAAATTCTCAAGTCCAATTCAAATTAAAAACACTAATTTGTAGTAGGTCTCCAATCCCCGATTAACAACCTAATGGATTGAGAATTGTTCTAAAAAGCATGGTTCAACATTGACTCAAAGACTTCATTAAGAGGTGAACTTCCATTTATTATTATTGTTTTAATATCAAGTTTATCATATAAAATTGATGTACATCTAAATCATCTATTTGTATTCAAATATGTTTATTGTTTAGATTAGATGAGATTATTATGGGTACGTATGTTTGTTACAATTGGATTGGTTATGTGCTTGTTATAATATTTTGTTTATTGATTTATTGTTGAATTAAATTTCTGAAAAAAAGGAGAAGAAGATTTTTTAGTTTTGATTTATCTATATATATATATATCTAAACTAAATGTATAGAGGTTTACAAATTGTCAATATGTATAATTGTATATATGATTACATATCATATATATTTGATCTTAAAATTTTATTATGATGATTTATACTTATTATGGATCATAAAATTTGAAAATATTATATTAGATATGTGTATACATATTTTATTATTATTTAATGATTTTGTGAGTATTTTATTATGTATAAAATAATTAATAGTTCAAAATTTCAATTTTATACTTTTTAAATTTTCTGCCCATACAAGAAGCTTACGGTAAATTTTCATAATTTTAAAACTTAATTTAATAGTTTATAAAATTAATTTACTTTCAGCATGCAATCAGTTATTTAATTAAAAATATAATTTCAACTGAGAAAGTTCTAGAAATTTTTTTAAGCCTAAAATTTATCTCATGTACCTTTAGAATTTTTTTAATATTTTTATAACTTAATATGATAATTTCTATAATTAATTTATTTTCGATCTGCAATCGATTATTTAATTAAAAGTATAATTTCAATTGAGAAAATTCCAGAAATTTTTTCTAAGCCTAAAATGTGTCTCACATACCTTCAAAACCTTTTTTCGAAATTTTCAACTTGATTTCTTACTTTTAGGAATTAATTTGATTTTAGGCTGTTATCAATTATTTCATGATAAATATTATTTTAATTGAGAAAATTCCATAAATTATTTTTAAGCCCAAAATGTATTTCCAGATTTTCTAAAATTATTAAACTTGCAATTTTTCATATAATTATTTTACATTAATTTATTGTGACAGAAACTGTTTTATTCAATAAAATATTTATATATACATTTATATATTATATGTATATGTGTGTGTTTGTGTGTGTGTATATATGTTCATTCCCATATATTAATATCTTATTTTGCCATATTGTACAAGCATATATTTGGACATATCACAATACATACAAAATGAGCTGATGTGTCCATTGCAATGTAAATTGCAGCATCTATGTATGGGCACATTATACCCTTCATGGATTATCATGTTACACATGCATACACAGACACACACATATATATGTATGTATGTATTTGATACATACATACATACATACATGTAAATTAAATCTAATCATTCAATTCAAATTAAAGAGAGAAATGAAAGGTTCATCTTTCCATTTAATGCAATTAATGCTCTCACTTAATTACTTGTTTTTAGGGAAAGAAATGAAAAGTTTCCTTCCCTATATATATTAACTCTTATTAATAAATGTTAGGTGTATTTGATACACTATACATTTAAAATTAAATTTATTTGAACTCCCCTTTAACTAATTTTAATAAAATAAATGATTTTATTTAAAAATAAATTTAGAAATGTTCTAATTAATTTAGGCTTCATAGGCTCAGCTAAGTCCAACAGGGTAATTTTTTTTGAAATCCACCATTTTCTTCCGCCGCGGGCTGGCCCTGTTTCTTTATTGGTATCGGAGCCTAATAGCATAGGCGGTCTAAATTAGTCATGTTAGAGCTAACTAATTAAGCTTGCGCACTTAATACGATGTCTAGAAAGGTGATGCTAGGATTAGAATTGGGTAATCAAGTACCATGTCCTACCTGGTTACCTGCTTGGCCTGAAAGGTGAAGTGAACCCAAAAGTTGTCCCTGATAGAAAAGGCCCAATTTGAATTAGGCCTTGGGCTAATTTTCAAAATAGTTTTGAAAATTAAGAATAGATTTTAAATTTAAAATAAATATATGTTTATTATAAAAGGTTATAATATAACATAAAATTTCAAAATGTTTGAAACTGTTTGAATATTAATTTTGAAATTTAAAGTCTATTAATATAGTTAGTAAAATAAATTAATTAAATGAGTTAATAAATTAATACTTATATGCATGTATTATATATGTTGATATATATTATTTTAAAGTGTTTAGGATAACATAAGTATACATATATGTATATATAAGATAAATTTTGAAATTAATATAATTTAACTAAAATTGTTTAATTAGATAAATTAGTTATAGTTTAATT
The DNA here is from genome assembly GCA_030737815.1 of Allium fistulosum. NCBI lineage: Eukaryota > Viridiplantae > Streptophyta > Magnoliopsida > Asparagales > Amaryllidaceae > Allium > Allium fistulosum. The sequence continues at coordinate 595,383,218 of CM060905.1, forward strand.
AATTAAATAAAAATACGCATATATAAGTTATATATATATATATATATATATATGTTATATTGTAATGGTTATAGTATACACTATAAAGGTTATAGACTTATAGTTGATATATCCAATATAAAAGTTGTATTGGAATACTAATGTAAATAATTAAAGAGTTAATTAATTAAATAAGATTTAATTAAATAAAATATTATACATAAGACTATCGTTTAAGCAATATGAAATATAAAAGTTATATAACAATAAAACTTATTTGATATGAATGTATAAACTAAAGTAGAACATTAAAGAAACTCAAATAGACCTATAGAATATATACATACGTAAATGTACGTATACCGTGATTTTTGACGTGTCTGACATTTGAATCACAAGGGTATTCATAAGAAATACATTATTCCTTAAGTAGATATCACTCAATAAAATATATTGAAAATTATGAATCTTCAATATAACATTGTCCTCTACCATATATATTAATAAATTACTTGCATACTCCTTAGTTGTTGAGCAAACTCCAGCTCAAGATGTTATGTGTAGTATTATTAATATATTGAATAGATGAGGTAAGATAACTATATGTATTTGTTGAGCAAACTTAAGGTACATATACTATACTTAGGCCGTCACGATGTGGTAGGTATGAGTGGATAATCTCTTTCAATTTGTTGAGCAAACTCAAGGTTGAAATGAGATTAGGACAAGGGAACATGGGTTAGGTTGTATGTGATACAACCGATAAGAAGTTTGTGACGCCCCACCTCTATACCCACGCCAACCAAGAACACTACGGTGTAGTGCTGTCAATTAGCACGGAGAATAAGGCTGTTGAGGAGCGACCATCCATGTAACTTCTTTGTGCGAGCACCGATATGTCAGATATAATAGAATGCATATCTTTAAGGAGGAAATCCGACATACCGACACAAACACAAAGCTATCACACGGTGGCTATATATATATAATCTTCGGAAACAAATATAGAAATAAACGTAACATAAATCAGTCACAGACAATTCATATCACAGAGGCGGAAATAGATATGAATAAATATACAACACATGAAAGTGTACATCAGAGTAGTGGTCAAATAAGATCCACAATAACACAAAAGAATAGGTACAAGTGCAAGATAATAGAATATGTATACATCAAGGAGTCCAATCTCAAATGTATACAAACAAAAACTACTAAACTAGAGTAGTTAGCCAAAAGTCGGATGATGGCTCCAGATAGGAAGTCATGAGGAAGCACCTGTAAAATCTCAGTCTGACCCGAGTATTATTTATAAGAAAATAATAAACGGATCAGTCTAGCTATAAATATCAGATGACATGATATAAAATAATAGATATGGCATAAACATAGAATACCCATACTGACATACTACTATAAGGATGAAAGTGATGATCAACAGGAGATCAACCGATGAGAAATGATCAATATCACAAGAATCTTTTCAAAGATCCAAAGAGGGCATCATACCCTAAACTTGTACTCATAACAAGTCAATGACATAAAAATCCAGAAATCAAAACAAGAAATCCAGAAATCATAAAAAGAGAAAGAGGCCTATCACATGACGGTCCGAAGACCATGGGGAGCTACCCCATATGTGTGAGTCGGAATCACACTGATTGAGGCCTAGGCTAACCAAAAAGCAGAAAGGTATGTGTGAATGGAATCACACAAGTGGTGTCTAGCCTACCCTCGCAAACAAAAAGAAATGTGTGAGTCGGAATCACACTACTGCGGCCTAGACTAACCTTGCGGACAAAGAGATGTGTGTGAGTCGGAATCACACTATTGCGGTCTAGTCTTACCTTGAAAACAAAGAGACATCGCACAATTGCTAGTCTAAATCATAAAATGATCATCATGATCAGCGAGAAGTGTCAATCACACCAAGCTAGTAAATATATGAGTTTAGCTTCATGTCCCATAACCACTTGCTTAACTTAAATATTTACGAACAAGCTGCAAATCTTCACTAGGAAATTGTCACGAAAAGGGTTCAGTCGAACAAGTCCAAGAGCTAACCGACGAAGTGAACGCAAGCGTTTCATACCACTCGTTTTACTAAGTCGTTTAAGTCGATTTCTCATTCGAGTGAAGTAAAGGCTTATATATATTAGTAGATTGGAAATCGGTTTGGGAAAACGAACTTTTGATATTAAAAATAATAGTGTTGAAATCGATTTGATGAAAGAGTTTTGATATTTACTACTAGTATAGAAAACCTTTATATTTTGAAGTGACAAATCATAGAAGTGATTGTAGAAACAATCAATCATAAAAATTCACGTTCGAAGACGTGATTAAAGTTCAAAGAAATCAATCCTCAAAACCATCAAAGTAAGAAGTTCGGTTAAATGGCTTTCGGATAAGATTGCCTACGCAGAGTAATACGGGGTTCGACCTGCCCGGTCAGGTCGCGGGGGTCCAGGGGGCAGCGCCCACGGCGGGGTGCGGGGCAGCGCCCCGTCACGGTACGACCTAAGTGAAGGCAAGCGTCCTCGTGAAGCCAAACGACCTAAGAGGAAGGCGGGTCGAGCGACATTCTCAAAAATCCCGAGAAGAAGTCATCAATGAAGAAAATAAATGATAACGACGAATCGGGCTACCTTGAACCGATAGAAATTGGAATCCCGAGATAAATAGACAAAAACGTGCAAAATAGAGCAGCTCACAGGCTCCAGACGTCTGAGGTAAATGCTCAGACGTCTGCAGGAAGTTTCGGGAACTTCCTGAAACAGACCCCAGACGTCTGAACATATCTGCAGACGTCTGGTGAGGAGCTGAAGTTGTTTTTCAGCCCAGTGGGAGAGCAAACTCTCCCACATTTTTCACCCGATCGAGCAATGGACTTCGGGGCTTTTTGTCAATCGATAATACGGCCCTATAGGCACTCTGATTCACAACCAAAGACATGTTTACAAATCAAAGCAAGGAGATGCGAAGTTTGAATTAAAAGCATCAAAATTTGAAATGTTCGCCAAAGCAATTCAAACCAAAAGCAATTGAACATGAAATAGAGTTAGGAATTCATACCCAACATCAAGCATGGTTATAGTCATAGATGTGAGATAAAAAAAATCTCACCTTTGAACCCAAACGAATGAAGAAGATGCTATGGAGCAATGGCAAGAGCAACTACTCTTATTCCAACTCAACAAGCTTGAATTCAAAGCTTAAAAAGAAGAACATTCCCAAAGTTAGGGTTAGGAATTTCTGAAATTGGAAGGAGAAAGAGTTGGAGAAGGAGAAGGAGATGCTTACCAATGGGTTCTCTTTGAATTTGGAGCTAGAACTTGATTTGCAAATGGAAACAAGGGCTTGGGAATTCTAATTTCCCATCTCTCCCACCATTGTTGCTCTAGAACTGAAATGAGGAGGAAGTGAGAGTGAGTGGAGAGGAGAGGTTCAGATTTGGGGGTTAAGTTGGCAAAGGGGCTGAACCCAAAACCAAACCCAAAGTGAAAATGGTCAAATTTTGACTAGCTCCAAACATATCGAAGTTTACACTCAAAAAGATCGCAAACGACATTTTGAACTCAATGGAGGTGGTCTCGAGTCCTAATTCGACTGTTTGCAAAAAGTAGCTTTTCGGACCAAAATCCGACGAACGATGAAATATTTAAATAAAATATCTAAATATAAAATCGATAAATATGCGGGTTGTTACAAAGTTATCCATCGTTTGTGGGGCCATGATTTGTTGAGAAAACTCAAGGTGAGAATACCAAGACAGGCGAGTCTTAACACCCACTAGTGAAGTCGAATGACTTCTATGTTTCACCTTAGGGTTTGGAGAAATATAAAAGACTAGTAGGAGCGTTATTAGAAAATTGAAATGGTAACATTTAACCTTTCTAATATTGTAAGAACATATGCTGGATAATGTTATAATTATGTACAGTGATAAATTTGTGTATTTAATACGATTGATAAAATGTTTATCAATTAATATATGCAAATGAACTGAATTAAAAATTGACAAATGGAAATATAATATAATACTCACTATTAATGCCTATTGCATGTTAATATTTTCTATACCCATGTAACAACCCTGGTTTGGAGATTACCTGTATATATTAAATTATAACGGAAGTTATAATTTAATATTGTAAATTAAAATAAAATTGAAAATTTTAAATTGTTTATTTGGAATAAACAATGAATTTTCTAAATAAGGTGAGAAAATAAATAAATTTTGGAACTTTATTTTGTTTATTTGGGTATAATTATGGGATTATATATTGATTGGATAAGTATTTGGTTTAAATAAATTGAAATATTGGGTATTTATTAGTTTGGAGCTAATAAATTAGTTAAGTGATGTATTTCGATGTTAAATTGTTGAAATAAATCTAAACTAATGACAATAAAGTTTTAAAAACTTTATTTTGAGAATTTGAATAGAAAATAATCAAATTGCAATTTTATTTGGGCAAATACAACAATATTGGAAAATATTATCAATATTAACCTTTTATTGAATTTAAATTGAGAAATAGAAATAAATTATGCAATTTGTTAATATAAAAGATGAAATATTGTTTAAAAATAATATTTTATGATTAAAAAGAGTTAGAATGATTTATTGTAATTTATTTGGCAAGAAAATAATTTTTGTATTTATTATTGCATTAAAAATGGTGTTTTTGTGATAAAATAGTGTAATCGTGCAATATTGTAAAAAAATAAGGGTTTATTGTTAAAAATAACTTTTTATTTGTTAAAATAAATCTTATTTTGTTCAAATAACAATTTTATTTTCATAACAAATAATTGTATGCATTTTATTTGACTTAAAAATGAAGAAAAGTGGGAATATAGTGATAATATAGGGTAAATATGTACATAGCTCTATATTTTCACTAAGTATTTTGTATTGGGCTATTTGGGTTAGGTTTAGATCCATTAACCATTTTCTAGATAATTCTGGTGAGAAAGAAAGTACAGTACGTACCCATCCCTTCATCTTCTTCTCTAAACACCGTACATGTAACGACCCGCCATTTTGGACCATTCGCATCCATTATAAGTGTATAGGTAGACACTCATGTCGGAGTTGAATTGCTCAAAATACCGCGTTGTTAATTTAAATTTGGCAAAACTGAACATATACAGTAAATAAAATAATCACAGATCACAGACACAGAGTAATAAGTGCAGCGGAAATAAAAGAGATAGTAGTTCATGAAGCTACTATATAAATATATGGGTTACATCAGAGTTAAACCAGATACAACGGAAGAGTAATACAATACATCAGATACAAATCAGAATACATCACTGGAATCATCGAATACTGAAAGCAGAATAGATGGCTGGATCTTCAAGCAAAGCTCCAACTTCAAAGGTGAGTCTCGAATACTGGATCACTCAGTCTGACCCGAGCGTAAAGCAAAAACACAAGACACTCGAGTTAGGATTAACATTCTTATATTAATAAATCCAACTCAAGTGAAATAGCAATTGAAATACAAGTAACTCAAAGGATGTTTGGAATAACCATCCTTTAAGGATCCGTTAAACTATCTACTATGTAGTAGTGTACGATAAGTAGATAATGTCTATCGGTAATATAAAGATATCAAAATAGCGTTAAGTCATGGCCCATTCCACCCTTAACACATTTTTATTCCCACAAGCATATACAAGACCGTAGTTTCCCCAAAACCGGAAGTCACCAGAGGGCAATCCATATACTCAAGGTACAAAACAAATTCGTAGTGGTCGCGCATAAATGGAATACAAGTATGACAAGGCACATGAGGCTATACCCAAGGTAGTGATACTACCGTTCGCCTGATCCGGACTGGTGAGAACGCAACGCCGCAGCGCCCGCAACACCGTGAGACAACACTCCCAAAATCAAGGGTGCACCAATCGACAACAAGTATAAGTAGTTCGAAGAAGTGTGTCCACTTGAGGTATCAATCCTCCATTGGCCCGGCACAGCTCCTGTTTTAGTCATTTCCAATTTGACACAAGTGTCAAGGCTATCCATTATCGTTCTCTTTCTTCAGTCAACACGTACATCATTCCAACCACTTCATTCTGGATCATCACTCCGCGTATAGTTATTAAAGTGGTTTTCGGTTTAGATAGAGAGTATATCCATAACCGAATTCCGGTCTCTTTAAGAACTTTCGAAATTATTACACCGATTGGTCGTTTGTTTATTTCATAAACCAAATCAATTTCAATTCAATTTCAATTCGTAAATCAACATTTCATTTGTCTTTCAAAACCAATTTCCAATGATTTACGTTTCAAAACTTCCAAATTATCATTTCAAAATCTTATAATTCAATTTCAATCTTTATTTTAAACAATTCAAATATCAATTTAAATTCGTATATAAGATTCAATTCCGAAATCATTTAAATCAATTTAATTTAACATTCAAATCAGTTTAACTTCATTTATCGATTTTATTCAATATTCGTTAAGTAAATTTATCATTCAAATCAATTATATTCAATTTCCAATTCATTAAATCAATTTCTTATATTCAACTTCATTAAATCAAAACTTACAAATTGAATTAAATTAAATTCATCAAATCAAATTCTTTAAATTACAAGTCTTACATTAACTCCAAAAATATCACATTTTCATTTCTTGTTAAAGAAATTCCATTTCACTTATTTACTCACTTAAATAATTTTTCCAAAACTTACTTAATCAAGAAAACTCAATTTCAATTATTTACGAAGTAAAATTCACTTATTCAAAAATTCAATTTTTCTTATTAAAGAATTCAATTCAATTTAATCATTAAATAATTCAATCTTATTTAAGTATTAAATAATTCAAAACTTAATTATTAAATAATTTCAAAGTTTAATAATTTCGAACTTAATTATAATTTCAAACTTAATTATTAAATCATTTCAAAGTTTAATAATTTCAAACTTAATTCAATCATTTCTCAAATTAAACAACCTTCTTTCATCAATTTCTTTATTAATATTTCATTTCAGATTATTAAATATTCACGCTTAAATTTCATTAAATTCAATTTCCAACTTCGTTTCAAAACCATATTATTTATTCAAATAAAATCTTCATTTTATTTTTAAATCAAATTATTGACCAATCGGGTTTTATTTAATTTCCTATCCTAGGTAAAAATTCAATTTGGGTATTTATCATTTCAACCCGATTCCAATTAAATTCAAAATCAAAACATATCAAAGGGAACTTGCAGTGTGATAACAGGGATGGTGTCAAAGTAAATAAACAAGCAATAACAATAATCAATATCAATCCAATAATCAATTTAGATAATCCCGAAATAACCGTATTAATTCGCATTGTTATTTGTACGAATTAATATAATTATTTCTAGAATCTACACTATCATTTCATGTAGATTAAAGATTATTACATTACGGTTTTCACTTGTCATCTATTACAATTTCGTCCATCATAAATTTAACAACATACATTCAGTGGTTCAAAATGTAATTAAACAAATCCTACGTGTCAATAAATTCAACAGTTAAAGGGGTCATATTATACAGATGTCAGTTAATCAAATTTAACATTTAATTATCCTATATCAAGTTCAATTTCATACTATTTATCATTTTAACATTAACAATTTAACGTCCAATATAAACATCAACAATCAATCAATTATCAGCCAAACTGTATTATCATTGCATAAATAATTAACAGATAATGGTGTCAGATGTCACAGGTGAACTGATATAGGTAATAGCATATATAACAGTGTAATTAACTAACAGCAGTATATTTCAATTGTCGTTTCAATTGAAATCAAATCTAATAAATAAAAGAACGTTAATCGTGAGTGATTGCTCACCTTCCGAGGCTAGATAGAACGGGAGATGACACGGATACGCACACTGATACAGATACTGAAATTGAGTTACGAATCCAAGCACGAGTTCGATGATCAAAGCTGATAGATAAGGCATCGAGAACGATTAGAATTATTTTGATAGAACAGAAATTATTATTATTTCCAAACCATTCTGATTTTAACACATAGATCTAAGATCACTAAACCCATATATTTAGAATATTTACCTAATATATATTTTAAAATCAATATCTCTTATAAAATTAAAATAAATTACATTATACTGTTATGATATATCTATAAACGCAAACAAGTCATATACACCTATATAACTTGTATGCCTATAAACAATCAGATGGACCAATATGCAGACTATATTTTATACCCAGACTATAACAACATGCATATCATAGTTATATCAAATATATATAACTAGACTATAAATAAAACATGCATTCAAATAGACACTTTTTAACATGTGCTATACTCACACTGAACATATCATAAATTTACAAAGGAGGAAAGCAACCTTGTCCGACCATTTCCCAAATCAAACATATACTTTATACTTTTTTTAACATATCATTCTGATTTTAACATATCAAACGTATAAAGTAAACCTTTACACTTTTTTTTTTGCATACTATATATTTTTATTTTTAACAATATATATATATATATCAGAAAAGTCATTGTCGACATACTTTAAAAATCAATATTACTGTAATATATAACACAACAGCTATTTGCAAGCGTTTTAAACAGCTGTATACAACTTCCATATTACTACTAGTATATATATAAATAAACATGTGATAGATGAAACTGTACAAACAACTGCAAACAATATATATATATCAGCTAAATTGAAGACTGGTCCTGTATTTAAAAGCATATGTACACTCTACAGGAAATTCATACTTTAATGAATACGTATAACTTATGCATATTATATATATATATAATAAACTAAAATCAGTATTTAATAAATAATATGTTAACTTTTACAATATCATATATATACAATACTCGATATGTACACAAATATAAATAGATCTATGACCGCTTGTATGCAAATTTCACTTATAAAATCTAATATGATATATATAAAACTTAAACAGTATCATATTTGAAAGCAATAAATAAAGCAATATGTATACCCATATACTATATATATATATATATATAAATGCCTTAACAATCAGATTCGAATTACCTTAAAAACGTTAACACACTTTCCAGAAAAATGCAAGGTGGAACATATATGTACAAACATTCCACAACCTGACTATATGCGAACAGCTAGGGGCAAAGCCAAGGAAAGCCGAGCTGAAGTGGGAAAGGCGAGGGGAAGGTGGCAGGCTGATGGAAGGCTATGGGGTTTAGGCTATCGTGTAGCAGCAGGCGAACTTAAGGAGGAAGGTCAGGGTCTTGGTGCAGTTCCAAGTGGAAGGGTAGTGGAGCTCAGTCGGATGAGGCGTGGGGTGTGGTGGGAAACTGCACGTGGTGGAGAGGGCGGATCTAGGTTGCAGGCGAGGCCGAGGAGGGGCTGGCATTGCGCGAGTGGGCGAGGTAGAGATGCGATCGGAAGATGCGGGACAAGTGGGTGAGGAGTTGCGGCTGCGAGCTGCCACATAGGGAGGTGGTGGTGTTGGAGGCGGAGGTGTTGGTGGGTCGGAGCGTGGTGGTGGCCATGGAATGGCGAACTAGTGGAGTACGGTTTGGCCGAGGCGATGGAGGAAGGTGGCGGTCAAAGACGTGAGGCGTGAGTGGGGCTCGGCTGTGGGTCTGGAAATGGTGGCAGAGGCGAGTAGTGACGTGGACACGGTCAAAGGCTTCATTCAATCTCCCAATTATATGACTCCATATATTTTGTGTTTCAATGATGAACAGAGGGGAGGCAGTGAAAAAGAAAAATATGAGGAGTAACGGTTCATATGGGAGGAAATTAGTGAACCAAGAAAATGAACGAACATGCATAAAATAAATTGGCACCGGGAATAGTGATGGTCACATTTAAATTCTGGGAATATCAATGGCTGACTGGTATTGATTTGCACGGTAGGAATAAAGGGTATAGGAAACCAATGGACACGCTGGTTACCGATACGGTCCGACGTTACGCAAAGTGCAACGTGCAACGGAACTCCGAATTTGACAATCGAATATACCATAGAGATCGGCATGACAAGACGATCAAAACGGTATATGGAAATCAGTGGTACGATCATCCGATAAAAATCGATATCGGTACCAGAATACTGCTATTTTCCAGAAAATAAGAACGACGGAGCAATAGATGTCCGAATTTGGAAAAATGACGAACTGATATTTTGCTCAGAAGATGGTTTAGAATTTTTCTATGTAAAAATATTTAGGTTTTGGAAATATTTTATTTTCAACGCTTTTTAACTGATTAAATTGAAGTGAATTTACGCGCGAAATAAACTTTCGTATTTTCGGACGAAAATTTACCAGTTGCTATGTTTAACTAGACGTATTCCAAATATCAAATTTATATTTCAAAATTTTATCGTTTAAAATTTCACAAAATTTCAACTAATTACGTTATTAAAACAGTTGAAATTTACGGGTCGTTACACTCTCCCCCACTCAAAACTTTTCGTCCCCGAAAAGGAACTAGGTAGGAGAATAGAAACAACCAGAAAGAAAAACAGATTTTTTTGAAATACAAAATAACAATTAATTTAAACCCTATAAATTCAAATTTTAAATTAATTGATATTCAATAATTGATTTAATCCATTTGATTTCACTAAAATCAATCTCAACTATTTCTAAATTCATTATCTTATTATCTTATTATCTTCAATTTACAATTTCTAAAACCATAGATTTGAATAGTTTTTTTTTTTTTTTTATAATCATATTTTCTTCAACAATTTTAAATTCTTCTTTATTCCAAATTACTGTTAAATTTATTCTACCTAATATATCTAATCACCTATATTTAACCCATATAAATTAATTTAAACCATAAAAGTTTCGATTTAAATTAATTTATATTTATTAATTGATTTTAAATTCAAGGTATTTCCATAAGTTGATCAAATTTCAATTTATTAATTCTTTCAAAACAAATTTATTTCATTATTAACTGAGTTTACTTATTATCCTATCTAACTCTATTAACATCTTTATAATCAAAATTTAGTGTATCCCCTTTATTATAAACACTCAAATTTTATTTATAAATTCAATTTATCTTATATATTATCCAATTACATAGTCAACTTCTGAATGATTTAGGTAAGTTGTATTAGAATGCAATTGAACAATATACAAATAAAATTTTTCCAAATTCAATTATTCAAGTTTAAATATTTATTCCAAATTTTTGTTTTATTTATAATTAAAATCCTTTAACAAAATTTGAGAATTAGATTTCCGATTAACTTTAAACAATTTAGAGATATATACGATATATTTATATCAAATCAAATTAATTTTTTTTTTTAAATAAGATACCTATATATATGTAAATCAAAATATACTGAAGAAATTCAAATCAAAATATTTTTTTTTTCTCAAAACAAAACCGTAGCAAAGCTACAGAATGGTTTCTCCACTTCGAAACTCGAAAATGAATGTCGATGATGCGGCCGCCATCACCGAAATTATTTTCCAGCGACAAAGAGAAGAGCACTGATTTCAACATTTTAAAATTCTTTGAAAACGATTTCTATTGAAAATATTTCAATAATATATACTTTAAAATTTTAAAAACCAAAGTTCGAAATCACCGGAAACTAATAAATTCTCAAATTTCTGAATTAAATTCATTTCAAATTCCAAATCAATTTATAAACCGTATTTATAAATTTCTTTAGAACAGTAAATGATAATCAAATATTATCATTTCAAACAAACAATTTAATTAACCTATTAAATTCCAGAAAATTTTTACTTATATATATTGATAATATATTCATACAAATTTATTCCATTTACCAAATTTGAAAACGATATTGTGTCAGTTTGCTCTGCTCAAGTGTTTTGGAAATCCTATCGATAGCGTTGATCAGACGAATCGATCGAAAACCCAAATCAACATTAGCAACTCAAACAACACAATATATAAAACATTTATATATTAGTTTACAAATACATTTCTTTGCTCGACGATACAAGAATAGATTTCAAAACAAAGATAGAGATTCAAATTTTTGATGGACTCAAATCAAAGAGAATTTTGATTCGAAAATAAGTTCAAACGAAGATAAGGTGATGAAATAACGAAATAGAAAGATGGATAAGTTTATATAAATCGCGGGCGACCTTAACCGGGTTCGACCGTGACTTCAAGAATAAGATCGATGTTGAATTCCGAGGTAAATCAACACTCGATCTCAAGAGATAGGATTCAGGTATAGCAGGAGATAGATAGCATCGTAAACCGATGATACAGAAATCTCCGGTAAATCGAGGTCTATTATAAAGGAGTTTTGCTCCTTTACGAATCATTCGAAGATTGGCGAGACCGCCGATCTATTATAGATAACATTCAAAATGGAGTTATGGGGTGCTCCATGATTGAAAGAAGACGAATAATGAAGGACACAAATGAATTTCGGAACCGAGGGGAACGTTCCAAAATTCAAAGGAATTGAGTCAAGGGAAAAGATTGAAACTCGAATGAGAGTGATTCTGTAAATACATTTACCTTATATGTTAAGTTTTGCCTAGAGCTACCAAAGCTCTGATACCAACTGTAACGACCCGCCATTTTGGACCATTCGCATTCATTATAAGTGTATAGGTAGACACTCATGTCGGAGTTGAATTGCTCAAAATACCGCGTTGTTAATTTAAATTTGGCAAAACTGAACATATACAGTAAATAAAATAATCACAGATCACAGACACAGAGTAATAAGTGCAGCGGAAATAAAAGAGATAGTAGTTCATGAAGCTACTATATAAATATATGGGTTACATCAGAGTTAAACCAGATACAACGGAAGAGTAATACAATACATCAGATACAAATCAGAATACATCACTGGAATCATCGAATACTGAAAGCAGAATAGATGGCTGGATCTTCAAGCAAAGCTCCAACTTCAAAGGTGAGTCTCGAATACTGGATCACTCAGTCTGACCCGAGCGTAAAGCAAAAACACAAGACACTCGAGTCAGGATTAACATTCTTATATTAATAAATCCAACTCAAGTGAAATAGCAATTGAAATACAAGTAACTCAAAGGATGTTTGGAATAACCATCCTTTAAGGATCCGTTAAACTATCTACTATGTAGTAGTGTACGATAAGTAGATAATGTCTATCGGTAATATAAAGATATCAAAATAGCGTTAAGTCATGGCCCATTCCACCCTTAACACATTTTTATTCCCACAAGCATATACAAGACCGTAGTTTCCCCAAAACCGGAAGTCACCAGAGGGCAATCCATATACTCAAGGTACAAAACAAATTCGTAGTGGTCGCGCATAAATGGAATACAAGTATGACAAGGCACATGAGGCTATACCCAAGGTAGTGATACTACCGTTCGCCTGATCCGGACTGGTGAGAACGCAACGCCGCAGCGCCCGCAACACCGTGAGACAACACTCCCAAAATCAAGGGTGCACCAATCGACAACAAGTATAAGTAGTTCGAAGAAGTGTGTCCACTTGAGGTATCAATCCTCCATTGGCCCGGCACAGCTCCTGTTTTAGTCATTTCCAATTTGACACAAGTGTCAAGGCTATCCATTATCGTTCTCTTTCTTCAGTCAACACGTACATCATTCCAACCACTTCATTCTGGATCATCACTCCGCGTATAGTTATTAAAGTGGTTTTCGGTTTAGATAGAGAGTATATCCATAACCGAATTCCGGTCTCTTTAAGAACTTTCGAAATTATTACACCGATTGGTCATTTGTTTATTTCATAAACCAAATCAATTTCAATTCAATTTCAATTCGTAAATCAACATTTCATTTGTCTTTCAAAACCAATTTCCAATGATTTACGTTTCAAAACTTCCAAATTATCATTTCAAAATCTTATAATTCAATTTCAATCTTTATTTTAAACAATTCAAATATCAATTTAAATTCGTATATAAGATTCAATTCCGAAATCATTTAAATCAATTTAATTTAACATTCAAATCAGTTTAACTTCATTTATCGATTTTATTCAATATTCGTTAAGTAAATTTATCATTCAAATCAATTATATTCAATTTCCAATTCATTAAATCAATTTCTTATATTCAACTTCATTAAATCAAAACTTACAAATTGAATTAAATTAAATTCATCAAATCAAATTCTTTAAATTACAAGTCTTACATTAACTCCAAAAATATCACATTTTCATTTCTTGTTAAAGAAATTCCATTTCACTTATTTACTCACTTAAATAATTTTTCCAAAACTTACTTAATCAAGAAAACTCAATTTCAATTATTTACGAAGTAAAATTCACTTATTCAAAAATTCAATTTTTCTTATTAAAGAATTCAATTCAATTTAATCATTAAATAATTCAATCTTATTTAAGTATTAAATAATTCAAAACTTAATTATTAAATAATTTCAAAGTTTAATAATTTCGAACTTAATTATAATTTCAAACTTAATTATTAAATCATTTCAAAGTTTAATAATTTCAAACTTAATTCAATCATTTCTCAAATTAAACAACCTTCTTTCATCAATTTCTTTATTAATATTTCATTTCAGATTATTAAATATTCACGCTTAAATTTCATTAAATTCAATTTCCAACTTCGTTTCAAAACCATATTATTTATTCAAATAAAATCTTCATTTTATTTTTAAATCAAATTATTGACCAATCGGGTTTTATTTAATTTCCTATCCTAGGTAAAAATTCAATTTGGGTATTTATCATTTCAACCCGATTCCAATTAAATTCAAAATCAAAACATATCAAAGGGAACTTGCAGTGTGATAACAGGGATGGTGTCAAAGTAAATAAACAAGCAATAACAATAATCAATATCAATCCAATAATCAATTTAGATAATCCCGAAATAACCGTATTAATTCGCATTGTTATTTGTACGAATTAATATAATTATTTCTAGAATCTACACTATCATTTCATGTAGATTAAAGATTATTACATTACGGTTTTCACTTGTCATCTATTACAATTTCGTCCATCATAAATTTAACAACATACATTCAGTGGTTCAAAATGTAATTAAACAAATCCTACGTGTCAATAAATTCAACAGTTAAAGGGGTCATATTATACAGATGTCAGTTAATCAAATTTAACATTTAATTATCCTATATCAAGTTCAATTTCATACTATTTATCATTTTAACATTAACAATTTAACGTCCAATATAAACATCAACAATCAATCAATTATCAGCCAAACTGTATTATCATTGCATAAATAATTAACAGATAATGGTGTCAGATGTCACAGGTGAACTGATATAGGTAATAGCATATATAACAGTGTAATTAACTAACAGCAGTATATTTCAATTGTCGTTTCAATTGAAATCAAATCTAATAAATAAAAGAACGTTAATCGTGAGTGATTGCTCACCTTCCGAGGCTAGATAGAACGGGAGATGACACGGATACGCACACTGATACAGATACTGAAATTGAGTTACGAATCCAAGCACGAGTTCGATGATCAAAGCTGATAGATAAGGCATCGAGAACGATTATAATTATTTTGATAGAACAGAAATTATTATTATTTCCAAACCATTCTGATTTTAACACATAGATCTAAGATCACTAAACCCATATATTTAGAATATTTACCTAATATATATTTTAAAATCAATATCTCTTATAAAATTAAAATAAATTACATTATACTGTTATGATATATCTATAAACGCAAACAAGTCATATACACCTATATAACTTGTATGCCTATAAACAATCAGATGGACCAATATGCAGACTATATTTTATACCCAGACTATAACAACATGCATATCATAGTTATATCAAATATATATAACTAGACTATAAATAAAACATGCATTCAAATAGACACTTTTTAACATGTGCTATACTCACACTGAACATATCATAAATTTACAAAGGAGGAAAGCAACCTTGTCCGACCATTTCCCAAATCAAACATATACTTTATACTTTTTTTAACATATCATTCTGATTTTAACATATCAAACGTATAAAGTAAACCTTTACACTTTTTTTTTTCATACTATATATTTTTATTTTTAACAATATATATATATATATCAGAAAAGTCATTGTCGACATACTTTAAAAATCAATATTACTATAATATATAACACAACAGCTATTTGCAAGCGTTTTAAACAGCTGTATACAACTTCCATATTACTACTAGTATATATATAAATAAACATGTGATAGATGAAACTGTACAAACAACTGCAAACAATATATATATATCAGCTAAATTGAAGACTGGTCCTGTATTTAAAAGCATATGTACACTCTACAGGAAATTCATACTTTAATGAATACGTATAACTTATGCATATTATATATATATATATAATAAACTAAAATCAGTATTTAATAAATAATATGTTAACTTTTACAATATCATATATATACAATACTCGATATGTACACAAATATAAATAGATCTATGACCGCTTGTATGCAAATTTCACTTATAAAATCTAATATGATATATATAAAACTTAAACAGTATCATATTTGAAAGCAATAAATAAAGCAATATGTATACCCATATACTATATATATATATAAATGCCTTAACAATCAGATTCGAATTACCTTAAAAACGTTAACACACTTTCCAGAAAAATGCAAGGTGGAACATATATGTACAAACATTCCACAACCTGACTATATGCGAACAGCTAGGGGCAAAGCCAAGGAAAGCCGAGCTGAAGTGGGAAAGGCGAGGGGAAGGTGGCAGGCTGATGGAAGGCTATGGGGTTTAGGCTATCGTGTAGCAGCAGGCGAACTTAAGGAGGAAGGTCAGGGTCTTGGTGCAGTTCCAAGTGGAAGGGTAGTGGAGCTCAGTCGGATGAGGCGTGGGGTGTGGTGGGAAACTGCACGCGGTGGAGAGGGCGGATCTAGGTTGCAGGCGAGGCCGAGGAGGGGCTGGCATTGCGCGAGTGGGCGAGGTAGAGATGCGATCGGAAGATGCGGGACAAGTGGGTGAGGAGTTGCGGCTGCGAGCTGCCACATAGGGAGGTGGTGGTGTTGGAGGCGGAGGTGTTGGTGGGTCGGAGCGTGGTGGTGGCCATGGAATGGCGAACTAGTGGAGTACGGTTTGGCCGAGGCGATGGAGGAAGGTGGCGGTCAAAGACGTGAGGCGTGAGTGGGACTCGGCTGTGGGTCTGGAAATGGTGGCAGAGGTGAGTAGTGACGTGGACACGGTCAGAGGCTTCATTCAATCTCCCAATTATATGACTCCATATATTTTGTGTTTCAATGATGAACAGAGGGGAGGCAGTGAAAAAGAAAAATATGAGGAGTAACGGTTCATATGGGAGGAAATTAGTGAACCAAGAAAATGAACGAACAGGCATAAAATAAATTGGCACCGGGAATAGTGATGGTCACATTTAAATTCTGGGAATATCAATGGCTGACTGGTATTGATTTGCACGGTAGGAATAAAGGATATAGGAAACCAATGGACACGCTGGTTACCGATACGGTCCGACGTTACGCAAAGTGCAACGTGCAACGGAACTCCGAATTTGACAATCGAATATACCATAGAGATCGGCATGACAAGACGATCAAAACGGTATATGGAAATCAGTGGTACGATCATCCGATAAAAATCGATATCGGTACCAGAATACTGCTATTTTCCAGAAAATAAGAACGACGGAGCAATAGATGTCCGAATTTGGAAAAATGACGAACTGATATTTTGCTCAGAAGATGGTTTAGAATTTTTCTATGTAAAAATATTTAGGTTTTGGAAATATTTTATTTTCAACGCTTTTTAACTGATTAAATTGAAGTGAATTTACGCGCGAAATAAACTTTCGTATTTTCGGACGAAAATTTACCAGTTGCTATGTTTAACTAGACGTATTCCAAATATCAAATTTATATTTCAAAATTTTATCGTTTAAAATTTCACAAAATTTCAACTAATTACGTTATTAAAACAGTTGAAATTTACGGGTCGTTACAGTACAGTAAAAAGAAAATAGAAAATACATGGCTTCCTCAAACTAAAATCAAACCTCACCCAAATTGCTACTAATTCAAGAATAAAATCAACCAAAATAAGATTATACAAGGTAATCTAAACCAATACTAGAATTATTTCATCAAAAATCTTTCAGTTAGGTATGAATTGTCTGTAATTTGCTTTGGTTTGTTCTGCATGTCTGTTTTTAAGCTTCTACAGGTTATTAGAGCTCCAATTCTTCTCAAAATCTTGCAAGTTGCTATCAAATATTTACCAAATCACTGAGGTAAGTACCATACTCACAAATGCTATCTAAATTAAGTGCTGCTGCAAAGAAAATTACTCTGTTAAAGCTTACTGTATATAAAATTCTTTCTGTTGGTTGTTTCTTTGATTTCTGATCTCTGGTTGCCACTTTGAGTAGCCATAACTTCCTGTTTTTGTCTCGAACTATTGCCGGATCTTTTTTGGATCGTAGTTTGAATGTCACTCTATGTGCATGTCAAATTACATTGCCTGAAACAACCTATAGCTTGGTCAAAATTAAATACAAATATCAGTTCGTGCAAGAAAACGAACTGGAAAAAAATCCGTAGCTATGGTCGACCTCGAGGTCGACCATAGCCTTC
Organism: Allium fistulosum; assembly: GCA_030737815.1. Classification (NCBI taxonomy): domain Eukaryota; kingdom Viridiplantae; phylum Streptophyta; class Magnoliopsida; order Asparagales; family Amaryllidaceae; genus Allium; species Allium fistulosum. The sequence goes on from CM060905.1 coordinate 595,401,862, forward strand.
CCTAGGTCAATCGTACGGTTCACCTGATCTCCCTCATGGTCGACCTGAGGAATAGTGTGGTTGACCTTAAGGTCGACCTGATATTTGCCTATATGCCTTTGTTTTGCGACTTTATTTCGCAGCTTTTTGCCTTTGAATTGCTATGGTTTTGATGCAAATTTGAGATGGTTTTCAAGAGCTCTAATCTATCAGTAGATGAGCAAAAGTTGTGGTCAATCCGAATCCCGGATTGATGAGTTTTTGAGACATTTCTGTGTGTTGAATTTCAATGATTTTCGATGATTTCTTTTGTTTTAAACGCTAGTTTTCTCAAATGATTTTTGAAATGAATTTATGATTTAAATGACTTTTGAAATAAATATTTTTCTATATTTGAAAGTTTTAAAATATATTTATTTCCTATAATAAGGAGAATTTTCCAATAAATTGCTTTCAAAATGTTTTCGGAAAATTGTTTTAAAATCCCCTTTTCTCAAGTAAATTATTTTATAAATAATATACACTATTTTATACTCTTCGGATGTATGAGAAAGTGAATTAAACGATTAAGTAAAACACGTGGTATGGGACACGTGAGTTTACTTTTTTGGTTAATTCCGGACTTGTACGATCGAAGCAAGTCTGGGCTATTGATTTGAGATAATTTCTGGGATTTGCCATTTTATGGCGTGTTTTAAGATTTATAATTCCTATTTTTAGGAATTATCTAAGATGGCCAATATTTGGCGAGATTAGTGGTTTGAGATCTCCAAATTTTAGAGTTATAATCTATGAGAAATCGATATATTGTTTTACTTGCCGATGAGATGAGGCAAGTCATGAGATTTCTAAGTTTTGATATTTTTGATGATTTTGTTTTCTAATGTGGCATTAACTAGCGGTTAGGAAATCGTTAAGTGAGAACGTGTGGTATGGGACGCACTATTACCACTCTTTGTATTCCTCTTTGGGAGTTTGTGACACATTCTGGGTTTACCAGTACTATAAACCTTTGGGTCATTTGAGTTTATGACTTCGGTCATCTAGGATTTACGACTTCAGTCGTCTGAGTTTTATGACTTTGGTCGTCTGAGTTCTACGACTTCGGTCGTCTGGGATAGGTACCTAATATATATAGTACTGGTCTTAGTTTGGCACGTGCAGCATTGCTTCGGCATGCAATCAGGGATCTGGCCAATCTGGGTTTTCTGAGTTTTCTATTTTATCGACTTCACCATTTTGAGATATCTTTATTACCTCGATAGCCTAGAGCTATATGAGATGTTATACATATGGTGATTTCATTTTATGAGGTTTTGAACTCTTATTGAGTTCCTTGAGTTATGAGTTTTCATGATTTCTTGATCTTGAGGATATATTCTAGGTTTTGCCATTTTGGCTAGTTTGAGTTTTGAGTTTTATATATATATATATATATATATATATATATGCCGATGAAATGAGGCATAATTGAGTTGGAGATTTTGATGTTTTTTTCTTATGGTTTTTGTGTTGCCTATTTGCATTTATGTTGAATAATCTTGAGTAGAATCCACTTATGGTATATTGAACTTATACATGAGTTAACTTTGAGCCTTTATAGAATCTCCACCCTTGGAATTGTGAATTTAACTTTACTTATATCATTCCTTTCTATTTAATGGAATGTTTCCCTTATGCGCTTATATCCATTTATCTCTTGCTAATCATCATGTTCTAGTTAGCGTGACCCGTGTATTTATTACACAGGTCAGACCGAGTTGCAGGTTAGGATCTTTTGGACTTTTGGCTTAGCAGTATCTTTTGGACTTCACTATCAACCCTTTTGGATAGGAAGCATAGTTTTTATGTAGTATTTTTGTAGCAGACCTTGATATGTATATTCTTTTGCGGGGATGTATGTATGTATATTATGGTTGTAATACCACTTGTGACATGTTGTATTACATTTGATGTATGTGTATATGTATATTATCTGTGATTTGTGACTAATATTGTTATTATGTTTTGTTTGTGAATTAATCCTGTAGCCATCACAGTAGTGTATTAGATAGTAATTAAGTATGTCGAACCACTTGAGATGAAATGAAAAAAAAGTGAGTACCAAATCGACATACTTAGCTCTTATCTAATACAAGACTATGATGGTCGCCATTAACCAGCCCTATTCTCCGTATTAGCAGACAGAATTACCCAGTAATTATCTTTGTTAATATAGGTCTCGGGGTGGGGTGTCACAACCCATGTAAGTGCCTAATTTTTATAGTTACTTAATACGTTCGTAATATGGTCACTTACGTGTTTATTTGGTTGAGACTGAGAATTGCATTTTATGAGTTTCGAACTCTAAAAGTTACACAAGACTATGGATATTTGATTCATATACTATCACATATAAATGATATATGGTGAATGGTCATAGTTCATAATGTACGATACTTCAATGAATATAGTTCATTCGAAATTAGCTAATAAATGGTACTATGAGATCTAGCATTCAATTTGATTGACTACGTAAAAGGTCATATTGTGTTAATTGTAACATAAAGCCAAAACTACAGTATAAATCTAAGAACTTGATCGTTGAAATGTCATCTTGATCGATTTACGTAAAGTGCAATACATTTGATGTCCTTAAATGTTATGGATAATCGAATAAGCTTTTGTAAAAAGTTCGTTATGATACTGTAGTAAGGGTTTTCTTTTGAATGGTTTGACCACTAGAAAGGAAAACAAATATATGCGAGTAAATGAGATTTAAGGTACAGTTGGGATGAAGAGAATGGGTGGTCAATTCTGTTTCAGAAGGAAACATCAGAAAAGAGAATTGTAATAATTGATACTTAACATTGGAACGAAAAATGCAATTTCAATTCCAAAATGTATTTTCATATAGAAAATTGTTTTCTATAACATTTGTTTCTTTAAGTTTGAGATATTTGATCAAAAACTCTCCGCTGTAAACTAGTTACAGTATATGAAATAAATAATCCATATTAAGTGAATAATGGACCTTCAAATTTAGTACGCTATTATAGGAATGATGGAAATAATGGGAGCATCTCCTATAACACTTATTGATTGCATCAAATTAAAAAAATAGATTTTGTAAAACACGCCGAACATTATTTATGAAATAAGGACTATTTTTCGGTATCGATTGAGAAATATACATAGCTATATTTCAATATGAATACTATGAATATTCGTTATGAAATAAAGCTACAATGTGATATTTGTTTTCATAACAAAAGTGATGCAATGGAAAATACAAAAGTATCTAATATTATTTATAATTGTTTTGGAATTATAAACTAAGCCGTAGTTTTGAGAAATAATTTTATTATATGATTATGAATCATATGATATTGGTTAATTATATCTCAAACAATTAAGGGCTATGCACCCATTCAATGGGAGCATCATAAAAGTTGATGAACTCTTTAGACTGGTACGTATAGATGTATGCAATCATAAGTTTATTAATACCAAAATAGTTCCACGTACTTCGTCATATTCATCGATGAGTTATCACCAAAATGGACACGTGTATTTGATACACATGTAGTATGTCTATGGTAAACACATAGATTATAAAACAGAAGTAAATAAAATAACATGTGATAAAAATTATTCGATTTGATCGAACGAGTGAGTATATTGGAAAAAGTTCCGAACGTACCTAAAAATGAATAAAGATTCAATCTCAAAAGTCACCCCTCCATATGATACATAATGAAGCATCAGCAAGGAGTAATCGAACTTTGTTGGGTAATGTATGATTAATTGTGAGTGCCATTGAGTTAATTTCCTTCTATAGGGTTATGTGCTTAAGAGTAGTACACAAGGTTAATAATATTTCATATAAATTGTAGTTAACAAAACATATAAGATAAGGGTTTATAAGAAACGCCGACATATCCTAGGTTAAGAGTTGGCAGGATGTGCAAGTCAAAATTCTGCACATAATAATTGTTTGTGAGGGATCTTGTATGAATCTCCCCAAAAGGAGTTTGGAAAAGTCTATCATTAGATGACATATTTATGTTTTGAACATGATTTTTGTAAACTAAAACTAAATCAGTTTTATATAAAAGGCAATTCGTAAAGTGTTAATGAATACCTATTTCGTTGCACTGAGAAACAATTGTTGTTTCAAGGAATACCAACTTCATTGCAAAGGAATTTCTTTAAGATATTATTGGTAGTAAAATGGAATTAGATATGATCTAAAGATAAACCTGATTATGTGGGATGAAATGAAATTAAACTAACCTAAATGAACATATCGCATTAGGATGTCTAACAAGTATTCTCATACAATGAGAGAAACCAAGAGTTTCTTATCAATATTGAGAATAGTTAATCCCAAGTTGTTAATTAAGCCATTCAGAGTATTGACTACATAATATGATATGATACGCAAATCCGAAGGGATTCCAAGTACGTTATCAAAATACGATTTTGGTAGTCGTATCCGAAGTGATGTGATCCATCGGCCATGAGTGTGTCTTTAAGAGACTAATGTAGTTGGAATTTAGTGAGCAACATTCATAAGAATAACCTCGTAAATTTCAATTGTTGAAATTAACGTAACAGATTCATTATTCAACGTATTCAATTTAATTCGAATTTACTCACAAAATTATCGCCATGTATGACCTTAGGTTTTGGTATATATGTGTTGAAATAGAAAGTTCTAAATATAGATATAAACTAGACTGTTTGCACATAACAACCAAAGTGTTTTGAAGTCGGTGGAAGCGATATTAAGTTTGTGGGATTATGGATATGATCCAAGGAATGATAGAAAGTATCATTTTATAAGCGTAAAAATTGAACAAATATTTTGATGAAAATATCAAATAGTTTGATTGTCAATCAAAATGCAGAGAAAGCATGTGCTTATAAGTAAGAAAGCCAAAAACGTACATTGATATTTCTAAACTATAAGTAAACAACACATTGTTGATTTTAATGATGTGTTTGTGTTAAAATCAACCTTAGTTGTTTTAATACTCAACTTTGGATTGTAAATGATGTCTTTTATAGTGAATATAAAAGATATTGGAAATGTCCCAAATCGATATGCAAAGACACCTTATTAAATTGTTTAATACGGAACATGTGAGATGAGTTCCCATGCATTGACAATAGGAATTATCGTACATGTTATGTTGTCTATGATATCGTGATTTGTTTATGTATTGGATACATAAAGAAAATATCAAATCCAAATTGATATCAGTAAATGGTTGTTTGAAGCATTCTCGTGTATTTATGAAATAGTAGAGAATTGTTTACAGAAACAAAAAATTCCTTATGAAGGAATGTTCAGACTCAAAATTTCATAAGTGATATTGAGTATAATATGTCAATAATAAATCTTTAAGTTGGACATAATCCAAATGAAAGACTGTGACCGATTCAATAAAAAAGGCTAAGTGTATCGCCTTGAATAACGCCATAATGAAAGCAATGTATATAAAAATATAAGTGCACAAATTTATAACTGAGCCGATTCGAAATTTTGAGAATCTCATGACATAGTTATATGAATACAATGTCACAATATAGTTCATAACAGAACTAAAAGCTCACTTGAAGTCAAGAGACATACTCTGAATTGTTCCACATAATAAAATAATTTATCACCATAAGAGAGAGTTGATTGACAGAGTATATAATTGAAACATACAAGCATACCCATTCACAAAGGGACTGACCCAATTGGTTTTGGGAAAACCAATTGGAGAAGTTGGAATAAGATTCCATAATTGACCTCAAGTGCAAGTAGGAGACTAATAGAGTTAGAGGCATGCCCTAGGAGCAACTATGTAATTTGTTACATATATCTAACTCGTTGACCAATCTAGTTCGAAATAAAGGTGTTTACTTTCTATTATATATTTGATATAATATGGTTGTATTAACTAATTAATTTAATTAAAGTATATTTGATAGAAAATCCATAAATTGTATGTTTTGTGATAGTAGTTGTAAAATGTTGTAACCGTGAGTAATTCATCATGATAAAATTAAATATACCATTTTAAATGTTTCTAGTCAAGATGCATCGAGACTGGATATCGATATATCTATTGAGACTAGTACATAACGCTCTCCAAATGTTGGGCAGTGTATTACTCATGACTGTTGAGGGCACCTAGGGGTTACATACAAACAGTTACTGGATAACTATGGAACGAATCATTCGATAGTTTTCTGTTGGTTAATATAACTAAGATTAAACAGAAAATATTGATGTGAATGATTACATAGTTCTTTCGACTTGAGAATACTATGAATCTTCAGTATGAATGCTCTGCTTTGATTATAGCCAAATCATGGCAAGCGTCTATCGAGTGACTATAGTTGGGTCAAGTGAAAGTATTGGAAGTGAAGCACTATTCAAGAGAGGATTTGTCTCCTCAGTTATATGGGGTTAGTATCACAGTCAACTAAAGTCAAACCAAAGTCAAAATCTGTGGTCAGAGTAGTATGGTTAATAATAATTGTTATTATTGACCGAAGGACATTGTGTTTGGACTATAGAGTTGAATGTGGACAATGTTGGAATTTTGACCATTATCAAATCAATAAGTCCAAAGTGATATAGTTTGACGAAGAGAATTGGTGTAAATAATTGTCACAACTGGGTAATGCTTATTAAATTAAAAGGAGATTATTTCGAAAATGAGAAGCAATAAATTTAGCCATATTATCACACCACCTGCTAATTGAAGTGTGAACGTTAACGTTCGAATAGTTCGACGTTAATCGCTGACAGAATTTACACCCTAGAGTCACATAACCGAAACGATGAATTCTCTTTGAACCAAATGATTTAATTAGTTTATAACCGTTATAAATTAATTAAATTAATTAATATTTATGAAATATTAATTATGAAATTTGAATGTGATTTGAGAAATAAAATTGTTGCATATATTTATAAAAGTTATGAATACATTGATCGATGTGAGATATCGATAACAAAATAGGTTAAATATGATTGTACGTATTTAATTTGGGTTAAATGGGCCCACAACCCATGAGATTTGAAGAGGATAGGTGTTGGTTTGAGAAAGGTTAGAGGTGGCTGCAACATAGGATTAGGATTTGGAGATGCGTGGCTAAGATCTACCGGGAAACTTACATAGTTTGCTCTCTTATCCTACGCATACAAATACTAATCTCAAAACCCTAATCTAATAATCAATTCATTTTTTTGAGCTGCCACTTTCTTCTTTTTCTTCCTCGTTTTAATGGCAGCAACTATTTTCTAAAAACAATCCTAAAATTCTCAAATCTAATTCAAATTAAAAAAATACTAATTTGTTGTAGAAGGTCTCCAATCCCCGATTATCAACCTAATCGATTGGGAATTGTTCTAAGAAGAGAAATCATTGTTCAACATGGACTCAAAGGCTTCATTAAGAGGTGAACTTTCATTTCTTATTATTGTTTTGATGTCAAGTTTATCATATAAATTTGATTTACATCTAAATCATCTATTTGTATTCAGATATGTTTATTGTTTAGATTAGGTGAGATTTTTGTGGGTACATATGTTTGTTACAATTGGATTGGTAATGTGATTGTTGTAATATTTTGTTTAGTGATTTATTGTTGAATTAGGTTTCTAAAAAAATGATAAGAAGAAATTTTCAATTTTGATTTATATTAATACGCACGCACACACACACACTAAATGTACAGAAATCTGCAAATTGTCAATTTGTATAATTGTATATATGATTACACATTATATATATTTGATCTTAAAATTTTCTTATGATGATTTATATTTATTATGGATCATAAATATAAAAATATTTTATTAAATATGTGTATACATATTTTATTATTATTTAATGATTTTGTGAGCTGTTTATTGTATATAAAATAATTAGTATTTTAAAATTTTAATTATATATTTTTTTAATTTGCTACACCATACAAGAAGCTTACAACAAAATTTTCAGATTTTTAAAACTTAATTAATATTTTTTTAAATTAATTTACTTTCAGCCTACAATCAATTATTTAACTAAAAATATAATTTCAATTGAGAAAATTACAGAAAATTTTCTTATGCCTAAAATTCATCTTGCATACCTTGAGAAAAGTTTTCAGATTTTTATAACTTAATTTAATAATTATTATAATTAATTTTTTTGGCCTGCAATCAATTATTTAATTAAAAATCTAATTTCAATTGAGAAATTCTAGAAATTTTTGCTAAGCCTAAAATGTGTCTCAGGTACCTTTAGAAAAAGTTTTAAAATTTTCAACTTGATTTCATATTTTTAAGTTTTAATTTGATTTCGAGCAGTTATCAACTATTTAATGATAAATATTATTTTAATTGAGAAAATTCCATAAACTATTTTTAAGCCCAAAATGTGGTTTTTGATTGTCTAAAATTATAAATTTGTAAATTTTCATATAATTATTTTACATTATTTTATTATGGCAGAAACTATTTTATTCAATGAAATATTTATTTGTACATTTATATATTATGTGTGTGCGTATGTGTATTCATTTACATATATTAATGTCTTATTTTGCCATATTGTATAAGCACATATTTGGACAAATTACAGTACACACAAAATAAGCTAATATGTGCGTTGCAATGTAAATCCCAACATCTATATACAGGTATATTATACTCTTTTCATGGATTATCATGTTACACATGCACACACACATATGTATTTGATACATACATACATACATACATATATAAATTATATTTAATCAATCAATTCCAATTAAGGGAGAAATGAAAGGTTCATCTCTCTATTTAATACAATTAATGCTCTCAATTAATTACTTGTTTTAGGGAAAGAAATGAAAGATTTCCTTCCCTATATCACACTAAATCTTATTAATGCTCTCAATGAATTACTTGTTTTAGGCAAAGAAATGAAAGGTTTCCTTCCATATATATTATCTCTTATTAATAAATGTTAGGTGTATTTAATACGCTATACATTTAAAATTAACTTTATATAAACTTCTTTTTAACTAATTTAAATAAAATAAATGATTTTACTTAAAAACAAATTTAGAAATGTTCTATTAAATTAGGCTTCATAGGCTCAACTAAGATCCAATAAGGTAATTTTTTTTGAACTTCACACGTTTCTTTCATTATGGGTTGGCCTAGTTCCTTCACCTATAACCTCCTTAATGTGGTTTGAAGTGTATGTGCTGTAATTAAGGAAGTACGATGATCACAAAAATAATTTTATCTTAAAGCTTTGTGCAATCATTGAGAGTATGCAAATTGAAAGCTATTGTAGAGAGCAAGTATGCAAGAATAGTGATTGTAAGAGATTGAAAAGTTGATTTCAAAGTGAAATGCAAATAATTATTAATATGTGCAAAAGTTGCGATAAACAGTCATAATCTTTCATAGAAAAGCCATGGTTTCTCAGTAGAAGATGCTGGCTTTCAAGAAGATGATCAACAGACACCTTTTTTTAGAAAAACATAATTTAAACAAAATGGCCATTTCTAGGTTTCCAGTCGACTAGAAGTTATGGAGTCAAATGGTAAAAAACAAAAATCAACCTAAGAAAAATACCCATTTTCTAGTCGATTGAAGGAAGTTCCGGTCTACTAGTCTTTCTTTCCAGTTGATTAATGGGTAGTCTATTCATGCATTTGTTTATGTATGTCTTTTTTAATATTAAAAAGATATTTGTTTTAATTGACATGTATGTTTCTATATATAAAAGTACTTATGTAAATAATGTGTGTGTGAACCACTTATGGGAGATTGTACATAGGACAATACCCAAGACACGCTCATTGACTCTTATTTTCTTATTTGATAGCTCTACGTCTTTGTCTTCAAAGTGAGTTCCTGCATGAAATATCTCTAAATACTATCATATAGTTGTCACTGTGAGAAGATTCAAATAAGTGTTCTATCATTCTCCCCCTTTTTGATAATGAGAACTATACAAAGTAACATATTATTAATATTTCAATACTCCCCTTGACTGTATACTGTAACAGCCCGCACCTTACTTAACGCAGATATTGTCCCCAACTTAGTCACCTCCGCCTCATGGGCCAAGCCAAGGTGTGGGGTTTTGTTCCTCAAAAGGCCTCGACGTTGTTATAAGGTGAAGGCTTTGATATATAAGCACCCACTTTATAGTATTATCCACGATGTGGGGCTATTATTCCCATTTTTGAAGGGGTGTTACATATACGCTCCCCTTATCAACAAGGAAATCCTATTTTCTTCTCATTTGTTATCAAGAGAATAGTCAAACATAAGGATAATAGGAAGAAAAGTTTATAGTCAAGTATGAAATGCGTAGTTATCACACAAAACATCCCAAAGTATACATATCACAAACATCACATACGAACGTCACAAACATTTCTTATGAACATTACAAATGTTCCATACGAACATCACAAATACTATGAACTGAGACAATGTACCACATATAAACATGCCACATAAAGTTTTGATACAATGCTAACCCGCCTAAACAAATTAAGATAGAAGAAAACATTTGTATCACTCCATATTCCTACCCAATCCTTTCCATCCATGTTGCTTTGAGATGGTGGAGTTGATGAAGTGGTTAATGATGGTGACCTTGAAGTTTCTTTGATTTCTTCCAAATCTTGCCTAATTTCCCATCATACCATCCATAGTTTCCTCCATCATCTCCATTCATTTGCTCATACTACTTTGATTATTTAAGAGGATTTCTTGGTTTTGTAGTATAGCGGCCTTAACAGTTTCGTTCCTATAAGGTTAAACTAACTCTATAATCTTGTTACTATCAACGATTTCTTCTTGCCCTCGATCAGGTTTTTCACGAGTTCCTTACTCCTATTGATGTGAAGTTTGTCCAACATCATGTATTCTTTTAATTTTATTAGCAAATCACCATAATAAGGAAAACGTTCAATACCTTTTGGTAATTTCATTAAACTTATGGCTCTTTTGATTGATGCATTAAACTTCCAATTTATCATTGATTTTCAAATTAATTCAAAGGCACTGAAATATCTTAGTCAAATAAGCTCCATAATATATCACTGTACTTTTCTTTTTCATCAAAATGTTTGATCCCTACAAGTATAACTTTCGCCCAATTAGTCTTTTCTTTACCATGAATGGCGCATAAAGCTCGAGAGTTAGATTCGTAAATTTCGGCATAACTTCTCAATCGTGCTAAAGTGATATGAACTTGCATCTTATTAATGATACAAGCTTAATGTCAAAGATTTATGGCTTTAAGGTCATTTATATTTTCTTTCCTAAATTTATGACTTATAGCACTTTGACTATAGTTATCTATGTCATTTTTTATTAATTCCTCTCCTTCATTAGAACATCTTGAAATTTCCTCTAATTGTTGTGTAGTTAACATTAATTCCCATTACACTCTCAATAACATGTTCTCATCATTTTCGAGGGAACTTTCCACGAAGGTTTGCAATTGAATCAAAAAGGGTAGATTTGACCTTGCTATTATTCTCTACCAAAGACAAGAATCCAGCTTCTCTTGCTATATTTGGGATTTGAATATTTGCAAAGTCTTGTGTATTGTAAAAAGTCTATTGAAAAGTCCTTTTTTAATACTACTAAATGTTTTGAAGCTAACTTCATAACTATAGAGCCATTATTTAATTGCGTAGGTGAAGCAAATTCCGAAGGAGTAGTTTGAGAAGAAGTAGGTTTTGAAACTTTTTGTTCTTAGGGACCATTGGAAATTTAAAATTTTGAGAGTTTGGAATATTTAAACCTAGATTTTATAAATTCAAATGAAGAAGATAGAGTTGATGAAAGAGTTAGTGGTATGCCTTTGAAGCAGTTATGTAATTTGTTATATATATATATATATATCTAACTTTGTAGTTAATCTTGTTCGTACTAACCATGTTTGTTTCCCTTTATATACTTTGTTACATTATGATATAATTAATTAAGTAATTAATTTAAAGTATATAATAAAATTTCCTCGAACAAAATGTTTTGTGATTGTAGTTGCAACTGTAAGTAATTAGTCATAAAATAAAATGACATTTTGTTCTAAATATTCATGGTCAAGATGTTTGAGAAAAGGATATCGATTCATTCATTGAGACCGGAGTGTGTAACGCTTTCCAAATATTGGACAGTGTATTACTCATGGATGTTGAAGGCACCAAGGGGTTACATACATGTGTTTATTAAATAATTTGGGATGACTCAACAAAAAGTTTTATAATGATTGATAACAATTAGGCAAATATGAAATTTCAGTGTGACGATTTACATAGTTCCTGTTAGCACCAAAATTGGTCACTAACCTCGTTCAGAAAGATTGTGTAGAGATATAAGTGATGAAAGATGATTAGACAGAGAAGACAATCCTAATTCAAGTGCAGAAAGTAAGAACACCAAATTTATAGTGGTTCGGCGTAATTGCCTACGTCCACTTTACTCAACTTTATTGATTTCCTTTCTGATTGATTACAAATACAATTCGTGAATCAAATGCTTGAATGAAGGTGTTTAAGTAGAGAAGATGAGTCTTGAAAATGGCAGAGTCTCCCCGTATTTTCTCTCCAAAAAAGCCCCCTTTCACTGTGACCCTGCCCCTCTATTTATAGGCAAAGATGGGCTGGACTTCCCAAGTGGGCTGATTGCCGAACGTTCCAGCCCGAGTGCAGTGGTCGCCGTATGCCGAGCAAGGTTCGCCGAACGATCTCCGCCGAACCATTCCTTCCATGCCGAACGGTGTGCTGGTAAGTTGTGTTGAACGTCTCCTGGATGACGAGTATTACGCCGAACACCATGGGATGCCGAGTACTCTTGTATGCCGAGCAGCCTTGATTCCGAGCGACCTTGTATGCCGAACAGCCTTGATGCCGAGTACTCTGATATGCCGAGCAGTCTTGCATGCCGAGTACTCTGGTATGCCGAGCAGTCTTGCATGCCGAGCAGTCTTGATGCCGAACAGCCTTGATGCCGAGTACTCTGGTACGCCGAGCAGTCAGTTGATGCCGAACACTACTTGGTGCCGAGTACCCTTGCTGCCGAGTACTACGCCGAGTAGTCTCGATGCCGAACACTGCTGAGTATTATGCCGAACACTCCTGGACACCGGATACTAAGGACGCCGAGTACTACGCCGAGTATTCTTGGATGATGGTTGCTTCGCCGAACATTCCTGGATGCCGGACACTCTCTGATGCCGAGCACTGCTGAGTACTACGCCGAACACTCCTGGATGTCAAGTGCCTCGCCGAACACTCCTGGATGCCGGTCACTCTCTGATGCCGAGTTCCACTGGATGCCGAGCACTAGCGCCGAGCATTGGTTGTTGCCGAACACTAACTGACGCCGAGCACTACGGATACCGAACACTATGGATTTCGAGTCCCACTGGATGCCGCGCACTTCGCCGAGTCCTCCTGGATGCCGAACAGTCTTTCATGCCGAGTAGTGGCCAATGCCGAGCACTCAGTTGCCTGGTCAAATCTCCAGGAAACACTTGCCCCCCAAAGTGTATCGCGTGGTCGAACGTGGTACGCTTTGAATCTGGTACAATCTACCTCGGAGGTACCCTCTCGAGAATGCTAGCAAAGGGAGGTGCGAGACGAACAAGCTTGGGATGCCGAACGACACGTTCTGAGCCGAACGTTCCTAGCGTGCCGAACGTCATTCCACCTTAATGCCGAGTACTCCGGTATTGACCGGTTCTACCGGGTATAGCCCCTTCGACTTCCTCCATTCCCCTCTATAAAACCAGTCCCTTCTCTTCCTTTTCTCCTTTTACTTCTTATTTCCTCCGTTCTCACCATTCTGTTCAATCGTCCGAATTTGAGACTTAACTACTCCATCTCAATCTTCGATCTGCAAACTTAGGTATTTTTCATCGTATACTCAAATGAGATGTTCGAACGAAGTCGTGTAGAGGGTTTTTGTATAGCTTGTCTGTATTGCCGAACGACATAGCGTGGAGGAGTTAGGAGTATGTCCGCTTATTGCCTTAGTTTCCTCGTGTTGGATCGAGGTCAAAAGGAAGAAAAAGAATGAAAGGTGTTGGAGAGGGTAATGGCGCCGTTCGCTGCTCCGGCGCATGTGGTCATGTGCCGGACGGTGTAACGGTTAGTTGCCGAACGGTACGGACAAGGCCAGGCCGAACGCTCACTAACAAGTCAAACTATAATTGAGCCGAACGAACCAAAGCCAATCAATGCCCAAACGCCGAACATTTCTCATGCCGAACAATACAATTGCCGAACACTTGACATGCCGAACAATATAATTGCCGAACAACTTTCATGCCGAACAATATAATTGCCGAACACTTTATATGCCGAACAATACAATTGCCGAACACCTTTCATGCCGAACAATATAATTGCCGAACACTTTATATGCCGAACAATACAATTGCCGAACACATTTCATGCCAAACAATATAATTGCCGAACACTTTATATGCCGAACAATACAATTGCCGAACACATTTCATGCCGAACAATATAATTGCCGAACACCTTATATGCCGAACAATACAATTGCCGCACACTTTACTTAGGACGATGAACATTACTAAAATGCCGACCAGTATAAATGTTAAACTACACTTAGGCCGGTTACTCTAGAAATCATATGTCTTTTGAACCTGAAACTGTAATCACCTCAAGGCAGGCTTTTGAGACGGTCAGCGATGACGGTCTTCGAAGGCGATGATCCGAAGCTAATTATTATATCTTTATTGTTGTCTTACACAATTGCTTGCACTAGTTCATACACCACGTGGGGGGAAAACTCGTGTTGCTGATTCTAACGCTCAACGTTTTTCAAGTATAGCTTTCTCAAGCATTTAGCCAGGTTCATTATTTATTCGGGATGTCAGGAAAATCTAGTTCTGCCACCATATCTGACAGGCCTGGGCCGTCAGCAAAGCAAGGAGCCGCAGATGCTTCCAACCCGTCAATCTCTCCCGCTCATAATCTGGCGCCCGATGCTCTGGAGTCAACCATCTTACTGGACAATCCGGTCGATTCTCAAGCCTCGAGGATCAACGAGGCCGCTCTGCGACGGATATGTTCCATTCACGGAATTCCCTTTACCGACGTGTTAGTTCCTTCGAGACACGACCGTCCTCATTTGCCCCCAGTCGGGTACACGGCCTGCAACAAGTTCATGTGCTGGATGGGCAGCGTGCCTCCGTTTAACCTATTTCTCCGGGATGTGCTGCAGTATATAGACATCGCCCCGTCGCAGCTGCACCCGAATGGTCATGCGTTCCTATATGGGACTTATTTACTCTTCATGGCTGTCTTCTCCAGACCTCCAACCCCCGGTGATATTCGATACATTTACATGTTCAAGAGGCGGAAAGATAGCCCTTCCTTCATCTTCCTCGAGCCGTATCACAAGTGCCAGATCTTGACAGGGGCCTGCAGCAAGTTCGCCCTGTACAAACAGGAGTGGTTCTATGTGCGATGCCCGTCTGGTTTTGCTAGGAGATGGGTTGAAGGCAGTAAGTCTCTCTGCTGAACCGTTACTCGTACTTAATGAGAGTCATGTTTTTCTTAACTCTTCGTTTCATCTTTTCAGGTATTAACCCGCGTCCGGAAGGCCGAGGATATTCTGATGCTGTCGACGCGATTAGAGCTCTTCCGGCCGAGGACCGAGATATTCGAACTATCATTTCAAATGAATCGCTGTTGGGATTCGGCTTACTAGCTCCCGATCGTCGGGTCAGCCTTCCGGAAGGCGTTACAATTCCCAAACCTCCATCCGGTAAAGGGAAAAAACTTGCCGGCCCGTCGTCGCGTTGCGCTCCCGTCGCGCGCGAAGAAGGCGAGCGTAGAGAGGGTGATGCACCCGACACTCAGGGCGAGAACGTGGGTCCTGCTTGGAATCCGGCAATCGAAGTTCAGGATATTGAGACGTCATCCTCCCCTTCGAAGGGAAAGAAAAAGCTGAAATATACGGTTCAGAAAGAGAAAGCCGGCGACACCTCAAAACCTACGCCTATCCCTCCTGAAAAAGAGGCTTCTTCATAGCGTCTGGAGAGTTCTCTAAGGGGTCTCTCGAACCTCTCTATCCCCGAAGACTTACTTAATTATGGGTTCGATGATCCTGAAGCTCTCAAATTCTCCTCGCCCGCTAGAGGCAATGTAGGAGTTCAACTCCCGGCTCACAGAGATAATACCCCGATTAGCAAAGACAAACGAACGGGTCCGTCGGGGGGAACACTTAGGACACACACGCACACGCGCATTCCATAGCATACTTCAAGTCTTTTTAATTCGTGAATTCTCCTTAATTCGTTGTTATCTTCCTTCTTTGCAGGTGATATGGGCCGCTCCCACGGACTTGATCGCCTTCAGGGGTCTTCAATATTTCATCACTCCGGACGGGATTCCGGTTCGGGCAGACGCCGGGACCGAGGTGATTATGAGGATAGGGACAATCGTCCGCGCGAATCGTCTCATCGCAAGAAAGCGCACTACCAATCTTCTCAGTCCCGTGATCTTCCTCCTACAACTGAGCCGGATAAAGAGAAGTCTCTGCAGAAGGGCTATCAGTCCGATGCTGCTCGAGAACAACATTCCAGTTCATCGAGTACGAGGCAAGTTCGGGAGCCGCGTAAAAGAACGGAATTCTCTAAGCCTCCTCCTCCTGCTCCTGCCGTGGACCCAACCGTTGCGGAAAAGATGGTCGACCTTAAGGCCAAGTTTCCGAAGATTTGTTTTGACGGTTTGAAATTCCTCCCGGCCATCCATCACATTCCTGGGCACGTGAAGCAAAGTGCCATTGCATGCAACAATGACGTCTATGTTCAACATGACGCATTCGTGCACTTGGTGGAGAAGATATCAGAAGTATCTGTTGAGCGTCAACACGAGATTGACCGTCTGACTCTGGAGGCTGACAGCGATAAGAAAATCATCAAACTCCAAGACGAAGAACTCGCCTCTTATAAGTTAAAGCTAGAAGCCGCTGAACAAGGCGCAAAAGATACTGCCGAGGCAGTTACTCGCTTAGAGGTGGCTCACAAAAAGGAGCTTGATGAAGCAGTTCAGCGCAGCGGCGCCCTTGCCCTAGAAAAAGACTCTGTTCAAAAAGAAAGGGACGTGCTCGCTATTCAAGTCAAAGAGCTGAAAGAACAACTCTCCAAGGAGAAAGAAGACAAAATAGCCGCTCAGGAAGAATCACAGCGGTATTGCGATGAGATTGTTGCTACCCGGCTTCTCAAGGCAAAGCTCGACGGTGAACTTGCCGGGGTCGAGAGAATGAAGGATGAAGCCCGTGAGGAGGGTAAAAGAATGGCTGAGGAGGAGCTCGATTCTCGCCTTGAGGCGGCCGCAGAGACTGGCAGGGAAGAGGTCAAAAGTATATTTGACCCGTTGATCGCCGAGTACGGAGCCCGCGTCCTTATGCACCGCGACCTAACATTCTTGGGCGACGGCTACCATGAATCCCTGGCTGAGGCATGGGAGACTCTGATAAAGATCAAGAAAGTCGAATCAGGCTCCGAAGAAATCGATGAGGATGCACTGGTGAAGGAGTTCCTGAGGGGGAATGAGCCATCGGATTTATCCGTAGCATTGGCTCTCTATGGCAAAGGATCTTCCCCTTCGAACGAGAAGAACAACGAGGCTGGCCCATCAGAGGCCGACACTACTACCCCTCACATTGACGCTCCTTATGCTGCTCAATCGGCTGGTCGGTCGATGCTTGATCCATTCGAGCAACACGCCAGTTATGATCTCGAAGATCCCGGGCTTGGCGTTCATGTGCTGTCACCTATCCTGGAGGGTGAAACCCCGCGCGCCACCGACAGTCAACCTGATCCTGGTAGGAGATTCTTCTTTCTCTAGAAATCGAAGTGATCCCGTCATTTTTCAGCAGTGGTTATTCGTTCTAATGCCCACTTCTTATATTTCTCACAGGTTGTTCTGACACTGAGCTAACTCCGAGGAGCGATGACGCCAAGGAGGAAGCAGGGAAAACAAGCGACGCTGCTCACGCAGAGGTAACCCCCGGCCCAGACGCTCAAGTGATTGGGGCGCTTGACGATGACAAACTTGACACCTCGTCTCCGGCCGAAGGAAGCGACGAAGTTAAAATCACTGGCGCCTCTGAACATACTTCAGAGATGAGCATGAAGGATCGTCTTGCCGACGAGGAGAAGAGAAAGGTCAAAGTCAAAGTTGAATCTGAAGTCCTGGAACTTACTGACCCGCGGAATAGACCTTTGAAAATCATTCTCCCGGGCAGGTCCAAACCATTAGATGTTCCGTCTCCTACTCCTGACTCCGTCTCTCTAGCAAGCAAAAAGTCCAAGAAGAAACGTGAGGGAGAGGAGTCGTCGGAAACACCGAAGGCGGACAAGAAGAAGAAGTCGAAGAAATGATCGATGCACTTGTTCAACAAGTTTTTGCTTAAGTTTGTAACAGTTTCTACCTTTCATAACTAGTAGTTTGTATAGGCCCGAATTTTGTAGGAGTGATCTTGTATCCCCATTTTGGACTTATCGAATAAAATTTCAGTTTCTTCTTGTTTGAATGATTCTCTTGTCTTTATTTGGTTTGCTGACACTGTGCTCCGGGGACTTGGAGACTTGAGACTGTTCATACTCTAGTCCGCGTTCTGGAGACTTAGAGTCCTCCGCTCCGCACTTTGGGGACTCGGAGATTGGAAATCGTTTATACTCTAGTCCGCGCTCTGGGGACTTAGAGTACTCCGCTCCGCACTCTGGGGACTCGGAGATTGGAAATCGTTTATACTCTAGTCCGCACTCTGGGGACTTAGAGTACTCCGCTCCGCACTCTTGGGACTCGGAGATTGAAAATCGTTTATACTCTAGTCCACGCTCTGGGGACTTAGAGTACTCCGCTCCGCACTCTGGGGACTTGGAGATTGAAAATCGTTTATACTCTAGTCCGCGCTTTGGGGACTTAGAGTACTCCGCTCCGCACTCTGGGGACTCGAAGATTGGAAATCGTTTATACTCTAGTCCGCACTCTGGGGACTTAGAGTACTCCGCTCCGCACTCTGGGGACTCGGAGATTGAAAATCGTTTATACTCTAGTCCGCGCTCTGGGGACTTAGAGTACTCCGCTCCGCACTCTGGGGACTCGGAGATTGAAAATCGTTTATACTCTAGTCCGCGCTCTGGGGACTTAGAGTACTCCGCTCCGCACTCTGGGGACTCGGAGATTGGAAATCGTTTATACTCTAGTCCGCGCTCTGGGGACTTAGAGTACTCCGCTCCGCACTCTGGGGACTCGGAGATTGAGAATCGTTTATACTCTAGTCCGCGCTCTGGGGACTTAGAGTACTCCGCTCCGCACTCTGGGGACTCGGAGATTGAAAATCGTTTATACTCTAGTCCGCGCTCTGGGGACTTGGAGTACTCCGCTCCGCACTTTGGGGACTCGGAGGTTGGAATCGTTTGTATGAGTCTGTACGCCGCACAGAATAATGTAATTTATCATTCAATTAAGAGATACAGAAACTTCATAGAAAATGTGGCTTCAAGCCTTTATTAATGAAAATCAACTAAATTGCTCGATTACAACTTCAAAAGGAAACTAAGTCATTATTGAATGGAAACATGCACAAAACAATAGTGCTTATAACAAGAAAGGGAAACATGCTAAACGTAATAGTGCCGCAAATGTTCACTGTTCCATGCTCGGGGGAGGGTCGCGCCATCAACGGTCGCTAGCTTGAAGGTTCCTTCTCCAAGCTTCCGTTCAATGGCGTATGGACCTTCCCAGCTGGGATTCATGCGTGATGGTACTGGGAAGACTCGTTTCAGAACGAGATCACCCACATCAAAGATTCTTGGGCGGACTCTGCCATCGTAGTAGCGCTTGACTCGATGTCTGTGCGCCGCCGCCCTTAACTCAGCTTCTTCACGCTTTTCGTCGATGCAGTCCAGTGATTCCAGCAAGAGGTTTTGGTTCGTCTTGGGGTCATAGTATGTCACTCGATGCGATGGAACTTCAAGTTCCACGGGTATTACGGCTTCAGAGCCGTATGCCAAGGCGAACGGAGTGTGGCCGGTCGCGGACTTGTGGGTAGTCCTATATGCCCATAATGCTGTCGGGAGTTCATCTACCCACTTGCCTCCAACCTTCTCCAGACGCTTCTTGAGTATGGACTTGATTATTTTGTTAACGGCCTCGACTTGTCCGTTAGCTTTTGGGTGTGCAACGGCAGCGAACTTTTTCTCGATGCCGTACTTCAAACAGAACTCTTTGAACTCTTTACTTTCGAATTGCGTTCCGTTGTCTGTAATGATGGTGCGTGGAAGACCGAAGCGGCATATAATGTTTCGTACAACGAAGTTAATGACTTTCTTAGAGGTGATAGTGGCCAAAGGTTCTGCCTCAGCCCATTTCGTGAAATAGTCGACTGCAACTATCGCGTACTTCGCACCACCTTTGGATAGAGGCAAAGAGCCGATTATATCGATTCCCCAGATCGCGAATGGCCAAGGGCTGATCATTTGTGTGAGTTCCGTTGACGGAGCCCTCGGGATTTTTGCATATCTTTGACACTTGTCGCATTTTCTTGCGTAGTCCGCGGCATCCCGGTTTACAGTGGGCCAGTAATACCCATAGCGGAGGATCTTCTTTGCTAGCGTTTGCCCCCCAGTATGGTCGCCGCATTCCCCTTCGTGGACTTCCCTCAAGACTCGCTTTGTTTCATCATGAGCGATGCATCGTAACAATGGGATTGAGAACCCTTTCCGGTACATGGATCCATCCTGCATTATGTACCGCGCAGCCTTTCGAAGGACCTGTCGTCTTTCGCTTCTTCTTTCTGGTAAAGCCCCGGTTGTCAGGTACAGTTTGAATGGGGTTATCCACGAGTCCTTCTCGATCTCTGTTTCCAACACAAGGTCGATTTTCATCTCGTCTGCACTCGGGGCATGCAAGACTTCCACGGGATACAATCCCATTTGTTGAACATCGTCGGTACTCGCGAACTTAGCCAACAAGTCGGCTTCTTTGTTTTGCTCTCGCGGGATATGTGAAATGTCATAGCGCTCAAGATTTGATAGTAGTTCCTGGACCTGAACGAGGTACGGAGCAAGTTTCCGTCCTTTTGCTTGGTAGTCTCCTCGTACTTGGTAAACCACTAACTGCGAGTCACAAAAGATTTCGATCGATTTGATTCCGAGTTCTTTGATAAGCTTCAAGCCAGCGATCAATGCTTCATATTCAGCTTCGTTGTTCGTAGCCGGAAAATCGAGCTTCAGGGCATAACAGATTGATCGGTTTTCCGGAGTTATAAGAACTACGCCCGCGCCGGAGCAACGGTCGTTTGATGCACCGTCAGTGTATAACTTCCATCGTATGGGGGGAATGATGTCGTGATCGTCCGGTTTGATGGGTATGGTAAACTCAGCGATGAAGTCTGCTAACGCTTGCCCTCGGATAGCTCTCCGTGGTAAGTACGCGATATCGAATTGGCTCAACTCGATGTTCCATTTTAGCAATCTTCCAGAAGTTTCTGGTCGCTGAAGTACCTGCCTCAGGGGTTGATCGGTATAAACGCCGATTGAATGCGCTTGAAAGTATGGGCGTAGCTTGCGTGATGCAATCACCAAGCAATAAGCCAATTTCTCAATTTTAGGGTAATTCTTCTCTGCCCCCGTTAAGCGCTTGCTAACATAATATACCGGCTTCTGGACTCGATCCTCCTCCCGGACCAAAGCTGCGCTTATCGCATGAGGGGATATAGCCAAGTAAACGTACAGCATCTCATGTTCAACTGGTTTAGATAGCATCGGTGGGCTCTCCAGATGCCTTACCAGGTTTTGGAAAGCCTCCTCGCAGCTAGACGTCCATTCAAAATTCCTCTTTCCTTTCTTTATTATGTCGAAGAATGGGATGCATTTGTCAGTTGCCTTGGATATAAATCGACTTAGCGCAGCCACTTTTCCGTTCAAGCTCTGTACCTGCTTTACAGTCCTGGGCGCTTGTACGTCTCGAATGGCTTGGATCTTTTCTGGGTTGGCTTCGATTCCCCTAGCGTTGACGATGAATCCTAAAAACTTCCCTGATGCAACGCCGAAAGAACACTTCAGCGGGTTGATCTTCATTCCATAGGACCTGAGTATGTTAAACATTTCAGCTAAGTCTTGAATGTGGTCGTTTGACTGCCGTGACTTCACGAGCATGTCATCCACATAGACTTCCATGGTTTTGCCCAGCTGGTCCTTGAACATTCGATTCACCAGACGTTGGTAAGTTGCTCCAGCATTCTTTAATCCAAAGGGCATCACTACATAGCAGTACAGCCCGACATTTGTAACGAAGCTGGTGTGTTCTTGGTCCGGAATATGCATTGGGATTTGGTTGTATCCCGAGTACGCATCCATAAATGATAATAATTCGTGTCCTGCTGTGGAATCGACCAACTGATCGATCCTAGGCAACGGGAAACTGTCCTTAGGGCATGCTTTGTTCAAGTCGGAATAATCTACGCAAGTCCTCCATTTCCCATTTGCCTTTTTCACTAGCACGGGGTTGGAGACCCACTCCGGGTAGAGGGCGTCGCGGACGAACCCATTTGCTTTGAGTTTGTCCACCTCCTCTCCAAGAGCGGCGGATCTCTCTGGATCCATTCCTCTCCTCTTTTGCTTGACTGGGACGTATTTCGGGTCTATGTTCAACATATGACTTGTGATGGCGGGAGAAATCCCACACATATCGGAATGCGTCCAGGCAAAAACATCAAGGTTTGCTCGGAGGAAGTCGCTAAGGTCTTCTGTCATTGCGGGGCCTAACTGTGATCCGATCTTCAGTATTCGCGAAGGGTCGTCACGGCTAACCGAAATGTCAATTGTTAATTCAGCCGGCGCCGCCTTCTCTTCCCTGGGTTTCTCATCGTCGTCTCTCGGATCTATATCTCCGTAGATCCGAGAACTATGCCCGAGCCAGGGCTCGGGCACTACTTGTCAATTATTCGCGTTGAGGATGCGGACAGGATTGTCCGCACCCTTTCCTTTTTCCCTCCGGTGGGCTTCTCGGAGCTCGGCTACATAACAGGAACGACCAGCTGCTTGGTCTCCGTGAACAATGCCTACTCCTTTGTCAGTTGGGAACTTCAAAGTCAAGCACCACGGGGCTAGTGCCGCCCTAAATTCAGCCAGGGCCGGCCGACTCAAGAAAACATTATATGGAGAGTCCACATCCAAAACTACAAAGGGTAGAATTCGTACCCTCCGACGCTCGCCTTGTCCCAGTTCAACTGGTAACTCGACATATCCCACTGCATCAGTCGCAGCGCCGTTAAAACCGTGGATACGAGCTTTGGATGGTTTTAAGTCTTTTGTCTCTAGCTTCATCTGATCATATGCCTTCTTGAAGATGATGTTGACCGAACTTCCACAATCAATCAAAATTCTTTTTACATACGCTGGTCCGATTGTTGCAGATATGACCATGGGATCGATGGTCGGAGCCTCTATCTGATCAGCGTCTCTGTTTCGGAACACAATATCGTCTGTCATCACGCGCTGCTGCTTAGCAGGGGCCCCGTCCTCTATGTTTGAACAGCACTCGAAATCCGCATGCTTCAAGGAGCTCGCATATCGCTCCATCTCTTGCCAGTTCTTATCTGCGGGATGAGGTCCGCCGATAATTGTATTTATAACCAGTCTTCCAACAGTCCGGGCAGGTTCCTCTGGATGACGTGGAGCCGGTGCACGACCTGGGTCGGACGTTCCCTGTCCTCCTTCCTGCGGATCCTTCACAAATTATTGCAACTTCTTTTGTCTGATCAATTTCTCGATAGCGTCATGTAGGTGTCTGCATTCCTCCATGTTGTGCCCATAGGTTTCATGGAAGCGGCAATATTTCCCAGTCCGTTTCTGTTCTTCAGTTGATTCTTTCGGACGTGGTTTTCTGTACTGAAAAGTATTGCATGTGGATAGGTAAATGTTCTCAAGTGGGGCGTTTAGCGGAGTGTACTCGCTGTAGCTTGGAATTCTCGACTTCCACTTTCCCGCTTCTTTCCTCTTTCCTTGACTCCTTCCTCCGGACTCTTTGGGCTGCACAGGCTTATTCTGGACGTTGACTTGGACTTTCCCTGAATTGTCTCCAGATTGCTTCACAGCAATGTTGCTCTTGATTGACTCTTGGGCAGGTCCCGGTGCCTTGTCTCGTCGTACCCACCTAGCTTCCTCTCTTCTTATGAACTGGTGTGCCTTGGAGTAAAAACGCTCTAGCGTAGTCGGAGGTTTTCCTGCCAGCCAATCTCCGAATTCAGAATCCGGATCTACACCTCTCATTACAGCCATTAGAATTGCATGGTCGTTGGGATTACTGACTTCAGTTGCCGCAACGTGGAATCTCTGTAAGTACTCCTTCAGCGACTCTCCGGGATTTTGGATTACACTTGACAAAGACATCACGTCCTTCGGGCGTGTAGTGTGTATCCGGAATTGCTCAATAAACTTCTTTGCCAACTCCTCGAAATTTGATACGGATCGCGGAGGAAGTCGAGTGAACCACATAGTAGCGATCCCAGATAGAGTAATCGGAAAGCACCTACACTTGGTGGCATCATTTGCTCTGGCTGAATCCATCATCCATTCATACCTCATTACATGTTGTCTAGGGTCAGTCTTTCCTTCGTATGCAGGAATGGTTGGCATGCTAAACTTCTTGGGGTAGGACGCTTGTAGCACAACATCCGTGAACGGAGTATGACTTCTTGACACTCCCCAATCGTCATTTGATAAGCCTTGATTTTCCTTCATCAGTTGCCTGATCATGGCTGTCAGATCGGGTGTTTGTATGGAAGCTGGGAGGTTGGAGTCAGTTCTACGTGCCTGTCCATGCTGATGCCTCCTTCCCTGGCGATCCGCCAATCGTGCGTCATGAGGTTCAGCATTGTTAACATCTTGATGATCTGGAGCTCCCTCCTCCACCTGTACTCCGGTTCGGAAGTTTCCAGTTCTGGCTTGGTCGCGGTCTCCTGCTGTTCGAACAGCAGCATCTGCCCTTGCAGTTTCGGTCTTACGGCGTCTGCGCCTAGGTGGCTCATCAGAAGAAGTTGAGCTGTCAGAAGAGGAATAAGCAGCTGGATTGCCCCCAGCATTCTGTTGCTGCTGTTGAGTGAGTTGTGCCATCAGGTTGGCATTAGCTTGCATCTGTTCTCCCAGTTGTCTCCTGCTTTCCCTAAGTTCTCTCATCAAGTCGTTGAACTCCACTCTGGTGACAACTGGAGTCTGTTCTTGAGCGGCAATCCCTGCACTCGGGATTGCTGGTTGATTGCTAGGTCCTGCTTGTTGCACGCTAGCAGTTTCTCGGGCATCCGCATTAAGGGAAGCTGACCTGGTACGTGGTCTTGCCATTGTAGAGTTATCGGTATGGACTCTGAGTAGAATTAACGGATGTCCTATCAGTGAGTTGGATCTTCTCTGGGGGATTTATTCAATCCAGTAGCTTCAAAGCAGATCCTTGAGGTCTGAGAATTCAATTCTCAGTGAAAGCACCAAAGTGTTAGCACCAAAATTGGTCACTAACCTCGTTCAGAAAGATTGTGTAGAGATATAAGTGATGAAAGATGATTAGACAGAGAAGACAATCCTAATTCAAGTGCAGAAAGTAAGAACACCAAATTTATAGTGGTTCGGCGTAATTGCCTACGTCCACTTTACTCAACTTTATTGATTTCCTTTCTGATTGATTACAAATACAATTCGTGAATCAAATGCTTGAATGAAGGTGTTTAAGTAGAGAAGATGAGTCTTGAAAATGGCAGAGTCTCCCCGTATTTTCTCTCCAAAAAAGCCCCCTTTCACTGTGACCCTGCCCCTCTATTTATAGGCAAAGATGGGCTGGACTTCCCAAGTGGGCTGATTGCCGAACGTTCCAGCCCGAGTGCAGTGGTCGCCGTATGCCGAGCAAGGTTCGCCGAACGATCTCCGCCGAACCATTCCTTCCATGCCGAACGGTGTGCTGGTAAGTTGTGTTGAACGTCTCCTGGATGACGAGTATTACGCCGAACACCATGGGATGCCGAGTACTCTTGTATGCCGAGCAGCCTTGATTCCGAGCGACCTTGTATGCCGAACAGCCTTGATGCCGAGTACTCTGATATGCCGAGCAGTCTTGCATGCCGAGTACTCTGGTATGCCGAGCAGTCTTTCATGCCGAGCAGTCTTGATGCCGAACAGCCTTGATGCCGAGTACTCTGGTACGCCGAGCAGTCAGTTGATGCCGAACACTACTTGGTGCCGAGTACCCTTGCTGCCGAGTACTACGCCGAGTAGTCTCGATGCCGAACACTGCTGAGTATTATGCCGAACACTCCTGGACACCGGATACTAAGGACGCCGAGTACTACGCCGAGTATTCTTGGATGATGGTTGCTTCGCCGAACATTCCTGGATGCCGGACACTCTCTGATGCCGAGCACTGCTGAGTACTACGCCGAACACTCCTGGATGTCAAGTGCCTCGCCGAACACTCCTGGATGCCGGTCACTCTCTGATGCCGAGTTCCACTGGATGCCGAGCACTAGCGCCGAGCATTGGTTGTTGCCGAACACTAACTGACGCCGAGCACTACGGATGCCGAACACTATGGATTTCGAGTCCCACTGGATGCCGCGCACTTCGCCGAGTCCTCCTGGATGCCGAACAGTCTTTCATGCCGAGTAGTGGCCAATGCCGAGCACTCAGTTGCCTGGTCAAATCTCCAGGAAACAGTTCCCTCGACTTGAGAATAATGTAGAACTTCAATATGGATACTCCACTTTGACTAGTTAAATCATGGTATGACAGTCCATTGAGCGACAATAGCCGTGTTTGAGTTGAAGCATTGGAAGTGAAACAACGTTCAATAGAGGATTTATGACGCCCCACTCCGAGACCCACATTAGCAAAGAGTATTACTAGGTAACACTGTCTGCTAATACGGAGAATAGAGCTGGATTAGGAGCGACCATCTATAGCCTTGTCTTAATTATCTATTGAATACGCCGACAATTGCCATACATTTTTTTCTTTCTCAAGTGGATCGACATATCCAATAAATACTTAATACAAAACCATAGGTGGCTGAAGGATCTATCAGAATAAAATATAAAAACTCAAATGTAATACACATCACATAACAGTAGATCATCACATACATTTACACATATACAGATACATTACAGAGTATACAAAATGCTACATGTCAAGTGGTAAGAAAACCACAATATACAGGCGAGTCAAAAGAATACATATCAGAGCTACAACCAGAAAGGACTACACAAAAAGCTATAACGAAAAGGAGCTAGCGGAATAGACCATGCGGAAGCAAAATAGGCTAAGTCTAATGTACCTAACCTAAAACATCTCGGTCTGACCCGAGTATAAAATACACGGGTCAGTCTAGCTAAACAAATCAGTTAGATATACTAAATGATAATGAACATACAAGGTCATAAAGTACCACAAATATCTCCAAAAGAGATAACTAGATCATCTAATAAAAGATGAATCAAAACAAGCCTCATATCATTGGCAACTCAATTAAACAAAGGATATCATATCAAAAAACATGCCAAAAAGGCAAATAACAAACACCAATAAAGGTAACATAAGTTTCCACAAGGTAATCGCTATATATCGTGTGGTTCAAAGAACCTACACCGAAAGGCGATACACTAGAGAAACATAATTGTCAAAGAAACAAAAGATGCTCGAGCTCAGTACTGTATAACAAGGATCCACAAGCCCGAAGGCAACAAACCCAAATATCTCTCGAGCGGTGACGAATGACCAACTCCAAAAGCGATACCATAGGGCAACAAACTCGAAGGCACAAAACTGAAGGTACAAACCCGAAGGCAACATACCCGAAGGCAACAAACCCGAAGGTACGAGCCCGAAGGCAACAAACCCGAAGGTACGAGCCCGAAGGCAACATACCCGAAGGCAACAAACCCCAAAGGCTCAAACCCGAAGGCAACAAACCCCGAAGGCAACAAACTGTAGTGGCGAAGGTCCGGAGGCCCAGTACTGGACACCACTAATTGGCAGAATGTGTCACAACTCTCAGAAAGGAACCCGAAAAATGTTAACGTGAGTCCCATACCACACATTCGCACTAAATGGTTTACTAACCGTTAGTCAATTTCACACTCAAAGCAGTACAAAGTTCACCTCATTTCATCGGTAAACCAGACCCAAAGGTCAAAACGGTCAAACGAATAGATTAGGAATTAAATGGAAAGATAAACACACGTGTTCATAGCATGCGTTTTATTTAATCATTTAATTCTCCTCCCTCTTCGCTCGAAGTGCAAAATTGTGTGCGTGTTTTAAATGGAAATTATAAGTTGGAGAAACAAGCTTTTAATACAATTTAAAGAGATCATTTCATAAAAACCCGTGTACGAAATCAAAATGGAATCATCAAAATCAGAAATGCGATAACAACTGATTGGATCGACATGAATCGATCAAAATTGGAAAAACCAAGCAAATAAACAATTTGGGCTGAGACAAGCAGATTCAGACGTCTGAATTGCATATTTCAGACGTCTGAAACTGGAGCTCAGGCAATACTTTGCCTAGGCCAGTGATGGCCAAATCATATCGAAAGCAATCGGATGAGTGACGATGGCTAGGGGTTTACGCCAAACAACTACCCAACCTTAAGGACTCACCAATACACTCCGACAAACATGCCCAAACAACCATAAGGATTTTCATAGATTTTGACCTCAAACGCCAAAAATTGGAATATTCATCAAACCAATTCAATTTAAAACAAATGGACAAGGATTATATGTTAGGAATTGCTACCTAACACTATTAAAGATGTAGACGTAGATGTGAGTTCAAAAACTCACCTTTTAAACCCAAACACAAATGATAAGCTCTAGAACAAGCAAAAGGTTAATCTCTCTTTAACAATACCTCAAGAACTTCAATCTATAATCAAAGATGAAGTTTTCTCTAAGTTAAGATATTAGGAATTTCTGAGAATTTGAAGAGGGATTAAGATGGAGACGATGAAAAGAAGGCTCACCTAAGCTTCCCTTGGATTTTGGACTTGAATTTGAGTTTGCAAATGAATCTAGGGCTTATGAATTTCCAATTCCCATTCTTTCCCCCATTTTTTCTAAAGCTTGAATGTTTAGAAAATGAATTGAGTGAATGGAGAGGAGGGGGCTGAGTTAGGGTATAGGATGAGTTGGGTGAAACCCAAACCCAAGCCCTAAGTGAAAAAATAGCAAAATTCACTCAACTCCAAACATATTGATGCTTATACTAAAAAAAGTTGCAAACACCATTTTGAACTCAATGGAAGTGGTCTGGAGTCAAATTAGTGATTCTCAACTTCATTCTTCATTCAGATGTCTGAAATTTCCAAACCAGACGTCTGAATCTGGAAAAATATGAGTTTTCTAACTTCATTCAGACATCTGAAATGAACGATTCAGACGTCTAAATCTGGAAAAATAGAAGTTGTCAAAAACAATATTCAGACGTTCGAATCGTATATTTCAGACGTCTGAAAATGGCAATTTTAGCCTATTTCCTTTCTGGATTGACTCGAACAATTTCAGACGTCTGAATGCTTCATTTCAGACGTCTGAATCCCTGTAAGACAGTTTTCTCAAATAGACACCTCCGAATCTCGATCCACAATGACCTTTCACTATTTCGACAGTTCTTTTACGAATAGTGACTTTCGGGCTAAAATCCGACTAACAATGCTATACATAAATTAAACATTTAAAATATACGAATCGTAAAATATGCGGGTTGTTACAGATCTCTCCTCCTTAACAAAATTGCGTCCGTGCAATTCCTAGAGAAGAAATTGGTAACAACTACATACTTACATCACCCAAAAAGAAAATAAAATAAGCTTGAGATGGAGATATTCTCACCATTTCTAAGCAAAGATAGAAAACCTGGATAGGATCGCTTGATAAACTCTCTGGTTTCCCAAGTACAGTCATTAGGATTAGTGGACCATTGAACTTTAATGAGCGGCACGTCCTTGTTTCGAAGGTGTCTCACCTCCGAGGCAAGTACGCGAACATGCTGCTGTACACTAGATAAGTCTGGTGAGATCTCAAGCCCTTGCAAATCAGGAGAGTCGATAACATAATCTGATTCTCGAAGACACTTTCGAAGCTGAGAGATGTGAAACACGTTGTGAACACCGGATAGATGAGCTGGAAGTGAAACTCTATAAGCCACAGGGCCAATACGTTCAGTAATGGGAAATGGTCCTACATAACGAGTAGCCAATTTTCCTGTCGTACTGAAGCGCATAACCCCTTTCAAAGGAGAAACACGAATAAAGACGAGACCATCAACCGAGAACTCGAGAGGCTTCCTACGGTTATCCGCGTATGATTTCTGGCGGCTCTGTGCCTCTTTCATTCTCTGACGAATAAGATCAATCTTCTCAGAAGAATCGTGAACAAAATCTGGGCCAAGAATAAGCTTCTCCCCAGATTCCAACCAACAAGAAGGTGATCGACATGGCCTTCCGTATAAGGCTTCGAAAGGAGCCATACCGATACTGGACTGAAAACTATTGTTGTAGGAGAACTCCACAAGGGGTAGATGATCCTCCCAACCACCTCCGAAATCAAGAATACAAATACGGAGGAGATCCTCTAAGATACGATTCACCCGTTCAGTCTGTCCATAAGACTGTGGATGATAAGCTGTGCTGAAATTAAGCTTTGTTCCCAAAGCTTGCTGAAGACTCTTCCAGAAATGACTTGTGAATAAAGGATCACGGTCGCTCACAATTAATCTAGAAACACCGTGAAGTCTCACGATTTCCTTGATATATAACTTAGCCAAAAGAGAAGCAGTCCTATTAGATTTAATAGGAACAAAATGAGCTGATTTGGTGAGGCGATCAACAATAACCCAAATGCTAGAATGGCCCGATCTCGTACGAGGTAGGCCATCAATGAAATCCATCAAAATCTGATCCCATTTCCACAATGGAATCTCTAGAGGCTGAAGGAGACCAGAAGGGCGTTGATGTTCGGCTTTAATACGTTGACAAGTCATGCAATTACTCACATAACTCGCTACATCACGCTTCATGCCTTCCCAATAATAAAGGCGATGCATATCGGCATACATCTTACTACTGCCAGGATGAATGGTATACTTAAAACGATGACAGTCATCAAGAATGTCATGCCTAAGTGCAGAATCAGAAGGCACAACAAGACGGTTCTTCTTGCAAAGACACTTATGAAAATCAATGCTGAAATCCCACAATGCTTCATCATGGGATTCAGTCTCACAAAGCTGAATAAGATGCACAAGATCAGGATCACGCCGCTGAGCTTTGGCAATACGATCAAATAGAGAGGGTCGAGCTTCCAAATTGAATAATACTATCGGAGAATCAGAGGATGGAGCTCAATCACGAATATCACAAAAAGATAGAGTCTCAAGAATATCCCATTCGGCAAGCATCATAGAAACGACAGCCGAATGTCTACGACTAAGCGCATCAGCAACACGATTACCCTTACTAGAGGTATACTGGATATCAAAGTCATAGGAGGCAAGAAACTCGAGCCAACGTTGTTGCCTCATATTGAGTTCCTTCTGCGTGAACAAATACTTCAAGGATTTATGATCGGTATAGAGAATGAAGCGCTCGCCTAATAAATAGTGTCGCCAAATCTTCAAGGCGAAGACAATGGCGGCTAACTCAAGATCAAGAGTGGCATAGCGAACTTCATTCGGACGCAGTTGCCTAGAAGATTAAGCAACTACCCGATCCCTCTGCATAAGCACGACACCGAGACCACTACCACAAGCATCGGTGTAGACAACAAGATCATGATTCCCCTCGGGAACCACAAGAATAGGAGCATTAGTGAGAAGTTCCTTTAATGTCTGAAAGGAAGCTTCATACTTATCGGACCAAATATAACGAATGCCTTTCCGAGTGAGGCTGGTGAGAGGAAGCACAACACGGGAAAAATCCTTAATTAACCGACGGTAATAACCCACCAATCCAAGGAAACTACGAATCTCATGAACATTCTCAGGCCTCTTCCAATTCTGGATAGCTTCGATCTTTGAGGGATCGA
This sequence comes from Allium fistulosum, assembly GCA_030737815.1. NCBI lineage: Eukaryota > Viridiplantae > Streptophyta > Magnoliopsida > Asparagales > Amaryllidaceae > Allium > Allium fistulosum. The sequence goes on from CM060905.1 coordinate 595,433,960, forward strand.
CAGAAATGCCATCGGAAGTTACAACATGGCCTAAGAACTTAACCTTATTCTCCCCAAAATGGCACTTGGAGAATTTGGATTTAAGCTGATGGTGACGAAGATTACTCAAGACAATTCTCAAGTGATTAGCATGCTCGGCTTCAGACTTAGAATAAACAAGAATGTCGTCAATGAACATAAGGACGAACTTATCGAGATATTCCCGGAATACTCGATTCATAAGATCAACAAAGAAAGCAGGGGCGTTCGTCAAACCGAACGGCATAACGAGCCACTGGAAAGAACCATATCGAGTGCGGAAAGCTGTAAGAGGTATGCTATCTTCCGCGACTCGGAGCTGGTGAAAACCAGTGGCAAGGTCGAGCTGAGAGTAGACCTTAGCGCCACTCAATAGATCAAACATATCATTGATCCTAGGAAAAGGATACCTATTCTTGATGGTCAACTCGTTAAGCTTGCAATAGTCGATGCAGAGCCTAAGAGTTCCATCGAACTTCTTCACGAAGACGATCGCGGCACCCCACGGTGAAAAAATAGACTGAATCAACTGTTTGGACTCAAGCTCTAAAAGCTACTTCTTGAGTTCCTCATTTTCTTTTGTAGACATCCTCGTGGGAGGACGCCCAACTAGCTGCGTGCCTGGAATGAGATCAATGCGGAACTCGATCGCCCACTTGGGTGGCAAACCCGAAACCGGCTCAAAAACACCAGAGAAGTCACAAACAATAGGAATACGAGATATATCATCATCATCTCGTGAGTCAAGAGAATATAAAGTCATTTCAGAATTATCCACATTTCGAAGAACAAGTGATAGCTGAGTAGACGAATCTAGATGTCGAAGATATAAAATTCTTTCAGAACAAATAATCCTGGCATTGTATCTCACTAGCCAGTCCATACCCAAAATCATATCAAATCCCAAATAAGAAATAACGTGCAGATTCGCATGAAAAGAAAAGCCACATAAAACAATCTCAACATCATCACAAAGCATGCTAAGGGTTGCAGATCCCCCAATAGGATTCGCAATCCTCAACGAAGTAACCATATAAGAAACATCCAAAGACAAATCATCGATGAGCTTTTTCTATACGAAAGAATGCGAAGCACCCGTATCGAAAAGAACTCGAATACTACAGTCATGAAATAAAATAGAACCTTCCAAAATAGATGGAGATATACCTTTGGGCTGAGAAGAACCTCCAGAAGCCTTAGCAACATAAAGCTTGCCAGACTTGGCATTAGCAGGAATAGTAGGGCAGGAGGAAACATGATGACCTTCCTTCTTGCAATAACGGCAGAAGAGAGGCTTAGGACAAGCTCGAATCATATGATCAGGAGAACCACAATTGAAACACTTCCGAATGGAAGGTGTTCCAGCAGATTGAGAGTTAGAACCGGATTCAATAGGCTTTTTCTTCATGGAAGGGAAAAATCCCTACTTATGAAATGGAAACTTCTTCTTATTGGGGTTCTTGCGAACCTCAACATCATCACCACTATCACACTCCTTCTCGATGGCCTCGAGATGAAGTGTCGAATCAACCAACTCCTCAAAAGAAAGCTTAAGCTGGAGCATTAAGGACTTCTTAAGATATTTCTTAAGACCAGAGACAAACTTCATATTCTTCTTATAAGAAGTTCTAATGAATTCAAGACCATACTTAGATAAGGCCTCGAATGATGCAATATATTCAGAGACGGAGGACTTCCCTTGCTTCAAATCAAGAAAGCGACGGGCCAATAAAACTTTCTCAAATTCAGGAACGAATTTGAGTTCGAATCATTCCCGAAACTGAGTCCAAGAAAGAACAGACTCATCAAGTTCGGCTACAAGAAGCTCGTACCAATAAAGGGCACGCTCTTGCAATAAGCTCGAAGTTACAAGAACTCGATCGTGGTCAGAAAGATCCATACGAGAGAAGATACGTTCGCATGTGCGAATCCAAGCTTGGACCTCAAGAACGGACTCGGAGCCTTTGTATCGCTTTCCTCCAAGATGAGAAAAATCACTGCACAGGCGTGCAAAGGCAGACTTGCATGGAGGAGATGCTCGAATAGGAGCTGGAGGTTGAGTGCTCCTGAACAAATCCAAAAACTGATCGGCAGACATATAAATGTCGTCCGGATGCGAGCCACTGGATTGCCCAGCATCCGAGCGTCGTCCTCTGCCTCTTCCGGTCATTAGCTGAAATTAAGATAAAAAAAGATTATTCACAAGGTGGATATCATTAATTAAAATATGGAATACTACGGAATAAAAGGCATTCCTAGACGTATTCCCAAAATTCTATCTACCACGAAGGCACGGAAAGAAATAAGGCACGATGATTCAAAGGTTCGTAACATTTGTACTACCCTTTGATGTATCATAATACGTGTCTCTGTTCTATGTTTATCATATTTTGTTCTGAACTCAGCTCTGATACCAAGCTGTGACGCCCCACTCCGAGACCCACATTAGCAAAGAGTATTACTAGGTAACACCGACTGCTAATACGGAGAATAGAGCTGGATTAGGAGCGACAATCTATAGCATTGTCTTAATTATCTATTGAATACGTCGACAATTGCCATACATTTTTTTTCTTTCTCAAGTGGATCGACATATCCAATAAATACTTAATACAAAACCATAGGTGGCTGAAGGATTTATCATAATAAAATATAACAACTCAAATGTAATACACATCACAGAACAGTAGATCATCACATACATTTACACATATACGGATACATTACAGAGTATACAAAATGATACATGTCAAGTGGTAAGAAAACCACAATATACAGGTGAGTCAAAAGAATACATATCAGAGCTACAACCAAAAAGGACTGCACAAAAAGCTATAACGAAAAGGAGCTAGCGGAATAGTCCATGCGGAAGAAAATAGGCTAAGTCCAATGTACCTAACCTAAAACATCTCGGTCTGACCCGAGTATAAAATACACGGGTAAGTCTAGCTAAACAAATCAGTTAGGTATATTAAATGATAATGAACATACAAGGTCATAAAGTACCATAAATATCTCCAAAAGAGATAACCAGATCATCTAACAAAAGATGAATCAAAACAAGCCTCATATCATTGGCAACTCAATTAAACAAAGGATATCATATCCCAAAACATGCCAAAAAGGCAAATACCAATAAAGGTAACACAAGTTTCCACAAGGTAATCGCTATATATCGTGTGGTTCAAAGAACCTACACCGAAAGGCGATACACTAGGGAAACATAATTGTCAAAGAAACAAAAGATGCTCGAGCTCAATACTGTATAACAAGGATCCACAAACCCGAAGGCAACAAACCTAAATATCTCTCGAGCGGTGACGAATGACCAACTCCAAAAGCGATACTATAGGGCAACAAACCCGAAGGCACAAACCCGAAGGTACAAACCCAAAGGCAACATACCCGAAGGCAACAAACCCGAAGGTACAAGCCCGAAGGCAACATACCCGAAGGCAACAAACCCCGAAGGCTCAAACTCGAAGGCAACAAACCCCAAAGGCAACAAACCATAGTGGCGAAGGTCCGAAGGCCCAGTACTGGACACCACTAACTGGCAGAATGTGTCACAACTCTCAGAAAGGAACCCGAAAAATGTTAACGTGAGTCCCATACCACACATTCGCACTAAACAGTTTATTAACTGTTAGTCAATTTCACACTCAAAGCAGTACAAAGTTCACCTCATTTCATCGGTAAACCAGACCCAAAGGTCAAAACGGTCAAACGAATAGATTAGGAATTAACTGGAATGATAAACACACGTGTTCATAGCACGCATTTTATTTAATCATTTAATTCTCCTCCCTCTTCGCTCGAAGTGCAAAATTGTGTGTGTGTTTTAAATGGAAATTATAAGTTGGAGAAACAAGCTTTTAATATAATTTAAAGAGATCATTTCATAAAAACCCGTGTACGAAATCAAAAAGGAATCATCAAAGTCAGAAATGCGATAACAACTGATTGGATCGACACGAATCGATCAAAATTGGAAAAACCAAGCAAATAAACAATTTGGGCTACGACAAGCAGATTCAGACGTCTGAATTGCATATTTCAGACGTCTGAAACTAGAGCTCAGGCAATACTTTGCCTAGGCCAGTGATGGCCAAATCATATCGAAAGCAATCGGATGAGTGACGATGGCTAGGGGTTTACGCCAAACGACTACCCAACCTTAAAGACTCACCAATACACTCCGACCAACATGCCCAAACAACCATAAGGATTTTCATAGATTTTGATTTCAAACGCCAAAAATTGGAATATTCATCAAACCAATTCAATTCAAAACAAATGGAAAAGGATTATATGTTAGGAATTGCTACCTAACACTATCAAAGATGTAGACGTAGATGTGAGTTCAAAAACTCACCTTTTAAACCCAAACACAAATGATAAGCTCTAGAACAAGCAAAAGGTTAATCTCTCTTCAACAATACCTCAAGAACTTCAATCTATAATCAAAGATGAAGTTTTCTCTAAGTTAAGATATTAGGAATTTCTGAGAATTTGAAGAGGGATTAAGATGGAGAAGATGAAAAGAAGGCTCACCTAAGCTTCCCTTGGATTTTGGACTTGAATTTGAGTTTGCAAATGAATCCAGGGCTTAGGAATTTCCATTTTCCATTCTTTCCCCCATTTTTGCTAAAGCTTGAATGTTTAGGAAATGAATTGAGTGAATGGAGAGGAGGGGGCTGAGTTAGGGTATAGGATGAGTTGGGTGAAACCCAAACCCAAGCCCAAAGCCCTAAGTGGAAAAGTAGCAAAATTCACTCAACTCCAAACATATCGATGCTTATACTCAAAAAAGTTGCAAACACCATTTTGAACTCAATGGAAGTGGTCTCGAGTCCAAATTGGTGATTCTCAACTTCATTCTTCATTCAGACGTCTGAAATTTCCATACCAAACGTCTGAATCTGGAAAAATATGAGTTTTCTAACTTCATTCAGACGTCTGAAATGAACGATTCAGACGTCTGAATCTGGAAAAACGGAAGTTGTCAAGAACAATATTCAGACGTCTGAATCGTATATTTCAGACGTCTGAAAATGGCAATTTTAGCCTATTTCCTTTTTGGATTGACTCAAACAATTTCAGACGTTTGAAGCTTCATTTCAGACGTCTGAATCCTTGTAAGACAGTTTTCTCAAATAGACACCTCCGAATCTCGATCCACAAAGACCTTTCACTATTTCGCCAGTTCTTTTACGAATAGTGACTTTTCGGGCTAAAATCCGACTAACAATGCTATACATAAATTAAACATTTAAAATATACGAATCGTAAAATATGCGGGTTGTTACAGGATTTATCTCCTTAGTTGTATGAGGTTAGAATCACGATCAACAATGTCAACTCAGAGTCACAATATCTGGCTAGAGTATAATCGTTAGTAATCAATCTTATTACTGAACTAAGGACTTTGCTTATGGACTGATCGAGTTCAATATGGACAATATTGTAGTTTTGACCAATACCAAATTACATACATCCTAATGTGATATAGTGTTGGCGAAAAGAATGTGTTTAAATTATTATCACTGTTGGTACCGCTTAAGATAATATAAAATATAACTTTTTACTAAAAAGATCTATAAGCGAAGAATTCAACAAACTGTCACACCAACTGCTAAAGTGATGTGTGGAAGTTAATATTTGAATTGTTCAATATTAATCGCTGACTAAATTCACAACTCTGAATCACATAACTGCATTTATGAATTCATAAAAAATTTACACGATCTAATTAGTTTATAAAGTGTTATAAATTAACTAAATTAATTAATATTTAAGTTATATTACTTATTAATTTATTTTATGTTTTTTGGTGCTATTGGTAATTACATGGATGTGTATATAAAAGTTATATATACATGTATTTATACACGATATCGATATATACTTAAATAAGCTTTAAATATATTTAGTTACTTAAATAGGCCTTGGAATGTCTTGGTCCACATGGGAAAAAAACCACTGCTAACCGTACAAAACAAACAAATGGTGTAAATATTGATTTAGACTTAATAAGGGAATTGAGGAGGAAAGCATTAAAAGAGAGAATGAGAAAAGTTTTCATTCTCTCCATAAAACAAATCTTCCTCATTAATTTATTCATTCAATATTTCCTCTTCCTCCTACCTCTTTCATGGATGCCGTTGTTTCTTCCTTTTCTCCCATGCCTAAATATTTTCACAATAAATAACATCAAACAAAATAACACAAAAGTGGTTCATTAGATTCTAGCAAGATTGGTGGTGATTCAAGGAATCTAGGAATCGACTTACAAATCAAGGTGTCATAAGGGGTTGGATCTACAAAGCTAAATCTATATTTGTTTTGTATATTTATATGTATTCACACCTGTCCCAAATTACTATATGCATTATATATTTAAATTGCCATTGTATATTATTGAAGTTTGATTTGTAACATATATCGTTTATAAAGAAAATTCAAATGGAGAAAAGAAAAACAACAATGAAATTAATCTATTTATTTTTGAATCATCTCTTTTAAACTATTGTATGCAATGCCAAATTTAAACACACGCGCGCGCAAACACACACACATACACACACACAAATATATTTACAATGGTCATTTATTTTAGATACAATCAAACATATGTATTGATGTGAATCTAAAATGATATCTCGAATTTTGTTTTTGAATTATGATATTTGAAAATTCTATTTCAACACAGATAATTACTTAGTATCCCCCTAAAATAAATAAAATTTTAAATACTAAAATGCCCTTAGAAAGCTGCGTACTTTCTTTCTTCTCAATTCCATTATCTTCTTACGTCAGTTTCTTACTGTCTAAACCACCGCTTCTTCAAAACCCTAGTTTCTAAATCAGTAAAGAAAAAATTCAATTTTTTACTACTAGCTGATGGATTTTGAAGAGGAGAATGATTTGTTAACGCAATCATAGTAGGTAATTCAAAAAAAATTGAAAAGTTTTTAATTTTTTGCAAATACAATCGTAGGTTGTCGATTATGGGGATTGGTGATAATTCACGCAAGGGGTATACAAATAGACTTTAAATTTTTAATATTTTAAAGTAAAATTTTTCTATATTTATAGTGGCTTAAAATATAGATAGAAGTTGTGTTTAAAGTTATTTTATTTGTAAAACCAAGTTTTGAAATTTATGGTCCATATAGCGATAATCGTTATTGATGCAGTTTGGAAATTTATGGTTTTTGCAAAATATAAAAGATTATCTATTTTAGATAATTCATAAATTATTTTCAAATATTTTTTATAGAGGTTAGTATTTTAAAAGATATTTGTGACATAAAAGATTTATTTCAAGACATTTGAACAAGTGGTTTATTTAAAGGAAATCAATTCATTTTTCAAAGTCAAATTCTTTTTAAAAGGTGATGGTTTCAAGTTATGATTTGAAAGTAAGTTTAAAATTTGTTTTAAAATTTTAAAAGGGATTTGGGATTACATAAGAGGTTTAAAACAATTATTTGATATAATAAAGTAAGTGTTTACTTGTATATAAAGGAAATATTTATCATTTTTACATCAAATGTGATTTTAAAACTAGGATTTCCAAGTGAGATTTGATATGGAAAATTTAAAGAAAAGTGAAAATAAATTTGGTTTTGTAACCCTTTGTTTTAAATGAAATATACAAAATTAAGGAGTTTTATACTTTATATTAAACTTCGAGGTAGGTAGACTTCTATCTATCCTAAAGATAAGAATGTTGTCTAGTCAAGGTTTAAGGGGTAATAGTACCTCAACATGAACAACTTCATTATAATCTGAAGGATAGTTTTCACTTTGAAATCGAAGATTGATGTTAAGTATTTGAAGTCTTATTTCCATATGCAAATTCGGTTACTTGTGGAAATTTAGTAGTCCAATACTTGGCACCAAAAGCCGATGAGTAGATTGATCCTCTATTTGTAAATCTAGAATCAGAGTGTCTAGACAAGGATCTAACTTACTTGGCTTCGTTTCTAGGCGAGGGATAGAGTAAGTCAAAATATCAAAAATGTGACAAGTGTTGGAGATTCGATTTCCATATATGTATGGTGGTTGGAAAGTATTCTTTTCATAGTTAACACCGAATTCCAAGGTACGGAAACTTGTCTCTATCTTGAGAATTAAGAATGTATGTCAAGGCAAGGAAAGTGCTTTAACTTGTCCAGTTTCATTATTAAATAAGGAATAGTACTGTTTGAAATGGAAAGTGGTGGTAAGTATATTCGGTCTAATTTCCGTACGATCTATTTACTTACACTAAAAAGAAAAGTGATTTGGGTTTATAATAAACAATGTTTTTAAATGATAGTTGTTTTTGACCCAATTTAACATGATTTGAAAAAATATGAAATCTTAAGATTTGAGAATATACTTATACCATTGAGATAAGAATATGAATACAATTTCTAGGTATTAAAAAAGTAGTGTCTTGTGAATATACTTATGTCGTTGAAATAAGTATATGGATATTTTTTCAAGTATTGAAAGAGTATAAATGAATAGTGAATAAGTAATATACATATGTATATCTTTTTGTAAAGGTATTTTGATACAAGCGTTTACATAGTGATTTAAGTTAATGAAAGGATTGATTAACAGGCTTATTGGTAGCTTATGTATTTAATCATGCTTGGTTTCCATGTGAAATTAAATCCCTAGATTTGATTGTTTATTTATTTGATAGTTAAATAAACGACTGTCAAATCTTGGCCAATTTTTAAAATTATCGGTTATTGGTTTGGAGGGACCAGGATTAGATAAGTTATCCGAAAACCACTTCATATTGGCATAAGCATTGGAGTTAAAGACATCCCGAAGATGATGAAATCAAAGATGAAGTTCTTTGAAGTGCAAGGGCAACTTGTTACTAATCCTAAGGGTGATTCCAAAAAGGATGTAGTAGAAGTAGTGCCTTTAATTTGTTCATATCCCAAACAACTTGTATGGATGAATGCTGGCATTGCATTGTTACCCAGAGGGTAGTGTGAACATTCTATGTGGGATTTTCTATAGAGGAAAAGGTAATCGTGGCCTCACGAGCCTCACACCTGATAATGACTAAAATCAGGAGAGATGCAGTAGAGCTTGTGGTTCGCTGCCATTAGGAGCATCATTCCTCAGATTTAGATCGATATTTATGGAATTTAGTACGCATGCACACAAAAAAGGTGGGGTCGTGGTCTGGTGCAATGTTTGCAGCCTCGATGCCCAAGGGATGATGTAATCCAGCTTGTCATGTTCGAGGGGCAGGCCGGATCGATGTTGGTAGGGATCGAAAGGTTTTTGACCTAAGTACATTTTTCTAGAGGTGTACCGCGGCAGGTGGTATTCCGGTGCCTTGTCATTGTATGGAATCCAATCTCCAATACATGCCCTTCGATTTTAGTTGTAGAACCTAGTACTGTTGAATTTAATTATGAGTAACCATTCTAGATATGTTATATAGTTATTTTAAACCCTAGCCATTATTATAATATCATTGGATCTTCTATAAAAATGGTTTGGTTATCGTAAGGTAAAGACCCGTCCGTGTTTATATGCGGCGTGGTCTTATGAGATACCTTTATTTTTGATGGATTTCTTAAAATATGAAATCCACATGATTTGAGTTTCTCACGCCGGTTTACCAGACCGATCTGGATGTTATTTTCTCATAATACTTGGGTCTCACCCGAGTACTTTTCCATATTTGTTATGGATGCTCTGGAAGTTCAGAGGACGAGCTGGATGCTTCTAAGACGTATTCACGTATTTTTATTTCTGCTGTATTTTCACGTTTATATTTATCATCATTTGTAAGGACATGCTGTTATAAGTGTCCAAGCTGATGATAGGTTAGTTACTCTGATTGACGTATATCATAGTTTGCTTTTGTAAAGATCATTGTATGTTATATATATTACCGACAAATTATGAGATTCTATTCTATCTCTTCTTTTCTTTCACCCTAACAATTTGTCTTTCCAGCACTTGGATGCTCGACACTGACCACCACGAATTTATTAGTGTCAACTTCTGAGGATCGAAAAGGCGGGTCGTTATAAATGCTTTGGCCAAAGACTTTAACTTTGAGTCGACTTCAGTTGACCGTGATACTAACCTCGTATAACTGAGGGGATGAATCCTCTCTTGAATAATGTTTCACTTCCAATGCTTACACTTGATCCAACTATAGTCGTTCGATGGACGTCATGCCATAGTTTAACTATAATCAATGTGAAGCTTCCACATTGAAGTTCAACAATATTCTCAAGTAAAGAGAACTATGTAATTTTGTCACATCGATATTTTCTATTTGACCTTAGTTATATTAACCAACAGAAAACTATCGAATGATTCATTCCATAGTTATCTAATAATTATCAATACGTAACCCCTTAGTGCCCCCAATAACCATGAGTAATATGCTGCACAACACATGGAGAGCGTTACGTACTCTGGTCTCAGGGGATGTATCAATATTTAGTCTTAATACATCTTGACTGGTAATATTTAAAATGGTATACTAATTTTAATTATGATAAATTACTTACAATTACAACACTTTGTAATTACTATCACAAAACATATCATTTATGGTTTTCTTTTAAATATACTTTTAATTAAATTAATTAATTAATATAACACATTCTGTCAAATATATAATAGAAAGAAAACTCTTTTTAATTCGAATAAGATTGGTTATCAAGTTATATATATGTAACAAATTACATAATTGATCTTAGGGTATACCCATAACTCTATTGTTAGTCTCAACGGATGAATCGACATCCTTTCTTGGAACAACTTGACTATGAATATTTCAAACAATGTTATTTTAGTATGCGATGAATTCCTCATGATTACAACATTTTGTAATTACTATCACATACCACATTATTTAAGGATTTTTTACTAAATTTATTTACATTAATTATTTAATTAATATACCATAATGTAACAAATATATATAACAAGAAACAAAAACTTTTTATTGCTAATGAGATTTTATTACAAAGTCAATAATTTACAATAAATTACGTAATTGCCCTTTGGATATATCCCTAAATCTATCACATACAAACTACAGGGCCATCATAATCAATAATAACAACATGCATCGTCATCCAATCCATCCCTCTAAGTCTATAACCTAAAAAATTGAATACAAAATCATCAAAAGAAACCCAAACCCACCCTAGGATAATTTAATGTCTTTACATATCATAGGAAGATGTGTCGACTCCTAACAGGATTCGACACAACAAGAGGGTTATCAATAATATGTAGCATAAGGCACAAACTATTAATAAGATGACTAGCAATAAAAGAATGTGAAGCTCCTATATCAAATAAAAGACGTATAGGAAAGTTATAAATATGAAGCATTGCAATGTTATTCCCTTTGTTTAGCTTTGGCGAAAAGCTCAAACTTGGAGTAGCTTGAATAACATAAGCTTTGACCAATTGTCCACCCTTCGAGGGCGATGGTCAATCCCTCTTGAAATGTCTTAGTCGATCATAATCGAAAGGGTTCTTATCTTGAAGGTTGACACTATAATCCTTTGCAATGTGTCCCTTCTAGTGGCATCGGTTGCAATTCACCCCTCCCTTCTTCCCTTAGCCTTGATTATTCTCGTTACTAGCCTTTTCTTTTACCTTGGAACTTGGGCTTGACTTCAACTTTAGCTTCCTCCACTTTGAAAGAACCGGGTCAGTTGGAAGTGGGTAAAATAAGTAGATTTCAAAAAAAAAATCCTATTTTGAATCTGTTGGGCCTATGAAGTATATACAGTTTATTAGATCCGATCTAATATAGTTTGAATGTAATCTTTTACTAAGAAGATTTAATTTATTTATATTTTAATTAATTTATGATTTAAATAAAATAGAGTGTATTTATTAAATATACTCTTGTGTGCATATGTTTGTAATAATTACTTGTTTTTTATTATTACTTCGGTTAATGAAGAATCAAGATGTTATATACGGGAGGCAAATTAATATGACATAAATGTTAAGGGTGCGCAATTAATTAGGGTTACACTTACTACTTTTATAAATAATTCACCATATTTTTCTTAATTTTTTTTAAATTTTTTAATTTAATTTAAATTTGATTATGACATTACAAGTGTATCAAATACACCCATGTGTGTGTAATGCACGTACAACAAAACGATAGTGTACATAGTTAATATGAACATTGATAGGTATTTGGATTCACACCACAATGGACACATTCCCCCTTTATATATGAGTTTGTTTCCCTTAGTTATTATTCAAAATTATATACACAAAAAAAATTATAAATCAATTTCCAATTTTTATGATAATATAAATATATTTTAAAACTAAATTTGACTAATTACATTTACATTGAAATTTAAACAGTATCTTAGGAGGTAGATCCGTAATGGGGACTGGGGTTTCCGCCTCCATTTTCTCTCTCCATATCTAATTCATCGTCCCTTTATCTCTAATCTCTTCATAATTATCTTCGTCCTCCACTTCTCTCTCTCTCTCTTTTCATCCGCCTTTGCTTTTTCATTTTCCCTTTTTTTATAAGTTCCCTAGGTCCCATTATTCTTCCTATGCCTTTTGCCTCAACTTCCGTCGCCTGCCAATGTCCTCTTCGTCCTTCCCAGCTTCGCCTTTTCTTCAACCTCTCACTTTCGATTTCCTCTCTGCCTGTTCTTCTTCCATTCTTGAGCCTGTATGCCTCCCTTTCTCCATTATTGATATTTTCACTTATCCTCTTTGACCCTTATCTCCCCTTAAAAGCGAAGCCAATCGACTCCTTTTACTACACCCTACATTGCTGAAATTACTACGAGTTTGGTTTGGTTTTTGAGTGAGCTCTACTCGTCATGCTTGGTGGTCGAGTAGGGTTGTTTTCAAGGTCCTTTTGGGTTTTTTTCTTGGCGATTATTGGGTTTCTGGCTTTGGTTTGTGCTTGGTGGTTTTCTGGTTGGAGTTGATGCATGGGCTTTGTTCTGATGTTGAGTGTTTTTGGTATGCTGTGTTTTGCTGAAGATGGTGGTTGTGGTGTTCGGTTCGTGTGTGTTGGCTTATGGTGTGTCTTTTTGGAATTGGTTTTTTGAATCTTCTACATTTCTATCATTATGCTCTTTTCTTTATGAGTTGTTTGGGACTGCTCGTGCGGCTAGCTAATGAAAGTAAGTACTATGCGTGGTGCTTGTGTTAGTTGTATTATTTTAGAAACTAGTTTGTGAAGTTCTGGTGTGAGTTGTAGTTGGTAGTTGTTGAGGTTCATAGCCTCACTCTATGCAGTTAAAGCGCTCGGTGGACTCAATGCGGCGGAGGTGCAAAAAGTCATAGTGGGGATACAGCGAGCATATAGCGGGATATAGCGGATGACTTTAAAATAGCATATAAAACTCGTACTTAATTTTTTTACAAATATATAAATGGTAATTAAATGAAAAATTAACATTCAATTGAATTATAATTAATACATAAATAATCTTAAATAAAAACATGTGCGAATATACTATAAATAAACATAAAACTACTATATACCATAATTGAATTTAGTAGAATATTACAAAATTTTCATTTCTGAAAATATATTAAAAATTCAATTAAATAAATTAATTTTATAATTTTTATAATGTAAAAATGTCATTTTTCAATTCGTTTCTTTTAAAGAAGATATAGTGGAAATAGCGGAATATAGCGGGAATAACAGAATATAGCGAAAATAGCGGGGCTTAAAGCGGAAGGCTATATTTGGGGCTATATGGAAAAATCGTAGTGGCAAAAATCCACTATGAGATATAGCAAAGTTATAGCGGGATAATAGCGGGGCATTAACTGCACAAGCCTCACTACTACATCAAATTTCTTTATAAAGTTGGCGGACCACTTTAAAAACCAACCTAGCTGCTGAGGGATTTTTCCTTAACACCTGTAATAATTTGTAAAAGTGGTACGACCACTATAATCCGGTTTGCCTATGTAAAATAATAATACTTTGTTTTGCCTGCGAAAAAAATATCTTAAGAATATAATTTTTATTTTGAGAATCAAACTTAGATCTATGATTTCAAGCAACATATCTATTTTAAAGTTTGAATTAGATATTATAATATGCATATTTCAAACGGGACTAAATTTTAATACAAACACGCATATATATACATACAAAGATACACACACACATGTATATATTATAAACAAGACAACATTATTATAAAATTAAACACACATTAATGTATATTGAATTTATATACATGCATGGTGCTTGTGTTAGTTATATTATTTTAGAAGCTAGTGTGTGAAGTTCTTGTGTGAGTTATCGTTGGTAGTTGCTGAGGTTCATAGCCTAACTACTACATCAAATTTCTTTATAAAGTGGGCAGACCACTTTAAAAACCGACATAGCTGCTTAGGGATTTTTCCTTCATACCTATAATAATTTGTAAAAGTGGTACGACCACTATAATCATGTTCGCATATGCAAAATAATAAAGCTTTTTTTGCAAAACAAGCAGTATCTTAAAATCTAATTTATATTTTGAGAATCAAACTTAGATCTATAATTTCAAGTAACATATCTATTTTAAAGTTTGAATTAGATATTATAATATGCATATTTCAAATGAAACTGAATTTTAATATACACACACGCATATACATACATACATGCATATATATACATACACACACACATATATACATACAGATACACACACAAATATATATATATATATATATATGTCTATATATATTATAAACACAAGACAACGTCATTGTAAATTAAACACACATTAATTTATATTGAATTTATATACATGTTAGGCCAAAATAAAATTCAAAACCTTTTCTAAGCCATAAGCATATGTATAGATAGAAAGCAATTTTAAGCTATTCAGAATATGTTTGATACACACACATATACACACAAAAACATACATATATGTGTTTAAGAAGAGAAAATCGTTGGTTCCTTAGAGTCATTTCTCTTTTCTACATTGACAACTCTATGCATCTATGTGTGTTTATACATAAATAAATGTTGTAAAAATTATTTTATGTAATAAAATTGTTTAAGATCAAAATTATTATTCACTTAAATAAACAAAAATGACTGAATATAAATACATATTATAATAATAGTGTGATGGAATTTTAATGTCTTAAATCAAAATTGAACATGGAAACATATGTATATATTAGATTGAACAACACAGGTACATATAAATTTGTTATAAAGCATATGAGATCTAATCTACGTTAACATAATGATGTATGTAAACAAAATATAGATTGAAAACTTACCAAAAGAATTTGCCTATGATTTGCACCTTGAATGTATGAAAACTCCTAGATCGGATTGAATCACCTCCAAAAATAGCAATAATCTAAATCACCAATTTTGTATTTATTCTATTGATTTATTTTGATTTTGTGTTGGGAATTTTTTCTTCCATGAAGATATGGAATTTTTTGCCATTGTAGGGAGAGAAGGAGAAAATGAATTGTCATGAGAATTAAGGAATGAATGAAACATATTTTGTTTTAAAAGAATAACTGAAACCTTTTCCAATTCCATCATTAAAACCTCCCCTCTTTGATTCCTCGCCAAATTTCAATCAAATCAACCCCCTTATGATACATGGTAGGCCAAGATATAGGGTATCTGGACCCACAACATATTCAAAACCATTAAGTACCTAATCGCTTTAAATCAAATATAACCATTTTATCAATACCATATATCAATACGCGCATACATAATTATTATATATACGCTTTTCATTAAATACTAACGACATTGAAACGTCAAGTAAAATAAAATATAATAATAAATATTTCATAAGCATTAACTTAATTGATTACAATGATTATAAAATAATCAAATTGCTTGGTTTTAAGACTATTCATCATTACAGTTATACAACTTAAAGGAGTAAGATCAGTCAGCTATTAATATTGAATAATTAAAATATTTAAGCTCACACATCAACTTAGCTAGTAGTGAGAAATTTTGGCTAAATTTATCGCTTACACGTCTTTTTGACAAAAAACCAAATTTATTATTATAAGCGATACATTTTATTAATGATTATTTACAACATAACAATATATCACATTAGAACTTATGGAATTTGGTTTTGGTTAAAATTCTAATATCTTTCACATTTAACTTTGTCCAAATACAAAGTCCTTGGTTCAATAATAACAATGATTATTAACAGTACAACTTTGGATAAAGAATTTGACTTTGAGTTCACTACAGTTGACCATGATACTATCTCGTATAATCAAGGAGACGAATTCTCTAATTAATAGTGTTTCACTTCTAATGCTTCAACTCAGAATCAACTATAGCATTCGATGGACGTTGTGCCATGATTTGACTATAATTAAAATGGAGTATCCACGCTGTAATTCAACAGTATTCTGCAGTTGAGAGAATTGTGTATTATCGTTACTTAGAGATTCTCTATTTGACCTTAGTTATATTAACCAATTAAAAATTCTCAAATGGATCATTCCATAGTTATCCAATAACTATCAACATGCAACCCCTTGGTGGCCCCATCAGCCACGAGTAGTACACAACCCAACATTTGGAGAACGTTACGTACACTAGTCTCAATGGATGAACCAATATTCTTTCTCGAAACATATTGACTAGGAATATTTAAAATAATATGTTAGTTTTAATATGGTAAAGTTTTCATGATTACAACACGGTATAATTACTATCACATAACATATCATTTAAGGATTTTTTACCTATGGTTATCGAGTTAGATATATGTATTAAATTACATAATTGCCCATAAGGTATACCCTTAACTCTATCACTCTTCTGATGCCTCTTTAGATAGAATTTAAGAATGCTAATTTGATAAGACTCTTAAAAGTAGCACTCAGAGGACTATGACTAAGAGAAAGGTCCCTAACTGGTTGGTCGAGTCTCATAGCAAACTTCTCGGCTTTCTTAGCCTGAGTATTAATTATATTCATTCAAAAACAAGCCAAAAGTGTGAACTCATTGGTGTACTCCTTCACGGTTTTCTGACCTTGGAGATACACAAATTTCTCTACTTGCATTCCCTTATTGGCTTTAGAAATAAACCGAACCTTAAATCTCCTTTGAAACTATTCTAAGTCATAGTATGCTCCTCCGCTTCTCCAATTACAACACCTTACCAACTCTTCTTGAAATTGTCTGAAAGCAACTCTTCTCCTTGTAAAAGTCTTAAGTGTTATGTCATCAAAGATACTTTCATTGGTAGGGAGCCATGCTCAAGTCTATATGAACGATTCCATCCCTAAATAAGGCTTCCCACCCAAACAAAGGTAATTTCTATAAAGCCGTGGGAAATCAAGAACTAGCAGCAGAGGCAGCGGATGAATAAGCATCACTCCTACTGGTGCAAACATAGGAGAGACTCCTGTTAGAGGTTGACTGCCTTGCGTTGTAGCCTACAAGTACCTCCATAACCATGTTGACATTTGGAGATTTAGAGCTTCAACATTGTCTCTAACGGTCACTACTTCAGTGGCACGAATCATGGTAGCTATGAGTATATGGAAATTATACAAAACTTTCCAAAATGATAATATAGAATGCTGGAAACAAAAGTATGAGTGCTTATATGCTATATTATAAGTATATCAAAATACAAATCTGTTTTTGTTAACCAAAAAAATGGATCAACACCCTGGTTTGAGTGTGAAAGCACCGGCCCTATTTCAGAGTAAACAATATAGAAAATAAATGTAAAAAGAGTAGAAATAGTACAAAGACAAGAGATCTTTATAGTAGTTCGGCTGTTAACGAAGCTTACATCCACTTTATAGCTTTTATTGATCAGCCACTATTACAAAGGAGTTTGGACTATAATATGATTCTTCTTTCTTAAGTTAGATCAAGCCATCATTGTTAGAGACAACCAGAAGGATCTCGGTTGCCCCTTAATGGCTATTGTGTGGAAAAAGAAGAGTGAAGAATAGCAATGGCAGAACTCCAGTAGCCAGTCCAGAGGATCCCATTTATGTTGCAGGTAGGATATTTATAGAGGCTGGAGAGCACTTTGGTGTAACATCCCCTACTTTGAGGCCCAAAGCTAAGCGTTACAGATGTTGTAGTCTTCTATAGTACTAACTTTTAGTGACAAAATACGAAATGTTACTGGTATCCACAATATCAGAAGCACATGAATATGAAATAAAATCAACACAGATTTCAAAATAGCTTTTCTGATTATATTTCAAATCAATATTTCATATTCAAATACATAATCCTAAAACGATCCCCAGGTTTTGATCAAGTATAATTTTTACAAATTATGCCAAGAGTGACTTATGAAGATGCCCCATTGGATGATCAGAGTACTAAATAGACATATCAGTCATAAATAGCTCATACATAGCTAGCTTTGTCTCCTGCACATCTTCGGAAGCTTTTTCGTCCAACCTACTAAACCTGAAAAGTCCTTAACTCTCAATCTGCTCAAATTAATTTTGAGCACCCGAGAGTTTAACGGGAAAACCATAAACTTTGAGTCAGACATAAAGCTCGGTGTGAATAATACTATTACATCGCAGTTTACTAATATTAAGTGAGACCATGCCGCTTAGCGAAACAGGTTTCTACTCACCAATATCCTTTTAAAAGCATATCTTTTCCAAATCAAAATCCCACAATCAAACTGATTATAATAGCAAGAGTAATAACATATATGCATATAAATCAGGTAATCAATGGGCTATCTATCCACACTATAGTTTTATATGGATAACTATTAACCATTAGTTGACTGGGGCCTACCAGACATAATCAACAATCTAACTTCTATAAGACACAATATCGGGCTATCTGCCCTTAACTATCTTCTTCTAGGGTGGCTTGATCCTAATGATTTTATGGCACACCAATGACCTATCTTTACTCTGTGTATTCCCTTCTGTGTGTAACTTCATTTTAGTCGCATCTGTGGCAAAGCCCTACACACTGGAATTTTGGACTTATTTTAACTAGGGGCTAATAGCTAAAGTATAGGGTGTGACCCCATATCAGTCACATCTGGTCTTCTAATATATGAGTCATAAACTTGGGGTTAACTATCCTTTTCAAATTTTATGCACTTATAAACAATCTTTACAAATGATTTACCCTTGAAATCATATCTTTATAAAACAATGAAATCATACTCTTTGCTTTACTTAAAAATACTTATGTCATGATATATGTTTACACAAAACAGTGTTGATGAAATATAATTAATGGGATTATCTATCCCTTCAAAATAAGTTAAAACCCTTTTTAACTCAGAAAACTTTAGGTTGTGAAGCCAAAGCAATACCTTCAAAACCCTTGCTTAAAACCTTACACAATACCTTGCGAAACCATTGAAAACAACCCTTTTGGACGCATTACTTAAAACCTTAGAAATCCTCTTTCAAAACCTTTTATATTTATCTTACAAAAGCATTAGAACCTTCCTTTTGAAATATCTAAAACATTTCTTTTGAAACAATTACAATATGCCTTTCGAAAGCATTAGGCTCAAGTAAAGGATTGTGGAAACATTGCTTTGAAACCATTTAAAGTTATTCCTTTTGAAACCATTGGGTTTAATATTTAATATAACCATTGGGTCAAAGAAGAAAGAAGTAAAAGTATCCTTTCCGAAAGCTTTAATCCAAGTAGAGGAATTAGGGAAGAGGATAGCTTTGAAATCCACCCTTTCAAAGCCATTGCCTCTGAAACCATTTAAAAGCGGCTATATGACCCTTTTAGAAGCATTGGGAAAGCGGCTTCAAAGTTAAAAGGCAAAAGCACCCTTTCGAATACATAATTTTAAGGTTATAAAGAAAAGAGGTCTTAAATAATCCGAAAGGTATGACTGCCGCAGCTAGGTATCAAATAGGTTCAGAAAGTGGCAACTCTTTCGAAAGTTTCTTTTAAAACAAAGGAAAGTTGATTGGTTCAAAGCTAATAAAGTTGGCTTCAGCCTCTTTGAAAGCATCTTTTATAAACAGAAGTAAGTAATGGATTCAAAAGCTTGTAAGAATAACCTCTACCCCTTCGAAAGCATGGTTTCAACAAGGTCCCTTCCGCCTTTCTCCAATCCACTATGTATCAATGGTTTGATACCATGTGTATTGGTTTTGAATGGGTTCATAAGCGATAGTATGGTGACAAAAGCTAGCAATTGGAAGTGGTGAAGTGGTAAATAATATTTTTTTATTTTATGCCTTTCAAAGTAATTTCTTTTCACCTAACTTGCCTAATTTGTCAAATTATGATTGGTTGCCATTTCTTTATCAAAATCCTTTTTCTAAAAGGCTGCCGAATTCACAATTAACCATTTAAAATATTTTAAGCAAATAAGCATTCCCCTTGGTAAAATATATAAAACATTTTAAGTCTCTTAACTTAAATAATTTTATTACCATGGTAAAATACTTAAGAAAATTCCTTAAAAATCACCATAATTCACATTTAATATGTTTTTCCGACATATATAAATTTCATATCCGAATTCATTATATAATTTCTTTAAATAATCTAAAACCAATATTACTATTTTCTTTTATAGAAAATTCATAATAACACAATAACTTAGAAAATTATGAAACTGAAGCCCGCTTCTAAAATAATGTTTTCAACCATATATCAAAAATGCAAATCATTTGGAAATCATTTAATAGTTTTTCCAATCTAAACTTATCATAAACTCTATATGAAACAATATAAATCATCAACAAATATATATATATATATATATCCATTTAAACAAACATAACATGGCATATTATTTGCAAAATAATTCGGACCAAACCTTAAAACCGAAATAATTATCAATAGTGAGATGTAAATCGAATTATTCACCATGGCTTTGTGCTAAGAAGGTTGAGATTTTCTCTTTGATTGATTTTCTTAAGTCTTCTACTTGAATCCTAGCTTTTCTCCTCCTTGAATCTCTTTAATGATGACCGACGGAGCTCACCAATGTTTTAATTTTGTTTGTGAATGTTGAAATGAATAAGAAATGAATAAGAAATGAAGGATAGAAGGGTTTAGGGTATAGAACAAAGGCTATTCCTATTTTTCCCTTACCCTATTCCTCCCACTTACTTTTTTTTAATTCTCTTTTGCTTATACATTCATTATAGCATGGCCCCTTATTAATTAACACTCTATCCCTTAACCATCTACATTATTTCATTTAATTTATCTAATTAAATATCCTAAATAATGTTAGTCAAAATTAGGGTCATTACAGCCTCCCCTCCTTAAAGAATTTCATTCTCGAAATTACGCTAAGGTACTCACAACAATCAAATATAAAGGTAAAACATACCATGAAACAAGTCAGGATAAGTATCTCTAATCCTGCTCTCAGTTTTCCAAGTACAGTCTCTCTCGTCGTCACTCCACTGGACTTTGATTAATCTGACTATCTTGTTCCTTAATCTCTTCTCATCTCTCGCGACTATACGAACTATTTTTCTAACTATAATCATATCTAATTCCATTACTAGATCATTTAGCACAGTCGGTGTAATAGTAGTCTCTAGATCTCGAATACACTTCCTTAGATGAAAAATATGAAAAACATTGTGAACTCCTTCCAAACTATTCGGTAACTCTACTCTATACGCGAGTTTCCCGACCCTTTCTATAATAGGGAATGGTCCAATGAATCTCGATGCCAGTTTTTTTGATTTTCCAAATCGGATTACACCTTTCATCGGTGATACTGTGACGAAAACATGATCTCTGACTGATAACTCTAAGTCTTTCCATCTTTTATCAGCACAACTCTTCTACTTAGATTGAGCTTCATTTATTCTAGCCTGAATTGACTCAATCTTTTCTACGATTTCTTTAACCAAATCCGAACCAAGAATTAATCTATCCCCGATCTCTAACCAACAAATAGGAGATTTACATGGTATTCTATATAAGGCTTCAAACGGTGCCATCCCTATACTAGTCTGATAACTATTGTTATACGAAAACTCGACTAAGTGTAGATGATCCTCCAAAATCTAGCACACAAGCTCTTAACAAATCCTCTAAGACTTTGTTAACTCTGTTCGTTTGCCCACATGTCTGCGGATGATAGGTGGTACTCATCTTGAGCTTGGTACCTAAGATCTCATGTAGACTCTTTCAGAATTAGCTAGTAAATAAGTAATCTCTATCACTTACTATACTACTAGAAATTCCAGGCAGTCTAACTATATTCATCATGAATAACTTAACTAAACCTGGTGTTGTCCTGATCGACCTAATAGGTAGCGCGCGCTCTTTGTCAATCTATCAACTATAACCTATATACTCTCATTTCCTCAATTTGACTTTGGCAACCCATCTATAAAATCCATTGAGATAGAATCTCGTTTCCAGACTGGAAAATCTAAAGGTTGATGTAACCCACTCGATTTTTGATGTTCAGCTTTTACTTGTTGACAGTTAAAAAACTGTCTAACCCATAAGCCTATATCTTTCTTCATGCCTTCCCAGAAGAAACTCCTTTTTATATCCAGATACATCTTAGTTCCTCCCAGATGAATGGTGAACTTTGAACGATGGCATTCTCTAAGAACTTCCTTCCTAATGGTTCCCACATTTGAAACACGTAATCTTCCTTTCTTTCTCAACCACCCATTCTAGTCAAGACTGAAATCTTTCAAGTCATCGCTCTCTGTTCCATTCCTTAACTTTCTGATCCGCTCAGCTAATAATTGTTGCGACTTTTCTATTGGTTAGAAAAGCACAAATTTTAATTAATTCTGCAAGGGCACAGGCGTGTAGTATGCAGGTCGAACACAGGGAATTGTGTTTTAAAATATTTGAAATCCATATTTAAATCTTAGGCATGTTAAACAAATTCGATGGTGGTTCTTGAACAGGAGATAAAAACAATAATATATTTCGAATCGATTTCGAATCTAATCAAAATTGCAGTCAAAAATTTAAAATTGTAGAAATCAGAGCAGAAACTAAAAGTGCTTAAAAGAAAATAACAGAGCAGACAACTGAAATAAAATGAACTGAATTTATTAACTAACTGGAAAAGTGCAGAAAATAACTAAGAACAAGAATAAATAAATTGCTAAATCTAATTAACAATCCTACGTATTCTGTCCGGAAATGAAAATAAACACTGCTGAAATTTAAAACTGAACTAGAAGAAGAGTGATGGGGTCAGAGATCATTTTCCATCTGCATTGCCCTCTCTATTTAAAGACTTCAGCCTCCAAAAATAACCCTACTATTTAGGTCCATGTGCTTGATATTTGGAGAATAATAAGGCCACCTCACTTTGAATTGGTCTTTGCTTTGTTATTTGATTAACAAGTGGCCTTGCTTTGAGAGACTTTCAGGCTAAACTTTGAAAGTGTATTTTCAGTATTTGCATTTGATTTCTTGCATGAATAGTACACATGTTGGTGATGTGAGATGCATTTCTTCATGAATGATATGTACTTTCTCTTCGAATTATTCGGTACTCAAAATGTTGCACTCTTTTTTTTGTCATTTAAACCAATGGACGGCACAACCGATTAATTTCAACGTTGCACTTCGGAATCTATAATCTGCAAAACCACAATAAAATACCCATATATTACCGCTTTATTAAAATAAAAATATATGAAACAAACGGTTTAAAATGCAGAAAAATACGTTCATCAATAATGGATCCTCCCCTTGCTTAGAAGAAATCCTTTCAATCATCACCGGTCGAGCTTCTAAACACGACAACATGGAAGTTTCTTGACTAGAACTACTCTTAGATCTCCATGTATTCTACATGTAATCAATGCTTCTAAATCTTTCCACTCAGCTATCATTTCCAATACTGCATTCTTATGTTTCCTGCTAAGTGCATCTGCAACCTTATTGCCTTTTCCCGTTGTATATTCGATACCAAAGTCATAAATGACTAAAAACTCCAACCACCTCTGCTATCTCATATTCAACTCCTTTTGAGAGGATAAATACCTTAATGACTTATGGTCTGTATACAACTCGAACCCCAATGTCTCCACACCTTCAACGCAAAGATCACCACGGCTAGTTCCAAATCATGAGTTGGGTACCTAACTTTATGCGATCTGAGCTATCGAGAAACAGGCAATCACTTTACCTCTCTGCATTAACACAGCTCCTAATCCTGTTCCACATGCATCCGTGTATACACTAAGTTCTAATTCCCCATTGGAACAACTAACACATGTGCATTAGTCATAAGTGTTTCAGTTTCTGGAATGCTTACTCACACTTATCGGTGCTGTTATCCATGAGAAATCCTTAATGAATGTCCCGTAATAACAAGCTAATCCAAGGAAACTCTTTTTCTTAGTCACTGTCTCAGGTCTCTTCCAACTATTCATTGCCTTGATCATAGCAAGATCTACTAATGACCCTTTCTCTGAGGCTACATGACCAAGAAACTTCACTTACTTCTTCCAGAAATGACACTTTGAAAATTTTGCTTTCAGTTGATACTACCTCAGCATCTCAAGTACCACTCTAAGATGAACTTCATGCTCCCTTTCATCCTTAGAGTATATCAAAATGTCATCTATGAATACTAACATGAATCTGTCTAAATGTTCTCGGAAGATTCTATTCCTCAAGTCCACGAAAAATGTTGGTGCATTGGTTAGTCCGAATGGCATCACTAACCATTCATACGATCCATATCTTATCATAAACGCCGTTAAAGGAATACTATTCTCTGCTACTCTAAGCTGATGGAACCCTGTTGCCAAATCCAACTAAGAAAATACTTTGGCTCCACTCAACTGGTCGAACAAATCATCAATTCTAGGTAACGGATATCGACTCTTTATCGTATTCTTATTCAACTTACGATAACTGATATACAACCTTAATAATCCGTCCAGTTTTCTTGCAAACAAAGCAACTGCTCCCAAGGGAGAACTATTTGATATGATAAAGTTCTTACCTTCTAAATCCACCAACTGCACATTTAGCTCCTTCATCTCAGTAGGTGTCATTCTACTTGGCGGTCTACTTATGGTACAGTTCCTGGTACTAAATCTATTCGAAACTTAATAGCTCATTTCGGTGATAGTCCTGCTATGGGTTCAAAGACATCAGTGAATTCTCTAACAACAAAAACTCGATTCAACTCATCTTTTCCTCGAAAACACCCAATAAAGAATTTACCTCAAACTAGGGTTTTTTATGGAGTATATAATCCGATCACTACAACTAAGGTGTCTAAGTGATATTTTCCTGTCATGGCAAAATATTCTAGCATTATACTTACTTAACCAATCCACATCCAAAATAATTCTGAACCCTACGAAATCAAATACATACAAACTGCAAGCAAAAATATGACCTAACAATTCAAAATTTAACTGCTCACATCTCATCCCAAGAGTCGCACACCCTTCTATCGGATTCACAACCCTTATATTGGATTCACAACCCTTAAGGAAGTAACTAAGTATGAGGGTTCTAGAGTAAGCTTTTATACCAAACTATGAGATACAAAAGAATGTGATGCACCAATGTCAAATAGAACTCTAACTGATACACCATGAATCAAAAGCGTACCTCCCAACATAGCTTTTCCTTTCTCCTCTGCTGTTGGTCTTGAGGTAGCCTGTTCCAGTGCAAACATTTTGCCTTTTCCATCCTTAGCGGTTCCTTGCACTGGTTCTTATAACGTCCAATCTGATCGCAGTTGAAGCACCTCACTTCTTTCTTGTCAGTAGCCTTCTTCCTTTTGCCTGTCTGACACTCATGAGTAAAATGGCCCTTCTTGTTGCACTTGTAGCAGACTACATTTGCCTTCCCTTTTTTGGTTTCTCCTCCTTTCTAAGTGCCATTCTTATAGAAAAACTTTATCTTTTGGTTCTGCCCACTTTGAGTTCCCCTTGCTTTGTTATTACCATGGAAAGTGAGCATCTCATCTTGCTTCAAGGCCGTCTCAACAACTACATCACACGGATCCCTAATGTGTGGCAAAGCTGCTTTAGCAAGCTTGAATTTCAATCTGGGTATGAACTTCTCATTTATTTTGATAACTGTATCAACTGTAGCATATCCGTACCATGATAGCTCCCCAAATCTGGTAGCATACTCCAACACTGTCATATCTCCCTGCACCAACTCTGCAAACTTCCTGAGAAGAGTTGACTTAGTGATCTTTGACATGAAACTTTCCTCAAATCTCCTTCTGAATTCCGCCCAAGTTATGGCCTCTTCATTAACTCCCACAGTAATACTGTTCCACCAGTATAGAGTTGCTCCTTGCAATTGTATAGATGCCAATCTTCTTTTCTGCTCATCGTTAAGTCCCAAATTAGAAAAGATCCTTTTGCAATAAAGCAACCAATTCTCCACTTCAATTGCGTCCTCAGTTCCGATAAATAGCTTCACTCCAAGTCTAGCATGGTCTCTACTCAATATTGCATAGTATTGATTATCGAAGCTCCTTGATTTTATCCTTCAACATTTCATCCAACTATTCCCGCAGCAGCTCTAGCTTGCATCAGGTTGACAAAGAACTGATACATAGCTCCCATATCAACTTGCAATGCTCCGCCACCCACATTACCAACTGGTGCCCGACCTAGATTCCTTCTAGTGTTTGGTCTAGCATTTCCATTAGTGGTGGTGCTTCCTCCACCAAGATTAACTCTTTCATTCCTAGCATCCATATCTTACTTCCTTAAAATTTGCATTCGAGCCTTTGTAAGATATAGAAGAATATCCTAAGAAAGATGGAAGAATAGAGATAAAGCGTATACTTATATATAGACGTTATCTCATACCCCAGTCTTTTCTCTAATTCCTTAGGATTATGTCTTCAAATATCATTTTAAGTTTAGAATTTCTTTTAAGTTTTCATAAACATATGCTCTAATACCAAGTTGTAACATCCCCTACTTTGAGACTCGAAGATAAGCACTACAGATGCTATGGTCATCTATAGTATTGACTTTCGATGACAAAATACGGTAATATTAATGGCATCTATAATATCAGAAGTATAAGAATATGAAATAAAATCAACAAAGGTTTCAAAACAGCTTTTCTGATTATATTTCAAATCAATATTTCATATTCCATTACATAATCCCAAAATGATCCCTAAGTTTAGATCAAATATAATTATTACAAATTACGCCAAGAGCGGCATATGAAGATTCCCCTTGGATGATCAGAGTACTAGACAAACATATCAGTCATAAGTACATCAAATCAAAAATAATACTAAATAGGCCCTACATAGCTAGCTTTGCCTCCTACACGTCTTCGGAAGCTTTTTTGTCCAATCTATTAAACTTGAAAAGTCCTTTAACTCTCAATCTACTAAAATTAATTTTAAGCACCCGAGAATTTAAGGGAAAAAACATAAACTTTGAGTTAGATATAAAGCTTGGTGTGAATAATACTATTACATCCCAGTTTACTAATATTAAGTGAGACTACGCGGCTTAGTGGAACGGTATTCCCCTCACTAACATCCTTTTAAAAGCATATCTTTTGCAAATCAAAATCCTACAATCAAACTGATTATAACAGCAAGAGCAATAAAATATATGCATATAATCAGGTAACCAATGGACTATCTGTCCACACTATAGTTTTATCTGGCTAACTATTAAACATTGGCCGACTTGGGCCTACAAGACATAATCAACAATCTAACTTTTGTTAGACACAGTACTGGGCTAGCTGCCCTTAACTATCTTCTTCTAGGGTCAACTGATCCTAATGGTTTTATGGGATCACCAATGACTTACCTTTACTCTTGGTATTCCCTTCGGTGTGTAACCCCATGTTAGTCCCGTCTTTGACAAAGCTCTACACACCGGAATTTTGGACTTATTTAGCTAGGGGCAAATAGCTAAAGTATGAGGCACGACCCTATACTAGTCCCATCTGGTCTTTTAATATCTAAGTCATAAACTAGGGGTTAACTACCCTTTTCAAATTTCATTCCCTTGTAAACAATCTTTACAATGATTTACCCTTGAAATCATATCTTTATAAAATAAGGAAATCATACTCTTTGCTTTACTTAAAAATACTTATGCCATGATATATGTTTTTACATAAAACAATGTTGATGAAATCTAATCGGTGGGATTATCTATCCCTTCAATACAAGTTAAAACCATTTTTAACTCAGGAAACTTTAGGTCATAAAGCCAAAGCAATACCTTTAAAACCCTTGTTTAAAACCTTACACGATACATTCCGAAATCATTGCAAACAACCCTTTAGAAAGCATTACTTAAAGCCTTAGATATCCTCTTTCAAAACCATTTATACTTATTTTTCGAAAGCATTAGAACCTTCCTTTCGAAATACTTAAAACATATCTTTCGAAACATTTACAATATGCCTTTCGAAAGCATTAGGCTTAAGTAAAGGATTGTGGAAACATTGCTTCAAAACCATTTAAAATTATTACTTTCAAAACCATTGGGTTCAATATTTAATATAACCATTGGGTGGAAGGAAACGGAAGTAAAGGTATACTTTCCAAAAGCTTTCATCTAAGTAGAGGAATTGGGGAAGAGGATAGCTTCGAAACCCACCCTTTCGAAGCCAATGCCTCTAAAACCATTTAAAAGTAGCCATATAACCCTTTCGAAAGCATTGGGAAAGCGGCTTCAAAGTTAAAAGGCGAAGTCACCCTTTCGAATATGTAGTTTTAAGATTACAAAGAAAAGTAGCCTTAGCTAATTTGAAATGTATAAATGCGACAGCCAGGTATCAGATAGGTTCAAAAAGCAGGAACTCTTTCAAAAGATCCTTTTTAAAAACAAAGGCAAGTTGATTGGTTTGAAAGCTAATAAAGTTGGCTTCAGCCTCTTCGAAAGCAACTTTTATAAACAGAAGTAAGTAATGGATTCGAAAGATGGTAAGGATAACCTCTACCCTTTCGAAAGCATGGTTTTGAGACGGTCCCTTCAGCCTTTCTCCAATCTACTACGTATCAATGGCTTCATATCATGTGTATTGGTTTTGAATGGGTTCATTAGCGGAAGTATGGTGACAAAAGCTAGCAATTGGAAGTGGCGAAGTGGTAAATCAAAACAAAATTGATTTTATGCCTTTCAAATCTTTTCACCTAACTTGCCTGATTTGTTAAAATATGATTGGTTGCCATTTCTTTATCAAAATCCTTTTTCTAAAAGGCCATCGAATTCACAATTAACCATTTAAAACATTTTAAGAAAATAAGCCCTTCATCTTGGTAAAGTATATAATACATTTAAGTACCTTAAGTTAAAATTTTTTATAACCATGGTAAAATACATAAGAAAATTCCCTACCAATCGCCATATTTCACTTTTAATATGTTTTTCGACATATATAAATTTCAGATCCGAATTCATTATATAATTACCTTAAATAATTTAAACCCAATATTAACTATTTTCTCTCATAGAAAATTCATAATAATCCATAATAACTAAGAAAATTATGAAACTTAAAACCCACTTCTAAAATCATGTTTTCGACCTTATATCAAAAACGAAAATCCTTTGGACATCATTTAATAGATTTTCCAATCTAAGCTTATCATAAAATCTATATGAAACAATATAAGTCATCAATATCATATATATCCATTTAATCAAACATAACATGGCATGTTATTTGCAAAATAATTTGGATCAAACCTTAAAATTGAAATCATTACCAAAAGTGAGATGTAAATAGAATTATTCACCTTGGCTTTGTGTTAAGAAGGTTGAGATCTGCTTTTTGATTGATTTGCTTAAGCCTTTTACTTGAATCCTAGCTTTTCTTCTCCTTGAATCTCTTAAATGGTGGCCGGCTGAGCTCACTAATGTTTTAGTTTTGTTTGTGAATGTTGAAATGAATAAGAAATGAAGGATGGAAGGGTTTAGGGTATAAGAACAAAAGCTATTCCTATTTTGCCCTTACCGTATTCCTCCTACTTACTTATTTTTAATTCTCTTTTGCTTATACATTCATTAAGGCATGACCCCATTATTAATTAACCAATCTCAATCCCTTAACCATCTACATTATTTCATTTAATTTATTTAATTAAATGTGCTAAATAATATTAGTCAAAATTAGGGTCATTACATTGGGCCAGAGCTGCTTCGTTAGAAGCCTATACTCAGCATGCAAAAGGAGCATAGAAAGTTTGGAGCCAATCCAGGCTAAGGATTTGGATCGGTACCTATCTGATTAGGTCGAATCAGTACCTATTTGAATACTTAGCGAATTTTTGAGTGTTCTCAGTTTGGTTGTCTTTCTATCTTCTATTTGAGTGCCCTGTCCAAATACCAAGTCGTTTGGAGTTAGTTTGACCATCCATCTTCATGGATTATCCAATCCATCCGTTTGTAGAAGATCGATCCATCCATAACTCACTCAACACTTAACTAAATTACACTTCATACATGCAATGTAGATGAGTAGGAGAGCCTCCAAATTGGCTCTCAGGTGTTGGGGACCACCCTAGAAGGGTCGGACCAGATACATTAAATTGTCTCAATTTGGAGGAGATCTATCCATTACTCGCTCAATGATAATCAAAATTAGATGAAACTTTGCAGGTACCTTCTAGAGGGTGTGTGTGGCCTACATAATGAATCTTAGGTGGTGGGGCCTAACTTAGTTAGGTCGGATCCAATTGGCTTTTCCAATTGAGTTGATTTTTGATATTAGGCTTCTTTTATGTCTTCTAAGTGTTTTTTTCAAATTTCAAGCCAATCCGAGTCCGTATGAGATCTGTAGGTTCATTTTAAGTTGCTTTAGTCTAAAAGCGGGTAACCATTTGAATGGATCAGATGAGTCCTTATTTCTTGAATTAGGTTGTTTGGAATGTTACCAAACTTGTTGGTTGAGCTAGTGGAGTCATAGGAGTGTGATGCAAGAGATTTGGAAGACCAATGATCAACCAATTCAGATCGGTACGGATCTAATTGGATTGAATCGGTGCCGATCCAAAAAGTTAAGCTATTTTTAGCTCATACTTCTTAGAAACTTTTATGATGCTCTTTTAGGTCTTTTGGTCAAGTTTCGAGTCGTTCTAGCTTAATCTAATGTTCTAACTTCTTTCAAATTCCGCTGGGTTAAAAACCCAGTTAACATTTACCCATCAGAGTACGCTTTCGTTGAAGACAAGGTGTGCTATGATATTGATTATCTTTGAGTTTATGTTTCGAGGAGTTTTGACATTTGTGTCGAGCTATCTTGAAAAGCTATCTATGAAGTATTGGTTATATATTCAGTCCTTAGTGTGAATCCCCATTATTCATGATTACGGAATGATCTTGACTTGATAATTTCCAGAATGCATACAAACATAATGTAGAACATGTCAGAGGAATTCAGGATCATTTGGAAGCATCAATTTGGGTCAGTACTGATCCAAAGACTTAGGATTTTTCAGCAAATTTTGCTTACTTAAACCTTACTCTGAATCAAGTCATTTCACTTTTGACTAGTTATCCATTTTTGACTTCAATTCTCAACTAAGGATGCAATCTTTGCACTAAATTACATGAGGCCTTTGGTCGGTAAGTTGTTCCAACATGATGGGTTGGAGTTGACCAGGGTTGAAAATTTTTCAAAGGAATTTTCCTTCACTTATACTGCTTTTAATCAGTTACTTGGTTGGTTGTTCATTAACCATTCATTCTAGTTTTAATTAGAATTCAGCTCATCTATAGTAGCAAAGCTACCTACACCCCGGAGATTACATAGTGTTTTAGTTTGGTATAAAAACTCCTTGCTGTGATTTTGGGACAGCGTAATCTTGAAGGGAGATGGTAGAATCTTGGACTGTACTCGGTTGGTGGTGAAGTTGAGTTTTTGCCTCCAACATGTAAACCGTTCCGGAGCCAAATATCAATTTCCACCTTCAACTGTCTCTTTTCGAGGAATTGACTAAGTTTTGATTGTCATTTTGAATGCTAACATGACAATTTATTCCAAACCTGGATATAGTGGATGATTCCATCACAATGCTTTTCTTGTTTCTATAATTTAAGTGATCCCGAAAAGAGAATCTTTCCGCATCGCTTCGGACAGTGGTTCAGTTATCGATTTCTCATCGATAACTTGTAAGTTCCAAGAAATATAATTTTAAAGTACAACATGGGTAAGCTATGTACAAGGGATGGTCCGTTCATGGTGCTTGGATCACCGGACCCGCTTTAAATAGATAACATATGCTCTTGTCCCGGTCAATGCCCTTCGACTTACGTCGACTTTCCTTGGATTTTAGACATTGGTCATACGGGGATTTTATTCAAAGTAAAACATGCCTGACAATATTGAATGCCAAGTTCTGTTGTTGAAGATGACTTTATGGCCATCCCATCTTTAGTATGACGGAGGAAATTCCATTCCTCCAGTAGCTGGATCTTCTGTAGCTTAGGTTTTTTCTTTTATTCCCACTGTGTTGGGAAGATTAAGTATGGTTGAAATATAAGTACAGTTACTCTTATAGAGTTGTAGTCGAAGTTCGACAGGCACAACTTTAGTCTTTGGAAACTAATGCATGAGTTATTTGATTGTGAATATCCTTCCTTTGTGGTTTTTGGAATTCAACCTGCACACCAACTTATACCTCCGGAGACGATTAGCTTAATTGATTGATTTCAAGGATTGCTTTTTCTAGAACTATGTGGTGGCTTGTTATAGTCAATTTCGTGACCATTCTTGTTTATGCTCAATCGAGTTCGTTCGATAAAGTATTGGTGTATATACCCCCCGTCCGTTGGGTTGATTACTCTGAATACTAAGTCGATATGTTATCGGGAGATTAGGTCTCCAGAGCAATACGTTTGATTGCCCCAGTTTGATTGACACGGTAGATCCTATTTATCGGGAACTAGGGACTTTGCTACTTGATTCCAAGCTCTGCATTTTATAGTGATGTCGGTATGTATTGGAAAGATGCATTTTCGGAAACTTTTGCTAAAATCGATTCTTCTGAATCCAAATGTTGAGATCCTAATCATATGTTGGTTTCTATCTTCAAAAACTCGTGTATGGATGACTGAACTCTATGGATTATTCCTTGACGTTGTGGATCTTCGGATAACGCGAGATTCCAAAAGGTAGAGATGAAATCTCGATCAAGCCCTTGCTTCTATTTCTAAAAGCCAATGTATTGATAGTTTCATTTTAGGGGTCTCTTTTTAGCATCTCCAATCTTCGAGCGATGGCATTCGCTTTACGAGTTGGGAACAAGTGATATAGTTGGACCTTAAGTAGGTCATCAACCCTTCACGTCATCACCAGGCTTTAAGCGACGTTAAATTTAACGTTATATCCTTCGTTTCCTTGATTAGAAATTCGTTGCCCGCATGCTCTATTTTGCAAGACAAAACCGTTATCTAACCAATCTCGCGGTTATTCATGTTTGGACTTTGCAACGCTTCTTTCGACCAAGTATTTGTGCATTCATCCCTGTTCAAGGGACTAGCTATTTCGAATGCTTGTATTTGGGCGTTTGTGAGAGATGGAAAGTTTTGGGATAAATGATTCAATTGCTCCCAATCTAGTTCCCAATCCTATTTTGGGATTGAGGAAGTCTGATGATTCTTAATTGTCCAGTAAATTTCCCTGCTTGTCCTTAGCGGTGCGAGCCTTACTTAACAGCTGTCATTATCACAGAAGTCATGTTCATGTGTCAGTTCCTACCTTCGAGAGCTTGCAACTTAGCTGCTTGGTTCCAAGTAAACTTCTCTTGAAGCTGCCTATCTCTGCATGGCATCAAATTTCTTCCTAGGTTGAATACTGGAATTTCGATCATTTACCAGCTTCTATCTCTAGAAACTTGCACGTGAGCGGCTCGATCCTCGAGATATCCCTTTAGCACCGCCTTATCTTCAGGCAGTGGTTGATTCCTATGATGTAAGGTCGAACCATCTGATTAACATTTGGAAGGTTATGTCTTCATGTTGTTGCCTTTCTTCGGGCAATAGTAGTTTTCTGAAGACAATAGTGGTTAGGGGCCAACTTCTATCTTCGGAAGACTCAGGGGGTTAGGATTGGTTTTCCATCAGTCTGGTGGTGCCTTTAATCTAGTTGGGTACTAGTTTTGCTCTTCGGAAACTAGCACTTCAATGTTTGGAATGTAGAAGTCATTTCTTAGTGTTGCCTGTTCTTGGGTAGCATTAAAGTTATGTTGATTAGGATTGAATAATTTATTTGATCCTGTAAAGTTGAGTAGATTCCTTTTAACCCAATATGGTTGCTTTCGCAACGTCGCTTAGCTCCAGGAATTTATAGAAGATTAGACACTATGGGGTGAGTCATTACACTGCCTCCAGTATGATTGCACTCTTCCCATCGTGATTGTGGATCAAAAGAGTTCAATAGTGCTTGTCTTGGATATATGACAATTAACTTGTCTTATTTTATGCTATATGTACTCTACTAGGGCGTTGACATTGTTGTGGATATATGCCTTATTCGTTGATTCCAATCTTCGGGAATTGATGGTTTAGCCGCTTGATTCTAAGTGTTCTCTTCTTGTCGTTGTCTATCTTCGGACAATAGCTCATTTTCCATAGATAGAAGTCGTGGTACCCGATCGATCTTTGCATGGTTGATTATTCCTAGCTTGGCTTCAGTCCAAGTCATAACGAATCTATGATAATCGAGGGTTATCCTTCCTGACATTACTAATTCTCTGAGTGGTGTCAAGTTCCTGAAAGACTGGTTGTTCCCTGAAGATGTTGCCAGCCTTTGGGCTATGCTGGATTCCTGCTAGTTAAAGTTTGAGAACTCAGTCGAGCACTTGCTTCTGTCTTTGGAAACCGGTGCATCGATGATTTGACTTTGAAAATGCCTTCTGTCGTTGATGTGCACGTAAATGTGCATATTTTTACCACCATATTTAATCTATTTAAATTAAATAAATGATCATATTGGGTATTTTAACTTGTTTAAACCAAAATTCAAATTATTTGAAATTGTCACATATTCATCTTCATATAGGGGCAAAATGGTCATTTTTATGCATTTATTAAATTGTGAAAATTTACTTGGAATTTTCTATGTTGTTTTGCAGGAAATTTGGTGAATTTTACAAGTGGTTACACGATGATATATGCATGCATAAGAGTGAAGAGAACAAATGAAGATGGAAATAATTCAAAGTGAAGATAATGGAGGACCCCACCTACCTACCCACCTTAATGTACAAATTAGAGGCTAATGCACACGCTTATGGAATTAATGGCTTCATGTACACTTAAATGATGATTAGTAGAAGCTAATGATTACTTGGCCTCCACACTTTCTCAAGGGTATTTTGGGCATTCCCCAAAAATATGAATTAGGGTTTAACACATGTATAAGTACCCCTTATGTTTCATGTAACCCTCTTCTCCTTTAGTCTCTCTTTAGTTTAGTTTAGGCTCAAAAATAAATCAAGTTCTCTTCTTTCTTTTCATGGCTACTTAGCCATTTCTACTTCATGTAACTTTCCTTTTTTTATGCAATGTAATTATTGTTTCCTTTTAATTACATGTTCATTTCCTTTCATGCTAGTAGTGTAGATTTTCTTTTATTCAATTAGAATAGTTTTCCTTCATTTAGCTTTCATTTTTCTTTCATTTTGCTTTCATGTTGCAAGCTACATTTGTTAATCAAATGACAAATATGAGAGGCTAAACCCCTTCAATTTAGGGGTAATGAAGCTCTCTAATTATGTAGCTTCAACTATTTGTTAATTCATGCTCTCTTTTTGTGCTTAATGAAGAATGATTGAAGTGGTTTAATTATTGTTTTGCCTTGAATTTGATAGCCTATATTGTTGACACCAAATAGGCTATGCTTAGACAATCACTAACACTAATTGCCTCTTCATCAAAATATGATTATGGCAAAAGAAAGTGATTTGAAATTAAATTTCGATGGTCTATATTTCTAATCAATAGTTTAATAGGCCATACTTAAAATAGATTTCATTCTCATTTTCATTGTCAAGTTTCATGAAAGTTAGTAAGTGATTTAAGGGGTGTGTCAAAGTTTGATGGCTTATGTTGGCTAAATAATAGCACAAATATGCCATACTTATGATAGGCACATCAATTAAAGCACTAATGACCATAAAAGAGAGATCATGATTTCATATGTGTTGAACTACATGATCTAGAGAGTGGATTTATTCTCTAAATTGTCATTTAACTCTTATATTTGCATTTCTTTTCTTTTAGTTAGTTAGTTAATTCTCTAATTCTCTAGCTTAACTTTCACTCGATTTTGGTTTAATTTGATTAAATAGATTTTTAAAATCATCAATTCTCTGCGGATCGACCCGTATTCGCCACGTACTACAAGTGTACGCCGTGCGCTTGCGGTTATATTTTAATTTAAATTCATTTGACGGTTTTCTAAACCGATAGAATTTCCGTCGACGTACAGTCGTCACCTATCTCTGGGTGATGCTAAATTTTAAGGAGTTTGATTTTCTTATTGATATGACATTCTGGAGTTCTCGATGTTGCCGGGGCAATATCGATGCCTAGAAGATTGGACCGTTTCCCTTTCAATTCCGCAGTCGTCCAGCATTCTATACTGCTTAGCTCTATTACGATTGCTGAAATTCTCTGTTCGGTGTAACAGAACCATGCAGTGATATTTTATCCTGACCAAGTGTTTGTGTGTTATGTGTCCCTCAGCCACGGGGTTGATTGCTCTGAACACTTGATGCGAAACTTGATGTTCTGCATGGCTCTTTGGATGCCCCTAGTCAAAGTTGTATCATAGCTCTTAATTCTAGGAACTCATGACTTGAATGTTTTGACATTAGAAATTTTGTGTATTGACTTTGGTCAGAGATCATATTTCTTTGACTATCTTTTGGTTTGGGAGCTTTGTGACACTACCGGAGCATTGTTGGTCCTTTTGGGTAGCAGGGATCGGTTATTGTTAATCCTGCAATAAATAATTTCCTAGCGTCGTTAGGAAAATACTGGTACTTAAAGAATTTTAACAGTCATTGATAACGTCGGAGCGACATCGAATACTTAAGATGACAAGTAGCGACTGTGCGGCTTACGAGATGCGCAAAATGGGATTATGCTTAATTGGATGTAGTTCCACTAATCCAAGTGGCAATGCGCGGCTTATAGGATGCGCATAAAAGTTTCAGGCCTTCCCGATGTTGCCGAAGCGACACCGGTTCTTAGAAGACATGAGATCAATATGACTCATTGATCCAGAATGATTAAGACCTTCTTGACGTTGCCAATCTTCGGGCAACTTAAGGAGTTCGCACTTTGAAAACGTGGTTCCATGGATCAAGAAGCGATGCACTGCTTGTAGGTGCACACGTAAGAGTTTTGGGCTTCCCCAGTGTTGCTTGGGAAATTGCGGCCCTTAAAAGGTTATGGGATTGATACTACCCGTCTATCCAGAATGGTTTGAGTCGATTTGCTTTCGTCGACTCAGCAAGTTGCTCATGAATGTAGCTCCCTAAATTGGAAGAGCGAAGCATGGCTTATGAGATGTGCGGCTTAAGAAGTGCATGGCTTATAAGATGCGCGCAATGGTTTAGGCCTTCCCGATGCTGCCAGAGTGACACCAGTTCTTAGAAGGCAAGGATCGAGTTTTCCCATCGATCTGACAATTTGACTTCGCTTATGCGGTTTTGTCAGTTCCATAAGGGTCGAGTAACCATGGCTTGGATGATCCTTCCATGTTTTGGGAAGACATGCACGACCAAACAGATTAGCCATGGTGGAGAGATCTATAACTGGTTGCATGAAGGTGGACATGAGAAAAGAACCTGTGGGAATTCACGGCAAGACTCTTGGATTTTGGTCAAACCGCCTTCAAGGGATGGGTCTTCAACTGGTGTATGGTCTAAGAGGAAGATGAACTAGTCACCAAGGATGGTAAAAAAGGAGTTAGGAAGAGGTGAGCAAATATTATGCTTCTATTTTGTTTGTTGCACTAACTAGTCGTTAAGTCTGCAGTTGTCAGAATGATCGGGCGTAACAGAACTGTGGTATGATTAGACTTGGCCTTCATTATGGATATTCAAGTGTGCACAGTGCCCCCATATAGCAAGGCTGTTTGCACCCTTGAACTGTATCTAGGTTTCCTCATAACTTATCCGGTTGCCCTCGATCCAATGGATGCGGCTATGTGTTTGTACCAAAATTGGGCACAACACTCTTCAAAAGTTTTTGAAGAGATAAAATGAAGAAACTAAATGGAAAAAGAGGATTATCTAACAAAAACTCCAAAAATAGATAATGAAAGTAATAAAAACGCACAGAAACACAAGAATTTAGAGTGGTTCGGCGTGTTGCCTACGTCCACTATGAAGTTGATTGCTTTATTGATGTTTATTTGATGATTACAATTGATTGCAGTGGGTTACAACAGATAATAATGATTTGCAGCAGTAAAATTCGTTAGCAGCAGTAGCAATGGAGTTTAGAACTGGATCCGGCAGAGTCTGGGCGTTGGAGAATTCAAAGAAGAAGAAGATCCCTTTTCTGTTAGCTCTGGGGGTCAATTTATAGGTGTAGGAGGCTGATATTTCGCTCGGATCTCGGGAGACTTCTTCTGGCACGTGAGTGGGACCGCGCGACCAAGCCCGTGAAGTTTTAGCCCGATCCGTGATCGATGCGAACGAATTTCGTATCGATCAAGATTGCATCCAATGGAGTCGAAACTTGGTGTGGACATTCTTTAGCATGTATGTAAGCTTCTGTGAAAATTTCGTAGCATTTGGACTTGTAGATCGCAAGATATGATCGATACGAATTGGGATTTTCGGTTGGCTGCTTCGTTCGACTCGATCATTTCGACTCGATCCTGTTCGAATCGATAGTTGCGCGTGATCAAGTGGTGACATGGCGAGCATTCTTCGGATCGACCCACCTTCTTCGCCAAGTTGATCGAGTCGTTCTAGGACTTTCGCTTTGTTCGTATCAAGGCACTTGTCTTTTTCGTATCGATGGAGGTGGTCCAATTCGTATCGACGGAAGTAGCTCAATTCGTATCGATGGAAGCGGCTATGTTCGTATCGATGGAGATGGCTCTGTTCGTAACGATGGAAGTAGCACTGTTCATATCGATGGAGATGGCTCTGTTCGTATCGATGGAAGTGGCTCTGTTCGTATCGATGGAAGTAGCTCTGTTCGTATCGATGGAGACGAACAAATGAAATTGTGATGGATATGAACAGATGGCGACTCTGCTTGGCTCGATGGATACGAACAGTGGTTCCTCGGTGGATACGAAGTAATGATTATTTGATGGATATGAACTGAGGTCACCTGATGGATACGAACTATAGAAGCTTGATGGATTCGAACAAAGCTCTTATGGCGATGGATGCGAAGTCGATCGAGTCGAACTGAGGCTCCCTGATGGATGCGAGGTTGCTACCTTCATGATCGATACGAAAGTGATGGATTCGAACCGGGGTTCGATGATGGATATGAAAGTAGGATTGTTCCTTCAACTTGCATCGATCATATCTTGAGCATACGAACTCGGATTGACTTGAAATTTGGAACGTTTGACTTCCATTGCTTCGCTCATCGTGTCTTGTCGATTGTAGCTTGATTCGGACTCGGACAAAATTCATCGATATCCATAGTGAGCCTGCTTATAACCGATCTTCAAGATGAACCGTCATCGGTTTCTAGTCAAGTTCTTGGTGTCACAGCCTTGCCAAAAGGCAGGATAACATCTGCCCCCCAAAGTACGTCTTGTGGAAACATGATGTACTTTGAGATGCTGCAATTTTCATTCTGAACAGTCGTCGTTTTATCGCTGAAGGTTGTAACCTTTGACTGATTTTCTCGGTAATGTGAACCGTTGATTGTCACCTGTTGTACCCTGTATTGTTGTAACCGATTGTTGCTTGACTGCGATTAGATGTTTGTTGTCATAATCGTTATCAGATAAGTATCCAATTCCTGTGAATGTTAAAAATTGAATATTAGTCCGACGTATATGCATGTATGTTAATCTGACTCTCGTTGACGTTTGCACGTTCACGAGTCGTTGTCAGTTTATCTCGTATCGAATCCTGTATCGATCCTCTCCTGAACCGATGTGAAATTCGAATTGTAACAACGCTCGATGGTTGTTTCTGAATGTTCCTTCTTATCGATCCTCTCCTGAATCGATGTCAAAAGGTTAAGACATTGTCTTTGCATCAGTATAGGTCGTATTGATGGATACGAAATGAAAATTTCGTATTGATGGATATGAGCTTCGATGGATATGAAACGATCATTCGTATCGATGGTAACAAATTTCAGTGGATTCCATTGCAGTTTGCGTCATTTTCGAATCGATGTGTGGGTTTTAAAGATGGATACGAAATATGCCTTCGTATCGATGAATATTGGCCTCTAGATGTCGTGGTTCGATGGATTCGAACTGCATAGTCCGTATCGTTGCACTGGGGATGGAGTTGAAAATGGTCGATACGAACAAGGGCTTTGTATCGATGGATTTGGTGACGACTACGCATCAATACAAACTTAAGTTCATGGGTTCGAACAGTTGTTTCGAATCAATTCTGTGGTGACATTCGTAGCCGGTCGAGTCCACCGGGAGACGAATCGTTTCTCCTCTTCACGCTCAAGTCCATATAAATACTGTGGACTTAGTCGTTTTTCACTTTTTACTATTCACTTGTTCACTTTTCCCTTGTCTTCGTCTCGCTCCGTGTAGAGAGAATCGAGACTGTTCTTGAACCAAACAATCCATCGATCCTTCGAATCGATCACTTTAACTAGATAATTAAATAATCAACATATTCCCAACACGATTGGACTCAAATTCGAACGTTGTTTTGCCCACGGTCGTCGCCAGTTCCGGTGTCTGCGATGCCGGAGTTGGATCGAATTGTGGTTAAGGAAGGCAATGGCGTTTACGCCGTTTGGGGAAGAAGAAGTGAGGATGGATATGAGATTGTTAGTGGGCCTGATCGATATGAAATCAGTGGTTTCGATCGATACGAAACTGAGGTTTCGATCGATACGAAATTAGAATGAAGATCGATACGAAACTGAGGTTTCGATCGATACGAAATCAGAATGAAGATCGATACGAAATCAGAGGATTCGATCGATACGAAACTGAGGTTTCGATCGATACGAAATGAGAGGATTCAATCGATATGAAATAGAGGTTTTGATCGATACGAAATCAGAGGATTCGATTGATACAAAACCGAGGTTTCGATCGATATGAAATTAGAGGATTCGATCGATACAAAACAGAGGTTTCGATCGACACGAAATTGCGGCCTTCGCGAGGAATGATCCAAGTTTTAGACTTTGATAAACATGAAACTCCATGCATATTTAAACACTCGACTTCGATGAGCTTCGTTCCTGCGTATCTGGACTTGAGTGTAGAACATCATACTTGACTGCCTTTTGAAGCTCGTCGATGGAATGGTAACTTAAAATGATAACAAATTTTTAACTTGGATCAATCGCTAGCATCTGGATGGCTCGGTTTTGACGGTCAGCGATGACGGTCACTCCAGTTGAATCTCGAAGTCTTATTACTTGCATATTTTTCATACTCTGTAGAATCTTTTCAAGTACTTCACAGCACTGCACTACATATTCACACACTTCACACTGCGAGATGCACGGGTTTATTATCTGTTTAACGATGAGTTTTCATGAGCTAGTTAGTCATGGAACCTTCAAGTTCACAACAGTAGGAAGTTCATGGTTCAATGCCTCCAATAATCGAGATGCCGGCCATTGAGGCCGAAGTCATAGATCCAACACCGGACGAGTTTCCTGGCGCCCGGTTCATTTTCAATCCATAAGATTCTGTGCCGTCCGGCATCTCCGAAGATATGCCAGGACGGATTTGTTTAAGGCATGGCTTGTCGCTCGATGACGTGTTACTGCCAGGGCCAAATGATAGGCCGCATGCTCCCCCGGAGGGGTTTACTGCCTTCAATCATCATGCTTGCACGGCGGGGACTCTTCCTCCATTTAATCAGTACATATGGGAAATGCTGTCATTCCTTGGAATCGCTCCATCCCAGCTACACCCCAATGGATATGCCTTGTTGAATAGCACTTTCATCTTGTTTATGGAAATTCTCTTTCGACCACCAAAGCCGATCGAGATCAGATATCTCTTCAACTTTAAGAGCCACGGAGATAGCCCTTCTTTCACATTCTTGGAAGTGGTCAGGAACTGCCAAATAGTAACGGGGTCCTGGGGAAGGCTGAGTTACTTTAAAACGGAATGGTTCTACGTTCGATGCCCCCTGGATTCGCTAGGCGATGGTTGGATAGACGTAAGCATGAATTATCGGGATAATAGTAATCGTTTTCAAAACTGACATACTTCTCTTCTTTTACAGCCGCAATCTCACGACCTGACGGTGGGTATTTCAGAGAGTTAGTTCGGATCCTCCAATCAGTTCCGGGTGAAGAGAGGAACATTGACTTGGTTCTAACCGATAGAAATCTGAGAATTGTCGGGCTGATTGAATGGAAGCAAAGCATAAGGCTGGAAGGGACACTTAGAACGGTCTCGAAGAAGAAGCGGGTGAAACGCGAAATGCCTGGTGTCATAATAGCTGAGGAGGTTGATCCGGAGAGAACGCCCACTGATAACGAACTCCAAGTTGGGCCCTCTTCCAGTGTTCAAGATTTAGGAGGAAGGAGAAAAGGCAAGGCAGTTGCTCACAAGCATTCTAAATCCATGGGATTGAAATCTGTGGTCATGTCTTTGCCTGTTCAGGGGATTAGAATTTTGGAGGCTCCTCCCCCGCAAGTAGAGAATCCTTTCGAAGGGCTTGCTGATATTCCGATTCCGGATTATGTGTCATTTCAACACGACACCGGGATGGAGGAGCTTGACAATGCTCTTGATCTGAGCGGGTCGCTTGCTATGAGTGTGGCTGACATTTCCGGTTGGTCAGGGGGTTGCACATACATACACTTCACTGCACTACATGATTCATAATCGTTAATCGTCCAGTCCAAGAGATCACTAACTTTTCCTTTGTTTCTCATTTTCAGGTGCGATGTCCGGGAGAGGATCAATGCTTGGGAGCCTTCGCTCGGCCCGAAAGTCTTCTACCTACTATGATTCCCGTAGGAGGGATTCGGACAGAGACCGCGATCGCGGGTACTCTAACCAGGAGAGGTACGAGCAGGATAGGGACAGAGAATACAAACACCGATCTAGGTCTCTCTCTCCTCCTCTCAGACTTCCATCTCCGCCTCCTGTTCATGTTCCACACCCGCCAGAGCCTCCACGACACAGACCGTCCTCTCAAACTTCGAGGTCCGAAACTCATCACCAGCGAGTTGAAACCGTGCCCCCCATAATTGTAGAGCAGGCCATTACCGAGCCCACGGGGGACGGGCTATTAAAATTGCTCAGCTGAGGAAGGAGTTCTCGAACATATGCTTTAACGGCTACGTCTTTCCACCTCACTTAAAGAGAATCCCATCTGGGGTGGAAAACATGATGCATGACTACATTCATGACGTCTACACCCAGTATAGAGAGTGGGTAAAGGCCGCAGAGAAAGCTTCCAAGTTGGCCTTTGAGCGAGCCAAAGCGATTGAGAAAATGGAGACCGAACTCGCTCAAAAGGACCGAATCATACAAGTGCTCAATACTGAGGCCAAGTCTTCTCGGAAATCTGAAATTGAGGCCACCAAAAATGCCGATGAAGCGAACGTGGCAATGGAGAGGTTGAGGCAGACACATGTCGCCTTGGTGGAGGAGATGGGCCATCGGAATACTATAGTCACCGCCGAATGGGATGCGGCGGTCAAGGAACTCAACGAGCTTAAGGCCAAATTCTCTGACATGGCCAAGGAAAAGGATGATGCGAATAATGCAACCCAGGAGGCATGCGAACAGGCCGTCTTGCTCCGGGGTGAAAGGGATGCGGCCATGGCTAAGGTTCGCAAGGCGGAGACTGAGGTTGAGGAGAAAGTGAAATCAGCCGAGT
Organism: Allium fistulosum; assembly: GCA_030737815.1. Taxonomy (NCBI): domain Eukaryota; kingdom Viridiplantae; phylum Streptophyta; class Magnoliopsida; order Asparagales; family Amaryllidaceae; genus Allium; species Allium fistulosum. Next base: position 595,477,963 of record CM060905.1, read on the forward strand.
CCATGCTAGAGGCTGATATTGAAGACCTTCTCGTTGTTTACAACGCTAACGTGCTGAGGCACAGGGGTCTAGCCTGGCTCGATGATTATCAGACGCATCTATAAAAATGCCTGGGGCCGATTAGTTGAAGAAGAGAAGGAGGCGCATCTAGGTGAGTCTGTAGATGAATTTGACTCGAGAATCGCATTCTGAATGAAGATGAAAGGAAGATTCTTCACGAGTCAATGATTCTGCATGAAAAGGAAAGGCTCGGCGCCCAGCACTTCGAAGTAGGAGAGGGTTCAGGGATTGACCATCATGAGGCGAATCTTGAAGTTCTAGCGTCAACCCAGCCTGAGTCCTTACCTACGGTCGATCCCCAAGCTGTTCCTGCCTACAATCTAGATCAACCGCAGATGTCTCCGGCTACAGAGCAAGTTACTGAAGCCGTCCAGACGCTTACAAGTCAAACTGAGGAAGGTATTCTGAACATTTCACATATCTGCCTTAAGTCGGAATCTTTACTCGAATTAAGTTCTAACAGTTCTCTTATTTTTTGTCCAGTGATTAATGCTGCGTCGATCGTGCCTCCTACTACTCAAGAATCATATCAGACGCAGGGGGTTATCGTTACCGAAGCGACCACTGTAACCACAACTGTGCCGCTCGACGAAATGCAGGGCAACTCACTTGTTTTTGATGAGCAGCTGATGGAGGAACTCTTCCGCCATCATGGCGATCCTCTTACCGACCTGCCATTTGTCATGGGTGGAGGCGTTCCTGCTACAAGTTCTTCGATGCCAACTACTGATGCTCCCAGCGAGGCTCGAACGATTACTGGAGAGGAGATATTGGCCGAGATCGACGCTAAGATGAATGCAGCAGCACATGATGGAAGTTTTGGAGGTGGGATAGCGGATCATGTTCCTCTGACTCCACCTGCAGGAAGCATCCCTATTCATTCGAGTTCGGAGGAGGATGTCAAGATCATGCCTTCGCCTGGAGACCGACCACCAAAAAGTAAAGGTTCAACGAGGAAAGGCAGTGGCGGCTCCAGCGGGTCTACACCAAAAAGGAAGCTGAGGAAGAAGAAAGATTAGACATGCTTCCATCGATATGAACAGAGCCGCTTCCATCGATACGAACTGAGCTACTTCTGTCGATACGAATTGGACCACCTCCATCGATACGAACAAGACAAGTGCCTCGATACGAACAAAGTGAAAGTCCTGGAACGACTCGATCAACTCGGCGAAGAAGGTGGGTCGATCCGAAGAATGCTTGCCACGTCACTACTTGATCACGCGCAACTATCGATTCGAACAGGATCGAGTCGAACGAAGCAGCCAACCGAAAATCCCAATTCGTATCGATCATATCTCGCGACCTACAAGTCCAAATGCTACGAAATTTTCACAGAAGCTTACATACATGCTAAAGAATGTCCACACCAAGTTTCGACTCCATTGGACGCAAACTTGATCGATATGAAATTCATTCGCATCGATCATGGATCGGGCCGAAACTTCACGGGCTTGGTCGCGCGGTCCTAGTCACGTGCCAGAAGAAGTATCCCGAGATCCAAGAGAAATATCAGCCTCCTACACCTATAAATAGACCCCCAGAGCCAACAGAAAAGGGATCTTCTTCTGCTTTGAATTCTCCGACGCCCAGACTCTGCCGGATCCAGTTCTAAACTCCATTGCTGCTGCTGCTAACGAATTTTACTGCTGCAAATCATTATTATATGTTGTAACCCGTTGCAATCAATTGTAATCATAAAAGAAACATCAATAAAGCAATCAACTTCATAGTGGACGTAGGCAACACACCGAACCACTCTAAATTCTTGTGTTTCTGTGCATTTTATTACTTTCATTATCTATTTTTGGAGTTTTGTTAGATAATCCTCTTTTTCCATTTAATTTCTTCATTTTATCTCTTCAAAAACTTCCGAAGAGTGTTGTTCCAATTTTGGTACAAACACTTTGGTGCTTTCACTAAGAAAAAACCCTATTTTTCTCTTGCTCCTTGGATCTCCTATCGATACCGGATTGCAAAAATCCAAGAAGAAGATCCAGATCTCAGACTTTGATGCCCTTCCATTCTATTCAGATTTTCCTCGGATCTAGGAAAGGACTTTCATCAATTCATCATAGTAAGTGCACGAACTGCCTCTACAGCTGCTGATCAAGAAGCACGGGACGGACAGAATCTCGTGCAGTTGCCTCCATCCAACCAAGATGCTGTCGGACCTTCAGATCCATCAGGCCTGGTTACCAGACAAGAGTTTCAGATGCTGCTTCAAGAGTTGACCCAGAGTCGGCAACAACTTACTGAACAACTACGCGCCACCACAGAGTTGACCAACCAGCTAAATCGCCAAAGGCACAGAAGATCCAGAAGAGACCAAGGTTCTTATTCTTCCACAGAGAGTTCAGCCTCATCTGACGATCATCACAGATCCACACGCCCACGGCTGGATGTAAGCTACACCTAGGCCACAGGACACCAACCTGCCTTGAATCTAGGACAACCCAGGACTGGATCATCCACTAGCCATAATATCGGACCTTCATCCCGAGGAGGTGTCGCTCCTTACCATGTCACAGGCAACCTTACTACCACCACCACTATCGAACAAGGAGTTGATGCTAGAAACCAATCTGATCCTCATCGTAGCCAACGAGATCATACTCCAGAGCCTTATGTCCCAGAAAATGTTGAACCAAGGAGGCGAGGCACGGACCATCGACCGCGTCCGATCCAGACTCACGCTGTGGAACCCGACCACACCTTGGCACATCATGCTCCTAATATCCGGATGCCGGATATACCAACGATGATTCGTCAAATGATCCGTGAAAGTCAGGGTCTCACTAATAACAACTGGGGAATCTCCCGGAGTCATACCCCTTTCACCGATGACATATTGTATGTTGAACCACCTCGGCGCTTCAAGATGCCAACCTTACCAGTCTATGAAGGAAGTTCTGATCCCAACCAACACATCCTGAAGTATGAATGGCTGATGAATGCTGCGAGAGCACATGATGCAGTAAAATGCCGTAGTTTCCTCATTTCTCTGGGGGGCATTGCAACTATGTGGTTTACTCGTTTGCCACCATGATCCATTTCTAATTTTGACCAGATGGCCACCAAGTTTGTTGAACAATTCAGTATGCACGTAACAAGGCCTAAAGATGTTAACACTCTGTCTAGTGTTACTCAAGCTCCCGGAGAAACACTTAGACGCTACTTGGAGTGATTCCATGCTGTGTGTGCAGAAATAAGCAATCCCAATGACAACTCTATCCTGATGGCGTTGACTAAGGGGATTGATCCTGATTCCGAGTTCGGAAATTGGTTAGCTGGGAAACTGCCTGCGTCATAGGACCGTTTCTATTCCAAGGCAGCCCAATTCTTGAGAAGGGAGGATGCGAAATAGTCTAGGAAGCAGGATGACGTAGGGCCCAACATTGAAGGAATTTAGAGTAACATCGCCGTTAAACAATCCGGGGAGAGTTCTGGAAAAGTTCGGTTGAATATACAAAACAAGCAAAATCAGCAGAGGGACAGTGGAAATCAAGGTAAGAAGCGAGATCAAAGCCGTGGTCCATGACGTAGAGCCCAAATGTTTGACAACTATACTCCATTAAATACGTCATTGGAGAATGTGTATTTGCAGACCTGTAATACCATGCAATACAAGAAGCCTGCCCCGAAGCCGTCAACGGAAAGACAGGTCCAAACAGGGAAGTTTTGTAGATTCCATGAGAGTTATGACCATAATACGAATGAGTGTCGTCACTTATAAGACCTCATTGAAAAGCTGATACGTAAGCGAAAATTTGATCAGTATGTGCGGGCGCCGTAGTCAAGAGGTGCGGGCCCATCAAATCAGAATTGTGAGCCAAATCAAGAAAGGCAGGAGGAACCCGCTCGTACTGGCGGGAGGTTGGTCATTAATACAATAAGTGGTGGTCCTCATCCAGCAGACCGAAGCTAGACGGAAATGGAGTTGTATGCCAGCTCTATCAGGCATGTAGACTTCGAGTGTTGTAGTAGTTTTGAAGAAGGGGCTTCAGCCAAGCAGTAGAAGACGATGACATATGACATCATGTTCAAAAACAGAGACGCTGATAAAGTCAAAGCCCCCACTATCGATCCACTGGTCATCTCAGCTCAAGTAGGTCCTGCTTGGATGAAGAGGATCTTAGTTGACAATGGAAGCACTGTGAATATTATGTTTAAACGAGCTTATCACTACACCAGAAATGCCAATTAGGCAGAGCTTTTGGCCGTATCAAATGGAATTAGGCAGTGCTTTGGGCCGTATCAAATTTTGGCATGGTTAATAATTTGATACGGCCCAAAGTTGTATCAGATTGATGAATTTGATACGGCTCAAAGCACTGCCTAATTCATGAATTTGATACGGCTCAAAGCACTGCCTAATTCATGAATTTGATACGGCTTTGGACCGTATCAAATTAATGTATTAAAGTAAAAAATAATAATGCATTGCTCTCTATTTTTCACATTACATGTTCCATTCTTCTACATCGATGCCTACGGTCAGCAGTCAACTAAAAATACAAATAAATGGACAAGCTTAGCACGTATAAAAATGAATATAGGATATACAATTATACAATGTTTAACACATATAAGAAACTCTATATAAGATATACAATTATACAATGTAACCATTCCTTTCTTGCAGAGCTTTGCATGCTTCTGAACATGGAAAAATATACAATATGAGCTTTAAATATTATTATTTTCTGCATACTTTTTTTTTACAGAATCAAAATTCCATTTTAGTTGAACTGGACATGAATTATTGACCGAAACAATCATTTGTGGTGCAACATACAAAGATAACATCTATATAGAAAAATACTGGCAGTCTTTATTTCTTTCCATTTATATGCATGAAATAATGCTGGAGAGGTAAAGAAAGGCAAGGGAAGGTTTCAGCAATTTACTGAATAGATTTGGTGGAATGGTGCCTATAAGTTTGTTACCACCCAGTGACAACAAGCTCAGGTTGACTAGGTTTGCAAGGGAAGCAGGAATTGTGCCTACCAACAAGTTACTTCCTAGTTCTATATGTGCCAGATCAGGCAACTCTGAAAGAAACGAAGGAACCGTGCCTGAGATTTGGCAATTTTTTATAACCATTTTTTGAAGGTTTTTCAGGTTTGATAGTTGAGGAGGTAAAGGACCAACTAGATCTGGCATTACTTCTATAGTCAAGCTCTCCAGCGCGGTGAGATTGCCTATGCATGATGGAATTGTACCTTTAAATCACATAAATAGTATTTTATTGTTAGGCAAACTTCAAAGTTAATTCAAACTCAACAACGTTCAATTTTTCTGGAACTTTAAAATAAATACCATACCATACAAAAACTGATAAAAAACATAAGCGTACCATTGAGGTAAATTAGAGGAGGATCAAGGGGGTCGCCTGATGCAAAAGTAAAAGAAGTTACGCGGCCAGTGTTGCTGTCACATCCTATGTAATTCCATTTGCAGCAGTCTTTGGTTGAGTTGGCCATCCAGCCTTCGTACAGATCGATAAACATACCATCAGGGAAAGAGTCCTTGAAGGCGAGAAGGGCTGCTCTATCTGCTTTATTACAACCCGCATTAACAGAAAGCGATGAAGCGATAGTGACTAATACAATGACGGTTGTGCTGAGAATGAAGTTATCGTTACGCATTTTGAAGATTAAGGAGTGTATACTGGATAATCCACTTGGGTTTATATGGGATAACGTATTGTATTGCATTGAGCAGATATTTGAGACTTTATGTTCAGTTCTGTTGGCCATATTAATATCACCTTTGAATTATGGAACTGATGATACATTATCATGAACCTAATAGGCATACAAGAGCTTTAATTGCTGAACCTAATGGACAAAGTGCTCAATTAGACTTTATCAAGTATTTGAACATACAAGAGCTTTAATTGTCAGCTTGTATACAATTCGAAATAGGCAGAGGAGCGTACGTAGAATACTACTTTTATTATCCACTTTGATTTTAAATTTTGTCACTGTGCTGGTAAACTTAGTTGACAATGCTGCCACAACAGGCATGAACATTCCAAGTGGAAATATAAAAAGATGCATGGATTAAAAAGCAATTGACTCAATGTTTGAGTCGATTTAGGATGTAAACACAAAACTTCGCCAACTTGCCCACGTTTCGATTTAGCCAAGAATGAAGTTGAATACTTACTTTAGTTCACACTTTGATTTTCAGTACTGTCATAGCGTCATGATAACATGGCTCATTATATTGTACAGCTCCTATTAGTTATATTCTTTTACAACTACTATTCTGAAATCAGATAGTAACAAAGATAGTATGCGGAAATAGTTTAGGTGAAATGAGTTAAATAACGGAGCAATATTAACCAAGCACATACAATTGCTTTATGAAATTTGTAAAACGGTAATCGAAATGGGTCACGATTGGAAACCTAGCATCAAGTTGGCATAAAAGTGAAAATTAAGTACAAACTAATTTCACCTTAATCAGAAAATAGGTTGACAACTTGTGCCATATCTTCAAATCAAACAGAAAACAAATTTGTGTTATTTGATGGAAACGTATTAACATATAGGCCAGTCGAACCAATACAAATAGAAAATTGATTTGAGTCGGCGAAGGTGAAATGAATTAGTAGTTACAGTAGTATAACACGTACAAAGAGATAGGTTAACATTACTTTTCAAATCAAGGAAGTAGCAGCAGGCTAGTATGGCATAAAAATTAAAATTCAACAACAAATAGATTGACTATAATAAGGAAATAGGTTGAAAGATCTGTACCCTAATTTAGAAGCACATGAGAAATAGTGAAAATCTTCAATGTAGCCCTAACAGTAACGACTGATGCGACTGGCGACTGTTGTATTTAGAAGAATAGCCCAATTTCGTTCATTAACATCGAGTGGGACTGCCCTGAGCAGTAAAAATGCAAATGAAGACTTGTGCTATAGAATGTAAAATATTAAGAGAAAGAAAATAGGAATAGGAAATTTGAAATTGGGATTTATACAGTAGAAGATTGTATATTGACTTCCAGATCCCAAAAACGCGAATTGATTCTATAAAATAATTCCTTCCAAAATCTTTTCTTCATCAACAAGCTGTTCTTGCAGTTTCGGTATTTCTTCCTCAAGCCTTGGAATGAGATTTAGGGATTGTGAGCAAGGCGTGATTTAATTTAGGGATTGTGTAATTTAGGGATGGAGCGAAATGAAAATAGTGCGGGAAATGAAAACTAGCGCGAACAAAATGTAGTGGTCCGCGGCCTTTCAAACGTAGGGTTAGATTTTAGGTGTTGTGGGGGGTGTGGATCGCAGAGGCAATTTGATACGGCTCTGAGCCGTATCAAATTTGATACGGCTTAGAGCCGTATCAAATCTCTGCTTCATGGTGTGCCAAATTTGTTGTTTTGGTGTAGTGTATGATCAAATGAGAATGGAAGCCAAAGATTTGAAACCTTTTCAATCTCGAATCCATGGTTTCAATGGGAGTGCTACTATACCCACTGGAGTAGTGGAGCTGCCAGTGAAGTTGGGAGTTGGAGAACGCTAGAGAGTACAGATATTATAGTTCGTTGTGTTGGACATAGACTCCCCTTATAATGCTTTCTTGGGCCGACCGGCCCTCGCTGAATTCAGGCCGCCATTGCCCCATGGTGTTTGACTTTAAAGTTTCCCACTGATCGTGGAGTGGTAATCATTCAAGGAGATCAGGCTGCAGGGAGAGCCTGTTATGTTGTCGAGCTGCGGGAGGCGCAGCGAAAGGAGAAAGGAAAGGGCGTAGAGGAATCTCTCTGCGTCCGTTTTTTGATAATTGACAATTAACGCCTGGGCCTAGGCCCGGGCACCCCAATAAATTCCAAAGGGATCTTGACCCAAGAGAAACTGAAGATGAAGGAGAATCTAAAGAAAGTCAAGCATCCCCGGCCGAACTGACGATTGATGTCCCAATCGACAATGATGATGATTCAAAGATGATAAAGATTGGCTCTTAACTAAGCCAGCAGACTCAAAAGAAATTGGTTGAATTTCTACGGGTGAATCTTGATGTATTCGCATGGACGCATTCTGATATGTGTGGGATCCCGCCAGACATCGCAAGCCACACTCTGAATATTGACCCCCGGCATGTCCCGGTCAAGCAGAAAAGGCGTGGTATGGATCCAGAGAGATCTGCCGCCCTTAAAGAAGAAGTAGAAAAGCTTAAAGCGAACGGGTTCATTCGAGATGCATTATATCCAGAATGGGTGTCGAATCCCGTGCTCGTCCGAAAGTCAAACGGAAAGTGGAGAACATGTGTCGACTATTCCGATCTGAATAAAGCTTGTCCCAAAGACAGTTTCCTGCTTCCCAGAATTGATTAGCTAGTAGATTCGACAGTTGGGCATGAGCTCTTATCCTTCATGGACGCGTATTCTGGCTACAATCAGATACTGATGCATTTACCCGATCAAGAACATACCAACTTCATAACCAATTTGGGATTTTATTGCTACAAAGTTATGCCATTCGGACTCAAGAATGCCGGGGCTACTTATCAACGATTGGTCAATCAAATGTTTGCCAATCAAATCGGGAAAACCATGGAAGTATATGTAGACGACATGCTTGTGAAGTCACGATTTTCCACTGACCATATTAAAGACCTGGAAACTATGTTCAACATACTTCGAGAATACAGAATGAAGCTTAACCCTTTGAAATGTTACTTTGGAGTTGCATCCGGAAAATTCCTTGGGTTCATCGTCAACGCTCGAGGGATCGAAGCTAATCCTGAAAAGATCTAGGCAATCAGAAATCTTGAAACTCTGAAAACTATAAAGCAATTCCAGAGTCTCAATAGGAAAGTAGCAGCATTGAGCAGGTTCATTTCGAAGTCCACTGACAAATGCATTCCTTTCTTCGATCTGATCCGAAAAGGAAAACAAAACTTTGAATGGACCATGGAGTGTGAGTACACTTTCCAAGCACTAGTTCAGCATCTATCCACACCACCTATCTTGTCAAAACCTATTGATCATGAGAAGCTATATGTTTACTTGGCGATATCAGAAAACGCTATCAGCGCTGCCTTAGTTCGAGAAGAAGACAGGATACAGAAGCCAGTATACTACGTCAGCAAACGATTGACTGGAACTGAAAGGAATTATCCGAAACTAGAGAAGTTGGCTTATTGCCTTGTTATTGCATCAAGAAAACTCCGACCATATTTCCAGGCACATCCTATTATTGTTTACACTGACCAGCCGTTACGACAGGTCCTTACGCGGCCTGAGACGTCTGGTAAGTTACTCAAGTGGAACATCGAACTGAGCCAGTTTGATATTTCTTATACTCCAAGGCGAGCCATTCAAGGACAAGTCCTAGCCGATTTCATAGCTGAATTTACCATTCTAAAGGACTTGCCCGAAACTAGTGAATCTCCCGAATATGTCTGGAAGCTGTATACTGATGGTGCATCAAACGACCGGTGTTCGGGCGCTGGTGTTGTACTTGAAACTCCCGAAGGCCGATCTATATGTTATGCTTTGAAGTTCGGTTTTCATGCAACCAATAATGAAGCTGAATATGAAGCCCTCTTAGCTGGACTAAAACTTGCCAAAGATTTGAGAATTATCGCCGTGGAAATTTATTGTGATTCACAATTAGTTGTGTGTCAAGTTCGGGGAGAATATCAAGCGAGAGATCGAAGGCTGGTTGCTTACTTAGCTCGGGTACAAGAAATTATGAATCAGTTTGACTATTATGCCATTTATTGTATACCTCGAAAACGCAATCAGAAAGCTGATTCATTGGCGAAGTTAGCCAGCATAGGTGAAGCTCAGCAAATGGGACTCGTTCCCATAGAGACGTTATCTTCCCCAAGTATTGACCGGGCAGAAATAGACTGGGTATGCGAAACCGTTCATGATAAGGATTCATGGATGACTCCACTCAGAAATTACCTTAAGCACGGGACCCTGCCGGAGCGCAGGAGTGAAAAGAGACAAGTCCTTCGGAAGGCCTCACGATTCACCATCCAGAATGGAATCATGTACAGAAGAGGGTACTTTGTCCCTCTACTCCGGTGTATCGCTCACGATGAAATCAAACGAGTATTACACGACGTACACGAGGGAGAATGTGGCGATCACACCGGGGGGTAAGCACTTGCCAAGAAAATACTTTGATACGGATATTATTGGCCGACTGTGAATCGCGATGCGTCGGATTATGCAAAGAAATGTGATAAGTGTCAAAAGCATGCCCGAATTCCTAGAGCCCCTCCTACCGAGATAACGCAAATGGTCAGCCCATGGTCGTTTGCAATGTGGGGGCATCGACATCATTGGTACTTTATCTCTGGCAAAAGGTGGTGCGAAATACGCCATCGTCGCAGTTGATTACTTTACAAAGTGGGCTGAAGTTGAGCCCCTTATTACCATAACGACGAAAAAAGTGATCAACTTTGTAGTCCGTAACATTATCCGTCGATTCGGTCTCCCACACACAATTATTACTGACTACGGAGCCCAATTCGACAATGCAGAATTTAAAGATTTTTGCAAATGGTTTCACATTCAAAAGAAATTCTCTACAGTTGCACACCCTCAAGCGAACGGACAGATCGAAGCGATCAATAAAGTTATAAAGTCCATTCTGAAGAAACGACTGGAAAAGGTCGGGGCAAGTGGGTCGATGAACTTTCTATGGCTTTATAGGCTTACCGAACAACCCACAAGTCCGTGACCGGTCGCACTCCGTTCTCTCTTTCTTATGGTTCAGAAGCTGTTATTCCGGTCGAGCTAGAAGTACCTTCTCATCGTGTGACGTACTATGATCCGAAGATTAATGCTATCCTACTTGCTGAATCTCTCGATTTACTAGATGAGAAGCGTGAAGAGGCTGATTTGAGGACAGCCGCGCATGGAAGTCGAGTCGCCCGATTGTACAACGCCATGGTCCGTCCGCGAACCTTTGAACTAGGTGATCTCGTTTTGAAAAGAATCTATCCGGTTCCTTCGCATATGAAGCTGACATGGGAAGGACCGTATGTCATTGAATGAAGGCTCAGAGATGGCACATTCAAATTATTGACCGTTGACGGTCTTACTTTGCCAAGAGCCTGGAATAGTGAGAGTATTCATCGCTACTACACATAATAGGCTATGTTATTTCATTTAGTTTATTTTCCATTTTGCAATTTGATTCTGCATTTCGAAATTAGAATTTGTAATAAGGCAGCTGACTTTGCCATATTTTCTTATTTCAGCAATAAAATGCAATCTCTTCGAGCCAGAGCTGTAATTAACTTGAAATACTTCATATGAATATCACCATGCACTGAGAGCTAAGTTTCACCATACGGTGGGATTTATTCAAATAGAGAGTGACTGTGATGCAATCGGTCACTCTCTAAGTGAAACCCGAGCTCGGGGACAAGCCATCACACCAAAGTCAAAAAAGGATTGATACACGACAATCCTTTACTTAACCCCAGATTCCTAGAGTGCGAACTGGAGTACAAAAATACGTCTACGAAGAGGGTGGATCCGTCCGCCTAACGACTTCGTTCGTATCTAAACCAAGTTTGAGGAAGGTGGACCCGTCCATCTAACGACCTTGCTTGTTAACTCGGGGTGGATGTGATCCGACCATCCACGATCCAAATACACCTTTCGCTCCCAGAGTGCGAGCAAAATCCAAAACATACAGCATATGTGACTGACCGTCTGCTTATCAACTTCGAACTCCCAGAGTGCGAGTCGGAGTATAAACATCAACTCTAAATTCCCAGAGCGCGAATTGGAGTATAAACATTAACTCCGGATTCCTAGAGCGTGAGTCGGAGTATAAACATTAACTCCGGATTCCCAAAGCGCGAAACGGAGTATAAACATCAACTCTGAATTCCCAAAGTGCGAATTGGAGTATAAACATTAACTCTGAATCCCAAGAGTGCGAAACAGAGTGTAAATGCCAACTCTGGACTCCCAGAGTGCGAGTCGGAGTATAAATGTCGATTCCGAGTCCCCAGAGCGCGGACGTATAATTAAAACTTAAGCCGACGTGACCAACCACCAGTAAGCAAATGAGAATCCCTGGAGTGCGGATATGATCACCGATAATCGAACAAGTATGGATGAACCACTCAATCTCCACTTGTCCCAAACATCCGTTCAGCGGCACTAGACTCAACGTGTTGTAAGTAAAATGCAATCGCTGGCTGATGTTCAACAACTCAACCCCAAGACTGGGGGGCAGGACTTAAGCATTGACCATTGACTGAAGCGGTGCAACGCCAAAATTCAACTCGCTTCCCGGTCGCAAACCATGTCCACAATTTCTAGACTTGGTGCGAAAAGACAAACTTGAATCGGAAGCTGGAACTTTACAAGTGCATTTCAAACATTGAAACACTTAAGCAAATACACAAGAAGCTAAAAAAGAAAAGTTTCATTTCTACTATTTATGGAAGAAATTCATGTACAAGTTTGTTCCAAAAAATCCTACTAGCAGGGGCCGATCCCGCATCTATGCACGACCAACAAAATGAAAGTAAAAATAAACCAAGGAAGCATGTCTAATCTTTCTTCTTCCTCGGCTTCCTTTTTGGTGTAGACCCGCTGGAGCCACCACTACCTTTCCTCTTTGAACCTTTACTTTTTGGTGGTCGGTCTCCAGGCGAGGGCATGATCTCGACATCCTCCTCCGAACTCGAATGAATAGGGATGCTTCCTGCAGGTGGAGTCAGAGGAACAGGATCAATTGTAGAAGGTGGAATGGGCACACTAGTATCGAAAACTGTACCACCAGGAGATATCATTCTGAGCGGAGCTCGTCCAGATGCCGCCATCCCACCTCCAAAACTGCCACCATGTGCCGCTGCATTCATCTCAGCGTCGATCTCGGCCAATATCTCCTCTTCAGTAATCATTCGAGCCTCGCTAGGAGCATTAGTAGTTGGCATCGAAGAACTTGTAGCAGGAATGCCTCCAACCATGACAAATGGCAGGTCGGCAAGAGGATCGCCATGACGGCGGAAGAGTTCCTCCATCAGCTGCTCATCAAAAACAAGTAAGTTGCCCTGCATTTTGTCGAGCGACACAGTTGTGGTTACAGTGGTCGCTTCGGTAACCATAACCCCCTATGTCTGATATGATTCTTGAGTAGCAGGAGGCACGATCGGCGCAGCATTAATCACTGGACAAAAAATAAAAGAACTGTTAGAACTTAATTCGAGTAAAGATTCCAACTTAAGGCAGATATGTGAAATGTTCAGAATGCCTTCCTCGGTTTGACTTGTAAGCGACTGGATGGCTTCAGTAACTTGCTCTGTAGCTGGAGACATCTGCGGTTGATCCGGATTGTAGGCAGGAACAACTTGGGGATCGATCGCAGGCAAGGACTCAGGCTGGGTTGATGCTGAAACTTCAAGATTCGCCTCATGATGGTCAACCCCTGAACCCTCTCCTACTTCGAAGTGCTGGGCGCCGAGCCTTTCCTTTTCATGCAGAATCATTGACTCGTGAAGAATCTTCCTTTCATCTTCATTCAGAATACGATTCTCGAGTTCAAATTCATCTACAGACTCACCCAGATGCGCCTCGTTCTCTTCTTCAACTAATCAGCCCCAGGCGTTGTATAGATGCGCTGGATAATCATCGAGCCAGGCTAGACCCCTATGCCTCAACACGTTAGCATTGTAAACAACGAGAAGGTCTTCAATATCAGCCTCTAGCCTGGACTCGGCCGATTTCACTTTCTCCTCAACCTCAATCTCCGCCTTCCGAACCTTAGCCATGGCCGCATCCCATTCACCCCGGAGCAAGATGGCCTGTTCGCATGCCTCCTAGGCTGCGTTATTCGCATCATCCTTTTCCTTGGCCATATCAGAGAATTTGGCTTTAAGCTAGTTGAGTTCCTTGACTGCCGCATCCCGTTCGAGGTTACGAACAGAGCTACTTCCATCGCTAGGAACAGAGCCATCTCCATCGATACGAACAGAGCCGCTTCCATCGATACAAACTGAGCTACTTCTATCGATACGAATTGGACCACCTCCATCGATACGAACAAGACAAGTGCCTCGATACGAAGAAAGCGAAAGTCCTGGAACGACTCGATCAACTGGGCGAAGAAGGTGGGTCAATCCGAAGAATGCTCACCACGTCACCACTTGATCATGCGCAACTATCGATTCGAACAGGATCGAGTCGAACGAAGCAGCCAACCGAAAATCTCAATTCGTATCGATCATATCTCATGATCTACAAGTCCAAATGCTACGAAATTTTCACAGAAGCTTACGTACATGCTAAAGAATGTACACACCAAGTTTTGACTCCATTGGACGCAATCTTGATCGATACGAAATTCGTTCGCATCGATCACGGATCGGGCCGAAACTTCACGGGCTTGGTCGCACGGTCCCACTCACATGCCAGAAGAAGTCTCTCGAGATCGGAGCAAAATATCAGCCTCCTACACCTATAAATAGACCCCCAGAGCCAATAGAAAAGGGATCTTTTTCTTCTTTGAATTCTCCAACGCCCAGACTCTGCCGGATCCAGTTCTAAACTCCATTGTTGCTGCTGCTAACGAATTTTACTGCTGCAAATCATTATTATCTGTTGTAACCCGCTGCAATCAATTGTAATCATCAAAGAAACATCAATAAAGCAATCAACTTCATAATGGACGTAGGCAACACGCCGAACCACTCTAAATTCTTGTGTTTCTGTGCGTTTTTATTACTTTCATTATCTGTTTTTGGAGTTTTTGTTAGATAATCCTCTTTTTCCATTTAATTTCTTCATTTTATCTCTTCAAAAACTTCCGAAGAGTGTTGCGCCCAATTTTGGTACAAACACTATGTCTTCTAGATGATTAAATCATAGGAAAGCCTCTATCTTCGAAGGCTTATACATTAGGGATCTGAGATACTTAGTTCTCCCAGGTTCCAAATCTTGGATTGATTCAAGTCGGCCTCTAATTAACCACAGGGTCAGCTCAGTTTTGGTGCAGTATTTTTTGAACGACTTTAGAGCTCTGGAATTCAGCACCGTTTATTTCATAAGTCGTTATTAATACTGTGAATTGACTGATGTGATTGTCGATTTGTGGCCTTGGAGCGTGACTTAGTTGACTTTGTAGAGCTCTAGATCAGATGACTACTGATCTTCCATTTTGCCTTCACGACGATTTAGTTCGTGAAGGATTTTTTGGATTAGATGGCCACTGATCTATCGGTTCATCATCACGACGCTTTAGTTTATGAAGAACCTTTATGTTCAGGAAGGTATTTTGGATCAGATAACCATTGATCTACCAGTTCTCCTTCATGATGCTTTAGTTCATGAAGGACCTTCACGTTTGTGAAGGGTTTTTGGATTAGATGACTGATGATCTACCGGTTCGCCTTCACGGTGCTTTAGTTCATGAGGGACCTTCATGTTCATGAAGGGTTTTTGGATCAGATGACCGTTGATCAACCGATTCACCTTCACGATGCTTTAGTTCATGAAAGACCTTCACATTCGCGAAGGGTTTTTGGATCAGATGATTGATGATCTACTGGTTCACCTTCACAATGCTTTAGTTCATAAAGGACCTTCACGCGTGTGAAGGATTTATGGATCAAATGACCACCGATCTACTGGTTCGCCTTCACGATGCTTTAGTTTATGAAGGACCCTCATGTTCGCGAAGGATTTTTGGATCACATGACCGCTAATCTGTCGGTTCGCCTTCATGACGCTTTAGTTCATGAAGGACCTTCACATTCGCAAAAGGTATTTTGGATCAGATGACCCCTAACTACCGGTTTGCCTTCATGACGCTTTTGTTCATGAAGGACCTTCATGCTCGCAAAGGGTTTCAGTATCAGATGATCGCTGACCTACCGGTTCGCCTTCAAGATGCTTTAGTTCATGAAGGACCGTTATGTTCATGAAGGGTTTTTGGATCAGATGACTGTTGATCTACCGGTTTGCCTTCATGGTGCTTTGGTTCCTGAAGGACCTTCACATTCGCGAAGGGTTTTCGAATCAAATGACCGTTGATCTACCGGTTCACCTTCACGACGCTTTAGTTCATGAAGGACCTTTACGTTTGTAAAGGGTTTTGGATCAGATGACTGCTGATCTACCGGTTCGCCTTCATGATGCGTTAGTTCATAAAGGACCTTCACGTTCGCGAAGGGTTTTTGGATCAGATGGCTGCTGATTAGACGGCCTTGGAGTGATATTTCATCGACTACAAGAGGAATTTTTAGGGTTTGGCTCGTAGGAACGCAGTTTTATTAGTTCCCAAAGACTAAGGGTTGGATCTATTTATTTGATGATCCTTCGGACATGCCTTTTCGATGCTACTGGAGCAATGTCGGTTGTTAGAAGGAGGGATCAATATGACACATTGACCAGGTGGTTAGTAAGTCTATGCTTCTCATTCATGGTTCGAAGGAATGAAAGCATTCCCTTTGTCGTGTTATCTACAATGCCCCCAATGTCCTAGTAAGGCCCACGTGGAAAACAAAAGTAGATAAGGATGGATGAGAGGTCATTGCATTAGGTTATTGCCCCCATTCCCTATGAGTTAGCTAGCTAGAGTATTATTTGATAACCCTCCTTTCATCAGTTGACCCAGGCGCTTCTCCGCTGGGTCTTAGTGGTCTTGCTAGAGCAGAATATACCTGAGGTCCTGTAGCTCCCTCACCGCCTAGTGGTCCTTTAGGTCTTTGTGGCAGGCTAGATGCATCATGTCCTTTGGTCATGTAGTACGGAGTCTACACCATTCCAGAAATCTCCTTTCTAGTTCGTCAAAGGTTGAGATGGATTTTGGTAAGAGTCTGGTACACCATGCAGAAGCAACACCCTCCAAGAAGATTGGGAAACATTTGCAGTGTACGACATCTGATGTCCCAGCTCCATCCTCATGCCAACTATACTTATTAAAGTGCTATTTTGGGGCCTATCTCCTGTTGCAAGATAGTATAGTAGACACAATGAAATTCTCAGGATTGTCTTCCCTTTTCAGTAAATGAAGTTCGACTTGGTGCGGAACCCCGATCGTTGTCCGCCCCGTCAGTTTCAAGTTCTGGTTGTGTGTAATGCTTATAAGAATGTATGCACGATTGTCCAATGTTTGAATGGTTGAAAATACTGATCTGTGATGAATGCCAAATTTCCCCAAACTGGCCGAGATCAGCATGGGGTGATAAGGAAGGCCTCATAAGGCTACATTTCAAATTTCAAGTGGTTTAGAGTTCATATTCTTGAGTTATGGGAAGATCAGTGTTGACGAGTCAGTAACAATTTGCTTGGAGTCCAACTCGAGAGAACTTTCTATTTGCTTGGAGTCAGCACCTTATTTGTTTGGAGTCACAGAATTTGAAGTGTTGGGCTAGCGACAAACGGTGCTTGGAGTCTTTTTGGTGTTTTCTTGGGAAAAATCTTAGTTTTACCTATGTCTTACTTCGGGCCAAATTTTTATGGGACTGCTTCAAGTAAAATGGGCGATTACCCGAGTTCGACTTGGGGCCCGAATTCCCAAAATCTGCTTCAAATCAAATGGGTGATTACTTCGGGCCTGAGTTTGGATCGACCCTAAAGTGAATTTCTTGGCGACCATTTTCATGATTTATGATGACCACTTGCCCATTCCTCCATGGGTGGGCCGTCTACAGTCGTGCCAAGTGTTTGACTTTGCAAGCGGTCTTGCTTAGCTGGTTGAAGCCTAGGCTCTCCATTCTTTGGGAGGGCCATTCCTATGGGGTTCCATTGGCTTGTAGATGGTCGCACTGGAGCAGTATGGACTTCTTTCTGTTGCTTTGAACCTCAGCACGTGGCTCTGGCCCATCTAATTTAGCGGATCATCATCCTCTGAATCAGAATCAGCTGTTACCACATCCACTTGTGGATTCCTTGCTCCTAAGTTCGGATTTGTAGCAAGAGCAAGTTCTATCAATCCTCCGGTTGTTATGCCTGATCTAATGTACTTCTAGGCACTATAAGTTAAGTAAAATATATGGATCTAACTTATGAATCAGCAAGATTCCAGGTAGAGAGCTAGATTTATGCCTGTGTTCAATTCTCAGTTAAAGCACAAAAATGTTAATCCAAAAAAATGGATCAACACCGTGGTTTGAGTGTGAAAGCACAAGCCCTTTTATTCAGAGCAAACAATATATAAATTAAATGTAAAAAGAGCATAAATAGTAAAGAGACAAGAGATTTCTATAGTGGTTCGGCTGTTAATTAAGCCTACGTCCACTTTATAGCTTTTATCGATCAACTTCTGTTACAATGGAGTTTGGACTACAATATGATTCTTCTTTCCTAATTTAGATTAAGCCACTATTGTTAGAGACAACCAGAAGAATCTCAGTTGCCCCTTAATGGTTGTTGTATGGGAGAAGAAGAGTAAAGCATAGCAATGGAAGAGCTCCAACAACTATTCCAGAGGATCCCATTTATGTTGTAGTTAAGTTGTATTTATAGAGGCTGGAGAGCACTTGGGTCAAAGCCGATTTGTCAGAAGCCTATGCTCAGCATATAGAAGGAGCCTACAAAGTTTGGAGCCAATCCAAGCTATGGATTTAGATTGCTGCATATCCGATTGGGTCGGATCGGTACCTATTCGAATATTTAGAGAATTTTTGAGTGTTCTCGGTTTGGTAGTCTCTCTATCTTCTATTTGAGTGTCTTGTCCAAATATCAAGTCGTTTGGAGTTAGTTTGACCATCCGTCTTCATGGATTATCCAATCCATTCGTTCTTAGAAGATCCATCCATAACTCACTCAATACTTAACCAAATGACACTTCATACATGTAATGTAGATGAGTAGGAGAGCCTCCTCAGGTGTGGAGACCACCCAAGAAGGGTCAGACTAGATCCATTAAACTGGCTCAATTTGGGGGAGATCTATCCATAATTCACTCAATACTTATCCAAATTAGATGAAGCTTTGCAAGTACCTTCTAAAGGGTGCGTGGGGCCTACTCAATGAATCTCAGGTGGTGGGGCCTAACTTAGTTGGGTTAGATCCGATCCAAACTTTGGATCAGTATCGATCCGAATTGGCTTTGCCAACTGAATTGATTTTTGGTGTGAGGCTTCTATTATGTCTTTTAAGTGTTTCCTTCACATTTCAAGTCAATGCGAGCCTGTATGACTTCTATATGTCTATATTAAGTTGCTTTGGTCCAAAAGCAAGTAAACATTTGAATAGATAAGATGAGTCTTCAATTCTTAAACTAGGTTGCTTTGAATGTTACCAAACTTGTTGGTGAGCTTAGTAGAGCCATAGGAGTGTGATGCAAGAGATTTGGAAAATCAATGATCAACCAATTCGGATAGGTACCGATCCAATTGGATTGGATAGGTGCCGATCCAAAAAGTTATAGCCCATACTTCATGAAGACTTTTATGATGCTCTTTTAGGTCTTTCGGTCAAGTTTTGAGTCGTTATAACATAATCTAAATGTTCTAACTCCTTTTGAATTCTGTTGGGTTAAAAACCCGGTTGACAGCTTTCTCAGCTTATCCCCATTTATGGTGATCGGTATGTTGGATATAACGACCATAATTTTGATTAACATTATTTAGGACATTTAATTAGTTAAATTAAATGAAATAATGTAAATGGTTAAGGGAATTGAGATTTGAATAATAAAGGGGCAGTCGTGCCTAATACATAATAAACAAGAGAGAAATAAAATAAAATAGATATGGGTAATAGGATAAGGGCAAAATAGGAATAAGTAAAATTCTTATACCCTAAACCCTCATGCACTTTCATTTACGCGTTCACAAAAAAATCTAAATATAAGAGAGGCCGACCACCATTAGAAGATAACAAAGGGATGATAAGCAAGATTTCTAGAAGGAAGCTTAAGCTAATCAATCAAAGAACAAATCTCAACTCCTTAAAAACAAGCTAAAGGTGAATAATAGGTTACATTTCATTTTATTGTTTTCGATTTTAGTTGAGATCCAAAATTATTTTGCAAATGGTTTTCCATGTTTTGATTGTTTAAATGGATATATATATATATATATATATGCTTGTTGATGATTTATGCTATTTCATATAGGTTTTATGATAAAATTTAAATTGAAAAACCTATTAAATGACATCCAAATTCCTTATGATTTTGATATAAGGTAAGAAATACTATATTAGAGATGGGTTTCAAGTTTCATACTTTTCTGAATTAATGTGGATTTATTATGAATTTTCCAGTAAAGAAATTGGTTAATTGGGTTTAAAAATTAATTACAGCTATTATATGTTAGCTTTGGGTCAGAACTTAGTATATGTCAGAAAACATATTAAAATGATATATGGAAATTTTTGTAAAATTTTCCTAAGTGTTTTAATACGTTTATAAAATTATTTAAGGTATGGGATATGTTTATAAAAGAAGAAGGGGCAATTGTAGATGTGTTAAATTATTTATTTCTGAAATTCGGCAGAACTTTTAGAAAAGATTTTGGAAAAGAAATTAGCAACCAATCATATGTTGACAAATAAAGCATGTTAGTTGAAAAGATATTATTTTTAAAGTTAAAAATCAGTTTTACAAGGCTTTTGTTGTTTCGCCACTTTCGGCAGCACCTTTCGACCTCATACTTCCACCTCCAACCAGTTCGAAACCAATACACATGGTATCAAAGATTTGGCACGTAGTGGATTGGACTTAGGTGAAAGGTATGGAGTCAAAACAGGGCTTTCGAAGGGGTTGAAGTAGCTTCTGAAAACTTAGAATTATTTTGGTTGTAGACGAGGCTTTCGAATGAGATGGCTTTCGACTTAGTCAGCTTTCGACTTGGTCAATTATTTTAAAGAAAAGAGCATTTGAAAGAGGTTGCTGCCTTAGTTTTAAGAAAATGCTTTGAAGGGATCGAAACCCCTGCTGTTGTATTCAACCTTTCGAAGCAATACCTTCATAATGGTGCTTTCGCTTTAAACCCTGAGCCGCTTCTTCAACGCTTTCGAAGGGGTTGGTTTCGACACCATACACTTCTTTTACTTAGGAAATTGCTTTCGAAAGAGTTGCTTTCAACATAGTTGTTTTAAGACCCTTTGTTCTATTGAAAGATAAACCCAATATGTTTCGAAAGGAATGGTTTTAAACGATTTTGAAACTATGTTCCGCATATTTTTACTTTAACCCAATGCTTTCGAAAGGTTTATTTTAAGTAGAAGACTTTAATGCTTTCGAAAGGTAACTAATAAAGGTTTCGAATGGGAAGTTCTCCAGTGTTTTCGAAAGGCATATGATAAAGGTTTTGAAGGGGTGGTTCCCTAATGTTTTCGAAAGGTTTACCTTTAGTATTTAAAATGGAAGGTTTCCAATGTTTTCGAAAGGCATGTTTAAAGTGTTTTGAAAAGAGGATGTCTCAGGTTTTAGAATGGTTTCGAAAGGACACTTTCAATTTTTTTGAAAGGTCTATGGTAAATGGTTTCGACAGGTATGTTTTGGCCTTTCGGCCTAAGGTTATAAAGTAAAGTAGTTTACTTGTATCGAAAGGGGTACTTTCAACGGTTTTGAAAGGGGTACTTTCAACGGTTTCAAAAGGGGTACTTTCAAAGGTTTCGAAAGATATTGTTTAAAGGTTTTAAACAAAGGTTTCGAATGTTTTCATCAACAATGTTTTATGTAAAGTATATATAATATGGCAAAGAAATTTGAGTAAAGCATAGAGTATATTTTCCTTGTTTAAGTATGATTTAAAGGGTTAAATCAATTTGAAAGAAATGTTTTCAAGAAAAATTTGATGGGATAGTTGACCCTAAGAAATGACTCGGATATTAGAATACCAGGTGGGACTGGTATGGGGTCGCGCCCTATACTTTAGCTAGCAGCCCCTAGTTAATATAAGTCCAAAATTCCAGTGTGTAGGGATTTGTCACAGGTAAGACAAAATTAATGTTACACACAAAAAGGAACATACAGAGTAAAGATAGGTTATTGGTAAGTCCGTAAAACCATTAGGATTAGTTGACCCCGGGAGAAGTAAGTTAGGGACAGACCGTCCAGAAGAGTATCTAAAAGAAGTAGATTATTTGTTTAATTTTTTTTGGTAGGCCCGAATAAGCCAAAGGTTAGTAGTTAGCCAAACAAAACTATAGTGTTTGTACACATAGTCCATTGATTACCTGATTTGTATGCATACATGATGTTGTTATTATTGCTTTAACCAGTTTGGTTGTAGGATTTTGATTTGCAAAAGATATGTTTTAAAAAGGGATACTAGTGAGGGGAAAGACGTTCCACTAATCGGCGTGGTCTCACTTAATATCAAGTAACCGAGATGTAAAGTATTATTCACACCAGGCTTTATGTCTGACTCGAAGTTTATGTCTTCCCCTTAAACTCTCGGGTGCTCAAAATTAATTTGAGTAGATTGAGAGTCATGGCTTTTCAGGTTTTAGTAGGTAGACAAATAAAGCTTCCGAAGACGTGTGGGAGGCATGGATAGCTATTTAGGAGTTGTTATATTTTTATTTCCACTGTGATGTATTAAGACAGTTTTGTCAATTTGAGTACTCTGATCATCCAAGGGGGTATCTTCACATGTCGTTCTTGGCGTATCTTTGTAATAATAATATTTAATCAAAATCTAGGAAATGTATGAGATTATGTAATGAAATATGAAACATGTTTTGAAATGTAATCCGTAAAAGTTGTTTTTGGAATCTATGATTTTGTTTCATATTCATGTGCTCTACCATTAACATTACTGTATTTTGTCACTGAAAGTTAATACTATAGATGACTACAGCATCTGTAGCGCTTAGATTCGGGCCTCAAGATAGGGGACATTACAACTTGGTATCAGAGCATAGGTTTATGAAAAAAATTAAACTTAAAATGATTTTGAAAACAAAATCCTAAGGAATTAGAGAAAAGATCGGGGTATGGGATAACGCTATAGTAACGTACTTGTATTTGCTATATATAAGTATACGCATTATCTCTATTCTTCCATCTCTCTTAGACTATTATTCTGTATTTTACAAAGGCTCGAATGCATATATGGATGCTAAAAGTGGAAGAGTCAACATTGGTGGGGGAAGCACCACAACTAATGGAAATACCAGACCAAATACGAGGAGGAATCAAGGTCAGGCATAAGCTGCAAATGTGGGTGCTGGAGTCATGCAAGTAGACACGGGAGCAATGTATCATTTCTTCGTAAACATGATGCAAGCGGGGGTTACTGCTGGAGTAGTTGGAGGAAATACCGAAGGAGGAAACCAGGGAGATCCAGTGGTTAATAATTATGCTATTTTGAGTAGGGATAATGCTCGGCTAGGAGGAAAGCTGTTTATTGGTACTGAGGACCTAATTGAAGTGGAGAATTGGTTACTTCATTGCGAGAGGATTTTCGCTGATTTGGGGCTCAATGATGAGCAGAAAAGAAGTCTCGCTTCTAGACAGCTACAAGGAGCAGCATTGTATTGGTGAAACAGTGTTACCGTTGGAGTTAATGAGGGGACTATGACTTGGGCTGAGTTCAAAAGGAGATTTGAGAAGAGGTCTATGTCGGAGATTACGAAGTCTACTCTGCTCATTAAGTTTGCTGAGTTGGAGTAGGGGGATATGACAGTGTTTGAGTATGCAACGAGGTTTGAGAAGCTAGTGAGATATGGCTATGCTACTGTTGATACTGTTATTAAGAGAAATGGAAAGTTCATTCGGAGGTTGAAGCCTGAGCTTGCAAAGGCCACATTACCGCATATTACGGATCCATGTAATTTTGTTGTTGAGATGGCCTTGAGGCATGAAGAGATGCTTGCTTTTCTTGAAAGAAATAAGGTAAAGGAAGCTCAGGGAGTGCAGAGTCGGAAGAGAAAAATTTTCCATATGAAGGGAGCTCAGAAGGGTGGAGTTGCCAAGATGGGAAAGGCGGAGGTTGTTTGCTATAAATGTGACAAGAAAGGGCATCTTGCAAATGAATGTTGCTCGAGAGATGGAAAGAAGGTGCTCGAGAAGAAGAATATTAGATGCTTCAACTACGGTCAAATTGGACATTATAAAAACCAGTGCAAGGAGCCGGCTAAGGATGGAAAAGGCAAAGTGTTTACATTGGAGCCAGCTACCTCAAGGCCAATAGCAGGGGAAAAAGGAAAAGCTATGTTGGGAGGTACGCTTTTGATTCATGGTATGTTAGTTGGAGTTTTGTTTGATACTGGTGCTTCACATTCTTTATATCTTATTGTTTGGTAGATAAGCTTAACCTAGAATCCTCATACCTAGTTATTTCCTTAAGAGTTGCAAATCCGATAGGAGGGACTTGAGATGAAGTATGACCACCTAGAGTTTGAATTATTAGGTCATACCCTTGTTTGCAGTTCGCATGTGTTTGGTTTCATAGGGTACAAATTATTTTGGGTATAGAATAGTTAAGTAAATACAATGCTAGGATATTTTGACATGATAGGAAGATATCGCTTAAGCACCCTGACTGTAGTGATCAGATTGTATACTCCATAGAATACCCTAGTTTAGAGGTTAATGCTTTGTTGGGTGTTGTAGAGGTAGAAGACGATTTAAGTCGAGTTTTCATTGTCATAGAATTCGCAGATGTCTTTGAACCTGTAGTGGGATTGCCACCGAAATGAGCTATTGAGTTTCAAATAGATTTGGTACCGGAAGCAAAACCAGTGAGTAGACCACCAAACAGAATGACACCTACCGAGATGAGGGAGCTAAAGGTGCAGTTGATGGATTTGGAAGGCAAGAATTTTATCAGACCAAGCAGTTCGCCTTGGGGAGCAGCCACAGTGTTTGCCAAGAAGCAAGACAGATCGTTAAGCTTATGTATCGATTATCGTAAGTTGAATGAGAAGATGGTAAAGAATCGATATCTATTGCCTAGAATTAATGGTTTGTTCGACCAATTGAGTGAAGCCAAAGTATTTTCCTAGCTGGATTAGCAACAGCGTTTAGAACTAGATATGGATCGTACAAATGGTTAGTAATGTCGTTCGGACTAACTAATGCGCCAGCATTCTTTGTGGATTTGATGAACCGAGTTTTCTGAGATCACTTTGATAGGTTCATGTTGGTTTTCATAGATGATTATTTGATATACTCTGAAGATGAAAGAGAGCATGAAGTTCATCTTAGAGTGGTACTTGAGACGCTGAGGCAGCATCAGCTGAAAGCGAAATTTTTGAAGTGTCATTTCTAGAAGAAAGAGTGAACTTTCTTGGTTATGTAGTCTCAGAGAAAGGGTTGTCTATAGACTTGACTAAGATCGAAGTGGTGAATAATTGGAAGAGACCCGAGACAATGACTGAGATAAAGAGTTTTCTTGGATTAGCTGATTATTATCGAAGATTCATAAAGGATTTTTTGCGGACAGTGGCACCGATGACCAAGCTAACGTGGAAAGATGTGAAGTTCATTTGGAACGATAAGTATAAGGAAGCATTACAGAGATTGAAACACTTATTGACTAATGCACCTATGTTAGTTGTTCTAGAAGGGAATCAGGATTTAGTAGTGTATACAGATGCATGTGGAACTAGGTTAGGAGCTGTGTTAATGTAAAGAGGTAAAGTGATTGCCTATGCTTCTCAACAGCTTTGACCGCATGAGGTTAGATGTCTAACACATGATTTGGAATTAGTTGTAGTAATTTTTTCATTGAAGGTGTGGAGACATTACCTTTTGGGAGAGAGATTTGAGCTATGTACGGATCATAAGTCACTGAAGTATGTATTCTCTCAAAAGGAGTTGAATATGAGACAATAGAAATGGTTAGAGGTTTTATCCGCTAATGATTTTGGTATTGAGTGCACACCAGGAAAAGGCAACCAGGTTGCAGATGCACTTAGCAGAAAACATTAGAATGCAGTGTTGCCAAGGATAGCTGAGTGGAAAGATTTAGAAGCGTTGATGACATGTAGAGTACAGTAGAGATCTGAAGCTAGATCTAGTAGGGAAACTGTTATGTTATCGTGCTTAGAAGTTTGACCAGTGGTGATAAAAAAGATTGCTTCTAAATAGAAGGAGAATCCATTATTGTTGAATGGATCAGAAAGTTAAGGGACGGAACAGAGAGCTATGACTTGAAAGGTTTCAGTCTTGACCAGAATGGATGGTTAAGGAAAAAAGGAAGAATGTGCGTTCTGAATGTGGGAAACATTAGGAAGGAAGTTCTTGAGGAATGCCATCGCTCAAAGTTCACTATTCATCCGGGAGGAACCAAGATGTATCAGGACATAAAGAGGAGATTCTTTTAAGAAGGTATGAAGGGAGATGTGGGCTTATAGGTGAAGCACTGTTTGAAGTGCCAGCAGGTAAAAGCTGAACATCAAAAACCAAGTGGGTTACCTTCAGCCTTTAGATGTTCCAGTATGAAATGGGATTCAATCTCAATGGATTTTATAGACATGTTCCCAAGGTCAAATAGAAGAAATGAAAGTATATGGGTCATGGTGGACAGGTTGACCAAGAGTGCTCATCTCATTCCAGTTAAGTCAACCATGGTGACACCTGATTTAGCTAAGTTATTTATGAAGAATGTAGTTAGACTACATGGAATTCCTAGTAGTATAGTAAGCGATAGAGATTCCTTATTCACTAGCGAGTTCTGGAAGAGTCTATAGGAGATTTTAAGTACCAAGCTCAAGATGGGTATCACTTACCATCCGCAGACAGATGGGCAAACAGAAAGAGTTAACAAAGTCTTAGAGATTTGTTACGAGCTTGTGTGCTAAATTTTAGGGGATCATAGGAAGATCATTTACACTTAGTCGAGTTTTCGTATAACAACAGTTATCAGGCTAGTATAGGGATGGCACCATTTGAAGCTTTGTATGTAAGACCATGCAAATCTCTCGTTTGTTGGTTAGAGACCGAGGATAAGTTGGTTCTTGGTCCGAATTTGGTTAGAGAAGCTGCAGAAAAGGTTGAGTTAATTCAAGCAAGAATGAAGGAAGCTCAGTCTAGGCAGAAGCGCTACACCGATAGAAGACGAAAGGACTTAGAATTCTCATTTGGAGATTATGCTTTCGTCAAGGTATCACCGATGAAAGGTGTAATTCGATTCGGAAAATCAGGGAAATTGGCACCGAGATTTGTTAGACCATTTCCCATTATAGAGAGGATCAGGAAACTCGCATATAGAGTAGAGTTACCGAACAGTTTGGCAGGATTCCATGATGTTTTTCATATTTCTCATCTAAGGAAGTGTATTCAAAATCCAGGGACTACATAGCACTGACTATATTAGATGACTTAGTAGTGGAATCGAATTTGACTATTGTTAGAAAACCAGTTCATATAGTCGCGAGAGATGAGAAGAAGCTAAGGAATAGTCAGATTAGTCATATTCTAGTAGAGTAACAACGAGAGAGACTATACTTGAGAAACTAAGAGTAGGATTCGAGATACTTATCCTGACTTGTTTCAAGGTATATTTTACCTTTATGATTGATTTTGATGAGTACCTTATCGTAATTTCGAGGATGAAATTCTTTAAGGAGGGGAGTTTGAAACGACCCTAAGTTTGATTAACATTATTTAAGATATTTAGTTAATTAAATTAAATGAAATAATATAAATGGTTAAGGGAATTGAGATTTGAATAATAAAGGGGTAGCCATGCCTAATAAGTAATGAGCAAGAGAGAAATAAAATGAAATAGATAAGGATAATAGAATAGGGGCAAAATAGAAATAAGTAAAATTCTCATACCCTAAACCCTCATGCACTTTCATTTACACGTTCACAAAACAAAAATAAAATACAAGAGAGGCCGGCCACCATTAAAAATAACAAAGGGAAGATAAGCAAGATTTTTAGAAGGAAGCTTAGCTAATCAATCAAAGAACAAATCTCAACTCCTTAACAACAAGCTGAAGGTGAATAATAGGTTACATATAATTTTATTGTTTTTGGTTTTAGTTGAGATCTAAAATTATTTTGCAATTAGTTTTCCATGTTTTGATTGTTTAAATGGATATATATGCTTGTTGATGATTTATGCTATTCCATATATATAACGATCTAGAAATTTAACTAATTTAAATAATAGTAGTTATTTAAATATATGAATTTGAATTCAAAACTTATATGACTTTATAGTTATATTCATTTGAATTTATAAAAGATAGCATACATAGATAACTAAATAAAAAAGAAAAGCTATGAAAACAAACCATAGCATGAAACAAATGCTACTAAAGAGAAGCCTTACACATGTCTTCTTCTTAGCCTCCCTTCACATGCACATGACACCTCTATGTAACGACCCGTATTTTTGGGTCATCAAATTCGAATATTTAAAATGTAACGACCCATAATTTAATCACTTTGAACATGAATAGTTAATATGTTTTTAAATGATTAAGTAATGGATTTTATATCTAGAATTATTAACCCTGCCTAATAAAACAGAATAGTATAATTACTTGCCTAATAAAACAAGAGAGAATTATTAAGCTTGCCTAATAAAACAGAATAGTATAATTACTTGCCTAATAAAAACAGAACAGTATAATTACTTGCCTAATGAAACAAAATAGCATAATGATTATTATATTCCATGCAGATGGTTACCATTGGACCAAAATCTGGTTGAATCAGGTTTTGCCATGCGGATGGTTGCAATTGGACCAAAATCTGGTCGAATCATGTTATGCCATAGTTGATAACGAGGATTTCTATTGGACCAAAATGTGGTCGAATCAAATTAAGCCATCAAGATGTTTTCTATTGGACCAAAATGTGGTCGAATCAAATTAGGCCATAAGGCTGGTTTCTATTGGACCAAAATATGGTCGAATCTGGTTAGGCTATAGGAAATGACTAAAGTACCCTTCTCTTCACCTATAAATAGCCAAGTCCATATCTCATTTTATTTCATTCACAAACTAAAGAAAGGAGGAGTGGATCCCACGGTGAGAAACTATATCACTTAATATAGTGTTTATATTGGTTGTGATTGGATGAATGGATTGATAGTTATGGATGTTTTAACTATATGATAGTTATATCAGTATTTAATTGTTAAAATATTCAGTTATGCCATATACTGCTTGTTTGGATGATATGAATGTATATATGGATGTTAATAGTGATAACACTGCACGTTACACTTATTATACACACCCATTTGGATTTAAACGGATATCGGTTAAGTCTCGATTTAAAATAATAATAATATAATATTCAAATTTGAGTGAAAATTTGAATATTCGAATTTTATAATTTAAACTATTTGAAATGATATTGGAGATATATTGAAAAACTTTTGTAAAAGAAGTTATTTATTTGAAATCATTTTAAATATAAAATGGCATGTTCAACTTTGGAAATATAAATAATAATTTAAATCGATTTTAGAAAAGTGAAGTTAAGTTCGCTATATAAATAAAGGTTTATAATCAATTAAATGATTCCAATAGTATTATATATAGTTTATTTTGATTTCTGGAAAGTTTGGATTAAATCGGATGAAATTTAGAAAATAATATTATTATATTATTTAAATATTCAATTAAATCAATTAAATTGAATAAAAAGGTTATGAATTGAGAAATGAAGTTTTTATAGTATATATGAAGTATATATATGATTTAAAAGATAATAGAAGTAATTTAAATCATATTTGAATGGTTTTAGTTGTACAAATACACTATATTTGCGACACTTTTTGTAACGCTTAAATCAACATTTTGATTTTTGAGCTATAAGTGATCAATATTTTCCAAATTTGAAATAGTATGAATAAAGTAATTTAAATGGAGGTTTAAATCACTTAAATCAAATATGAATTTGATTTGTTGAGACTTAAATTAAAAATCCATTTGATTCCGAATGGCTTTTAAAGGACGCTTATTATTCGGAAAGATCGGAACGGGAATTTCCCATTCCGAATAATAATACGACGCTATGATTGTGATGAGTCGTATTGAAACGATGATGAAGACCAGGGATCTTCACATCTAATGGACTGCTTGTTGATTTCTCTTCATCAGTTTAGCGGCCGATATAGAAACGATACCCCTATACTTTTAAAGCAGCGGTCTAGATGATGTTTGAAGAATCTTCGGATACGCAAGGGCCTTTCACCTTTTGGGCAAAGGTTGAGGAATAAGGTGCCATCGGTTTCGTTCAGTTCCAGAACGAACTTGTGGATGGATGGATTGTCTGACATTACATTCTGACTTTATATGATTGATCTTTATTAATGTATATCTGCTTGGTGGCGGAGAATTTATTCTCTTAGCTTAACACCCTTCCTTGAGACATATGAGCTCAAGGGTTATGCGTTGGTAGAAATCAGTTATGTAATTTTGGATTGGTAATGTGACATTCCGAAGAATGCTATGGATAGGATCAAGGCTTTTGTTGAAAAGCAGAGCCTTGCGGGTACGAGACTTCACGAACCTCACACCCCGGGAATGGCCGAAACAAGATTGGATGCGGCAAGGTGTAGGATGTCTATTCCCTTCTGGATATATATAGTGATACCATGGTATGGAACCCAGGTATTCACTTTGTGGATTATATATTTATTTAGTTGTACTGTGGTCTTACACGCCTAGTATTTGCTTGATGTGGATGTTGGAAAAGACCGGGGCCCCGTTTTAAAGGTTGGTAACAACCAGGGGATGGATAGACTTGAGTAAGTAGTTACCATTGAGTGGTAACCCGGCCTTGTGTTGGCAGAGAAACAGTAGTTTCTCGGGACATCCCTCTAGAGGCTTACCCAATCGTGGATAAGGAAGTTCCTTTCCTGGTCATTATTGGAATCCCATTCTCCAATATGAACCTTGTACGGTTTTGATTGTATTACTCATTATTTAATACAGTGGCTATAGTAGGCATACCATCATGTAACGTATGCTGGCTAAATTAATAAGTTTATTTTGAAAATGATTCTCAATCACTAAGCACTATAATAATATTAAAAGGATATTTTTAACGTATCAAAGGCATGTTTGACTGTCATAAGGAGAAACCTTGACCATGTGTGCGTTTGCATCTTGTGTGCGGATCGAGACCTTATGATAATTTCATTTTTCAAAAGCATATACGGAACTTGTTTTCAAAAGCAACTATATACTTTTGTTTCTCACACCAGTCCCATGACTGACCTGGAGTTTATTGTTTTTCCCTAAACTCTGGGTGCCCTTATTTTCCACACGGGCAGCCTAGAGTCAGGTAATAGATCACCCAGTAGATAGTTGGAGCTGGAGTTGGAGTGTTTATTTGGAGCTTTTGGATCAGAGTGAAGATGTCGGTTTTTGGACTCTCTCTGAAGACTTGTTTCTTTAGTCTTTATTTCCGCTGTGTACCTTGTTCAGTTGTACTTCATGATGTTGTATATAGTGATGTATCTATGACTCTCTAGTATCACCTTGTATCATCTTTGTTATATATATATATGAGAGCATTTTGTTTCAGCTATGCATTCTTATTTATACTGATGTTATTTACTGGTAGCAAACCCTACCTATGAGGATTTTAACATTTGGATCTCGACATTGATATCTTCGATATATGATATGTTGATTTTCAAAATGAAGAATCCAATTTGATTAGGGAAGATCGTGAATCCTTATATGTTTGGATTTGACTTGTGTGGATTATAGTCGATTCAAAAGGTGAGAATTTACGGGTCTTCACAATATAGGTTTTATGATAAGGTTTAACTTGAAAAACCTATTAAATGACATCCAAATTCCTTGTGATTTTGATATAAGGTCAGAAATACTATTTTAGAGATGGGTTTCAAGTTTCATAATTTTCTGAATTAATGTGGATTTATTATGAATTTTCTAGTGAATAAATTAGTTAATTGGGTTTAAAAATTAATTACGGCTATTATATGTTAACTTTGGGTCAGAAATTAATATATGTTAGAAAACATATTAAAGTGATATATGGGAACTTTTGTAGAATTTTCCTTAGTGTCTTAATAAGTATATAAAATTATTTAAGGTATGGGACTTAAATGTTTTATATGTTTATAAAAGAAGAATGGGCAATTTGTAAATGTGTTAAAATATTTATTTCTGAAATTCGATGGCACTTTTAGAAAAGAATATGGAAAATAAATTAGCAATCAATCATATGTTGACAAATAAAGCATGTTAGTAGAAAAGAAATTACTTTTTAAAGTTAAAAATCAGTTTTACAAGGCTTTTGCTATTTTGCCACTTTCGACAGCACCATTCGACCTCATACTTCCGCCTCCAATTAGTTCGAAACTAATACACATGGTATCAAAGATTTGGCACGTAGTCGATTGGACTTAGGCGAAAGGTATGGAGTCAAAACAGGGCTTTCGAAGGGGTTGAAGTAGCTTTTGAAAACTTAAAATTATTTTGGTTGTAGATGAGGCTTTCAAATGAGATGGCTTTCGACTTAGTTAGCTTTCGACTTGGTCGATTATTTTAAAGAAAAGAGCTTTCGAAAGAGGTTGCCGCCTTTGATTTAAGAAAATTCTTTCGAAGGGGTCGAAATCCCTGCTGTCGCATTCAACCTTTCGAAGGAATGCCTTCGAAATGGTGCTTTTGCTTTAAACCTTGAGCCGCTTCTCCAACGCTTTCGAAGGGGTTGGTTTCGACACCATCCACTTCTTTTACTTAGGAAATTGCTTTCGAAAGAGTTGCTTTCGACTTAGTTGTTTTAAGACCCTTTGTTCTATTGAAAGATAAACCAATAGATTTCGAAAGGAATGGTTTTAAATGGTTTTGAAACTATGTTCCGCATATTTTTACTTGAACCCAATGCTTTCGAAAGGTTTGTTTTAAGTAGAAGACTTTAATGCTTTTGAAAGGTAACTAATAAAGGTTTCAAAGGGGAGGTTCCCTAGTATTTTCGAAAGGTATATGATAAAGGTTTCAAAGGGGTGGTTCCCCAATGTTTTCGAAAGGTTTACCTTTAGTATTTAAAATGGAAGGTTTCCAATGTTTTCGAAAGGCATGTTTAAAGTGTTTTGAAAAGAGAACGTTTAAGGTTTTATAATGGTTTCAAAAGGACACTTTCAATGTTTTCAAAAGGTCTATGGTAAATGGTTTCGAAAGGTATGTTTTGGCCTTTCGGCCTAAGGTTATAAAATAAAGTAGTTTACTTGTATCGAAAGGGGTACTTTCAATGGTTGCGAAAGGGGTACTTTCAAAGGTTTCGAAAGAGATTATTTAAAGGTTTTAAACAAAGGTTTCGAACTTTTCATCCACAATGTTTTGTGTAAAGTATATATAACATGGAAAAGAGGTTTGAGTAAAGCATAAAGTATATTTTCCTTGTTTAAGTATGATTTGAAGGGTTAATCAATTTGAAAGAAATGTTTTCAAGGAAAATTTGATGGGGTAGTTGAACCTAAGTAAATGACTCAGATATTAGAATTCCAGATAGGACTGGTATGGGGTCGCGCCCTATACTTTAGCTAGTAGCCCCTAGCTAATATAAGTCCAAAATTCTAGTGTGTAGGGCTTTGTCACATGTAAGACTAAAATGATGTTACACACAGAAAGCAATATATAGAGTAAATATAGGTTATTGGTGAGCCCACAAAACCATTAGGATCAGTTGACCCTGGGAGAAGTAAGTTAGGGACAAACCGTCAAGAAGAGTATCTAACAGAAGTTAGATTATTTGTTTATTTTTTGCGGTAAGCCCAAGTCAGCCAAAGGTTAGTAGTTAGCCGAACAAAACTATAGTGTTCGGACCAATAGTCCATTGATCACCTGATTTTTATGCATACATGATGTTGCTATTATTGCTTTAACTAGTTTGGTTGTAGGATTTCGATTTGCAAAAGATATGTTTTAAAAAAGGATGTTAGTAAGGGGAAACCTGTTCCGCTAAACGGCATGGTCTCACTTAATATTAATAACCGAGATGTACAATATTATTCACACCAGGTTTTATGTCTGACTCGAAGTTTATGTTTTCCCCTTAAACTCTCGGGTGCTCAAAATTAATTTGAGTATATTGAGAGTCAGGGCTTTTCAGATTTTAGTAGGGGACGAATAAAGCTTTCGAAGATATGCGGGAGGCATGAATAACTAGTTAGGAGTTGTTATATTTTTATTTCCACTATGATGTATTAAGACAGTTTTGTCTATTTGAGTACTTTGATTGTCCAAGGGGGGATCTTCATATGTCGCTCTTGGCATATTGTTGTAATAAATATATTTGATCAAAACCTAGGAAACGTATGGGATTATGTGATAGAATATGGAACATGTTTGTAAATGTAATCGGTAAAAGTTGTTTTTGGAATCTATGATTTTGTTTCATATTCATGTGCTTCTGATATTATGGATACCATTAACATTACCGTATTTTGTCATCGGAAGTTAATACTATAAATGATTGGTGCTTAGCTTCGGGCCTCAAGACAGGGGATGTTACATTGGATCAAGTTCACTGGCAATATGGTAAAATAAAGAAATGTCAAAAAGTTTCTTTTATTAATTTGCACCAGATCTTATTTTGTATTTACATGAACAATTTTTTTTATTAAATCAAATTTTGCAATGATTAAAAAAGAGTCCAGGGTTTTAGTTTTAATTAAATTAATTTTTATTGTTACTTGTAAGTTTATATGTTATAATTTAATTGTATATGTTTTGATTTGATTTAATTTTATATTTTGGTTGCTAATATGTTCGCATTCACAATGCAACATTACTATTATAATAAACAAGGGATACCAGCATTGGGTATAAATAATGAATAAATGACATAGGTGTAT
Organism: Allium fistulosum; assembly: GCA_030737815.1. NCBI lineage: Eukaryota > Viridiplantae > Streptophyta > Magnoliopsida > Asparagales > Amaryllidaceae > Allium > Allium fistulosum. Next base: position 595,512,729 of record CM060905.1, read on the forward strand.
AATTAACCATTGGGATTTATGAGTAATATAGTAAAATGTCAAGGGTAATGATAATTTAAAATGGTTATTTCACAAACACATATACATGTGTGTATGTATGTAATGAGTAAGAACGTGTACATATAAATTTAATTTATTTAATATATGTATACATATAATTGTTTTTATTCGACCATGAATTAATTTAATATATATAATTTTATATTTATTGAATAATACATATATGTAAGTAAATATATGTTTTAAAATATTTTTGTATAAATAAAGAAATATATTTATATATATTATAAACATTTTACTTCAAATTTGAATTTTAAATATATTCAAATAACCAGATATTTAATAAATTTAGTTACTCAAAAATTTATAAGAAATTCTAACAAAAATCCGACAACAAAATAATTATTTAATTTTAAAAAATAATAAAAAAATGAAACCTATTATTTTAAATTGAAAAACTGAATTTGATTTTAGTATAAATTGGAAACTTATTACACGTATGTATGTGTGTCTGTTAAAAAAATGTTTTTCAAACTAAGCCGTGAGCAAATAAAATAATAATTTTTTAACCAAGTTAAAACAATATATATTTACTATATATATATATTTAAAATACTTATAAAATCAATTTTTTATACATTATGGCCGGATACAATAAGATGGGGCATTCATATAATTTTGAATTAGGTTTTAAACAAACAGTTTTGCCTTTTTAGATCATGTTGATTGCCAACACCTTTTTAGATCAGGCCGATTACCGACTTCAAGACATTTTGGCTTGTGGAAACTATCTTTTCCAAATCATCATTCAGAAGTTCAATTCAACATCAGTATCTCAAAACTCCAAGTTGTATCATGTAGTAATTTGCGAGTAGAATCTGAATGAACATAAGAACCTATACTCGAGAAATTTTTCTGCTAATTTCAATATGAGAATTTGATGAGGTCATTTCCTATGGTTTTACATTCTAACCACATTAATCTTCTTCTCTAAATATTCACTTGTAGCCGATGGGTCAAATCCTTTCGTGTACGAATATCAAAATCAGAGTTTGTTAATGTAACTGGAATCCATTTCAGATTTAAAGCATTGCGTCATGTAGCAGAGTCTATACTCTCATGGCCTGTCAATGATTGAAGAGATTATTATAACTAATAATTCATTTTCTCGATATTGATGAAACTCATAGTTTTGTCTTCCGCATGCTAGAATTCTTATTAGAAATTCTAGTGCATTGTGTTTTGTTAAGCTTGGTTAAATTTGTATCATCTATGTAGTCAGTTTTTCATGTTAGAATCTTGAATCGTATCCAAGTCTGTCACACTATCTTCCTAGAAATAAATTCCTTTGGCAAGAAGGTGGTGTCTTTTGAGATAACATTTTTTTTCTTGGTGCGATGGAATAGGCATTCAAAATATTTTATGAACTGCCTAAAGCATTACATAAAATGGATCTGCTTTTGAGTTTACAAAACTTACAATCATAATATAAATAGGAAAACTATACATATTAACCTATTTAAGATTGGGGTTCTTTCCTAATTCATATTTTATATGAATTTGTAATCTCTACTTTAGATTAAATAAAATTTTAACATACGCGCTTACTCGTAAGTACACATCCTTATAAAAAGAATTAATTCAACTTCATTCATTATTAATCGTACTTTGTCGAACGGAGTCTGATTACTCCTTATCTATATATTACTATGTAGCATAGGGAGTAGTGACTTTAAAAAGGGATCATTTTGTTTTAGGTACCCTTAGAACTTTTATCCAAATTACTTACCTATCCGATCAAATCAAATTGTTTTAATTCTTTTGTATGCTATTGGTTTCTGCTTCCATTTAATGTTCCATGAATTCATTATAAAAATCTAACTTGTTCATCAAATACACATGTTCGTATTTGAGAAATTTCATCGGTGAACTTAACAAAGTAAGTGGATCTGCTTTTGGTATCAGTGGACCTTAGATTGCACACATCTATATATATATGCTGATCCGAAGAGTTCTTTAACTCTTTTGTTGCTCCTGTTGAATGAGTGTTTTGCCCTCAATCTTTTGGGATACAATCACAAGTATCATACGATTCACAATCATATGATTAAAGAACTATTTCTCAATGATATGGCTTCGTCCATAATTCCAAAATTAATGTTAAATATTTTAAATGCTTCTATATTTCTATAGCTAAAACATCACCATCGTTATGAAAACAAATATCGTCATCGAAATACCAAAAAAGAATTATTTTATGAAAAATATTCATATTAAACCAATACTGCATCCATTTTCAGTCAAAACAAAAAAATTATTATTTCATAAAATAATATTTGTTATGCATGAAAGTATTCTTTCAAAACTTGATGCATCCACTACTAAGCGTCATATGATAAGCTTCAACTAATTCCACCATTATAATTATAACGCTTGAAATATGAAGCTTCATTTGGTCACTTGCTATGGGCTATTTATTTCTTTTACTATGACTAATTTACATTAAGAGCTTTAGATCTCAAACTCAAGAAACAGATCTTACAGAGAATGAATTTCTATAAGAAAAATACATATGAAATAAAAATCATATATTCTTATTTGCTATTAAACATCTACAAATATTTTATACAAATCTATTTTTGATGTCTCTTCAAAAAGCAAATGTGCCCATTCACTCCCTTTTATCCCTAATGCTAACATTATAACCATTCATAAAATTTTGCTTTCTCTTTTAAAAGGATTAACTGTTCAAAAGGAGAATCCCTTTACTTTAAGACCACATCGAATTTCTTTACAAAAATGCATTCGGACATCCTTAACATCATAAGGATATCGAATAAGTTGCACTTAAGTAAATGGATAAAAAAGATATTAGTGGTTGAATTCCTTGGTCTGTCTATAATCCTTGGTCTAGTGTTGTTTCTAACATAAAAGGATCTTCATTGTATTTAATCATGTTGAACACAAATCTCGCACTATTGTTTGCTTACTCATTTTGAATGAAACAATTTCATCGAGATTTCGTATGTTACGAATAGACTGTTCATTGGACAACTTTTGTATCTTTTTGAACATGGATCAAATATTCATACTATCATATTGCTTTAGAGTTCAAAACTCGTAAAAGACAACACATAATCTTGAGAAAATTCATGCTTAAGTGACCACAATACGAATTTTTTAATGGTTCTATTTTTGGCTTTTGTATGAGTATCAAAATGACAGCATGCCAAAAGATTTATTGGCAAGTAAATTCTTAAATTTCTTAGTCAATTTTTAATTTAGTTTATATAATACAATTTAATCGATAAACAATTTTATCAACTATATTATTTGCTTAAATTTATTAAAGTAGATTGTTGCAATAACATATATGTTCTTAAACTTATTAGATTGGTTTATTATATTTATCTAATAAGGCTTCCACTAAATTCTTCTTCTCTCAAAACCCATAAAAGAGATATAGAAATTTCATAAGTTCCTTTAGTGGGTGTTAGGTCTCATATATCATGTTACTACAATCTTGAAAGAGCTTAATAAATTGTACTCCTCATAAATGGTAAGTAACTATTTACTTATTATATCTCGTATATAACTCCTAACATAATTGTTTTTATGATCTTGAGGATGCTCAACAAATCATAAAGTACAATAGACACTCTAAACCCATCATTTTGCGATAGCTAAAGGTAATTATGTAACCCTTGACGGTGCTCAACAAAGTTATATAATATTCTCACTAATTTAAGGAAAATAAAACTTCATTTTAGATATTCTATGGTTTGAGGGTGCTTAACAACCATAGGTAAGTATAAGTACTCTATTTATATTATAAATGATGTAGACCAACTTTATTTTAAATTCATAATTTAAAATAATATTAAATGAGTATTATCGACGTTATAAAGGAGATGAGTATTATCTCAAGATATCAATATCTCTACATCCAATATATACTCCCTTAAGTCTATACATGTTTAATTCGCTTAAACCTCCCATTTTCTCTATACACATGTCTTATATATGTTAATTTATTATAATATTTATAATTCATTAGGTTATATATATTCATATGTAATTCTCTATTAGTTAAGCCTTTACGTTAATTTAAATATAACATTTGTATTCATAAAATTTAAAATAATTTTAAATTTATTGTTTTATAAACTTTATAAAATTAAATTTAAACAAACTTTAAATTCATCAAATTTTTATATTGTTCTGATATGCTTATTTGAATCAACCTCAAGTACAAAACACTTTTGAGCCTTTCCACTAAGGCATACCGTTGAAACGGACCACCTTGACGAGCTAGGTAATCAGGAGGTTTTTTGTTCATAAGAACATTCCTTAATTAGAGTAACCTTCTCCATAGTTAAACACCTTTACCTTAAATACCCATCTAATTAAATTTTCCAAGCAATTACCTAATGTGTTGGTTAATTATCCATATGAACACAATGCGGGTTTTGATCCATTACTGAATCAGGTGCATTGACAACGGGGTAATATAAAGGAATTTCAAAGAATCTTCCTTTTATTAGTTTGCAATAGATCTTATTTCGAGTTTACGTAAAAAATAATTTTGCACTAAATTATATTTAATAGCGATTAATAAAAGAGTTTGAGATTTTAATTTAATATAATTAATTTATATTGTTACTTTTAAGTTTCTATGTTATGATTTAATTATAATATTTTATAATTACTTTAATTTTTGTTTTAGTTTATAATATATTCGTATTCATAATGCAAACGTTACTATAATAGTAAACATGGGATACCAGCCTAGGGTATAAATAATGAATAAATGAAACAGGTGCACAATTAACCGTTGGGATTTGTGGTTAATATAATATAATGCCAATGGCAATGGTAATTTGGTATGGGTATTTCACATATGTATAAGTATGTATACATATAAATGTAACTTATTTAATACATACATACATATATATATATATGTATATGTATATGTATATATTCGACCATGAATTAGTTATATATATATATGAATAAAATATATATGTTTCGATTTAAAATATTTTTTATTTATAAAAGCCTAATCATATTATATATATTACAAAACATTTTATTTAAAATCTGAATTTTACATATATTTGAATAATTGGATGTTTGATACATTTGACTTATTTAAATATATTTTTTTTAACAAAAGGCCAACAAGAAAATAATTATTTATTTATTTTAAAAGAAAATCGATGTATAAATTTATATATATATATATATAGTAATATAATAATTTGTAATATATGTATATATATAATTAAATTTATAAAATGTATTTTAAAAACCAAGAAAATAAAATTTGAATTATTTTTCTTTGAAATTGAAAAATTGAATTTCGTTTAATATAAACTCAAAACTTATGGTATGTATGTGTTTGTGTGTAATATTTTTTTTAAACCGAGTCATTGAGCAAATAAAGATATTTTTAGACAAAATTAAAATGAAATATAAACTTATTAAACATATATATATTTTATTTAACTGTCAAAAATATTTAAAATTTAATTTTTGATTTTTTATACGTTGTGGCCGAATACAATAAGAGGGGAGCGTACATGTTATTTTGAATTAGGTTTTGAACAAACAGTTTTACCTTTTTAGAACTTGCCAATTGCCGACACTTTGACTATTAGTGATCTCCTTCTTCGAACTCTAGGGTATATGTCCTTGACCATGGGATACAATTCGTCTACAAGACATCACAAATTTTCTATCAGTGAAGGCTAGGGTTTGTTGGTGCATGGAGAACATGAAAGGTGTGGTTATTTGTAGCCAACCAAAAAATAATATCGTACACCCTTCTCTCTATATCTGAAGGCTAAATCTTCAACCCCTCCTCTTCATTAATTTAGTCGTCCCCACTAGTCTAGGCTTTCTGAACTTTGTGCCTAATTAATTTAACAATTAAACCAATTGTTTAATAAAATTTATTAAGCATGTTCCTTAATTAAATTAATATATAACAATTATACATTGTTTTAATTAATTTTAAGGCTTTAAATAAATAACTAAAATGGCATAAAAATTCAGTACAACATTTGTATTAATTTCTTTATTAATTTATAACATTATTAATTTTAAAATGACATAACAATTCAATACAACATTTGTATTAATTTTATTATTAATTTGTAATATTAATAAATTAATTTATAAAAATCCTATACAACATGTATAACATTTGTATTAATTTACTATGCATGTATGTTTGTTTGGTTGTTTGTATGTACGTGTGTTTGTGTGTGTATAACTACTTATTAAGATATTTGGGCATATGCATATTACCCCTATACATTAGTGAGTATATTGATACTCATTGAAATTGAAAACTTAAACGGATTCAAATAAAAATAAATATAAATTAATTAAACTTCCCAAAATAAAACCAAATATAGCAAATATGATTTGATATATAATAAAATATTTACTCACAACGACACGAATGACCTTGTGCAAATTTAATAAAATGTTTAAATTTTACAATTCGCTACTTTACCCTATCGTATACAATATTTTGATCCAATGTTCTGATTCTCACGGTCCACTAGTGCTGCTTTCGGACTCGATGACATGCATTTTTCGTTTGTGGCCATCTTATTGGTGATTGTGATATGTAGGGTTGGAGATAATTTTGTTTATGTTTGGCATGCATATAATTTAGTTTCTTTACCAATTTGATCAAAATAACCAAACTTTCATTATATAATCAAAATATATAATGCTATAACAACCTTTATAATTTGTTCAAAAATGAAAATAAAATTTATACACAAAAGGTATATCAATATTTTTTTAAAGATATAAATATACGCAATAAAATCACCATAACATAAATTTGTGCTTTCATTTAAATAAAGTGAACGTTACAATCATAACATAAGATATACTTTTCAATTTGTCATTTTTGTTCAGTTAAATCGGTTATCGACCTATATTCAATTTAGTTTGTTTTTTTGTCATTCAAGTTTTATTTGATATCATTTATTTTGGTACATAACAAATAGTAGAATGCTCGCAGACCTAACCTTTATAATATAAGTAATGATAATCAATTTAGTTTAATTTTCAAAATCTTTAATAATTTTATATTCATTTCAAATATCCAACAACTATAAACATGTTTCCTCATAACTGCTGGTTGGCAGTTTGTATTAAATCATTTTAACAATGTATCATACAATTTCTTCAAAATTTTATTTTATACCGTCTTCTTTCGAAGATGCTGCTGATGCATATTTAAAGTGCCCAAATACAACTCATTGAATAATCCAAATTTTAGATGTATATCTTTAAAATATGCTAAATTAATAAAAAAAATTGAATAAAATGAGATCAATGTTTAAAAACCCAGGGCAAGTGAAAACCCGGTTTCAAAAAAGGGAAATTTTGGTCTACATCCTTATAACTGAAATAATTAGGCACCTCTCATTTACAACTTATAAAATACATCTCTCTTTCTAAAAAATTGAATAATAGTTATCCACGTTACCTTCACCCGTTTACAGTTCGGACAAAATATTTTCCAAATCCATGAAATCATTATACGATTTACAATTCCCAAAAAAAAATGAAAACTCACTGTTAATCGAAAAACAAAAACCTAATTTGCAAATTAGGTTTTGTTGATATTTTCGGCACCCCCTCGCATCTTCCGTTATGCGCACACTTTACTTAGTGTAGAAGAGGCAAGACCATTAAACGAAACTCTTTTTGGTGCAAGTGTCATAATTGGATAACCTACTTCCCCCTTAGAGTACATATATTTTCATAATAACATTTGCTATAACAAAAGAAATCCCTTATTGTTACATGCTACCAATCCCATATATATGTTCATCCCCTTTAGGATATCTTACGATGTGAGACTTATTAGAATCCAATCTACGCACCCACTCTAATACAGAACAGGCCACACCTAACATATCTCCACCATGGCGAGCATTTCCCAATTCAACTTGAAGTTATATAGAGTCCTCAAACACTTGGATAAGGTCACTAATATCTCCACCAGTTCAGATCAGGTCGCTACCGCCTCTCAGCAGTTTGGCCAACTTGTTTTTTCAAAGAATCCTCTTTTCCACTGTTGGATTAGGCCGCCTTCTAACATATAACTCAACCTTAATGAGAGTACCGAGCTCAAGCCACACACTGGAGCATACTTAGGTCAATACTGCATCATATTGGTCCACTCGAACCATCGGCTCTTGTAACGACCCAGAAGTTCTGTCAATTTAAATTCGTATATTTAATTGATTTTAAATATTAACAAGTGAAATTAATAAGTCGAATAATTTATTTTTCGAATAACTGGATTTAATTGGATAATTAAATTGATAAATTAATGTTTGAAATTCCAGAAATAATTGAAATCTGGATTTAATGCAATTGAAAATGATTTATAAAATTATATTAAATCATATTGGAGTTATAATGATGTTTGTGAACTTTTAAAATTGAATTTAAAGTAAATTTGTGAAAATTGAATATTTTAATATTTAATCGACTAGTGAAATTAGCCATTTTTGGAATAGTCTCAGAATTGGAAGAAACTAGTTTCATCGGATCCGTAATGTTATATTATTGTAAGGTTTCAAATTTCGTGTCGATCGGATTTACCTTTTGTCCGGGGCAAGCCAAAACGCATCGAAATCGGTTTAATTTAAAATCGATCGTTTAATTCCGTAACTCGCACAGATGACCGAATTAGCTCCCGAAACACGTTCCATTGTGTTCGGAACGCAGGGTAAACCTTACGAACGCCAGGCGGCACATGTGATTTGGAGATCGTTTGAAAAAGTCGTTTTAAAATTAATATAATATCATTTATATACGTATATATATACGTTCATAAGAGGAAACCCTAGCTTATTTCTGGTGGCCGCCACTTTACATTTCAATGGCCAACGATTTCAATCCTTCTCCTCCAATTATCTCCCAATCCATCAACAATTACAAGAAATCTTCAACTACAAAGTTGAAGAGCACGTCAAGATCTTCTATTTCAACGGTTATGATCGGAAAATACGTCACGGATACCCGGCAATCATCATTTGAAGGCCGGCCGTTCGTCCTCGAGGTGCGTGCAAATGGTGGGGCCGAGTTCAACATGGTGGCAAGCGTGGGTAGGTGTTGTGATGTGCTTCGAGGTGGTGTTCTCTGATCATCTTCAAAGTGATCGTGGTGGCCGCGATTTGGAACCCTAGGCGATGGATGATGGGTTCTTCTACGTGCGTGTTACCTGGATGTTTTACGTGAAGAGGGAGATGAAGGAGACGCGGCCTGGATTGCTTGGCATTGAATTGAACGGTCCAGATGTAAAGTTATATAAAAAAAAATTTGTGATTTAAATTATATATAAATTCGCTTAAAGTTTAAAATGTTATATCTTTTTCATACGAGGTCTGTTTCGCACGAAACGAATTGCGTTGGAATCGTATTGTCGAGCACTACGCTATGAAACTGGATTGGAAGCAATTGGAGTCGGTGAAAATTTTGGGTATAATTAAACGCGTGTTTAATTTTATTCGAAATAAACCGCTACGACTGTTCTTGAAAGCAAGGTGAGAACTTCTCACTCAATCGAATTGTTCGATGTTAATTTTAAATAGTTAGATTTTAAATAGTTGATTGTATGCCTGGATGATAAATTGTTATCTGTTGTTGATTGAAATAGACATTATACGCCGTTATTAAGCGGATTTTATTTATTAAAAACATATACCGCGATAATTTCACATTGAAGTGGAATTGGTATTATTTATGTATATAGCAATATATATATATATATATATATATTGGAATATGTATATATTGGAGTTGATTTCCCGCATTGTATAGCGGATGAGACCCTATTGCGCCGCATAATAGCGGATAATATTTATTAAACCCATATACCACGATATTCCATACTGAAGTGGAATTGGTATTGTGCTAACATCTGTGGATGCAGGAAAACAGGTTGGAGGGATCTGACTGGATTCCTCACCGTATTGTTTTATTTACAGATATTGTTATATATTCTGTTGTCATATTGATATATGATGTTTGGATGTTATGATTGATGATTGGTGCTGTTGCATCATCAGATCCATTTTTGAAGTTTAAAAATAATGATTTTTATTTTAAATTGGGATTCTTGAAAAAAATTATAAATGATTTATATAAAAGATTTATAAAGTTGATATTTATAAATTGAAGATATTGGAAATATAAAACGAGTTTTATAAGTATTAGAATGAAGTATAAATGGATTTCATAAGTGAATAAAATTTATAGATTTATAAATTATGAAGTTATGAAATGAATAGATTTTGTTAAATAAAGGATTTATAAATAATTAACTTATAAATCGGATTTTGGGTATAAAGTTGAGTTATAAATTGAATTGATTTATAAAAGGGATTTTATAATCGAAGCTTTTATAAATATAGATGTGAATTTACAAACATTGTTTTATAAATCCGAAACCAATTGAATTTGATAAATTAAACATAGGAGTTTAATAAAGGAGATATATTCGTGATTTTGGACAGCGAATTATCCTTTAAGTTAAATGTTGTAATAATAAGAGTTTGGTTGGGAATTTTATCCACGATTTTGGACAGTGGATAATCTTTTAAGTAAAATGTGTAGAAACGTTAAATTTATTAACAAAGTATATTTACGATTTTGGACAGTGAATATATTATTAAATTAAATGGATATGTTTTGGAGAAGTGATATTACGAAACGAAGTAACTGTTTTAAAAGATGTTTTAAAACGTGTTAAGTATCGAATGCATAGATTTCAACATTCATTGTTGAAATAGATGTTTCGAGAAATAAGGAAATGGTGGACTATAACACTGCTGTTATAGTAAATGGTTTCCAAAAGGAAATATTTTGTGTAGTATTGGGATTTATATATCTATCTAAATTTCGAATCCCTATACTAGTGATTTTAAGTTGTCGTAACAATGTTTTACGTAACCTTCGTTTTGACTCAAATAAATGTGTTTAAGAGAATGTTTCCTTAAAGAATGAAATACATACTTAATTTTGATTTAAGTATATTGAATATTTTCAAATGTTGAAAATAAATGGATTTGTGAATTACCTAGGGGTGTTACGGTTGCGGCAACCGTCGTTATTACCCCAAACCGTAACCGTAACCGTTGTTGACGGTTATAAATTCTTATAACCGTTACCGCAACCGTCTATGATGGTTAACCGTCATATTTTCAATTTTGAAGCATGTCGTACATATTTTTTCAATTATATGCATTATTAATGATAAATTGATATAGCTCTAACTGTTTTTTGCAAATTTATTTATTTGTTTATAAAACGACAAATATGCATGCACATGTTATTAGTTCATTAAGATACATATTGTTAATTTACAAGTTATTCCTTTAACTTAAATACTAATTTTTATACTTTAATGTTAAATATTACACAAAACAATCATGTACGGTTGGTACGGTTAACCGCGGTTTTCAAATTCTTCAACCGTCACCGTAACCGTTACCGTTATAGATGGTAACCGCGTGAATGGTTGGTACGGTTGAGCGATTCAACCGTAACAGCCCTAGAATTACCTATTATTAAATAAGTATGGAAATGTTTTTCCAATATGAAGTGAAATGTTTGAGATTTTATCTTCAAAGATAAATTGAAATGTGGAAATTGATTTGAAATTGTTTTCAAATAGTTGAAGTGTGGAAATTATATATCTTGTAAAGATATTTTTTGGAAGATAAATAATTTGGAAAATTATTTGGAATCTGATGATGTTGTGAAAACCTATTAATAGTTAAATAACCGACTATCAATAATTACCTTGGATAGGTATTTGTTGTGATTTGCTTGAATTTGAATGCCACACTTATTTTTGAATAAGCGCTCACTATTCGGGTTAGCCGGGAAAGGACCTTTGTGTCGTATATATAACCCATTCCGAATTAGTGATACGACGATATGGATTGTATTGAAGACCGGTGGTGAAGATCGGGTATTTGTGAAAACGATAGGATGACCTATCGATTGTCTCTGCACCGTTAGCTACGGTATTGAGATTTCCTTTGTGATGGGAAGTTTTATCGGGATTGTGAATATCCGGATTGCAAGGTCTTCTTTTGGAAGTGCCTTCGGTTCTGTTCGAACCCGGAACAGACTTGTATGGTTACATGTCTGACATTACATTTTGAGATGTAAAGCTGATTTCTTTCAAATACATTTCTGTTGGTGGCGGAGAATTTATTCTCTTAGCTTAACACCCTTCTCTGAGACGTACGAGCTCAGAGGTTATGTAGTTGAAATTTATCAGCGATATATTCCCAATTTGGTAATGTGACATGCTGAGTGTTGCTGTGAAATGATCATTGTTTGATCATTTGTGATATGATCATTTGTTTGATCATTTATCTTTGTGATCATTACTTTGATCATTTGTTTGACCCAAAGCATAGCTTTTGTATAAAGCGTAGCTTTGTGGACGAGACTTCGTCAGGGCCTCACAACCCGGAAATGGTCGAAACAGGAATGTTGCGGCAAGGTTATGAGGGTCGCGCCCTTTAGGGTATGTCATTTCCTTCTGGAAAGGGGTGGTATCATGGTATGGAGCCCAGATACTTACTCATGTGGACACACCTTATTTATTATGTGTGATGTTGGTTATCGAGCGCTCGGATAAAGGTCCCAAAGGACCGGATGATGACATATTCGTGAGTTACCTAGTTACAGGGGTAACCCGGCTTTGTTGGCGGAGAGCGGTTTGTCTCTCGGAGCGTCCAACCAGAGGTGTTTCCTACGTGGCATAGGAAGTTCCTTAGCCTGACCATTTGTTGGCAAATCCATTTTCCAATACGAACCTTGTATGGTTTTAGTTGTAGAACCTGCCATTTACTTATGGTGGTCACCACTATTTAGATGGTAGCTATAGTAGGCATACGATACTGGTCGTATGTTGGCTAAGATTAATATTATATTTTCGAAATGTTTTCCACAATAGACATTAATAATAATAATCCAATGATTTGCGTAGTAAGCATCTTTGACTATCATAAGAAGAAATCTCCTCCAATTCTGCATTTGCATTGTGTGTGTGGCGGGAGGTCTTATGGTAGTTTCATTTTCCAAAAGCATTTCGTATATTTTCTACTTGCTTTGTTGTTGTTGTTGTGTTTTAAAGATAAACTGTTTTAGTTCTCACACCAGTCACCATGACTGACCTGGAGTTTATTGTTTCCTTCCTAAACTCTAGGTGCCCACCAATTTCCACACGAGCAGTCTAGAGTCAGGTTATCAGGTCATTCTGGATTCAGGAGATGCTATGGAGCTCAGGTGGCGAGCTGGATGGCGAGACGTATCATCTATACTATATATTATTCCGCTGTATATTCTGTATATGGACAAGTTCATATAACTGTCCAGTTGTGTTGTGTACTGTTGTTGTAAACTCTGATGATGATGTAATGTATAAAATGATATAGTTCTTTGATTTAAAGATTATTCATTTATCTATTAAATGTTGTTCCGCTGCGAATGTGAGATTCTGATATTGTTTTTGTTTCTGTGTTCTTTTTCTTTCCTTTTCTTCTGTTTTCTTCTACCTCTTCTTTTTCTCCATAACAATTCGGTTTTCCGGCATTCGATTGCTCGGCAGTTGATACAGTGAATGTATTAATGTCGATTTTCGAGCGACGAAAAATCGCGTTCGTTACATTCTGATACCATGTTGAAATTTTTGGCACCCCCTTGCATCTTCCGCTATGCGCACACTTAATTTAGTGTAGAAGGGGCAAGACCACTGAATGAAACTCTTTTGGGGCCGACATCATGATTGGATATCCTTACATCCTCCTTGGACTATATATATTTTTATGGCAACATTTATTATAACGAAAGGAATCCCTTGTTGTTATATGCTACCAATCCCATATATAAGCTCATCCCCTTTAGGATATCTTGCAAGGTGGGACTTACCAAAATCCAATCTACGCACCCACTATAATACAATGTGAGACACTACTAAAAGGTTTTGCTTACATTGTCAATCAAGCAAAGAATAAGAAAACTCAATCGCTTATACTGTCGATCGAGCAATGGTACAAAGCGAAGAACAAATTGAATAAGTTCCCTAAATAATGAAAAATATATGCAAATTTATGGAAAGAAATCTTCAATTTTGAAGATGGCAACCAATGATATCTATTGTAAAAAAACATGCATCAGTTTAAAAGGAAAATCCTGAAAATAATGAAAAAATGTAATAAAATAATGAACAAAATGTAATATGAACTGAAATTTTGTTGTATATATTATTTATTGTATATGTATAAGTGAAACTTATGGAAAGTACTTGACATGTACGATTCTGGTTCATGATAGATTGAAATAGATTCTGTAAAGTGTACAATGAAATGCATAAGGAAGAATGTCAAATATTTACCTGGGAAATATTTGCCATAAGTTATTACTATTGGTGACTACTGAAATATTACAAAACTTGTACTATAAGTACTAAGAATGTCAAATGCTTTACATATGTAGTTTTGATTGATGGTAGGTTCTAATTGTTGTATACAGTTAAATGATGAAGTAAGGAAGCGAATATTTGTATTAAAAAAATTATTTTAGAAATAGTCATATTTATTGCAAAAATATTTAACACAAATATTAAGAGTGCCAAATACTTGCCATATGTATCTCTGATTCATTAAAGATTTGAATTAGTGGAATTTTCCCTTGAAATAATTGTATACAATTAAATGATCAAATGAGGATGATAAATTTTGCCAAACAATTTATGTGGATTTAATTTTTTTTACTGCAAATACTAAAAAATCAAATATTTGTCAAAAAAAGTTTAGATTGTTGGTGGGTTGAAAATTTAGTATATAGACATTTACATGAAAAGCATATAATATGAAATATTTGCCATAAATATGTCGTTTGAGAAATATTTGTTTGGCAAATATTTGTCATGTCCATATTTGCTACTTATATATATATATGACACTAATTTGATAATTTAAAATATTTATAGGTAAAACGACGAAGAAACAAAGTAATGGTGCACAAGAGAAGACTACTACGCCAAGTGAATAATTTTGCAAATTTACCCGAATCTTCTAAATTTGAATCTTCAACATCTTCTCACAAACCTAAATCCTCAAAATATGAATCTTCAAGAACTCCAACATCTGAATCTTCAGAATATATAGAATCTGAAGAAGATGTTCTTTCATCCCTCAAGAGAAAAGAACCAGCAACAAAAAGAAGCGGTAAAAAACATCAGTAAAGAAACAGAAAATAGAAGTGCAAAAAGCTAGCTAATTCAAAACGCTATAGAAGTAGCTTTAAGATTTTCCATATATTAGTATAAAATTTAATAAAAGAAAAGCTACTTCTAGAAAATCTCATTACATTATTGAAGAAAACTTTATTCTTCAACATTACCAATCCATTCTTGCAAGGAGCTATAACAACTAAGGACATATCGAAAGAATCGACTCCTATAGATATGATCATAGATTCTTTTTCAATTGAAGAAAACTGTTTTTATTTTGGAGACATAAAAACAATTCTAAAAGAAAGTGACATCGCAACAATATTTGGATTCCCAAGTGAATGTATTACAATTAACACTACATCTCATTTGAAGGAATCTGACATGAGTTCTGAAATAAAAGCATTCAAACAAAAATATTTCAGTGTTTCAAAATTGATCAAAGAAAAGAATGTTGAAATAAGCATTTGGTTAGCTTTAAAAAGCAAAAAAGAAAAGAAAATATAATCGATGTTGCGAGGTCCTAATTATATTTTTAATTTCGACATACTTGTTCCCCAACCCAAACTCTGCATTTCCTTTGGTGTTACTGCCATATATTTATAAATTGAAGCAAATGAAAACTGTTTCATGGCCAACAACACCAGTAAAACATTTTGTAACGGCCCGCTAATTTATCAGTTTGATAAATTACATTTATTTTTAATATTCCAATATAAGGTTTAATAACACAAGTTATGATGTTTTGAACAATAAATAATAATGGTAATAAGTATTTACAAAAATATTTCCTTTGGAAATATATCGATAAAATGGCCGAAAACCGTTTTATCGATAAACAACTCTATAATCGTAAAATGTCACATACGGAGCTAGATACAAACAGTTGTTTTTATAATTGAGCAATAATACGAAATAAAATTTATTTATTTATTTTGGAAATTAAATGAATGTATGGCATCCTCAACGATGCCCTTATATTTAATATATTGATTTATGATTTTAAATTAGGATTTAATGATTTAATAATTATTATAATTATTCAAATAATTGTTTTTAAATGATAATAATTCATTTTAAATAGTTATAAAGTGATGATAAATAATTTATAATAGTTTTATAAAGAAATGTATAATTAGTTTGAAAATATAAGAAAATTGATATCGCTCTATCGGTATAATAGCAATTTTTGTAAATAATAGTTAATATTGATTTATATGATTTTATAATTCAAATGAGATCATTTTTTATTAATTAAAAATGATTACAAATTTATTTTCAATTTTTTTTGCATATATATGTAATTTAAATTATAAGTGAAAATGTGACCAGGATCGGTTTCCCGATTTTCAATGGTTTAACGAACGGAAGTTGTTCGAAAGTCATTGCAACCTTGTTTATATGTCATGTGCACATATATAACATATAAATACATCCACTAACATATACATTAGCACATATATACATACATGTATAAATACATATGCCTTAGAAATATCATGATATTTTCACCTTTCTTCATCTTTAAGCAACCTTAAGTCAACTAAGGACATGAATGGATGGCTTAGAAGTGAATGATGTGATGGAAGCTCATGGGGAGGGAGGATAACATGGGGAACATGATGATTAAGGAGGGTGTGAGCTAGGGGTAGTTTTGTCCATTCACTTTTAGATATTTCATATCATTTTTCCCTATAAATACCCATGCATACTCTTCCATTTCATTCACCTTCTTCTTCAGTTTTCTTAAGCTCCTCCTCTCCATTTTAATGACTTCTTCTTTAAATAATTCATGAAGAAATTTTAGTAGAAAATAAAACAAAATTATATATGTATACATACAAAGTCAAATCACCTCAAAAGCCAGTGCAAACACCTCCCTATCTCCCTGACAACTCACGCCACCACCTACTTCTCCTTTGGCGAGCACATCAACCTCCAAGAAGCAAGGCCGAGCCCATCAAGGAGAAAAGAAGGAGTTTGGAAAGCTCCGGAGTAAGGAAAAGAGGAGGAAGTGCCACTAGAGTGATGTCGCAATCGATTCGAGATGGTAGGGAAAAGATTGGTGGAGTGGAGCCATTTGTGAGTACTAATTGTTTATTAAATAATAAATAATCTATATAACTATTTTTAATAATGATAATATGACAATTAGCCCTCTTAATGATTTGTATGAATGGTTGATAACTTGAATGATTATATGGTTGATTAAATGGATGTTGATATGGTCGATAACTTGTTTGTGATAAATCATGAGAAATCATAATAAAATTGTTAATTAATAGAAATGAATTCATATAATATGTGTATATGGTGTTTATTTAGCCTCTTAATCGTTTTGAAAATATAAAAATGGTTGAAAATGAATATTATAATAACATAATATTATGAAATGATTTAAAAGTGAAAAGGAGATTTAATATGGAAAAATATAGGTTTAAATGAGTTTGAAACATTTTATAAACATATGAAAGTGTTTTGGTAAAGTTTGAAAGGTAATTGAAAATTTAGTCAAAAACTAGCGTGTCGTGTAACGGTAGTTCGCGATTTCATGTCATAAAAGTCAAACGAGTGTGTAGAATGGAATTTAGCTCGAAATTCTTCAAGATGAGAATTTTCCGAACTATTATATCCATATTTTTCAAACAAAGAAAGAAAATCGAGATTTTGATAAGTAGATTTTGAAATATGAGAAAAACAAGTTTTTTGAAAAATCAGGGTTTTACAGTTCGGAATCCATAACAGGATTTCTTTGAAAATGATGTTTTAAAATTATTTAAAAATATGGAATATATATTACAAATCATTTAAAATGTTTTAAAAGTGATTTTAGTAATAAAAAATGGATTTCAAAATGATAAAAAGTCGTTTGGTCAATATAGCTTAAAAGGCACTTTCCGCAGCACTTTTCCATTCATTTTTCTATAACTTTTGAAATATAGATTTAAATTTGACAATTCTTTTCTGAATTTTTTATAAATGTTTTTAAATGATTAATAAAGTATTTTAAAGATAATTTGAAGGATTTATGGAATAATTAAAGGTTTAATGATTTAGAGTCAATCAAATACTTGACCGCCTTATGCGTGTCAGAGAGATAGTGTCTAGGCTTGAGTTTGGAAAACCAGTTTCCTGCTCTCCCTGGCTATCCGAACTGGCCTGACGGATGAGATAGTAAATTTAGTTTGCTCGGATCAAAATTTATGAAAGTATAAAGATATAATTTTCCAAATTTAAATAACTTGGATTGCATAGAAATGATTTGGAAATGTTTTCCTAAATAAAAGGTGAAATGATTTGGAATTATTTCAAGATTAAAAAGTTTTTAAAATTAACTAAATTATTTGATAAATGAGGTTTAATGATTCCATATACTCTGAGAAAGAGAATGTTTGCGCCAAAATTGGTCACAAACCCCGAATTTCGTGAAAGCACCACTGTATGAACGCAAATCAGCAGTATACAATTACAGATCACAGATCTAGGTAATGTAGAGGATAAAAAGTGAAGAATAATAAACTTAAAACGGAAAGAAATAGACAGAGACATAGAATTTATAGTGGTTCGGCTATCTCCGGCCTACGTCCACTCCAAAAGTTAATCTTTTATTGACTTTCCTTGCTGGTTACAATTGATTACAGCAGATAACTATGATAGAATCCGAGTACAACAGTAGTAATGGAGAGCAAAGTTGAATTGGGCAGAGTCTGGACGTTGTGAAGCCAAAGAACCTTTTTCTGTTGGCTCTTGGGTTCTATTTATAGGTGTAGGAGGCTGATATCTCGCTCAGATCTCGGGAGACTTCTTCTGGCATGTGAGTGGGGACACGCGCCCGAGCCCGTGAAGTTTCGGCCCGATCCGTGATCGATACGAACGAATTTCGTATCGATCAGGATTTCATCCGATGGAGTCGAGAATTGGTGTGAACCTTCCTTGACTTGTACGCAAGCTCCTGTGAAAATTTCGTGGCATTTGGACTTGTAAATCTCGAGTTATGATCGATACGAAATGGGGATTCTCGACAGTTCGACTTGTTCGAATCGATTCATTCAACTCGATCACGTTCGAATTGATCTATTCGACTCGATTGTGTTCGAATCGATGCCCTTCACGTGCGCACTGGTGACGTGGCGCTACTCCCAACACTTGATCCTAATTTCGTGCCGAGTTGAATGCTTCTTCCTTGGAATTATGCTTGCCCATCATTCGTGTTAGTCATATTCGTGTCGATGAAAAGCATTGTCTTTGTATAGATCACATGTAGCTCTGTTCGCATCCATGCTTCGTGCTCAGTCTTCTTCGTATCCTTCAGCCGTTCTTCCGTTTGTATCCATCGACTATGCCTTTGTTCGTATCGACTCGAAGTGTCCATGCTGATCGATACGAACAGTATCGATTCGAAGTATGCTGCTATGCTCCCTCCTGATCGATACGAAATCATCGAGTCGAACAAATCACCATGCGCCCATCTATTCAATCCAAGTCCACAACTATTGATTCGAAACCCATGTGGCCTTCCTGCTTGATCGATACGAATGCGCTGTTCGTATCCATGTCGATCGATACGAAAGCCTTGTTCGTATCGATCAATAAGCTTGAGCAAATGAACTCCGTTCGTCCTGAAATTTGAAATGTAGTCTCTCCTAGCCTTGATCATCATTCCCAATCGATCCCGCCTTGATTGGAGCTCGGCCAAATTTTGACGACATCGATCGAAGCCTTGTTTCCAACCGATTTCCAATCCTAATATCCATCTCTTTTAGCCAATTTGTTGATATTCCAGCCTTGACCAAAAGGTGGGATAACATTTGCCCCCCAAAACATGCCTAGTGGTAAGAAGGTGTGTTTTGAATAGTCCAGAATCCGATATCTAAAGTCCATAGCCATATCATCCAAGTGCATCGTTCATGACTGCTCTGAGTCGATGTCTGATTCCAAATCCAGTAACCAAAGCCTTAGCCAATTCCATATCCATCTGTACTCGATATCCGAGTCCTAATCCATCCTTGTCCAATAACCAATAACCGAATCCAGGACCTCTCCGGGTCGATATCCAAATCTGTAACCACTCCGAGTTCTTGCCAGGTGCAATCCACACTTGACGACCGTGGTCCAGTGTCCCTGGACGCTGAATAATACCATGGCTTAAGTCCTAAACCGAATCCTGGTCGCTTCGGACCCTTGTCGAACATAGTCCATATTCGACGACCTGAAATAGTAACCGATAATATAGGGCCTAAGTCCTAGGCCGAATCCCGATCGCTTCGTACCCTTGCCGAGCATAGTCCATACTCGACGACCTGAAATTATAACCGATTCATATTATGGGGCCTAAGTCCTAGGCCGAATTCTGGTCTCTCCAGACCTTTGCCGAGCATAGTCCATACTCGACGACCATTTACCAAAAACCAGAGGAAAATCCAATCAAAATCCAATCCAAAATCCAAATCAAATCAGAAACCAAAAATCCACATCCGAAATCAAAACCAATATCCAAAAACGAAAATAATCATTCAAATGAAAATCCAAACCAGAAATCAAACAGAATTAGAAGTTCAAACAAAACTCCAAAACCGAACCAGAAAAAGAAAATGTCCAAACCAAAAGAAGAAACAGATTTCACAAACCATAACATTGCGGTTTATTGTCAGTCATAGCATGCCTAGGGGCCATCTCCGTCCCCATACATGAGTAAATGACTTGGTCGTTTGCTAGTAGTTTGCTACTTATTTCGGATTATCCTGATCAATTGATAACCAATCGACCATCATTTCTGGGCCTCGCGCCATCGTTATTTGAGGTAGACGGTGGTTGCTCCACCGCCGCATCCCGGGCCCCGACTTATTGTCGCAACTGTCCATTCCTTACATGCTCCTCAATTACGTCCTTCGGATGCCTGCAACTGTTGGTATCATGTCCGTCTAAATCGTGAAAAAGACAGTGCCTCCTTGATGCCCTTTCACGTTCTAAGGGCTCTCTCCTAGCTGGCCTTCGGTAGGGAAGGCGATTCCGAGTTTCCATGAATATCTGTTCCAATGTTTCGTTTAATCCTGTGGAAAACTTTGGTTCCCTCCACCGCTTCCTAGCTTTTCCTGATTCGTCATCCAGCTTCCTTTTTGCTTTACCTTTATCCGAGCCTCCGCTGGATGGCCCTCTATCCTCAGCTACGTTCACCTCCTTTAACTTCATATCCGAACATGCATCTTCCTACCGAAGGAATCTCTCAGCTTCGTGAAAGAATTCCTCGAGATCCATTGGTGGGTCCTGTATTAGAGATACTTTGAAATCTGAATCCTCTCTGACTCCTGACACTACTACCGTTAAAACCATCGATGGATCTGGCCGATCCCCCGAAGCAACCCCTGCATTGAACCGAGTTAAGAAAGCTCTGAGCGATTCATCCATCCTTTGCTTTACTGACGTCAACGTCATCACGTTCTTCGGCCTTTTGATATGAACCCGAAACTGCTTCAGAAACCTGTCCACCAACTCTATCTATGTCCTGATAGATCCTTCCTCCAGCTGTCTGAACCACATCGCAGCTATATCCGTTAAGTATAGGGGGAAACATCTGGCCATCACTTCCTCCGATGCCTCCAGCACTTCCAATGTCTTGTATATCTCACCAAGTGATCAGTCGGATCAGCTTTTCCATTGTATACTTCTACCGTAGGTAGCTTGAATTCTGGTGGATTCCGAGCCATTCTGATGTCACGAGTAAACGGACTCATGTTTACTCCTTCCAGATCTCCGTTCGTCAAACCTCCGCGCATAGTTCGCTTGATAATATCAGCCAATCCTGCTTTGTTTGCCGATGGTTGCCCCCCGAGTCCCCATGGGAATTCTGGTACGTACTCCTTGTCCTGCGCTCCTACGTTCCCGCCAGCATCTTGTTGTGTAGTGTCAACTGGAATTCCTCCATGAACTGGTCCATCGTTGCGGGGCGGTGTGCCCCCGAGTCTGGATCCATCCGGATTAGCAGTAGTGTGCTAATCAAGGGTTGTGCTTTGTTGAGCTGCTCCATTCAATTTCCTGTTTGGGCCTTCTGCTCCTGTTCTGTGGATCTGATCTCCTGAAGCTCCAGCTGTTCCTGCTGTTCTCATTTGGTCAAAGAAGCTTTGCATCATTTCTTGCTGACTCTTCAACAACCTTTCATGAATTGAATCCTCCATAGCCTCCATTTCGTCCCTGGTGATGTAGATCGAAGCTTGTCCTTCTCCAGCTCCATAGGATGCCTCATGACTTCCCCCTTGTTGGCTTCTCTCCGCTCTTTTTCTTCTACTTGATTGCCTGGTCATAGCTCCTTAGATCTGAACTCTTAAGCCTTCAAATCTGAACTCCAAATCTGGTATAGCGGGTGCTAGTTGTGTTCTCAGTGAAAGCACCAAAGTGTTTGCGCCAAAATTGGTCACAAACCCCGAATTTCATGAAAGCACCAGTGTATGAACGCAAATCAGCAGTATACAATTACAGATCACAGATCTAAGTAATGTAGAGGATAAAAAGTGAAGAATAATAAACTTAAAACGAAAAGAAATAGACAGAGACACGGAATTTATAGTGGTTCGGCTATCTTAGGCCTACGTCCACTCCAAAAGTTAATCTTTTATTGACTTTCCTTGCTGGTTACAAATGATTACAGCAGATAACTATGATAGAATCTGAGTACAATAGTAGTAATGGAGAGCAAAGTTGAATTGGGCAGAGTCTGGACATTGTGAAGCCCAAGATCCTTTTTCTGTTGGCTCTGGGGGTCTATTTATAGGTGTAGGAGACTGATATCTCGCTTAGATCTCGGGAGACTTCTTCTGGCATGTGAGTGGGGCCACGCGCCCGAGCCCATGAAGTTTTGGCCTGATCCGTGATCGATACGAACGAATTTCGTATCGATCAGGATTTCATCTGATGGAGTCGAAACTTGGTGTGAACCTTCCTTGACTTGTACGCAAGCTCCTGTGAAAATTTCGTGGCATTTGGACTTGTAAATCTTGAGTTATAATCGATACGAAATGGGGATTCTCGACAGTTCATCTTGTTCGAATCGATTCATTCGACTCGATCACGTTCGAATCAATCTATTTGACTCGATTGTGTTCGAATCGATGCCCTTCACGTGCGCGCTGGTGACGTGGCACTACTCCCAACGCTTGATCCTAATTTCGTGCCGAGTTGAATGCTTCTTCCTTGGAATTATGCTTCCCCATCGTTCGTGTTAGTCATATTCGTGTCGATGAAAAGCATTGTCTTCGTATCGATCACCTGTAGCTTTGTTCGCATCCATGCTTCATGCTCAGTCTTCTTCGTATCCTTCGGCCGTTATTCCGTTCGTATCCATCGACTATGCCTCTGTTCGTATCGACTCGAAGTGTCCATGCCGATCGATACGAACAATATCGATTCGAAGTATGCTGCTACGCTCCCTCCTGATCGATATGAAATCACCGAGTCGAACAAATCACCATGCGCCCATCTATTCAATCCAAGTCCACAGCTATCGAGTCAAAACCCATCTGGCCTTCCTGCCTGATCGATACGAACGCGCTGTTCGTATCCATGTCGATCGATACGAAAGCCTTTTTCGTATCAATCAATAAGCTTGAGCAAATGAACTCCGTTCGTCCTGAAATTTGAAACGTAGTCTCTCCTAGCCTTGATCATCATTCCCAATCGATCCCGCCTTGATCGGAGCTCGGCCAAATTTTGACGACATCGATCGAAGCCTTGTTTCCAACCGATTTCCAATCCTAATATCCATCTCTTCTAGCCAATTTGTTGATATTCCAACCTTGACCAAAAGGTGGGATAACATTTGCCTCCCAAAACATGCCTTGTGGTAAGAAGGTGTGTTTTGAATAGTCCAGAATCCGATATCTAAAGTCCATAGCCATATCATCCAAGTGCATCGTTCTTGACTGCTCCGAGTCGATGTCTGATTCAAAATCCAATAACCAAAGCCTTATCCAATTCCATATCCATCCGTACTCGATATCCGAGTCCTAATCCATCCTTGTCCAATAACCAATAACCGAATCCAGGACCTCTCCGGGTCGATACCCAAATCTGTAACCTCTTCGGGTTCTTGCCAGGTGCAATCCACACCTGACGACCGTGGTTCAGTGTCCCTGGAAGCTGAGTAATACCATGGCTTAAGTCCTAAGCTGAATCCTGGTCGCTCCAGACCCTTGTCGAACATAGTCCATATTCGACGACCTGAAATAGTAACCGATAATATAGGGCCTAAGTCCTAGGCTGAATCCCGGTCGCTTCGGACCCTTGCCGAGCATAGTCCATACTCGACGACCTGAAATTATAACAGATTGGTATTATGGGGCCTAAGTCCTTGGCCGAATTCTGGTCTCTCCGGACCCTGGCCGAGCATAGTCCATACTCGACGACCATTTACCAAAAACCAGAGGAAAATCCAATCAAAATCTAATCCAAAATCCAATCCAAAACCCAAATCAAATCAGAAACCAAAAATCCACATCCGAAATCAAAACCAATATCCAAAAATGAAAACAATCATTTAAATGAAAATCCAAACCAGAAATCAAACAAAATCAGAAGTTCAAACCAAACTCCAAAATTGAACCAGAAAAAGCAAATGTCCAAACCAAAAGAAGAAACAGATTTCACAAACCATAACATTGCGGTTTATCGTCAGTCAGAGCATGCCTAGGGTCCATCTCCGTCCCCGTACATGAGTAAATGACTTGGCCGTTTGCTAGTAGTTTGCTACTTATTTCGGGTTATCCTGATCAATTGATAACCAATCGACCATCATTTCTGGGCCTCGCGCCATCGTTATTTGAGGTAGACGGTGGTTGCTCCTGCTCCACCGCTGCATCCCGGGTCCCGACATATTGTCGCAACTGTCCATTCCTTACATGCTCCTCAATTATGTCCTTCAGATGCCTGCAACTGTTGGTATCATGTCCATCTAAATCGTGAAAAAGACAGTGCCTCCCTGATGCCCTTTCACGTTCTAAGGGCTCTCTCCTAGCTGGCCTTCGGTAGGGAAGGCGATTCCGAGTTTCCATGAATATCTGTTCCAATGTTTCGTTTAATCCTGTGTAAGTGGAAAACTTTGGTTCCCTCCACCACTTCCTAGCTTTTCCTGATTCGTCATCCAGCTTCCTTTTTGCTTTATCTTTATCCGAGCCTCCGCTGGATGGCCCTCTATCCTCAGCTGCGTTCACCTCCTTTAACTTCATATCCGAACATGCATCTTCCTGCCGAAGGAATCTCTCAGCTTCGTGAAAGAATTCCCCGAGATCCATTGGTTGGTCCCGTATTAGAGATACTTTGAAATCTGAATCCTCTCTGACTCCTGACACTGCTTCCATTAAAACCATCGATGGATCTGGCCGATCCACCAAAGCAACCGCTGCATTAAACCGAGTTAAGAAAGCTCTGAGCGATTCATCCATCCTTTGCTTTACTGACATTAACGTCATCACGTTCTTCGGCCTTTTGATATGAACCCGAAACTGCTTCAGAAACCTGTCCACCAACTCTGTCCATGTCCTGATAGATCCTTCCTCCAGCTGTCTGAACCACATCGCAGCTATACCGTTAAGTATAGGGGGAAACATCTGGCCATCACTTCCTCTGATGCCCCCAGCACTTCCATATGTCTTGTATATCTCATTAAGTGATCAGTCGGATCAGCTTTTTCATTGTATACTTCTACCGTAGGTAGCTTGAATTCTGGTGGATTCCGAGCCATTCTGATGTCACGAGTAAACGGACTCATGTTTACTCCTTCCAGATCTCCGTTCGTCAAACCTCCGCGCATAGTTCGCTTGATAATCTCAGCCAATCCTGCTTTGTCTGCCGATGGTTGCCCCCCGAGTCCCCGTGGGAGTTCTGGTACGTACTCCTCGTCCTGCGCTCCTACGTTCCTGCCAGCATCTTGTTGTGTAGTGTCAACTGGAATTCCTCCATGAACTGGTCCATCGTTGCGGGGCGGTGTGCCCCCGAGTCTGGATCCATCCGGATTAGGAGTAGTGTGCTGATCAGGGGTTGTGCCTTGTTGAGATGCTCCATTCAATTGCCTGTTTGGGCCTTCTTCTTTTGTTCTGTGGATCTGATCTCCTGAAGCTCCAGCTGTTCCTGCTGTTCTCATCTGGTCAAAGAAGCTTTGCATCATTTCTTGCTGATTCTTCAACAACCTTTCATGAATTGAATCCGCCATAGCCTCCATTTCGTCCCTGGTGATGAGATCGAAGCTTGTCCTTCTCCAGCTCCAGAGGATGCCACTTGACTTCCCCCTTGTTGGCTTCTCTCCGCTTTTTGTCTTCTACTGTATTGCCTGGTCATAGCTCTTTAGATCTGAACTCTTAAGCCTTCAAATCTGAACTCCAAATTTGGTATAGCACCAATGTATGAACGCAAATCAGCAGTATACAATTACAGATAACAGATCTAAGTAATGTAGAGGATAAAAAGTGAAGAATAATAAACTTAAAACGGAAAGAAATAGACAGAGACATAGAATTTATAGTGGTTCGGCTATCTCCGGCAAAAGTCCACTCCAAAAGTTAATCTTTTATTGACTTTCCTTGCTGGTTACAATTGATTACAGCAGATAACTATGATAGAATTCGAGTACAACAGTAGTAATGGAGAGCAAAGTTGAATTGGGCAGAGTCTGGATGTTGTGAAGCCAAAGATCCTTTTTCTGTTGGCTCTGGGGGTCTATTTATAGGTGTAGGAGGCTGATATCTCGCTCAAATCTCGGGAGACTTCTTCTGGCACGTGAGTGGGAACACGCGCCCGAGCCCGTGAAGTTTCGGCTTGATCCGTGATCGATACGAACGAATTTCGTATCGATCAGGATTCCATCCCATGGAGTCGAAACTTGGTGTGAACCTTCCTTGACTTGTACGCAAGCTCCTGTGAAAATTTCGTGGCATTTGGACTTGTAAATCTCGAGTTATGATCGATACGAAATGGGGATTCTCGGCAGTTCGTCTTGTTCGAATCGATTCATTCGACTCGATCACATTCGAATCGATCTATTCGACTCGATTGTGTTTGAATCGATGCCCTTCACGTGTGCGCTGGTGACGTGGCGCTACTCCCAACGCTTGATCTTAGTTTCATGCCGAGTTGAATGCTTCTTCCTTGGAATTATGCTTCCCTATCGTTCGTGTTAGTCATATTTGTGTCGATGAAAAGCATTGTCTTCGTATCGATCACCTATAGCTCTTTTCGCATCCATGCTTCGTGCTCAGTCTTCTTCGTATCCTTCGGCCGTTCTTCCGTTCGTATCCATCGACTATGCCTCTATTCGTATCGACTCGAAGTGTCCATGCTGATCGATACAAACAGTATCGATTCGAAGTATGCTACTACGTTCCCTCCTGATCGATTCGAAATCACCGAGTCGAACAAATCACCATGCACCCATCTATTCAATCCAAGTCCACAGCTATCGAGTCGAAACCCATCTGGCCTTCCTCCCTGATCGATACGAACGCGCTGTTCATATCCATGCCGATCGATACGAAAACCTTGTTCGTATCGATCAATAACTTGAGCAAATGAACTCCGTTCGTCCTGAAATTTGAAACGTAGTCTCTCCTAGCCTTGATCATCATTCCCAATCAATCCCGCCTTGATTGGAGCTCGGCCAAATTTTGACGACATCGATCGAAGCCTTGTTTCCAACCGATTTCCAATCCTAATATCCATCTCTTCTAGCCAATTTATTGATATTCCAGCCTTGACCAAAAGGTGGGATAACAGAGAAAGGAATGATTCAATGAATATATCTTTAAGAGATATCTATGAATGAATAAAAAGATGAATTGAATTGATTGATGATTGGTAATCACATATGAACTTAACATCTTTTAATCGACGATTGGTTTGGAGGAACCAAGATCAGATTTGGGTAACTCTTATCCGAAAACCACTCTGAATCAATGTACACATTCGGAAGTGAAGACATGATGATGATGATTTTTGAAGACGAGGATCTTCATGATGAAGAGCTGCTTACCACTAGTCCCTTGAGGTGAAATTTACCGTATCATATATTTATGGTGGCAGTAGTGCTCTATTATGAAAATCTTAGATTGCACGAGCCACAGACTACTCGCTACTAATGGTAGTAGGAGGAGTGCCTTCGATTTCATTTAGTCCCAGAACGAACTTGTATGGATGAATGTTTGACATTGCATTTCTGAGATCACACACATTGACTTTTACAAACATACATCTGTTTGGTGGCGGAGAAGGCAATTTCTCTTAGCTTATCACCCTTCTCTAAGACGTACAAGCTCAGAGGTTGTATGTTCGTGAAAGTTAATAGTGATAAAAGGAATGGCAATGTGGCATTCAAAGTGGAAGTTGTGATGATCAAAGCATGGCTTTGTGAAAAACAAAGTGTGGCTTGTGGAGCGTAGCCTCACAAGCCTCACATCCCAGGAATGGTACGGGATACTATATGGTCTGAAGGACATATCTCGGGCAATTATTAAGGGAAGTTCCGTGTAGGCACTTGATGCCATATTGTATGAATGGAAAGTTATGGAGGCTGACAGAGATCGTGTAAAGCCACCGAGCAATACTCTGCATTATGGTAGTAAAGCAGTATAGTTCGGAGGCTGATGGAGATCGTGTAAAGCCACTGGAATGAACTAGGACTGTTACATGTGGATTTTTCGGGTCTGAATGGTCACTAGTTCCCTATCATGTTGGAAATCCAATTCTAATACATTGCCTTACGGTTTTCATTGTAGAACCTACTTTTAAAAAGTAGCTAGTAAGCCGTCAAATTTAATCAATGCAACAATTTTGGGTATTTTCATATATTATTTGAAAATTGTTTTCAAAGGAATGTCATTAGAAATAATATCAAATTATTTTGGTATGAAAGTGATTTGGTTATCATAATGTAAAAACCCGTCCGTATTTATGTGTTGGCATGGTCTTATGAGATACCCTTCTTTTCAAAGGTTTTAAATTAGCATCGATTTATAAATCGAGTATTTGACGCTGGTTTATCAAGCCCGATCCGGTTATTTTAAATACTCAGGTCAGATCGAGTAGTTTCAGGTTTAGTTGAAGACGCTTGGAGTTTCCAAAGAAGAGCTGGAGATCTTCATCTACGTATGGACTTATCCTATTATCCGCTGCATATACCGCATTAGTTTTGTTTGGTTGTCAGCATTTGTAAGGACAGAGGTTTATAACTATCCAGGCTGAATCCAGGTTAGACTCTGATATTCTATTCAAAATTTTCCGCTGTAAAGATTATATATCAAAGTAATATATATTATTCCATTCGCGTGAGATTTTGTTCTATCTTTATTTTCTTTTCCCCTAATAATTGGGCTTTCCGACACTTGGATTTTCGGCATGAGGATGTATTATTGTCAATTTTCGAAGGTCGAAAATCCCGTCCATTACATTTGGAATCGGAGCTTAGGTTGAGCGAACACCTAGGCTTTGTTGGGGTAAAACTCATTATAAACAGGGTTAGTGATACCCTGGAATGAGTGACTCATTAGAGATAGGGTAGCAATGCCCTAGAATGAGTTTTTAGAGTATTATATATGTGAGCGCGTATTTGTTATTTGATATAAAAATATTTTGTGTTGATTTATATGTTTAGTGGTTTATAGTATCTAGTCGATGCGTCTGATCACCATTATCGATAGGGATTTCTAAACACTTAAACAAGGCATCGATACACCATTTTAAAAGGAGTATATTTTATATATACAAAGGTATAACGTGGAAAATTTATAAGATATTATCACT
This sequence comes from Allium fistulosum, assembly GCA_030737815.1. NCBI lineage: Eukaryota > Viridiplantae > Streptophyta > Magnoliopsida > Asparagales > Amaryllidaceae > Allium > Allium fistulosum. Next base: position 595,542,805 of record CM060905.1, read on the forward strand.
TTAGAAAGTTCCAAGAATAAGTTCTTGATCTGTTTAGTGATGGCAAGAATAATCTTTTAAGTATCGATCATATGTTGGCTTAGGCGAATGGTATCAAACACTTGGCACATTATTCTCCTTGTCATTGTATGATCATGGCAAGTCAAAATCCGAACAAATTGAATTAAGTTCTTTAAACAAAAGGTTTTTGGTTAAGAAATAAATGGTATAAACCTTCTAATGACATCTTGGTATATCACTTGGGTCAGGATGTCTTATTTTCCTGGGAAAGGTTTTTGGATGACTCCAAAGCAGGCATGAAGAACATGTGCAGTAAAAGAAGTAGTAGTTAAACTAAAACTAAGATCTTATGCCGGATCTTCTGTTGCAAATTTGGTAAAGAAGGACATTATGCAGTTCTGTGTAAGGATAAGAAAGAAAAGGAAAGGGATAAAAGGAGAGCAAAGAAAAGGAAGAAAGAAAATCTTTTAGGGTTGATATATTTTATTACAAGTGTAAAATGTAAGGACACTTTCTACGCGGGTGCCCTAAAACAAAGAAGAAACCCAGAATTTAGTCAGGAAAGGTAAAGAGTTGTTACCATTGCAAGGGACTAGGAAATATGGCCAAAGAAGGTCCCAGGACATGCATTTGGTGTTACTAGGGTAAACACTTAATGAAGGACTGTCCAAAAATGAAGGTGGCTGACTTAAGGCCTCAAAGATAAAGTACCATCTACCTCAAAAGGGGTCCAAGAATAGTATATATATAAGTTGAAGTATCTATATATAAGATGGTGATGTATGATAAACAGTATTCCCTAGGGAGTTATTCCTAAAATTTGTAATACAGCTAGGAATGGGTGTATAAATATAATATTAATTAATCAACTTCTCTATGGATTATCCTCTCGGAGCACTTCTTCTATCTTATATCCAATCAAATTTAATAAGATACTTTGAAATAAAAAGATTATATAGTATAAAGAAGTGTCTTTATAAAGAGTGTTTAAATTAAGAAATTATTCAAGAATATATTTTATAAAAGTATATTCTATAAGAAAAGTGTAATTAGCAAAAATAAAATGATGTTTGAGGAAGATGGATTTGAGAATTCATATCCCAATCTTTTGAAAAGGTATAAAAGGGAAAGTTATGTAATATAAAATAAGTTTAAATGAGATTTATTAATAAAGAAATTTCAAAGGAATTTTGAAATATGGTATTATTCCAAATTAAGGATAATCGATTTCTTTTGGAAAAAAGATAGAAATATTTTTGTGAATAAATATTTTGAAGAAATAAAGGGTTTATAAAGATATTTGAATGAAAAATAAAAGATTTATGAAATATTTTCATAAAGATTTGAAAAAGGTTAAATAAGCGGTAAGTAGATCATTTCGTCACGCAATTCTGATCTAAGATTCGAGTATGGAACTTTGAGGTGTTTACACCAGTCCGAAAGAGGATTTGTCACTCGACTCTTGACGACGAACACTGATGAGGGTTTATGATTGTATACTTGAGTTTTCTATCATATTTGAGGGTTATGTAAGGGAAACGAAGTTTCTGATCAAGAATCCCGATCGGAGTCCGCGTTAGAGGATCGGGGGATCAATACCAGTTCAAAAGTAAGTGTGGATTCGAATAGTAGATCGATTCAAATATTGTGTATGAATGATCCGTGTACATCATACGCATGTAAGTTCAAAAATAAATATATTTTGGGCAAATAACTTTGGATTTCGTTTTGGTGTAATTTCGGGGACGAAATTCTTTTAATGGGGAAGTCTGTAACGGCCCGCTAATTTATCAGTTTGATAAATTATATTTATTTTAAAATATTTCAATATAAGGTTTAATAACACAAGTTATGATGTTTTTAATAATAAATAATAATGGTAATAAGTATTTACAAAAATATTTCCTTTAGAAATATATCGATAAAATGACTGAAAACCATTTATCGATAAACGGCTCTATAATTGTAAAACGTTGCACACGGAGCTGAATACATACACTTGTTTTTATAATTGAACAAGAATATGAAATAAAATTAAATTATTTATTTTTGGAAATTAAATGAATGTATGACATCCTCAATGATGCCCTCATATTTAATATATTGTTTTATGATTTTAAATTGAGATTTAATGATTTAATAATTATTATAATTATTTAAATAATTGTTTTTAAATGGTAATAATTCATTTTAAATAGTTATAAAGTGATAATAAATAATTTATAATAGTTTTGCAAAGAGATATATAATCATTTTGAAAATATAAGAAAATTGATATCGCTCTATCGGTATAATAAATTTTTTTGTAAATAATAGTTAATATTGATTTATATGATTTTATAATTCAAATGAGATCATTTTTTATTGATTAAAGATAATTATAAATTTATTTTCAAATTATATATATATATATATATGTAATTTAAATTATAAGTGAAAATGTGACTGGGAATTGGTTTCCCGATTTTCAACGGTTTAATGAACGGAAGTGGTTCGAAAGTCATTCCAACCTTGTTTATATGTCATGCGCACATATATAACATACAAATACATCCACTAACATATACATGAACACATATATACATACACATGACATACATGCATGTATAAATACATATACCTTAAAAATATCATGATATTTTCACCTTTCTTCATCTTTAAGCAACCTTAAGTCAACTAAGGCATGAATGAATGGCTTGGAAATGAATGATGTGATGGAAGAACATGGGGAGGGGGATACTGTGGGGAACATGATGATTAAGGAGGATGTGGGCTAAGGGTAGTTTTGTCCATTCACTTTTAGATATTTCCTACCATTTTTTCCTATAAATACCCATGCATGCTCTTCCATTTCATTCACTTTCTTCTTCATTTTTCTTAAGCTCCTCCTCTCCATTTTAATGGCTTCTTCTTTAAATAATTTATGAAGAAATTTTAGTAGAAAATAAAATAAAATTATATACATACATATACAAAGTCAAATCACCTCAAAACCAAGTGCAAACACCTCCCTATCTCCTCGAAAACTCATGCCACCACCTACTTCTCCTTTAGCGAGCACATCAACCTCCAAGAAGCAAGGCCGAGCCCATCAAGGAGAAAAGAAGGAGTTTGGAAAGCTCCAAAGCAAGGAAAAGAGTAGGAAGTGTTGTAGGAGTGCTCCCGGAATCGATTCGAGAAGCTACGAAAAGATTGGTGGAGTGGAGCCATAAGTGAGTGCTGATTGTTTTTTAAATAATACATAATCTCTATAATTATTTTTAAGTATGATAATATGGCAATTTAATCTCTTGATGATTTGTATGAATGGTTGATAACTTGAATTATTATATGGTTGATTATATGGATGCTGATATGGTTGATAACTTGGTTGTGAGAAATCATGAGAAATCATACTAAAATGGTTAATTAATAGACTATGCAGTTTATTTAGCCTCTTAATGGTTTTGAAAATATAAAAAAGGTTGAAAATGAATATTATAATAATATAATATTATGAAATGATTTAAAAATGAAAAAAAGATTTAATATGGAAAAATATTGGTTTAAATGAGTTTGAAACATTTTATAAACATATGAAAGTGTTTTTGTGAAGTTTGAAAGGTAATTGAAAACTTAGTCAAAAACAGGCGCGTCGCGTAACAGTAGTTCGCGATTTCACGTCATAAAGGTCAAACGAGTGTACAGAATGGAATTTAGCTCGAAATTCTTCGAGGTAAGAATTTTCAAAACTATTATATCCATAGTTTTCAAACAAATAAAGAAAATCGAGATTTCGATAAGTGGATTTTGAAATATGAGAAAAACAAGTTTTTGGAAAAATCGTGGTTTTGCAGTTCAGAATCCATAACAGGATTTCTTTGAAAATGATGTTTTAAAATTGTTTAAAAATATGGAATAAATCTTATTAATTGTTTAAAATGTTTTAAAAATGATTTAAGTTATAAAAAATGGATTTCCAAATGAAAAAAAAGTCGTTTGGTCAATATAGCTTTCCGTAGCACTTTCCATAGCACTTTTCCGTAGCTTTTGAAATATAGTTTTAAACTTAATGATTCTTTTTCGAATCTTTTATAAATGTTTTTAAATGATTAATAAAGTATTTTAAAGGTGATCTGAAGGATTTATGGAATAATTAAAGGTCGAATGATTTAGAGTCGATCAAATAACTTGACCGCCTTATGGGTGTTAGAGAGATGGTGTCTAAGCTTGAGTTTGGAAAACCAGTTTCCTGCTATCCCTGGCTATTCGGACTAGCCCGAAGGATGGGATAGTAAATTTGGTTTACTTGGATCAAAATTTCCCAAAGTATAAAGATATAATTTTCCAAATTTAAATAACTTGGATTGCATAGAAATGATTTGGAAATGTTTTCCTAAATAAAAAGCGAAACGATTTGGAATTACTTCAAAATTAAAAAGGTTTTAAAATTAACCAAATGATTTGATAAGTGAGGCTTAATGATTCCATATACTTTGAAAAGGAGAAAGGAATGATTCAATGAATATATCTCTAAGAGATATCTATGAATGAATAAAAAGATGAACTTAATTGATTGACGACTGATAATCACATATGGACTTAAACATCTTTTAAATCGATATTGGTTTAGAGAAACCAGGATCGTATTTGGATAACTCTTATCCGAAAACCACTCCGAACCAATGTACACATTCGGAAGTGAAGACATGATGATGATGATGATTTTTGAAGACGGGGATCTTCATGATGAAGGGCTGCTTGCCACTAGGCCCTCTAGGTGAAATTTACTATATCATATATTTATGGTGGTAGTAGTGATCTGTTATGAAAATCTTCGATTGTAAGGACTACTCATTACTAATGGTAGTAAGAGGAGTACCTTCGGTTTCGTTCAGTCCCAGAACGAACTTGTATGGACGAATGTTAGACATTGCATTCTAGAGATCACAAATGTTGACTTTTACAAATATACAACTATTTGGTGGCAGAGAAGGCAACTTCTCTTAGCTTAACACTCTTCTTTGAGACGTACTAGCTCAGAGGTTGTATGTTCGTGAAAGTCAATAGTGATCAAAGGAATGGCAATGTGGTATTCATAGTGGAAGCTGTGATGATCAAAGCATGGCTTTGCGAAAAGCAAAGTGTGGCTTTGTGGAGCGTAGCCTTACGAGCCTCATATCCTAGGTATGGTACAGGATATTGTGTTGTTTGAAAGATATATTTCGTGCTATTATCGATGGAAGTTCCCTGTAGGCACTTATTTCCATATTGTATGAATGGAAAGGTATGGCGGCTGACAGAGATCGTGTAAAGCCCCTGAGCAATACTCTGTTTCATGGTAGTAAAGCAGTATAGTTTGGAGGCTGATGGAGATCGTGTAAAGCCACTGGAGTGAACTAGGGCTACTATACGTGGATTATTCGGGTCTGAATGGTCGCTAGTTCCCTATCATGTTGGGAATCCAATTCCAATACATTATCTTTAGGGTTTTGATTGTAGAACCTACTTTTATAAAGTAGCTAGTAAGCCATCAAATTTAATCAATGTAACAATTTTGGCTATTTTCATATATTATTTGAAAAGTGTTTTCAAAGGAATGTCATTAGAAATAATAGTCAAATATTTTGGTATATAAGTGATTTGGTTATCATAAGGTAAAAACCCGTCCGTATTTACGTGTTGGCGTGGTCTTATGAGATACCCTTCTTTTCAAAGGTTTTAAACTAGCATCAATTTATAAATTGAGTATCTGATCCGGGTATTTTAAATACTCGGGTCAGATCGAGTAGTTTCAGGTTTAGTTGAAGACACTTGGAGTTTCCAGAGAAGAATTGGAGATCTTCATCTACGTATGGACTTATCCTATTATCCGTTGCATATACCGCATTTGTTTTGTTTGGTTGCCAACATTTGTAAGGACAGAGGTTTATAACTATCCAAGCTGAATCCAGGTTAGACTCTGATATTGTATTCAAAATTTTCTGCTGTAAAGATTACATATTGAAATAGTATATGTTATTCCATTCGTGTGAGATTCTGTTCTATCATTATTTTCTTTTTCCCCTAACAATCGGGCTTTCCGGCACTAGGATTTGCGGCACGAGAATGTATTAGCGTCGATTTTCAAGGATCGAAAATCCCGGTCATTACACATTTGATGGAACAAGTTAGAAAAAATAAAGACAGTCCAAGAAAAATATGTGCATGTGTAACCTTGCCATTGGTAAACTCTAATAATTCATGTTATCTTTTATAATTTCTATTATAAACTAAACTAACACCTACTATCTCTTTATGCAGTTTTGATTCTGTAATATTACAAAAATAATTCCTTCAAAAATAAGTTATCGACAAAATGGACACTATAAGAAGTTACTCCAAGCAAAGTGCTTCCTTGCCAAAACGGTAAAACCGCTAACAATACCATTGACATTCTGTTATAAAAAGTGAATAGCAAGTATTAGCTAGACAAATATTTATCATGTAGATATTTACCTTGCTAATACTTGCCAGGGAAATACAAATATTTGATAATTTAATAATCAGACTTCAAATTAATTTCAAAAAAAAAATATCTCAACCGGTTTTTTAATTATAAAAAAAGTAAAAAAAAATTAGCTGTAGAGAAAAGAAGGAAAACAAAGAAAAGAAAAGGAGCTAAAATTTACCAAAGCCGAATCAGCTAAAGAAAATCTTCAATCATCAATCAAAAATGTGAAAAAAATTAACAAAGAACTGAAGGGTATAAAATTGCAAATAAAGAAGCTGAAAAAGAGAATGTAGCTCTAAAAAGAAGAAAAAAGCTGCTGAAATGATAAAATAAAGATTTAAAAAAAAACGAATAAAAAGAAGATGATAATGATCAACTTAACGATGTTGATGCTCATAACGATGATGAAGGAAATGACATTGCTTCTGATGTTGCTAATGAAGAAGGTAAAGATGATGGCAATGATCATTATGAAGATGATGAAGATGAAGGCAAAGATGGTGATGGTACTGACGAAGGTAAAAGTGATGGTGATAAACATAAAGATGGTGATGCCGTGGATAAAAGTAAATGTGATGGTGATGAACATAAAAACGGTGATGCTGCTGACAAAGATAAAGGTGAAGATGAAGATAAAGCTAAAAATGGTGACAGTGCTGTGAAAGGTAAAGATGCAAAAGGTGGTACTAAAGAAGGCAAAGGTGATGCTGATGATGATTAAGATGATAATGGTAATAATGAAGCTAAAGATGGTAAATGTGATAGTGTTGATCAAGGCAAAAGTGATGACGATGATGATAAAAATGATAATGGTGCTAAGGAAAGTAAAGATGGTGATGGTACGGTTCAGAAGAAAGCAAAGGTGACGGTGATGAAGGTGAAGATGATAATGGTGCTGATCAAGATAAATGCGACGATACTACTGATGATGATGGGAAAAACAAAAACGATAATAATAAAAATGAAAAGGACAAGAATGATAAAGATGATATAATAAAAATGATAATGATGATGACACCGGTGACCGGACAACAAACTGATATGAAATAACTGTCATATTAAAGAAAGTAAAAGACAATGAAGAAAACGAGAGTACTAAGAAGAAAAAAGAAAGCACAGAAAAAGGTAAATGTTTACAGACTACTATAAAAAGTTCAGCCAGGAAAATAATTTTTTTTGACAAATCGGATGAAATATTAGAAGATTTGACGATGAGTAAAGATAATTTTGATGGTGAAAAGAAAGACAGAATTAAAGGAAAAAGTGATGTCATCATGTTCAAAGGTATGATATTCAAATACATGAAACTTTTACGTCAGATACTTGCCATACAAATATTGCCATATAAATACTTCCTAAAAATTTGGAAAAATAATTATTTTCACAAAACATATTCTTATAAAATAAAATATTTCCTTATGTCAATTAATAACCAGACATTAATGATAACTTTATTGTAGAAATTCAAGAAAAACAACACAAAACTAACATAGCATACCAAGAAGCTTTGATAGCAGAAGGACGTTAACAAAAAATGTACAAAAAAATGAAAGGTGTATATTTTAAAACAAAAATCATTTTTGATGTAAAAATATATATATCAAATATTTAACATATACTAAATATGCAATTATAATAGTTGATTAAAATAAAGACAGACGAGGTATTAACTATCCAACATTCTACTTACTAACACCTTCAACTGAGAACCAAGAAAGAAGCCAAAAATCAACCAAGAATTAGAAAACATTCAATAAAAAATAGTTGCAGATTACAAAATCAAGCTTGAAAATGAGGAGAAAAATTTGAAAAGAAAACAAATAAAAGTTTCTCCTTTTTCACTTTTAAAAAGAACAAAAAAAGAACCAAAAAGATCCAGATTTTCAGTATCCTACTCAGCAAAAAAGACAATACTGAAAGAAATCTCATAAAAACAATATTAACGGAAAAGATGAAAAGGTTGCTCAACCTGAAATGATAGAAGACAAAGGCACAAAGTCTGATCATGATAAGTCAGAAATAAAAAGAGAAGCGAATATATGGTTCAAAAAAGCAAGCTTACAAGAAAATGGCTCACAAATGAATAGATTTATGAGCTTAATGCTTTTTTATGAAGCAGATAGAAATAGGTAAGTTATTTTATTAAAACATAAAATGCAAATATACAAATAAACATACAAAAATGTATACCTAGCAAATATTTGTCGGTGCAAGTCAATTGTTTGCTAGGAATATATTTGCCAGACAAATATTTAAATAAATAATATTCACATACTAAAGTGTCAATTTCAAATATAAACCATAATTAAAGTTCATATATTATATTCTAAACTTCTTACTATAATGCATACCAATATGTTTTACCTATTATTAAGACAGGAAGCTGCACACTATAACCCAGACAAAGACACTGAAATAAGAGGAGTCAATATTTCTGACAGCTATTTAACAAATTCATCGACTCGGAGGTATATCATTAAACATAATATTATTAAGTGAAAATAACAAAAATAATACGTAAAATCTAATTTCTATGCAGGTTATAGACTAGTTCTCAAAAATAAAACTAAAGACAAATCATGAGGATGTCACATACTTAAAGTCCTACATAGCGGTATGAAATACTTGAAACTGCAAATAAATATCACTTGAAATTTTAGAAGTTAATTAATTTGTAAACACAAGTATCAGTAATTCAAGACTACAAAACAACAAATGAAGCTTTGGTAGTTAAAGTGCTAAAAGAAGAAGCAATGAATTGCAAAAAATTTATTGTACCACTACGTAATAAAAATCATTATACACCATTGGAGTTTAACGCAATTGATAAAACTTGAAAATACTGTGATTTCCAAAGACTAAGAAGGAAAAAGTTCAACTGCCCAAGCAAATAGTAAGCAAAAATAGTGGTAGGTTTTAAATATATTAATAATTATTGGTAGCAAATATATGTCTGGCAAATATTTGCCTGGTCGCAAATATTTACTGACCTAGTTGACTTGATTAATTTCTGCAGAGAGACAAAATATGGATGTTCTAAAGTCAATTTATGCAAAAAATGGGAAAAACCATCAGAAATACAAGACAAACCGATCAATTTTGTAAGTTGTCTACAACAAAAATACTATTCGTAGGTATAAAATTATAATTTATAAAAGTAAATTTAATAACATAAAGATTTTTTTAAACTATGCAGAATTGACTGTACAATATTTGTTATGCGATATATGGAAGACCTGCCCAATAATAAGCAAATAGAGGAAAGGTAGATTTATACGAAGATGAAAAAACGCAAAAACTAAGAGCTCAAATCATATATAATGTCGTCATAGATAAAAATCATGACTGAAAATCAGAACCGACACTGTCAAATGTACTAAAGACGGTAGCTACATGCAATTCTGCTTAAATGATTACAATTTATCTCAGTTGACCGAATGGATCAAAAGTTGGATGAGAAATGCTGGATACATTATTTAACTGGGAATACCATTGAATGCAAAAGCCAATGCCGAACTGAGTGAGGTACGTATGGATGCAAAAGTCAACCGAATACCAAACCTAATCAAGTACGTATGGATGCAAAAGTCAACTAATGTCAAATTTAATCGGGTATATATGGAAACCAATCTTTAACCTAGATACATTATTTAACCGAGCATATCACCGAATGTAAAAGCTAACTAAATGTCAAACCTAATCAGGTACGTATAGATGCAAATGTCAACCAAATGCCAAACCTAATTGGGTACATATGGATGTAAAAGCCAATCGAATGCCAAACCTTATTGGGTACGTATGGATGCAAAAGTCAACTGAATGCCAAACCTAATCGGGTGCATATGGAAACCAAGATATATAATTTAACCGAGCATACCACAGAATGCAAAAACGAACCGAATGCAAAAACGAAACAACCGCCAAACCCAATCAGGTACGTATGGGCGTAAAAGCCAACCAAATGTCAAACCTAATTTGGTACATATGGATGTAAAAGCCAACCGAATGCCAAACCTAATCTGGTACGTGTGGATGTAAAAGCCGATCGAATGCCAAACCTAATCGAGTACATATGGAAACCAATCTACTACCAAGATACATTGTTTAACCGAGAATACAATCGAATGCAAAAGTCAATTGAGTGTCAAACCTAATCGGGTATGTATGGATGCAAAAACCAACCGAACGCCAAACCTAATCAGGTACATATGGATATAAAAGCCAGTTGAATGTCAAACCTAATCGGGTACGTATGGATGAAAAAGCCAACCGAATGCCAAATCTAATCGGATATATATAAAAACCAATCTATAATCAAGATACATTATTTAACCAAGCATACCACTGAATTCAAAAGCCAACCGAACGAAAGCTAATCAGATACATATGAATGCAAAAGCCAATCGAATGTCAAATCTAATCAGGTACATATGGATGTATAAGCCAATCGAATGCCAAACATAATCGGGTATGTATGAATGCAGAAGCCAATCGAATGCCAAATCTAATCGGGTACGTATGGAAATCAATCTATAACCAAGATACATTGTTTAACGGAGCATCCCACCGAATGCAAAAGCCAATCGAATGACAGACCTAATTGGGTACATATGGATGCAAAGCCAATCGAATGTCAAACCTAATCGGATACGTATGGATGCAAAAGCAAATTGAATGTCAAACCTAATCGGGTACGTATGGATGCAAAAGCCAACCGAATGTCAAACCTAAGTGGGTACATATGAAAACCAATCTGAACCAAGATACATTATTTAACCGAGCATACCACCGAACACAAAAGCCAACCGAATGCAAACCTAATCGAGTATGTATGGATGCCAAAGTTAACCGAATGCCAAACCTAATCGAATGTATATGAATACAAAAGCTAACCGGATACCAAACCTAATCGGGTACATATTGATACGAAACCAAACGGATGTCACCTAATCGGGTATATCTAAAAACCAATATATAACTGAGATATATTATTTAACCGAGCATACCACCATACAATCAAATACTAACAAATGTAATCATAAATACAAAATCTAACCGATCTAATAATGTATACAAAATTACAACAGGTAAGCAATTTAATAAATAAAGCAAAAAAAAATTTGAGAGGAAAATATCTGTTTGAAAAATATTTGACTGGTGCAGAACACGATAAGAATCAAAGAACGCAAAATCTACAAGATAAAAAAACATAATCAGATACACATGGATGCAAAAGATAACCAAATACGCATCTTGATCAAGTATGAATATATAATCGTTTTTAAATAAACTAGAATAATGACTAACCAAACTTATCTTTTAAAAAAACAACTAGAAAAACATATTATAGTGAAAAAAGATGTATATGCATGACATATGTATAACAAGCACACATATACCACTGAATATATTACTAGCAAATATTTGCTTGATAAATACTACTAATGCAAATATTTGCCAGACTGATAATTGCGAGACTATTATCAACTGAACAAACTATATTACACTGCTAACCAAACAGATAATTAAAATACAAAAAACCATTTAATCCAACAAAACGATGCATGAAATTACATTAACAGCCTTCACAATAAAAATCTAATAATGTACAAAAATTACACTTTATTTCTTAACAAACAAGATATTTTGTTATGATCTAATTTCTCATACAAACTACTATGCTTGTACCTATTCACCTTACTGGCTGACTTAATCCATTCAGGAGGAGGCCTTCCTACACCACGCCTTCTCTTAGAAGGATGAACTTCAATATCTTCAGGTAAAATATCTTTTATTTGAAAAGTAACAAGTGGATGAATCGAATGAGATGCTCGGAAAAAGGACACTTTGAAATAATCCTTAATATAAGAATAATTATCCAGATCAAAAGAAAGAATACATCTATAGCATGAGCACATGGAAACACATTAATGTATCATAAGTTACAACTACATCGCCAACTACAAATTTACACGATAAGATTGAGTTGATTGAATTTCATAAATATCAATAGTAGATCTAGTAACTTTGCATTGAATACCCTCAAGTATAAATCCCTTAAATGCTTCTCCATAACAGGACACAATTGACTGTTCCAACTTTTAACAAATCACGTCCAAATCGACAAGCACCATTGACCTAGTGGTTAAGTGATTCGACTTTGGTGTGAGAGGTCACAAGTTCGAAACTTACGTAGCGTGATTCGAACATATATTGACATGTGATTTGTGTTATGTTGTCTCAGTGACATGTTGTGTCCAAGTACCATTTCAAAAAAAAAAACTTTTACCAAATCACGTCCATCAGACATAGGTTTCATGAGCTTCAAACGAATTCTATCTAAATATGCAGTGATAGGTAAATATCTTTCCACCCAACGATTAAAACTTTTCGCATAATTAGAACTCATTTCCCCATATCGATTACCAATACAAAAATATTAGCAAACTTTTCAAAAGCAAACCATGCAAAAAAAATTCTACTTCAAACCCAAAACTTTTAAACTCAGACAAAGCTTAATTAAATACATCTATTGTAGCAGCATTAGCAACTCGATAAAACAATGAAATAACCTATTTCTTTTTACCTTGGGGACACCTTTTTGTTAAAAACTCTTCAAATTATTCTTCAAATGATAGTAATAAGAACTATGAGCTGAATTTGAAAAAATTTAAGGAACATCAAGCAAAAGACCAAGGTACCAATCAGATACAAAGGTGAAATAACGATCGTCACCACATGACATTTCCCCAAGCTTCGTTAAAAACCAATATCAATTATGTCATCTTCACCAGATACAATACCAAAAGCCAATGGAAAAAACCTAAAATAAATGAAAATATATTTGTCACATAATAAAAAAATGCACAAAATATACAAATCGCAACATCAAAGGTATGTCAAATATTTGCCATAAGAATATGACAAATATTTGACATTGAAATATTTAACAATCAAAATCATCCAACATAACCAAGAAATTAAACCATTCAACAATTTTTCAAGTAAATAAAATAGCATTTATAATACTAATTTAACAAAAAAATATAACAAAATAAACAAACAAAATGAATAAAATGAAACAACACAGGTATGTCAAATATTTGCCATAAAAATATAACAAATATTTGACATGAAAATATTTCACTAAATGAAATACAAATCAATTATATTATAATTTTCAGAACAAAATCATACCTTCATTACCATTCTTAGCTATAGTAGATATAATACAACATTGTACATTACCTCTCATAAAAGTCTCATTCAGAAAATAATAACCGAACCCATATTTGCATGCTACAAATTCAATGAAAACCCTTTCAAATTTATGACTAACAGAATCACCTTGAAGTCAACAGTACTACCATGATTACACACAGACACAGATTCAAAAAATAAAATAAATGATGATACAAAAGCAATTTATTCCCATGGATTTCTTCTAAAGCCAGTCTTTTTCTCGTATAAGCAAAATAATAATTTAGTACAACATTGTACTCGTCCAAAATAAACGAACGATATCTTTCGTTTTTATAAGAGAATTTGAATGAATAAAATCAACAATCAACTTCTTAACGAATCCACTGGAAATAGGTGGATGGTTAACATCTACAAGATCAGTTTTAATGGCAAAAAAATTGGTAGGTTAAACTAGCGAGAAACATGAATACGAAAAGAACAATCTTTCCATGAACAAACAGCTGTGACTCGCTTTCTATCATTTTTAACAATGTTAACTTTATAACAATTCTTAATACAATATATCATAAGATACCATCAATACTCCAACTCCACCAGCAAATCTTCGACCAACACTAGTAAATACTGGATGCTAGAATCATTTTTACCAACCGTTTCAAAGTAGAACTAGAATTAACCGAAGAACAAACCACTGAAGAAGTAGATGAGCCACACTTAACAAAAAAACCAACAAATGAAGAACTATAAGAACCAACATCAGCCGAAATACTTTTATACTGCTTAGATATAACCGAAACAAGTAGAAAATCATCACGGCTATGGGCAACAAGATACTATGCAATTAAAATTAGTTTCCATAACTCTTTTCTTCTCAAAGAAGTATGTTAATATTCCTTTATGATACTTACATATTGTAAGTATCATAAAGGAATATTAACATACTTCTCTATCTCTTTCATAAACCAATTCAATAGAACAAGGTGTTAATTCAGACCAACGTTCATAAATATCATTTCTCAATCTCAACACACAATCACATAAACCAAGATGCCTACTATAAGTATCATTACCCAATTAAAAAACAATAAGAACATCAATAGGATCAGGCTTAAAAAATACATATGATATTAGAATAAAGAACTACAACATAAAATATAGAAAAAAATAGCATAACATATATTTATCAAACAAATATTGTTATGGTAAGCAAATATTTGCCATAACAATAATGTCCTATATAAAACTTCACTGACATATCCAATTAATTTCATATAATTAATACCAACAACATACTTGAATTATAACAAAAACAACATAAAAGTTATAACCAATTACAATGATAACGAAAACAACACAGTAAATTCAACATACGCAAGTATATGCCATACAAATAATTGTCTTCGTATCTTTACTAATAGTTGGCTTGAAAGCGCAATCTTTTGATCCGACCGCGAAGTTCTAAAATTGTCCTTTATATACAGTTCTTTAAAAATTTGCACTATTAATTGATCTTAAAAAATAGCATCTGCCTATCCGTTTCTAAACTCAGTACATCTGTTAATTGATCCTAAAAAATAACATATGGACACCTAATTTTAAACTCGATGCATATAGCACCGCACTTATATTACATGTAATATTATTGTCAACTGCATACTATGGTGAGTAGCATTAAGAAGCTTAACCTTTTATTATACGTTAGATTGAAAACACGTTGAAATAGAGAGTAAATAAACTATTATTATAATTTTTTATTCCTGAGTTTAAGTAAAAGCACGATATTTGTCATGGTACTAATGCGTTTATTCAATCACTGCTCATAGCTGCTAGCCACCATTGCTTTCACACATCATAACTTTCAGGTTAGTTTTATACGGTTGTCTATTATTATTTCAACTTGATATAAAAGTATTCGGTCACTATTTATATTCCATTTTTCGTTTATTTTTTTCTTTTTTCTTTTCTCTTTATTTTTTTTATTAAACCAAGATGATAACTTTAGCACGGTAGAGTACAAGCTGAGATATTTGCACATCTCGATTGTTTTTTGTATTGTCTCATAACTCCGAATCATGCTATGCACACAGTTTGTTTTGAATTATATATAGTAAATATAAATTATACAGGAGAAGTAGTTATGATGATTACAGTAAGTTTTGGTTGATATCGGATAAGATTTTGTAAATTGATCTTTAGAAATGTAATGAAGTAGAAGCCGTCAATTTGAAAGTATTGTTTTGGAAAATAGAGTTAAAGGGTCAAGTAACAATCTATTATTGTGAATAATGTAATAAACCATATATTTGGAGAAAAGAAATGCGAAAAAAAAATCATATCTGAATAAATTGTCGTAGTTAAAGTGATGAAATTCAATCAAAAAGAAATTTAGACACGGAAATCAGTAACAAAGACAACTAGAAGCATAACGTATCATCTACATGTCTCCATCATATAATGAGATATCTTTATATCTAAATATATACTACTAGGAAATACTTCACATTTTGATGTTGAAGTAAAAGAGGCAATATAAATTTAAATTACAGATGAAATTATACTAAAAATGAATTTGACAAGTGATTTATATACATCGGTAGGCATTTTATAAAGAAAGAATAGAATTTATAAAAAGCAAAAAAATTGTAATGCTCTTGCATCATGCCTCCTCTTTCGGGGACCTATTTTTTGTCGGATGCATAACGTTAAATGAATCGAGTTACACATGTTTAACCACATTCATATGATTATATTACATACTTGAATCTAAAAACTACAGCTAACAATTTTTATAAGTTTATCATTATATTACATACTTATAATTTTCACACTGTCCTTTAGATATTATACTTATTTGTTTATAATAACAATTGTATATTATAATATATAGTATAATTACATTTGCTCTCAAATTAAAACGTCTGTGTCGTTTGTACTGTTTAAATGCACGCGCGTATCGCGTGTCATTAGGGCTTGAATATAATAGCTTTGGAGTAGCATTTTTCTGATATCAACGTCAACTTGCAAAAACACCTCTCTATAGATATTAACAAATGTTAATATAACTTGAAAATAGGATCTAGAAAATATTTTTTTTGCAAATTCATAACGTTTTTTTACACATATTACCAAACTTAATATTGCTTAAAAATATGATCTAACAAGTAAACTTCCTATACATTTTGCTCTTTATTAATTGATAACGGAAACAAAAATTCGAACTAACAAAAAAAATTAAACGATGCAACTTAGAAATAAAAATTCGAACTGACTACACATGATTCCAAGCAAAAACATAGCTATATATTTGTGAAAATCATTTCTTTTGAATATGTTAAACACATATAATTTATAAAAAAATCAATTTACTCGTGAAGGGTGTGCTATTGTCACGCGCGAAGCGCGTGCTATAACACTTCATAAATAACAATAACAAACTTCAACTATAAAATAGCAGCATAATTAATAACAAATTACAGCTAAAAAAACATTTAATTCAACATGATGCCATGACAAAAACTAAACAAACGAAGATAACTAGACCTAAAAAATCTAACCTTGAACTCATATTATTAGTACATAATAGAAGAAGAAGATGATTTCCAAATCATAATGAAATTAATTTGAAAACTTTTCCAATCGGCAATAGATCGAGATGTAGAAGAACTGATGATGTCGACTATAGCTCGAGATGTATGCGAAATAGCTGAAAGCACGAATATTCGAACGAAATTAGATAAACAAGAATTTGAAAATTTGAACGAAACTGGTAGTGGAAATTATCATGGATGAAATAAGAAAGAAAATTTGGAACGAAATTAGATATACAAATCAACGGGGTCGTTAACTTTAGAAGAACATAGGTAAAGATGGAAACAGACATTTGAAATATAAAAACATGAATGTAAAATATAAGTTAAAATTGGCGGGGATATAATTTATAAAATAATTAAAAATAAGGATGTCTTACAAATTTCCACTTCAAATAAAATTGGAAAATGATGACACACATATGTACATATCTATATAGTGTTGCTAAAGGTACCTCATTTATCTATTTCTAATAATATTAATAAAAAATACCATAAAATTTTACACTATACTCTTCATAATATCGAACTTTTTAAGGGACTACGAAGTCATCATTTTTCGATTTTTTTTGCACGGCGAACAACGGTCGACCAACACCATTTTCCACGACGATTAACTACGGAACACCAGTAGTTCGATGTTAACGACTGTGGAAAATGGTGTTGGTTGGCTGTTATTCAACGTATAGAACGACTTTACGTGGTAGTTGATTGCAGTGTAAAATGATTTTGATAGAGGGTTAGCGGTCGAGGCGGATAATCGCTGTTGATTGCAGAGTTTATTATTATTCCGTTCATCAGGAAAGAGGGAATCTCTGCCCTCCCAGCAACACAGTGTTTATATACTACGACCCATTGAATTTTTTCAACATCTTATTAGATCCACCAAATCGATACAAAGACTGAAAAAACAAAATAAAAATATCTAGCCCTAATTCTTACCCTAAGTTTCACCGATTCTCATCATTTCAACAGCGATTATCCGCCTCGACCGCTAACCCTTTGCCCTCGACCTTCTCTTGGATTCTCATCGTCTCAGGTAATTTTTAACCATTTTTTTCTACTTGCCGCCGAACTGCTTGAATAACCGATGTCGATGTTTGGGAATCCTTATAAACTACTAAAAGCTATGCTTGCGGTGATGATTTGAGGAAAAAATCGTTTCAATCCGCTTGAATTCATAGCTCCTATTCAAAATAGGTGAAAATTTACATTTTCTTCTTAATATTTTCTTTTGCTTCGCTGTTTCCTCTCTATTTTTGCTCAAAAATCGATTCTGTTTGCTTGTTTTATTCCAATTTGAAACCGGGCCAAGTTTTAGCTTTGTTTTTGTTGTGCGATATTTTTTTTTAAAATAAAAAATGCTCAGTTTATCCCCATCTAGACAATTAAACTTTAGGCCAAGCTGCGCCTTGCGTTCGTCTAGCAATTCTAGAACATTGGATGAAGTACCTTTGGTAAGATGTCATTCATATGAAAATGCACTATCTTTGATTCTTGTTTGAGCTATATGAAAACAATTTATAACCGCTTCATTAAATTGGAGGTATTATTTTTGGAATAATTATTGGTGATAATGATAAAATACAGCTATCTTTTTGATAGTTCGCCATTCATCTTTGCTGCAGGGCTTATTTCGTATTTCCTTTTTTACTTCTCTAGTTTATAATTTGGAGGAGGCATTTTGGAGAAGTGTGGCTATTTCTAGCTTCATAAAATGCAAAGTACTGGAGGCTTTAGCATGGATCCTGATTTACTAGCTTGTCGTAGCAAAGTGCAAGGACTCATGTAAGTTTTTTTATGTTAAATTCTGGACTGATTTTTGAGTCAGCCATTCTGCATTGGTAAGTAGTTAGTGATCATATAATAGTGCACACAAGTACGCATTGTAATCTCATATTATTATTTGCCAATGCATTTTTTTGATTTTCCAGTTAAAAAAGAGCTTATTCTTCGAGAATAAGAATATCCATCTGAATTTATAATGTGGTAACTAATCTTGGTTGTCACGTACTCTCTTAAATCAATGCCTTTGATTTGATTTTGTGAACAAATGCATATAAGCTTAAATTGAATATAGTTATCTTTACTACTAACCAAAGTTGTAAAAATTGCACCGTTGCAAGCATAGACTAGGGATTAATCGCGGGATTAATCGAGAATTAATTGAAACTGGACATTTTCGATAAACTCATGCATTTCAGATAAAATTATAGTATTTTGTTTAGTATTAACTGATCCGTAATGCGATATCATGGATTTGGATGGGGTTGGAAGCAACCATAGAGACAAAATCGCTTGAAACAAATATTTTGATGCTTATAAGAGGCATCAAGCCTAAGTTGGTGCATAAATGGTGCATATAACATGTTATATGCGTAGATAATTTAGTAAATCTCATTTACGTGGATTAGACAGATACCTAGGCGGTAAGGCTAGACTAGCGTCTAGGCAGGAGTCTAGAAGGATTTCTACAACAAAGCTACTAACAAAGGGGATTGATTATAAGATTCACCGGTGGCGCATAGTTCAACTACCATCAAAGATGCATAAATACACTTTAATTTTTTTAAAGTCTATTGTATATCCACGTCATGTGTGTGCCATATGCTTTGGAGCAAGTAAGAGCACATGAAAACGTGATAAAGGCGCATTACTTACATACATATATTATGATATTTCTTTGACGTATGCATAAGGTTTAGTTGAAATGGTTGTTGCTATTAACAAGGTTTAAAATTCTATTTTTCGTTTCAGCCATCTGGGAATTCTAAAATTTCAGTTTCATTTGAAAATTTTAGAAATTCTATTTTTTGTAAATATGCTAATAAATATGTAATATGTTTTTCTTTAGGATGCTACCCATCCCGTATGTTTTTTTGCATCTTTGATGTCTTCAATTGCAGTTTTGATGGAATGTTGATACCCATCTCCTCGTGCTTGGAATCAGTCCTTCCAGTTGTACCAAGCTTTCAATTTTGGATTTCTGGCAAATTCTCGGACTGACATCTTGGTCTATATCTCGGGTTGAGATTTTAAGATCTCGAGTAAGATGAGCATCAAATAATTAAAAAAAGTCATGTTTAAAACTTTTTCTCGCTCTAGTGTAAAACGATGATCTCAGACGAGATGAATGAGATTTAAAACTTTGCTGTACGTATCTCAAAATTGTGATATACTCTCAAGGATATAAAATGACCGGTGCATTTTATTTCACCGGATCATACACCTAAACGTTGTCTCTCTTTACTCATTGAAGTTTATTTACTTGCTCGAAAGGCATGTTAAACATCGTTATCATTTTCATTTTTATCACTTCCAGCATTTGAGTTTTGCTGTTTGGGCATGCACATCAATTCTTTTTCGCATGCGTTGGTTATCAATCTTCCCTTGACTTTGTTCGTTTTCTTTTTAATTAGATTCTCATGTGCAAGTTTTCTAACTTATTTAGGAATGCTTGGACATGGTGCAACATTGCAAGCTATCATCGTCAAGTATTTTTTCATGCGTGTTACACCTCCACTAGAAATTCTTTATTGCACTTGTTTTTTATTGACACCGACTACCTTGCAGTAATTCCAGCCGATATCACGACTTTCCATATTTAAGCACCTGAAATTTTAAATAAGTATTACATAACACAAATTATATAAATTTTTTTTTGAACTTAATTTTAACCAAGAGATGGAGCCTTCATGCAACGGTTAGGTCATCCGCATGGTGATCTGGACGTCCAGGTTCGAGTCTGGAAACAGTCTCTTCGCAATGCGAGAGAAAAGCTGTGTACATTATCGACCTTCGCAGAGTCCGCTACCGTGCGGGAGCCTCGTGCACTGGGTTTCGCTTTTTTTTTAATTTTAACCAAAATTATTAACCCGATTATATTAAGTAAACAAAATTTATATAAAGTTTTACCCAATTTTAGATAAACATTTTATAATCTAGCCCATAATTTAAATTAATTACATCATTAACTAGCCCAATTTAAAAATCCAATAAAAATACCCATAACCATCAATTTCATTCTATCAATCATGCCCTAATTCCTATCTTCTAGTCAATGAACTGATTAAAAACAAGTTGAAAAATCACGCAATACCTTGATCTTCGTCCTCTGATGAACGCTAGGTTGAGATCGACTGTCGTGTCTGCTCAGTTTCAACTTTCAACCAGCTACACGAAATCAACAAAGCAAAATTCTTCAAATAATGTACTTTTGTTTTTTGTGAATTGTTTCAGTGTTCCTAAGGTTTTTATAGTCGATATATGATTCTCTATCATATAAATTTGTTGTTTGAAACAAGATATTCTATTTATTTATGAAAAAGTAAAGTTGAATTGTTTCAGTGTTCCTATGGTTTTTATAGTTTGAGCCTTGCTATTAAGCACACGTTCAAATTTTGCCAAATCTAATTATCATTTTTTTGATGAGCTTTACGGCATGTGCTTCGCGCGTGATGACGATATTTATTATTTTATAACATTTAATATCTGTTAGATCATATTTTAAGTGATGAGATGATAATATTTATAGAGAGATGTTTTAAATTTGTAAATAAAGTTTATTTATTAGATGATGAGATGAGTTTGAATTTTTATTTCTAAATTGTAACATCTAATTTTTTGTTACTTTGAATTTTTATTTATATTATTAATTAATAAATAACAGATTTGTAAAGGAAGTTTATTTGTTAGATCATATTTTTAAGCAATATTGGGATTTGTTAATATTTATAGAGGGACGTTTTGAATTTGTAAAGAAAATTTAATTGTTAGATCATATTTTTAAGTAATGTTAAGAGTTCATAATATTTGTAGAGAGACATTTTGAAATTGTAAAAAAAATCATAATTGCTAGATCCTATTCTTAAGCGATAAATAGAAGGGACATTTTTGGTAGTTCACACTGCCACCCAGAAATGATTTTTTTTTTCAAATCGTATATGTTTAACTCCATTGAAAAAAGTCTGCGGGTGCGGCGCAGTGGAAAGGAGGCTTGAGTTCTGGTAAAAAGACCCAGGTTCGATTCCTACCGTGCGCTGCTTCCCTATCCTATATAAATTTACCCGGAGGTATGGGGCTTGGATCAGCGGACGGCTTTACTATATCCTCCTCAGGAGTTTACCGGCTCGCCGGGTTCTCCTGGGTTTTCAAAAAAAAAAACTCCATTGAAAAAAATATGATTTGCACAAATGTTTAACTGTATTTTTACGTTGAAATGATATGCAATTAGTTTTAATTTTACTTTTTAATTGCAACATCTATTTTTATGTTAGTTTAAATTTTTATTTCTATTATTAATTAATAAAGAATGAATTTATTTTTTTATTAGTTTGAATTTTTATTTCTGTTATCTATCTATTAAATAATAGTAAAGCAGAAGATTTTTTGGCTCTCTCATTGATTCTAGGAATTTTCTCTTTCTCCTTAATTCTCTCTTTAGATATTTTATTTTTAAATTCTTTAATTTATTACTTTACACTTATTTTACTAATTCTCTTCTATTATTTTACATTTTGGTACATATATTCTAAAGTTTATATAATTATTTATATATAATTTATCAGCTCTCTTCTAATATTTTATATTTAAGTCCACACATTTAGGTTAATTAAATAATCCAAAATTTAAGCTATATTCAGGAGAATTAATTTAAAGGACAAAAAATTATACATTTTTAGCCTCAAGGACGCGACCTCAATATTTTAACCACAAGGACAAACATTCTTCTAAAAATTATTCATAAGGACAAACATTCTTCCAAAATTATTCAAAAGGACAAACATTCTTTCAAAACTGCTACCGAACTACAAACTGATACCTAAAAACTGCCATCAATAACTAAAAACTGATACTTAAAGAATGTTGTCCTTTAGGCTAAAATACTGAAGGTCAGTCCTTGAGGCTAAAATGCTGATTTTGTCCCTAACAATAATTTCCTGTTAAATAAATTCATTTAGTATTTCTTATAAATACTAAAGAACGACAATTTAAATATGTATAACACTTAAACAACTAAACCATACTATTTATTTTTCATTCAACTATAAAGATATATAAATCACATAAACCAATGATAAAAAATAAAAAATTGTAGTTAATTTATTTAAATAAATTTATCATACATTTCATTGTAAATTCTACTTTAACTTCAAATACCTACATTTAAAATTACCATAATTATTTACAAAATTTACCTCACTTTTCTTCTAATATTTTATTTTTCACCCTATATGTATCAATTAATTATGCGATCTAAATTTAAACTAATTAGATAAATCCAACGAACTAATGTTCGTTAATTCGTTTACTAATTTATGAAAATATCAATATGTACACCATATTCATATTAACAAAATTTAAAAAAATGATTAATGTAAAGATACCTAAGTTACATAACTTAAAGAACTTAAAGTGAATATATAAATAATAATAATAAATCCTTTTTCACATTTCTCTCAATAAATTAATCATGAAATGCATTACAAAATTATATTTTTTGTACTCCAAATACCTACATTACAAATTTTCTATAATCATTCACAGCCTCCCTCAGTTCCTTTACAATATTTTACATTTAAGGTCATATATTGTAATCAATTACATAACTTTAAAACTATTTAAATAATTTCACTATACAATTTTTCACCGATTTATCAAATAGTATGATCAATACGAACCATATTCATATTAACAAAATGATAAAAAAATTCATTCAAATATATAAATACATCAAGCACATAACATAAATTATATTCATAAATAATAATTACAAGTTTAAAATTTTATTTATTTATATCAATATGTGTATCATGCATTACATTGTAAAACCCTTTTTTAACGTCAAAAACCTACATTTTAAATTCATCCAGTTAGTTACAAAACACTTCACAATATCACCTACCATTGTATATTAAAGTCGATATTTTCAAATTAATTATGTGATCTTGAATTTAATTTATTTAAATAAATTCAATTAATAATTTTTTGTTAATTCATCTAATAAATGCTAAGATATAACGGTTTTAATATGTATACCATATTCATATCAGGCGCAAAGGTGATAAAATTAGTTTTTCATTTAAATATAAAGATATATAAGTCACCTAACATAAATAACATGCATAAGCAATATTTCCAAAATTTAATATATTATTCATATATCTAAATTTATTTATATTGTATTACATTGAAAAATTCTGTTTTTAGCTTCAAATACGTACATTTTAACATTTATACAATTATTTCCTAAACCGCCCTCAATTATTTTCTATTATTTTATATTTAAATCCATGTATCTAAACTACTTACGAAATCTCAAATTTTAATAATTTAAACAATTTCAATGAATATTTAGTCTATTCTTCTAATAAATCATAAAAATATATGTCAATTTTAACACACACTCACATTATGGAAAATTGTAAGACTATTTTTTTATTCAACTATAAAGATATATAAATCACATAACATAAATTATGTACATAAACATCATAACAAATTAATTTGTAAATAAGTTATAATTCCTTTATATTAAGAATTTATCATACATTATATTACAAAATTATGTTTTAGCTTTAATATATCCACATCAAAATTATACAATTTTTTACAAAATTCCTCTCGATTTTTCCTATCGTTTATTTTCAAGTCCATGTATGTAAAATAATTACATAATTTTATATTTGACTTATTTAAACAAATTTCGTTAAATAATATTTTTCAGTTCATCTAATAAATTACTAACATACGTCAGTTTCAACATGTATGTTATATCCATATTAACAAAAACTGAATAAATTACTTTATTATTATATGTGTGTGTGCGCGCGCTATACAACATAAATTATACACAAACATAATACCAGTTTTAATTTATAGTTCATTTATTTCACTAAATTTATCATACATTATATAACAAAGTTCTCATTTTAACATTAAAGATATAATATTATATTTTACAATATTGCCGTGTGCAACGCACGGGTTACACACTAGTTAATTAATAAAGGGCAACTTTGAAAAAATTATTATTTGTTAGATCCTGTTTTTAAGTGATATTAAGATTTCGATAATATCCATAGAGTTTTGAATTGGTAAAGGAAACTTATCCGTTAGGTCCTATATTTAAGTAATATTAATATTTAATAATATTTGTAGAAGGGCATTTTTGGTAGTTCACGTTGATACCAAAAAAGTGTGACACCAAAGGTATTACAACTATTATTAAAGATGTATAACTATTAGAAAATAGTTATCATATCCGAGAGTATTAAACTATGCAGCCTGAATCCGATAAAGACAATATTGTTTAGTACAATAATTCTTTGGTACAAAAATATCATAACCCTAAGATCAAAACAAATGGAGCACATTACAGAACAACAAGAAAGTTTACTCATATGACATTTGCTATTCTGTTTTCTTTGGTAGCATAACTACATGTCACATAAAGTAAACTGATATTGATTGACATCAAATGCAATCATGTCTAGCCAAAACATTTGGATATGAAATTAATATATCTCTGTCATTAATGAAATGAATTTTAAAATTTCAACCGTCGTCATTTTAATCATTTTACTGGTTACATGAATACCATTTTGATTTTTCTTGCGAGAGAAGGGAGAAGAGGAAAGAGAGGATAAGGAAGTGGATGAAGTGGGTTCTGAATATCATAAAGAAATTCATTTGGTTCACACTAAAAACAGTTGATGGGGGTGCGCGTGCACACGCATATCATGCATGCTGATATGCTAGTAGTACATAAAACCAACATACCATGTCACTGGCTTGTTACTGAATTGTATGTATGACAAATATGTGATACCAAAGCCATTACATGTTACCTGAATGATATAAAATTACCCATCCATGTTTTAGTATCAATCTTAAAATTGACCCATGCTTCTATCCTTTTATGACATTAAATCTATTTATCGTTGATGTTTTTAAATTTGATAATTTCTATTTTCAGCTATCAAAGTATCATGAATGGCAGATTTTCTAATCAAAATCCGAATACCGATGGTTGGAAACCTAGGGCTGGAGACATCACAAAGAAATTGGAGGAGCTCGTGTTTAAAGAAGCCGCCTCCAAGGTTCAATTCTTATGGCATATGCCTTTTTAATGAATGCAAATGTGCATTGCTATTTAATGGTTCCATTATATACATCAATGTGCTACTAAGATTAGTCATTTTCAGCTGCAAGGATTACAGTTTCAATGATAACTTTGTTATCTAAAGAAAACAAAATCCTAGTTGATGATTTTTGTTTAACAAATGAATTTACTTTTCTTCTCTAACCCAAGTAGTTTTGTTATAACAGGAAGACTATATGAGCTTGACACAAAGTAGAATTGAACAACAAATACTTCATATAATGAAGAATCTACGTGGCAACAGCCAACAATCATCACATCGAATATCTTCTTCCTCCAATATGAACACGATGATGCCAACACCTGGTATGGCGCATAGTGGCAGTGGTATACACTCAGTATCTGCAGACAATACAACAATGAACAATAAAAATGTTGCTTCCAGTTTGGTGCAAAATACAAATGCAAATGTCTCAGTTGGTGCTGCAAACAATTCCATGTTTACAGCAAATGGTAATAATGCATTTTCCCCTGATAATTTGCGCTCTTATCCTTTTCAAGTGTACTTAGAAATCTAACTCCCTTCCACTTCAATTCAATATTGCTGAGCAGGAACCAATAATCTTCATGGTTACCGACAAACACCTTCAAATGTCATTCATGGAACAGGAGGGAACAATAATACAATGCAACGATCAGGCCTATCACATGAGTTAAGCCAGATGATTCCAACTCCTGGTTTGAGTACTAATAACAACAATAACAATTATAATTCAAATCCAATGTCTTCAAACTCGGATCTGTCATCTCATGGTCAAACGGGTGGGTTTTCCAATATTGATACCGTTATGGTTCCGCAGCAGCAAAAGCAGCAGCAATACGTTCCAAGTCAAAATAGTCGTATGTTGCAAGGATTTGGTAGTCAGAGAGGGGCTGCAATGAGATCCAACATGCAACAAAATATTCCTACATTTGGACTCTCTAACGTAGTATCCAATGGCAGCAGTATTGGTTTAACTGGGAGTAGTAGTAGTATGCCAGCAGTTAACAGACTTGACACCCAGGATGTATACTCAAATAATGCTTCTTATGCCACTTTCAATAGGCAGCAGCTCCAACAAAATATACAAAGTAAGCAACCTTTAATGTCTTGGGCTATACATACATACGTATATGTATATATACGTACATGCATACCAATATATACGTAAATATACAAAGTAAGCAACCTTTAATGTCTTGGGCTATACATACATACGTATATGTATATATACGTACATGCATACGTATATATACGTACATGCATATATACATACCTACACACACGTGTGTGTGTGTTTGCAGTATTGTTTGCTGTAGGTTTGACAAAGAACTCATTATTCTACATTGCAGCCCCATCATCACAACATCAGTTGTTGCCTATGGCAGGACATGGATATTCTGGAAGCAATATGTATGGGTCAGGATCATCTTTTGTCTCTACTGTGAACAACAACAACCAAAGAATGAATTCCATGAACTTGCATGCAAAACAAAAAACAAACCATGCGGTTCCCACTCATCATAATTCAAGCATGCAGCAACAACAACAGCCCTCACTCATTAAGCCTCAGTTCGATTCGTCGCAGCAACACATGAACCTTCAAACATCACAAACACAAGAATATCAGATGAACCCACAAAATCAGATGCAAAATGTCCAACAGCCGCTTGAACCTACTAACCAAGAAAGATCTGTTCAGAAGCAGCAGCAGCAACAGCAATACGTACAAAATCAGCAACAACTTATTCCCAAAACTGAACTTTTAAGGCAGAATTCTACAACTAATTTTGGAGGACGGTCAATACAAGATCATCGTCATCATCCATCTGTAGAGTCTTTCAAAGAATCATTGGTTTCACAACCCTCTCAGCAACTTCACTTGTCAGAGTCAGAAAATCAATACCAGCATATAAATAATAATGATGACAATATTGGCACAAATCTTTTTAACGACAACGCTCAGTTTTCAGGCTCTCAGGACTTCCAAACTTCATATTCACATGGTTCACAGTATCTGATGCCTGAACAGCCACTAGCCATTGATTCGCAAAATGAATTTAGTAGTTTGATGAATGCTTCACAATCTGATGCATTCAATCAGCAAAATTGGCAGCCACAAATGCGACACCAGAATGACTCCACGGGAGATATTAATTTTCTTTGTGATCAGCAGCAGCAGTTCCATGGGGTTACTAATGGACATATTGAAGTTCAGAAACAACAGCAATCACTCGCATCTTCCGATGTTGCCCATGTTTCTGCTTCGCAAGCTGATGCAGTGCCACCATATTCTTCTAGTGGGAATGAAGACTTAAAATCAAAAAAACAGAAAGCATGGTTACTTTTCTTGCTCCATTCTTATAAATGTCCTGGGGCTTGCAAGTACGATGGATGCATGGAAATTCACAAGTTATGGGTGCACATGGACAAGTGCAAACCAGAACAGCAGTGTAAGATGCCCAAATGCATTCAGTCAAAAGCCCTCATCAACCATTTCAACCATTGTTCCCTGGAAGCTTGTCCTGTATGCATTCCTGTAAAGAAGTTTGTAGCTATTCATCGCATACCTTTGGTCATTAAGAAAATCGAGTCAGGGAAACCTATTAACATGGAAATTACTACCACAAATAGAAATGATGCACCATCTGTTGAACCTAACAGCATTGATGTTCCACCACCTTCTCCAAAACGCATGAAAACTCAGCAATCACTTCCATCACTTGTACCAAAACGAGAAACCTCTCCTATTCCTCCTTATATGAACTTGCACTCTAATGCATTGTTGGACGGTGATATCCAGATACCTCAGCAAAGCGGTCTAATCCCTCGATTTAAACCCGAACCTTCTGTTGAGGTGAAAATCAATCCTTTGTCCGGAGGACATCATACCAACTTTGGTGATCAAATAAAGAAAGAAAATTCAACAAATCCAAAGAATATACAGATCAGGCATGCTGCTTCTGCTGAACCATTGCTGGTTGCAGATGAGCATGATAGCCGTGTTAAGCAAGAAATATTTCTTGTGGAGAAAGATAAAAATAAACTCGTCAAGGTAGAAACTAAACAAGAAGTAAATGCTGCCTCTCATCCTGACCCCATATCTGGAAGTAAATCAGGTAAACCTAAGGTAAAAGGTGTATCGATGACTGAGCTATTCACTCCAGAGCAAATTAATGATCACATCATCAGCTTAAGGAAATGGGTTGGCCAGGTAAATTTTGGGATATTGTTGAACAAGCTTTGTTTCTACTGACAAATTAATAGTTTCTTTGGACGAGTTTTCTATTAGTTCAGTGTATCCCTGACAAAACCCATAAAATATGTGTGGTGATAGAGCGAAGTTGCTAATTTTCAATATGCTTCACTATAGTTAATTTCTCATTATTTCGGGATAGTAAATGCAGTTTAGATTACCTGTTCATATTAATTTATTTTACCTTATATCAGCATATCATCCCTTATCTTAGTTTTGTTTCACCTTAAAAACACATCGTGGCAGATTAGCAAACATGTACCAGCAGATGTAAGGTTTATGCACATAGTTTTATAGTAACGAACAGCTATGTAGAACATCCTAAAAAAAATTTCTGAATCAAAATTCGAAATGTACCACCTCTAGGCAAGTATATTTCTGATGATGGATATAGAGTTCTTAGGCAACAATTTTTGCAGTCCATTGATTTCACCATCAACAAGCTGGCTAAGGGTTTCTTCTACTCAGCTCTTTGCTAGTTCTTACCATTTGGGAAGATTCACATTGTTACACCAAACCCTACATTTTTTGGTCTCGTCTCTTGAAAGTTGGAACAAAGGACTTTATTTCCATTGACATAGCTATCATGCAGTGTTATTGTATCTCTTAAAATTAAAACTAGACGTCCACTTTGAATAGATTGATTGCTCTTTGTACTTAAAATCGTTTTAGATAGAAGGTATCAGACAATAATTTCCTTTCATCTAAATTGACTTCCTCAAAGTTTATTAACCCGTTCCATTGTGCATTGATGTTTCAATTTTCATTTTGCAGGAGTATTTTCTAAGCTTATGAATTAACTAGTCATTGTAATGAGTTAAATTAAACTGATTTTCTGAACTTATACTTTTAGAGTAAAGCAAAAGTGGAAAAGAATCAAGCTTTGGAACGTTCGATGACTGAAAACTCATGTCAGCTGTGCGCAGCTGAAAAACTGACCTTTGACCCCCCACCAATATATTGTACTCCATGTGGTGCTCGCATAAAAAGAAATGCAATGTATTATACCATTGGAAGTGGTGACACTCGGCATTATTTTTGTATCCCATGCTACAATGAAGCTCGAGGAGACTCAATTCAAGTAGATGGTACCGCATACCCAAAGGCAAGGCTTGAGAAGAAGAAAAACGACGAAGAAACCGAAGAATGGGTATGCAGGCTTGTCTTTAACTTGTACTCTTTTATCTTGCTAAAAAAAATAGTGAGCAATAGCTTGCTTAGCTTGTTGTATATAGCTTAAGTTTGTATACTTTCGTAGTGGGTTCAATGTGATAAATGTGAAGCCTGGCAACATCAAATATGTGCTCTTTTTAATGGTCGAAGAAATGATGGAGGTCAAGCAGAGTACACTTGTCCTAATTGCTACGTGCTGGAGGTTAAAAATGGGGAACGTAAGCCCTTACCACAAAGTGCTGTCCTTGGAGCCAAAGATTTACCCAGAACAATACTGAGTGACCACATTGAACAGCGTCTTTTTAGACGGCTGAAGCAGGAGAAGCAAGAGAGAGCTAGACACCTTGGGAAAAGTATCGACGAGGTAACCAGGACATGATTAGATTTTGTGTTTATGCATAGAAAATGTAACCCTTGGTCATCACACTCATTAACAGGATTTTCAAAACGAGATTCAAAGCGTAAATCATGAAAATTAAAATATGAATGTGACTTCAAATTGTTGATCATGAATTTTTATGATTTATATTTTAATCTGTAAATTACTTGCATACTAATTTTTATTGCTCTATGTTGGTTATCTACTGACATTTAAATGGGTGAAAAGCACTGGTTCGTCTTTCTATAGTACTAATTTGTATTTTATGGAACTGATTTTGATGCTTGTCCTTTAACAACTAATCCAAAATTCACTTTTTCTCACGGTATCTTTATTTTGTCTTAGAAACAATAAATTTGAACTGAATTCAAATAAATATCTCAATATCTTATATTTCAGCATGAATTGAATATTTTTCTCAACTGTAATTTGAACTGAGTTTCGAATTTTTTTTTGAAATTAGAATCAAAATTATGGAGTTTGAAAATGAGATTCAACCATTGGGATTTCAAGTTTTTTGTTCACTGCTCATAAAAATGAGGTTTGTTATAGAGCTCCGATAACTTTTCTCTTTAGAACATTTTTAGACTTGAAGAATTAGTCTGTATTTTTGTGATGGGATATTTTGCTAAGCGGGCTTATTGTTGAATCCAATTAGTTTTAGTTTTAGTTTTAAGGGGTTCATATAAGTTTTAAAAACACATTTTGACGTTGATAATTTTTAAGATGTAATCACAGTCTTATGTAAAAATTTCATATATTTTGTCCTAGAAACTAAGAAAAGAAGAAATATTGTTCTTATTTTATATATATATATATATATATATATATATATATATAAGAAATCAGGACTAAATTTATACAAAGTAAAATGTGTGTCCTCGTGGCTAAGTGAAAGATGAACAAGTCCTTGAGACAAATTTCTATTGTTGGAATAGTGTGTTAATTTATTTGAACCTTGTGTTTTGCTAGCTTTAGGTAGACTTAAATTGAACACGTTATATTTGCATTGTCTGTGATCATGTTGGCTGTTCATGTTCAGATTTCTGGGGCTGATTCCCTTGTTGTCAGAGTTGTGTCATCAGTTGACAAAAAATTGGAAGTGAAGCAACGGTTTTTGGAAATCTTTCAGGAAGAGAATTATCCAGCAGAATTTCCCTACAAATCTAAGGTTTAAACTTTTCTGGGCACACACTGCTACTGTCAAAAGCTCAATTTTATATTTGTATGGTGTCACTGGATCTTTGATGGCAAGCTTACAAATAAATTTTGTGCAGGTGGTATTGTTATTCCAGAACATAGAAGGTGTTGAAGTATGTTTGTTTGGAATGTATGTCCAAGAATTTGGTTCAGAATGCCAATTCCCCAATCAACGCCGAGTCTATCTATCATATCTGGATTCTGTCAAATACTTCAGGCCTGATATTAAAACAGTGACCGGAGAAGCTTTACGTACTTTTGTTTATCACGAGATTCTGGTACATTTATTGAAATTGATCCGCAGTTAATTATTATGTATCTCTGTAAATTTTCTTCTGAACAAATCAATCTATTCTGTCCAGTCTATGTTGGATCTTTAACGACGTGTATTCTATTTGTAATTTTCGTTGCAGATTGCATACCTTGAGTATTGCAAGAAACGTGGATTCACGAGTTGTTATATTTGGGCATGCCCTCCACTGAAGGGCGAAGATTATATCTTATATTGTCATCCTGAAATCCAAAAAACTCCAAAATCAGACAAACTACGGGAATGGTAAATTATTGAACTCATAATTTTGATTAGATTGCATCATCATATGTCGGTCTTTTACTTGATATTGATCCTTAATTATATAAATTGAAGTTATATCTGCATCATCTGTTTCCTTCACTGTTATTTCCTTCTGAATTATTTATGTAATCAAGAGTGTTCATGTTATCTCCTTGTATGTTATCTCCTTGTATTTACATATCTTTCTTGGCATGTCATACATAATGTTAATATCTATGCTGATTCATGTATCTATTTGGAAAACTATTGCAGGTACTTGGCTATGCTCCGGAAAGCTGCGAAGGAAAATATAGTTGTTGAACTGACCAACTTATATGATCATTTTTTTACAACAACTGGAGAATGCAAGGCTAAGGTGACTGCTGCTCGGTTGCCCTATTTTGATGGAGATTATTGGCCGGGTGCTGCTGAAGACATGATCAATCAACTTCGCCTGGAAGAGGATGGTAGAAAACTGCAAAAGAAAGGGAAGACTAAAAAGTTGATAACAAAAAGGGCTTTGAAAGCTGCAGGTCAAATTGATATATCTGGAAATGCATCCAAGGATGCTCTACTAATGCAGAAGGTATGATTCTTTCTCCAAATGTACTGAGGGCATTTTTGGATGACTAGTGAAATAGTTTAAAGGATGAATGAATTTAAGTGGGTGTATGTGTTATCACAAATTAGTTTAACTGAATTATCCATGTCAATTAATTGAACTTGTTGTTCCCATTAAGGGTTGTATTGTATAGTAGTTTCAAACTCCCTCATAATAATGATGTAAGCTTTCCTGCCTTAGTTCACTTTTATTAAAGAAATAATTTCCACAACTGTTACATCCCATATTATGAACTGAGCTGATATTTTTGTTCCTTATTATAAAACCTTCCACCCCTTCTATTAAGTGTGTGAGTGAGTGAGAGTGTGTCTGTGTATGTGTTATCACAAATTAGTTTAACTGAATTATCCATGTCAATTAATTGAACTTGTTGTTCCCATTAAGGGTTGTATTGTATAGTAGTTTCAAACTCCCTCATAATAATGATGTAAGCTTTCCTGCCTTAGTTCACTTTTATTAAAGAAATAATTTCCACAACTGTTACATCCCATATTATGAACTGAGCTGATATTTTTGTTCCTTATTATAAAACCTTCCACCCCTTCTATTAAGTGTGTGAGTGAGTGAGAGTGTGTCTGTGTGCGCGTGCGCGCGTGCATGCGCATGTGCGTGTGTCGACTTTATATTCCCATTTAGGTACACCAGTTTTTTGTATTCTGTTCAGAAAACGTCTCATACTGCGTTTGTTTTCAGCAAGATGTTTAATAGTTTAATTGCTTGTAGTTTGTCACTGATTGCAGTGTTCATTTATTATAATATGTTTTGTGTGTATCAAGTGCTTTTACAAAGTAACAAGTACTGAAAAGCTCAACAAGTATGATGAAAAGTGCTTGGCACTTATTACCATTACACGAAGAGATTAAATAACAAATTATTGATTGGAGAACTGAAAGCCCAGTTATGGTAGTTATATCAGGAGTAAGGGGATGCTAGTCAATGGGAATATATTAATAGAACTAGTACCAAATTTATTATACTGTAACCTAAAAGGTCTATTTATTCATATTTTGAGCTCCAGTTTCTTTTCAGATAGTATACAAATCTTTATGAAAAATTTAGGTACTCAGAAAATTTCAGTAACTAGCTTGTTTTAGAGCTCCAAATAACTTATTTCGCTAAGAAATTTGTATAAAGGAACCAGCTATTGACAATTTTTTTTACACTAATGTTGAACATGAAATATTTAAAGTACGCCATTCTATTTGAACCCCATGACAGTTATTTTAACAACGCAGCGATTAATCTTTCTTAACCCCAAGTAAAATTTCTTTAACATTCCAACGTTTTAGAATGATTTAGTTCAGTTTCAGGCATTTCTAATTCTGTAACCTATTTCCTGTTTTTGACAAAGCTACACATATCATGCAGCTAGGGGAGACAATCTATCCTATGAAAGAGGACTTCATCATGGTTCATTTACAGCACTCGTGCACACATTGTTGTTTGCTTATGGTATCTGGAACACGTTGGGTTTGCAACAAATGCAAAAATTTCCAGCTTTGTGAGAAGTATGTTTCTCATCGCCATCCACTTGTTCTATATATGCCCACTTTTAGGGGGCCCATTAATCTTTTGTGCATTCGTCAATACTTTGTGCAAACATGATATACTTGCTACCAGCTTGACAGTTGGCACTGTTAAAGATATAAGAGTTGACATATGGTGGACGTCAGTTTGATGTAAAAACTTGTCATTATTAACCTTTTATGAAAGAGATATATGTGCGATTCGTGTTGATAATTGGGTTGATGGACGGGTAGGACGATCTTATTAATTGATTTGTATGTCGCAATGCATATAGATTAGCTTTAGAAAATGAATCTGGATTTAAGGTTTCTTTTGGTTTTAGATGTTTATATTGAATAATTTGCATGATGAAAGGTTGTTTATATGAAATGCTGTGTTCATGGGTGCATGCTTTAACGTAAGAGATATTTGGTCGTAAAATTACTCGAATATCGTGGGAGACTTTGATATTTTATGATGAAGCATAACGTTTGATAGACAGGAAGTAAGAATTTGTTTCTAAGAGCAGTATCCCATCCTTGAGGCAATAATATATTTTGGTAGAATAGGAAGTACAAGTCAAGGAAATTTAAAATAAGATGGCCATAAAATTTTGATGAATGCATTTAAATTACAGGTAAAGCTAAGGATCCAACAAATCTGCAGTAGTTGTTACTATTTATATTGATGGACTTTAGCATCATGTAAGAAGATCATTTTGTCTTAATTAGTCAAGAAAAAATATATTTGAAGGCAAGTCCACTAGTGTCATACCTCTTTAAACTCTTGGATTAGTAAGCCATAATATGTTTATCTTTCAGCAACATAAATAGAAATACATTAATTATTGATCATTATCTTTATGATTTAGATAATAATTAAGAATTTTTAATTATCTTGTTTAAATTGTACATAATCTTTAAGTCCGACCCCTTGTATACGTATTTTCTATTTTGGCGTCTCCACCACAAGCCTTTTTTTTCGTGAAACCTCCCATTTTAATTTCATGAAATCTCTCATCCATAGGATCATGTTAACATAGTTAGGAGGTCACATTTGCCTTACAAGTATTGGCTGATTAGCATGATTTGTGGTTCCAATTTTAATAGGAAAAGATTTGTTTCAACTTAATATTCCACTGCTCGCTAGTTTCCAGTAGCGACCTATTGAATTTTTGCACAATAGAAAACCTTTACACTGTTTTTGTACATTTTATAGAAAAATATTGAGATTTTCATGAATTGAATGTTTGTTTCTACAGAAGTCGTGTTGTACTGCATGCTTATTGTTTGTTTTTTATGAATCAGATGTTACGACACTGAACAAAGACTGGATGTGAGGGAAAGGCATCCTATTAATAGCAGGGATAAGCATGACCTCTGCCCGGTGAGTAGTTTCTTCGTTACATTTACTACCGTCAACAGCTGAACCATAATTTGAAACTGTCACTTAATGAAAGAACTGCATCTCAAGCAGGTTGAAATCACGGACGTATCTCCAGATACAAAAGATAAAGACGAAATCCTTGAAAGTGAGTTTTTCGACACGAGACAGGCATTCCTGAGTCTCTGTCAGGGAAACCATTACCAATATGATACACTAAGACGTGCCAAACATTCGTCTATGATGATGTTATATCACCTTCATAATCCAACTGCTCCTGCATTTGTAACCACATGCAACGTCTGCCTTCGTGATGTTGAAGCTGGTCAAGGATGGCGCTGCGAAGAATGCCCCGAATTTGACGTATGCAACGCCTGCTATAAAAAAGATGGAGGCATCGATCATCCTCATCCGCTAACAAATTACCCTACAACGTCTGAGCGTGATGCTCAAAATCAAGAAGCACGCCAACAACGTGTCGTTCAGGTAACATTTGCTTTCCAGGAAACTCAAAACTTACCACAAGAACATGCCACTTTTTGCCATGCTGACAATGAGTCAAGAAATTTATACTGGTCTGATTTCAAATCGCACCACTACAAAGGCCGTAAAATATATATTTACTTTGGCTCAGGGAGGCCTTGAACTTTTGTAGAACACACTCTTTTAAGTTTTAAAATACACAATTGGCCCTCCTAGAAAACCTGTTTTAAAAAGCACCCCTGTTTCTAGTCTCAGTCAAAACTGCAAATATTTGCAGTTTCTAAAATTACAAATATTCGTAGTTTAGAATTGTTCGTAGAAACCTGCGATTAAGTGCAGATTTGTTTTAACAAAATTATTGAAAATAAGTTTAGAGGTGTAATTTATAACATGTTTTTGAGGTGGATTTCCGTGTATCAAACTTGAAAATAAGGGACGGGTCCAAATTTTCACTTTTTTTTGGATTGGTTTAATTTGAAATTGGTCCAATGCAAATTGTTGACTTAGTGACAACATGGCCAAAAGTGACATATTTGTGTAATTAGTTTCAGATTTGGTCTAAAGTTGTTATTAATTCTAGGAAAGAGGGTTGAATTGATAAAACTTCCTTTCTATTTGATATTTCTATTAATGTGATATGGCATCTTTTCGATTCTTCAGCTAAGGAAAATGCTAGAGCTGCTTGTGCATGCTTCTCAATGTCGATACCCAAGCTGCCAGTACCCTAACTGCCGTAAGGTCAAAGGTCTTTTCCGACATGGGATTAATTGCAAGGTCCGTGCTTCAGGTGGTTGTCTCCTATGCAAGAAGATGTGGTACCTCCTTCAACTCCATGCCCGTGCTTGTAAGGAGTCCGAATGTCATGTGCCTCGGTGCAAGTGAGTTTGTTGATAATTATGTATTTGGAAAATTCTATTTATTCACTGTAAATTTGTTAACATACAATTTTTTTTTATGAAATCACATGCACCACTTTTACACTAATCCTTATTACAAAACTACCATCATTTTGTAAAATAAGCCAACGCTCTCAGTTCTCTCTCTCATTTCTTTCAGTCAAACCCTTATAACCCAACTCTCAAAATTTCTAAATTAAATTTGGTAGATTCTAAATTTCAATTTCTCAACATCTACCCTATGAAGATGGTCCTTTTTTTATATTTTATTTTATTTTACTGATTGTGATTCTTTAATGTGAGCATGAGTACGATTCGACTTTTGGGGATTATGGCGTATTAGTTTTAATTGTAGAAGAAGATGATCCTATTGTGAAGTTAAAACTACGTTCATATAAATTTTGCATTTGGACTTTCGATTTAAACTTCGAATTAACATTCTGGTGTAAAGTTAAATTCTCATGTTAAGAATAGATATGTTTTGATGTTGAAGTTTAACATTCGAATTTAAACTATTAAAACTTAGGACTATTAAAACATCACATTTAAAACAGTTTGAATGGAACTAAACTTTGAATTTAAAATTGTTAGAACATAAACTTTGCATTTAAAACTATTAAAATAGAAGAGCAATTTTGTCATATGTATTATTGAAAATTTAATGGCGTAGGTAAAGAAATTTATGGTGTGTATATTTTCATATTTGACTGTTCTATTGTGTTACAAGTAAACATTACTTTATGTTCGTTTATTGTGCTCAGAGATTTGAAGGATCATTTAAGGAGGTTGCAGCAGCAATCTGATTCAAGACGTAGGGCTGCAGTGATGGAGATGATGAGGCAACGGCATGCAGAGGTTGCAGGAGGCAATGACTGACCAAAATCAAAAAATGAAAAGGAAAAAGATTCGTGTTTGTACAGTCCAACTTAACGTATGTTTGGTTGGTGGGTTGTATTAAGCAAGGTCCGTTGTTAAATAGGGTGAACTCCTTGGCTAAAAGGTTATTTGTTCAGTGGCATTGTTATACAAAAAAAAAATAAGCTTGCCTTTTAACGAGGTTCAGAAAGCGTAATGTATCTGTAGTTTTAGGGTAGATTTTATTATTATTTTACTGTACATTTAATTTTTTTTTTTTTTTTACAAAGAAGTGTTGTCTATTTTAAAGGGGATTGAAGAGTGTTTTAACGTGTCTGTGGTGTATTATGTAATTGGTGACCCATTGTTTTAATGTTGTATTGCTTTTTAGTATGTTGCCATTGATGGCCATAGGATGTATGGAAGGGTGTTTTCTGGGATTATCGGTCTGATCCCAAATGGGATTTTTCTCTGATGACTTGTAAATGACGTTATTAATTAGTGGAATATGTTTTTTCTTTCTTCATGGTTAGTTGTTCGAAAATTAAGGCTGGTTTTGCTTTAATATTGGGACTTTCGACTCACTTTGAATAATATTTTTATTATGACAGAGCATTATTGGAGCATTTCCAACAGCTATTCAGCATAAAATGAAAGGGAGGCGGCCAACGGTAGCAATTCAGTGTAATATTACGCTTGATCTTCACGAGTCAATTTAGATGCTGAATTGGCCATCCGCGTCTATTTAATAGATGTCCATGATCAGATGTCTTAAATATTAATAGGCGTCTAAAATCAGACGTCTATTTAATAGGTGTATGAAGTTGGAGGCCTATTAAATAGGCGGCTTGGCTTTTTTGGATCAACGGTTAATTTTTTTACATAATTCATAAATAATCCACTTTCAATCACCAAAAATTCATAAAATTCTTTAATATTTCTTTTTCTAAACAACATTAACCTTGTGAGCAACACGGTACTCTTTCGAATCCGCATTCATCCAACCCATGGCAAAGCGATCGAGACTACGATTTGTGTAATATTCATTGTCATTATTTCAAAGATTCGATCATGGGTACTGATTAAAGCGGCGATAAGTTTTGGAAAAATATAATGAATATCTAAAACATAAAACATTCGGACAACACACGTTCATTGTCAAGGTCGATTCGTAAAAATCAATCGACAAACTCAATTTTACGAATCACAGGTTTATAAAATAAAGAAAGCGAATCACAATGGTATATGAGTTAAAAACCATTTGGTATGTTTATTGATTTTCATTTATTCGTTAATGCAAAATCTTATTATTTATTTTGCTTTCTTTTGTTACCAGAGAAGAACGACGAATGAAGAATTTACAAAGCCTTTTGCAAGGGAAAACGGTAGTAAAAAATCGTACTATTATATATTCACGAATTGTTATGAGTTGTTGACAAGTCAACCAAAGTGGAATTCTGATAATGCAAAAAGCTCGAATGACGTTCAAACAGAGGAGAAGATAAAGAAAAAAGCATCAAAATCATCATACTGCTCTAGTCGAAGAGACTCATCTCGTAGAGAAACGTCATTTGAGAGAGAAAGTGGGGTGGATGTGCTCACTTAGAGACCTAATGAAGATTTTAGACCAATGGGTCCAAAGCAACAAAGAAGAAGAATAAGCCCGAGTGAACACCTATGAAATTCATGAAAAAAGATATCAAGATAGAACCAAGCAATCATAGGACAAGATTGACGCAATGCGAAAGTTTGCGGAAATTGAACAACAAAAGTTAGATCTTGAACGTTTGAAAACAGAAATAATATGTCAAAAATATAAACAATCTGTTATGGAAAAGGATTTGATGGAAATTGATGAAGTTCAAGTCCAATATTGGATGAGGGCAAAAGGCGAATAATGACGGTTAAGTTCTCTCAAATGTATTTTATTTTAAATCTTGCAATTTGTATTATTAGCATCGTACTTTGTATTCTTAAAAATCTATTTTATTTGGTTATTAATTAATTTTCTACTATTTTAGATTCCATGTAAACAAGTACCACGTCCGATTTTTGGTTTTGTAAGGAAAAACAATACAAGTGTTAGTTAAAAGAAAGTACGAACATAAAATAAATAGGCATATACACATGATTCATTAGATCTACAAGTAAGCTAACATTCTCCATAGTGATTCCAAATATGATTCATAAGATCTTTTTGATGCATATTGTGCAGTTGTGCATCTCGAAATACAAGTTGGCGTTCCACATGGATGTTGAAAGCTTCTTCGATTACAAGAATGTTGTCTCATAATATATCTGGCATTTAATTTGCACCATCGCATTCGTAGTGATTATAAGTTTCATCCATATCTCTTTTGTTAATGATCATGTTATATAGAATCATACATGTAAACATGATTATTGACATCTTTTCTCAAGACAAGGATTATTAATCGTTGGAAATGTAGATTGAAGGAAGCCAAAAGTTCTTTTTACATCTTTCTTTTGTCCCTCTTACATCTCAGCAAATATCGACTACTTCGATGTTATTAGATTTAGATATGTCTTCACAACCGTGCTCCATTTTAGATAAATCTCATCTCCAAGGTATTCGTAATTATTTTTGGCCAATAATAAATGTCACGGGAGTTACTTTGTCAAGTGCCAAATCCTTAAATAAGTCTGATCTCTCAATAACATTTCAGTCATTATTAGAACCAGATATTTCGAAGAAAGCATGCCAAAGCCACAAATCATACAAAGCAATCGCTTCCAAAATAATAGTTGGTTTTATCTTTACCGTTATAAGCTCCATGATATGCTTTGGGGTAGTACTTCTATTCCTAATGCATACAATCGAGACTTTCTAGTATTCCAGGTCTTTCTTCGCTTTCATGCATTTTTCTAATCCGCACAACATCATCCTCGTTTAGAGATATGTGGTACTCGGTGTCGTAAAGGTCTACTGCACATTGATATATTTTTTCGATGGTTTCTAGAGTAATACTCTCTACAATCCAGTATGCATCGCCTAGCGCATCTGCAGAGGTGCTTAAGCTAACATCCTCAACCTGTGCAGTTAAAGCCCCGTAAAATCCCCGCTATAGCTCATAATGCTTTCCGACCACTACGCTATTTCAATTTAGCGCTATAAAACCGCAGATCCACTTTAAGCCCGCTATTTTCTGCTACACCCACTAAATCAAGACTTTTTAGCATCCGCTTTAGCAACATTATTATACAAAGGTTGATTTGACTAGCTCTTGTTCAAATCAAATCAACAAAGTTTGGGTAAAGACCTAATTTTAAGACATGTGTGCATGATATAAGTTAGAAATCTATTGTTGTCACCAAATCTTGTCTACATAAATCATGATACTTTCGTTTTGTTACACAAGATTAAATAATATTTTTTTTCTACACAGATACGAGAATGAGAATAAATTAACGTAAAATATTTGATTTTATATTTGATGAACTTTTCGAACCTCCGCTATTATCCATTATATCCTCGTTTTATCCACGCTGTAACTTTTTGCACCTCCATTGCTAAGTGCTTTAACTACACAGGCGTGACAGTCATTTTTTGTTCTCTGCTTAGACCCTACGTTTTTGAAGTGTTTGGTTTATGAATAAAGCATTTATTGCTGCTTCGAATACCTACCAAAATCCTCAAGAATAAATCTCTTTGCTTTTTGTATCTTCTGGAAACATGCATGTGGAATTTGGGTTGAAGTAGCCTTGCATGAAAGTTTTATGGAATGAAAATGATTACGAGTTATATGTTCCTAACCAAAGATTGATCCACAGTGCTTTCAGGATGTAGAGCCATAAGCTTCTTGACATAGGTTTACTGTTTCTTGCATCTCCTCGGCTTCTTCTCGGAGAATCTCTTCCTCTTCGGAATCACTGTCGAACTCCATAACACATTTTAGAAAATATGAAGTATTCATTTTAGTATATAATTGTCTGATGTGTGAGAAATGATGAAGTTTATAATGTGATATTTGAGATGAATGTTGGATTCCTTATATAAGAGAATTGGAATATGCTTTAACACATTGTTGAAAGAAAATATCAAATTATTCCATAGTATTGTCAATCAATTGCACCGATTTGACATGGCATTGTGTAATCTGCTTTAGTAAAGTTTGTGGCATGTATATATAATTATTTCAAAAGTATTGTCAACTCCACTTTAGCACATTGTGTGGTATACAATACCA
The DNA here is from genome assembly GCA_030737815.1 of Allium fistulosum. Taxonomy (NCBI): domain Eukaryota; kingdom Viridiplantae; phylum Streptophyta; class Magnoliopsida; order Asparagales; family Amaryllidaceae; genus Allium; species Allium fistulosum. The sequence goes on from CM060905.1 coordinate 595,585,724, forward strand.
ATTTGATATGGTATTGTGGAATCTACTTTAGTAAAGCTTATGGCATGTGTATACAATTATTTCAGAGTGTTGTCAACTCAATTTAACACACTGTGTAATATACTACACCGATTTGACATGGCGTTATGGAATCATCTTTAGTAAAGTTTGTGCCATGTGTAGACAATTATTTCAAAGTTTTGTCAACTCAACTTTAACACATTGTACGGTATATTGTACCATCGATTTGACATTGGCACCTTTAAAGAGAAGCCTTAGACCGGTGGAATATGGTGGCTAAGGAGGGCGCTGGTAGGATTGTCACTTGGAATAAGCTCAAGAACCGATTTGAGACAAGATTTATGTCAAGTGTAGAACTGAGTTTGCAACTAGAGAAATTTGTACAGCTTAGACTGGGAGGCTTCACTCTAAAGGAGTACATTAGTAAATTTACAAAACTAGCTAAATTGGGAATGAGTTTGATTGATACACCCACGAGAAAAGCTATGAAGTTTATCAAAGGCCTGAAATCCCCACTTAGGGAATGGTTGTTAACTCAGACACCCACTGGAGCTACCTACGAGATGCTTGTTGAGATGGCTTTACTGCAGGCGATGAATGCTGATGATAAAGAAATGAAGAAGGAGAAAGAGAAGGCATGACTTGCACAGAATCACGGAGAGGCGAAGAAAGGAAATTTTTGGGAAAATAAGAAGTCAAAAGAGAAATTTAAGAAAGAAGGTAAAGTGTGTAATAGATGCCAAAAGAAAGGGCACCTCGCAAAGGATTGTAGAGTAAATCCGCTGAAGGAAGCTTTTAAAGGAAAGTGTTACCATTGCCACGAGGAAGGACATTTCAAAAATCAGTGTCTGAAGATGGTGAAGGAAGGGTAGAGTGGGCAAGCCTATGCCATTGAGGTTGCCCCTATTTCGTGTAGACCACCTCCTGGAGACCTAGGAAAGGAAGCTATTGAAGGTATAACTCTTATTTTTGGGAATAATATTGGTACTCTATTTGACTCTGGAGCATCTCATTCATTCACAGCTAGGAATGTGATTAACTTCTAAAGTCTTTAAACCCAAACTGTCACCTACCCAATAGTAGTTTCAAATCCTATCGGGGGAACAACACAACTTTTCTCAATTTGCAAAGGTCTAATGATAGACATATATGACGTTGATTTCATATGCAATACGTACGTTCTAAATTTCAAAGGGTATGGACTTAATTTGGGTGTGGAACTACGGGGCAGTCTTAGACTGCGATAAAAGGGCAGTATGGCTTAAGAGTTGTAAAGGACAAGACCTAGACGTTCGTTGTACACCCCAAAATTCATTCGAGTTAAGTTACCTATACTCGATGGATCTATCACAAAATGAACTTTCATCCGTACCCATAGTTCGTGAATTCTCCGATGTCTTTGAAGAAGTTTCGGGGCTTCCACCCCAAAGAGAGATTAAGTTTAGAATTGATCAAGAGAAGAACAATAAAATAGTCGCTCTGTCATTAAGGCACATGGCCCCCAAGGAAAGGCGAGAATTGGATAAGCAGATCTTCGAGCTACTGCAGAAAGGATTCATTCGACGAGGTACCTCGAATGGGGATCCCCTGTTGCCTTTGCCACTAAGGCAGATGGCTCATGAGGCTTTGTGTTGATTATAGGAAACTCAACGGTTGACAAAGAAGAATGGGTATCCCTTACCTAGGATAGATGATTTGTTTGATCAACTTGTAGGAGCTAAAGTCTTCTCCCAATTGGACTTGGCAACTGATTTCATCAACTAATGATCGTAGAGGATGGCAAATCAAAGACTGCATTTTGCATACCAAATGGTCTCTATGAATGAGAAATGATGCCTTTTGGATTGACAAATGCTCCTGCATACTTTGTAGATTTGACGAGTGGAGTATTTATGGTACAGTTAAACAAATTTGTTGTAGTTTTTGTAGATGACATCTTGGTATTTTCCAAAAGTGAAAGGGAGTATAAAAGTCACTTAAAGCAGATATTAGGAACCTTGAGAAGACACTAACTTAAAGTCAAATTCTCAAAATGCCACTTTTGGAAGAGAGAAGTGAAATTTCTCGGGCATATTGTTTCGGAAAATGGACTAGCGGTGGACCCCGCAAAAGTGGAAGCTATTTAAAATTAGAAGACTCCAAAAAATGCCATGGAAGTTGAAGTTTTCTAGAGCTAGCAAGTTATTATAGGAAATTCATAAAGGATTTTGCAAAGATGGCAGTTCCTCTAACTCGTTTGACCAAAAAGAATATAGTCTTCACTTGCGATGAGAAATGCATGAAAGTATTCAGGAAGCTAAAGGAACTATTGGCAAGTGCACCAGTACTCGTCGTACCCGATGGAACGAAGCCTTTTATGGTTTATACAGACGCATGAGGCACTTTGGAAGCAGTTCTTAAGCAAAAAGGAAGGATGATAGCTTATGCTAGCAAACAACTAAAGGACCATGAGAAGAGATATCCAGTGCATGACTTGGAGCTGGCAGCCATTATTTTCGCCTTAAAGATGTGGAGGCACTATCTTTTAAGGGAAATGTTTAAGTTGTTTACTGACCATAAATCACTTAAATATATATTTTCCTAAAAATACTTAAATCTTAGGCAACATAGGTGGATGAAATTTATAGCATCCTATGACTTTGGATACAACATACCCCCAAAAAAGGGAATGTCATCGCCGATGCATTTAGCCAGAAGCATGCTATTTTAGGTGCCATTGAGTGGAGGTAGTTGGATTTCCTCTCAAATTTCAACTTCCAACTGCCAACGGGTCCTACTTAAAACTATTTAGCAGCAATGGAGATTTGACCAGTGCTAATGGACCGTATTGGACTTGAACAAAATAAAGATAAAGGGATAGTTGATATTTTGGATAAGCTAAGGAGAGGTGAACAATTTCCCCATGTCAGTAGATATGATGTTGATGAGAAGAGATGTTTGAGGAGAGATGGACGCCTTGACATCCCAAGGATTGATAGTTTATTAGAGGAAGTGCTTACAAAATATCACCATTCACCAATGACTATTCACCCCGGAGGAGATAAAATGTATAGGGATATGAAAAGGATATTCTATTGTCCAGGGATGAAGAAGAAAGTAGCGGAATTGTTTCTAGGTGTTTGATGCATCAAAGGATTAAAGATGAGAAAGGGAAGCATGAATTATTGTTATTGCCATTAGAAATCCTAACTTAGAAATAAAAACACATATCAATGGACTTCATAGATAGGTTGCCAAATAGTCAAAGAGGCAATGAAGCAACTTGGGTCATAGTGGGTAGATTCACAAAAAAGTGCCCATTTTATTCCCGTTAGAAACAACATGACCGCAACATCTTTAGCCCAGATTTATATTAAGGAAGTGGTTCGATTTCATGTAATTTCAATCAACATCGTTAGTGATAGGGACCTCTTATTTGCTAGCAATTTTTGGACGAGTTTGCGGATAACTTTAGGAACATCATTGAATCTTAGTATAGCTTACCACCCGTAGATAGATAAACAAAAGGAGATAGTAAATAGGATCTTGAAGGACTTGTTGAGAGCATGTATCATGGACTTTGGAGGATATTGGGAGCAGCACCTCCTTTAGTGGAATTCGCTTATAATAATAGTTATCAATCAACGATTGGTATGGCATCCTTTGAAGCGCTTTATGGGAGGCCATGTAAATCGCCAAATTGTTGGTAGGAACCATCAACAAAATTTTACTTGGACCGGATTTGATTCACAAAACTTCGATGAAGCTAGAGTTGATTAGGCAGTGCAAGATCACCAGAAATCCTATGCGGATAATAGAAGGAAAGAATTGGAGTTCAAGGTTGGAGACTTGGTGTTTATCAAAGTCTCCCGTCTTAGGAATGTCATAAGATTCGGATATCAGGAAAGCTGGCACTAAGATTCATTGGGCCTTTTCGAGTTATGGATAGAATAGGAAGACTGCTTACCTCGTAGAGCTACCTGATAAATTAGCAAAAGTCCACGACATTTTTCACGTTTCACACTTGAGGAAATGCCTTCATAACAGAACTATTATGGTAAAGCCTGATCAATTAGGAGAAATCGAGATGAAGCAAATAACATATCGTGCCATCGCATGCATTGTCGAGTACATAACTAGAAAGCTCTGCCATAAAGAAATTAGATTGGTTCGAGTACAATGGGGAAATAACCCGATGGAATTTATATGAGAGGCCGAGGAAAAGACGAGGATCTCTCACCTCGAGCTTTTTACTGATAACTTTTTCTCCCCAAAATTAGATTTTGGTTGCATCATGGTTGTTAGATTGGATGGTAGGGGATGGTTGCTACACTTTTCATAGTCAGTTTGTACTAATGTAGAAATTTTCATGAATGTTTTGGGTGTTCTACGTACATACTTATATGTCACAGTCACACAATCACATTAGGATTGAGCTCACTTATAGTATGTCTGCAATACATAATCACATTACACTTTGGATGAGTAGATAGATGTATATATAACTTGGTTGTATAACATGTACGTTTAGTTCATGTTACAATGTTCGTCCCTTGAAAAAGATTTCGAGGACGAAATCCTTTTCAAGGAGGGAAGAATATAACACCACGTAAAATCAACCATAAATAAATTAGATAAATTAAATAAAATAAGATAGGAATACAAATGGAAATTCTGTAAAATTTGGAATTTGACTATGAAAGTTAGGCTATTGCGTTCGTGGTAAAATTCTAATCAATTTCCATATATAATATGTTGAAAACGAAGCTCAAACAGAAAAGTTATGGACGGTTGAAGTTTTCAGGTTTAAAATAATTTAAATAGTATTCAGATTCGAATGAATAATTAATTTTAAAATTTGAAATTCAAAAGTTAACAGTAATTAGACTTGGAGATTAAGTAAGCATTAAAATTAAGATTAACGTTAAAATGCAGTTATGGAATATAATCAATAAATTAAAACGGCACCATAAATCTGCCCCAAATAAACGTCACGGCCAACCGCTCCCTAGGGCCGATCGACAGCTAACGGTCAACCGGTAGACTAAAGCGATCGACCGTTGACAGTGAAATTGCAGCCAGGGTTTGTGAATTTGAACGTTCTGGATTTTATAATTTTCATTCGATCTTCGTCTAACGGTTCCGGTGCATTCCAACCACTATAAATAAGTCCATAGACCCCTCACTTTTGTTCATAAATATTTTAGGAGCAGTAACAAAGCTCTGTCAGTTTGTCCCTTCAAAATTCAAAAAAACTCCATAAGGATTTCAAGTAAGAAATTCTTTAGATATATCATTATTTATTATTTATTTTCTCAACTTCTTCTTCTCTAAACCTTTAATTTTCTGAATCTAACGTATATACAAATCCCTTACCGTATATATATATATATATATAAAAGAAGAGATCCGATAAAGATTGTCAAAGGTGTGTCAAATCCAAAGGAGGCAAAGCTAAGGATATATTATGAGTGGAAATCTTAGCTATTCTATTTTAGTAATTGATTAATATAGTTTGAGTTTGAATATGCCTTGGGGAGTTTTATTTGTGAAAATATCATATTATAAATTCCCAAAACTCCTTCAATGCGAAATGTCAATTCTATGTTGGAATCTCGATTGTTTATGGAAAAATAATGGAAATAGTGAAGATTGGCAGTTTTGATAATTTTACCTTCTATTTCACTCCTTATTCTTTGAATTTGGTTAAACAATTTTGATTAAGGGATAGCGTGTAAGGTACAAATTTATTTGTAGTTTGCTCTGGTTATTCCCATGAATTAAAAAAAAATTCTTTATTTATTTTTATGCAGAAAGAGGAGTTGAATAGAGCATAAAAATTGGATTTGTAAGTTTCTAGTATCAATATATTCCATTATTTTGATGCAATAAGTTAAGTTTAAATTTTTATTGTATACAAGTCTATTAATTGGAATTTTTAGATATGAATATTAGAATTTTGGTATCATTGATAATATGGGATAAGACTTGTATAATTGTTGAAAGAATTGACATTTAAATGCTAGTTTAGGGTGTAAACACTGCACGCCTAGAAATTAATGGATGTGTGTGTATGTGTGTGTGTGTTTTAGCGTAATTACATGTAATTATAACATAGAATTGCATAGTTAAATATGTTAAAATCTCCTTTAGGAAGATAATTAATGTTAAAGGCAAAATAAGGAAGATTTCTTATAAGACCTTGATTATGGAAACTGTGAGGTGTGTGATAATATATGTAGAGCATGATAGAGATTTTGACTAAGTTATAGGGAAGTAAGATGATTCAAAAGCACGCGGAAGTCTGCCAGTTAATCTGGCTACCAGCAGTGTGGCTTTGGGACTGATGTGAAGCATCGTCTCGTCTATAATCAGTAGCTACAATGACGAGATATCAATCCCAAATTCTATAGGGTAAATCTGCCCAGCTAATCTGGCTACCAATGCTTATGAATAGCCGAGCTAATGTAAGGCATCACTGTAGGATATGGATCATAATACGAAGGACCTGCTTCAGAGATTGAAGGTATTAAGTGGTCGTGTGTGGGTCCACTTCTTCTCTATATAGGAAGTCGTAACTAGTTAGGATTATGGATTAGGCATAGCAGAGGATATCTCGAGAAAGGGTCCGCTTCAACAGGAAGTATTAAGTGACTGAAGAGATTTCATGCAATATCAACTAGATAGTTACTAGTGAGGAGTCCGCCTTAGGATTATAGGTAGTATATGAGGCGGACCTGCCTTAAATAAGGTATTAAATAGTTGGAGCCTACCTAATTCCCATTAAAAGGTATTAAATGATGTGAGTGCTATCTCTTACATTGATAGGACATTTTGGATGATAAATATGGGTTATTGGGGGCGATAGCAAGTTGGATATGGGCTTATATTTGGAAAGCCATTTTATTTAAGTTTGAGAAAAGCCTTTGGGCTTATATTTGAAAGGACTTATGATGTAGATAGAAAACATAAGACATATTCTTATTTGAGTTATACTGTCCAAGAACTAATATAGTAAGGCTCGAGATTTTTATTCACTAGACATATGTTGTTCTGACTCCCTTCTCATTACAACACAGGTTAGGAAGGGTGATGCTGAAGGCGGAGACGTTGAGGAGGCTTGTAGCAGTAAACTATTTATTTACTTGTTATTTTCTGTTATTTTTGATGTACCCATGAAACAAAAACAATGTTGTAATTTTGAAATATTACGAATATGTACAGTTATTGTTGGGATTTGATATTATGGATATTCTGTTATGGTTTTAAATGACAATTTGAAATTTTAATAAAATGGGTACTATCATTATTATTATTATATTTTATCCTCCCGCTATGAGATTCTGAATGTGCAAATAAATAGCTTTGTAATGTTTTTTTACCAATCAACAGCCAGCTTTGAGATGATTCTAAGTTTCAATGGGTCTTTTATGGGTCATAATTTATGCTCATTTCAGGGCGGTTTGTTACTTTCAGCCCTTCGAGGTAGCGACTCGTCGACCCTATAGTGGACCCATACCGACATTTGGGACATCTAAAGAAACGACGTACGATATTTGGGTTATCTGTTGTAATGATGCCAATATGAGCCACAAGACCACAGTAGCAGTAAACACATCACGGTTCATCTCTTTGATAAGAGTTAACTCTCGCACTTGAACTAATGCTAGACTTACTTGATTTTATAGTGATGCTAATTCCTTTTTCGTTTCCGTATGTAGCCAACTACATGTTGGGTAGAGGATTGTTAATCCACTCGTGAAATTTAGATATGTGGAAGCGACATCTTTGATAACGACGTCCAACATCAAGACCATATTTCACAACAACCACTGGAGATTCATAAGCACAGAAACAACATTATCGAGTCCCTAGCTATAACCCCTTCTTGTTGTTGTTTCATATGAGTTATTTCTACCCTAGTAGGTCATAGTGGATAAGGGGGTGCATGTACATTGGTTGACATTCTATGAAAAGTGAAATTAGTTTTCGTTATATAAACCTCATAAGTGATTTAGACTTAAAGAACAATATCACTGTTATTTATAAGGGTTTGGAAGCAAGAACAAGTATACAACTATACATCCTGCCAATAATGGCCATATAATAGAATCAATAACAGAAAAAATGTCCATATAATAGAACCAATAACGACCATATAAACAATACCACTGTACATCATGCCAATAGCGACCATATAATGGAATCAATAGCAAAACAAATGTTCATATAATAAAATCAATAACGCGTTGGAACTGGGCCAGCGCGCAACTAGGTAAATAAGTAAAGTTTAAAAAAATTATTCCATTTTTGGTCTTATTGGACCTGTGAAGTCTAAATTGTTTTAGATCTGATCTAAACTAATTATAAATAAAATCAATATTTTATTTAACTTATTATAAAGATTTATAATAATGTTATATTAAAATTTATAATATAATATGTGTAAATATATACATATGTGTGTACGTGCACATGCAACGTAAATAGTGTACATGGTTTAACATGTCTGTGTATAAGTGTAGGGATTTACACCACAATGGACATATTAGCCCCTCTATATACATGTGTGCTATCTAATGTATATGTACATAATATATATATATATAGTTTTATATGTTATAAAATAGAATTTGTAAAATATAAATGTTTATATAAATACACACATATATGTATGTATGTATATAGTTACATTACATTATAAACTAATTCTAAATATTAACTAATGTAAATAACTATGATTTCAAAACTAAAATCTGAAATTCAAATTTTAAATTAGGTCTAGATCTGCATAATCTCAAATTAGAATTAATATATTAACTTTTAAATAAATATATACATATTAAATATATTTCAAAATTTAATTTTTTTATATAATTTTAAATGTTATACATAATATATATATATATATTAGAAATATTTAGAACTGCTATATATAAAAAATATGCTTTGATGTAAATTAATAATTAAACATATATACATTCGGCCATAAATTATTGTTTTTATTTGCAGTTTTAAAATAGTTTTAATTTTTTATATTAAACAAAATTAATTTTTTTTAATTTCCTAAACAATTTTAAATGTATACTTTTTTTATTAAATATTTACATACGCATATTTTATGGTGTGTATATATATTATATACATAATTAGATATAATATTTGAATTGAATTATATATATTATTCGAATTTTAATATACATATATGGTTGGCAGGTTGGGCTATTTCACAATCAACTACCAAAGTATTATAAGCTTTTACAGTCTCGAGGTCAACATTTTAAGTGGATTTTCTTATGAAGATTCCATAATTTGGGACCATAAACATCTGTACGCGAGTGCTATTTTTATTACTCTTAGCAAGTCAGTGTAGTAAATTCTGGTGAGTTTATCATTTCTAGAAAATAGGTTGTTCATTATGCTTCGAATTTAATCTAAGTATAATTACATATTGTATGTTCTTATAATATTAATTAAATAGGTTAAATGAGTTTGTTTCATTTCTCTAATAAGCTCCCATAGATTTTTATATTCCTCAATCCCAAGAGAAATATAGAAATCATTCAATTTCTTCAGTGAGTGTTAGGATACTCTCGCTTTGGGATTTTCACCTTGACTTTTCTCAATAAATCATTGGCCGTCAAGCGATGAATAACTCCTTATCAGCTGTATCACATACAACTCCTAACCATGGTTGTGACGACCGCCCTACACCACCGACATCCAGTATACATATATAATGTGCTGTTGCGGTGCACGATCGATGTAGCACGATTGACAAGGGTTAAAAAGTAATAAAATATCATAGAACCTATCGTATATCTCATAGTGCATTGAATAAATATAATATACATCATAAATATAAAACATGAGAGATAGTAATAACTAAAATGAACCACAATATCAGAGCACACGTAATCACAAATTATACCTCATAGTGATAGAGTTTATACAATTGGAAATAAACTCAAATAAACTATCTCGGTAGAAAAGCAAACATTACCTAGGCTCCATATTGTTGCATAATGTAATAAGCAATAATATATCCATATATAATACGAGAAAGCTCCATGCAGCTCATCCTTTACACAGCCACTGCGTATCATCTTGACCTGTTATTTAGTTTAATCATTTAAGAATACCTGAGATAATAAGAAGAAAAACATAAAACCTCAAGTAAGACAATAGTTTGGTGTGAGCGATAAATGAATCTCAAAATACTATGCAAGTCGATATAATAAGGAACAAGAGTATACAAACCATACCTGACATATCCCTGCAACCAAAGAGTTAGCACATAACGAACATAATATGCTACTCTATAACAACATAAGGTGTACTACAACCTAAGTAAAATGGAAGGTGTCCAAGTAACCCTATCCATAGTACTTATCTTAGGTGACATCCCTAGAGTGATATACTATAGGGGAAAACAACTAGAGCAAACACAGCAACCATCAAACAATCCTCGCTATAGCTTAATGTGTCCTAAATATATGATAACTCATATGACTATTCCTCTACCATGGATTAATGGATAAATCATGTTTTCAGTGCACTCGCTCACAACCAGAAGCTCACACTAAACCCATTACACCGGTCTAGCGTATACAGATCCATTCTACCAATTCGGGGTAGCCATTCCAAGTACCTAATGAGAATCCTTATAATACCCTTGCTTTCGAATACACCAGAAAATACTCCGAGTATCAACGATCCCTTAGCATGTGTATCTGAGCCCTTTTCTTACTCCATATAGTATCAATTATCCTTAAGGAACCATCCATATTCCTTCGTTCCATGGTAGGACCATTCAACATCCTATCCATAAGTCACCGTTCCTAGAACCCACCCTTTTGTGGATAATCACTCTCACGACTCCTTTCAACATCAAGCCGCCATCATCATAACCAAACTTCATTACCATCGAGTTACCATCATCGAAGTCCCAAAGCTATCCTCTTTCTTCTTCACTGCCATCAAACTCTAAGCGAATAAACAAACACCTACAGCACGACCTACAGAGCCCCCACATTCCCCTTTGGAAATTCCACAGACCCTGCCCCCTTAATTTCATGTCGGTACCGATATGAATCTTTTTATTTTTTCTTAGCCAAAATTTAACTAAGTAATTTCCTTCCTGACTACTACTTCTTTGCATCCTTAGAACTCCATGCTTTATTCCCTAAGTTCCCCAAGCTCTAAGCCTCGCCTAAGTGACATAAAAACAACTCGATACTGATCAAAATTGATCGATACCCACCACTCTACTTAGCCGATTTTCCAACTTTGAAATTCTAGACCTCTTCCCACCTTTAACACGAAGTTTTCCTCGAAGTTTTGTAGCATAATGCCTCAAGCCTTGCTTTCTTTCCGAGTAGATCTGCAACAACTCCACCTAGCAATCATCTCATCACCGATCACCACCAAGCACTCTGATTTGCGATAAGAATAGTAGGCTCCTCCCTTGCTGCAGAGCCCCTCCTCCATGTTTCACTAAATTCTGACCACTTTTTCCTTCGTTTTGCCCAAATCGATGATCTCTTTCTTAACTTCACAAAAACACTAGCAAACTATGTCAGAACAATTCATCCAAGCATACATATCATACTTAAGCATTCACCAAACATATATATGTAATTCAAATAAGATTATCATGCATCTAGATTTTACTTTTTACTAATATGATAACATGGTCCAAAAGAGGTTGTAAAACCTTCTAAAATAAATCATCTCGTTTTAATTTTGGCCATAATCATTTCTAAAGATGTAGTTAAAGTCAGAAATCATTTTACTACCAAAATCATGTTAAAAACACATATTTTAGCTATATGGACAAGCATAAAATAGTGAGAGGTCAATAATCACTCACCTAATACCCAATATACCAACCTTTCTCCTCAAATACAAAATGAATAGCAGTAATTCAAATACCAAGGCAACAAAAATGATTGATCTACAATCTCTTTTGCAACTACCCTTCTAATGATGATCTAGGCTAAGATTAATAAGAAAAATGGAATCTTTTTGATGAAATTTGAGTTAATGGAGTTTTGATCTAATTTGGAAAGAAGAGAAATGATTTGGGGCCGATGCTTTAGCCACTATTGGCACAAATCCTGAGATGGGCCTTGGGCATAGCCTTTAAACCTATCTAATTACTCATTAATCTATCCAACAACAAACAAAATTTAAAATGGCCATATCTTCTAAATGTTAAGTCCGTTTTCCTATCACTCTACGGAAAGTGAAACCACAAGCCCGATCTAGTAGAAGTGGTTTCTGACCCTAATTCGATCCTTATCAAAATTTATAGGCCTTACAAAACATTTTAGGTCTGAAATATTCGATAAAAATTCTAATGATGGAAAATGTTTGCAGTAGTCATTTCTCAAAGTTTTAGAGTCATACGACCTCATATGAATTAAATAATAATTTTTGTGATCCTCCAATACATAAAATATGGATTGTTACACTTTCCCCCTTTAGGAATTTCACCTTCGAAATCCCCAAACCAGTCGAAGAATAGTCAACCATTGTTACCCCACATGCCCAACAATCATATTCAACCATCAAACATATCAAACACACAGCCATGCAACCAATAGTATAGACAAACCTAGCCTAGCATGAAAAATACTAAACTATCCTATAGATAACAAATGTGAAAGTAAATATGATAAACAGTAGGCCTTGCCATGCAAAGATTTCTTGCTCGATTTCCAATGTGTAATCACTTTCACTTTTGCCCCATTAAACCTTCAATTACTCCACTATCTTCCTCCTAAGCTATTTCGTATGTTGGCCGACAATACAAAGTGGCGTACGTGGTCTCGAAGCTTCTGGTTCAATTTTGATATCATCAAGTTAATCTGATGCAATTGTTATGCCTGAGTCATGCACAAACTTCCGCAAGTGAGAGATGTGGAATACGTTGTACACTCCCACCATCTTCTAAGGTAAGTGCTAGGTTCCCAATCCTCTCTGATACCGAAAATGACCTACGAACATTGGTGCCAATTCCCCTTATAACCAAATCGACTAATGTTCTTCACTGGAAAAATCTTCACAAACTCCATATCACTGACAGAGAACTCGAAGTCTCAAAGTCTCTTATTAGGATAGCTCTTCTACTTATCCTGAGTAGCTTTCATTCATTATCGAATGATCTCAATCTTCTTCGAGGTATCTATAATCATATCTGGTCCAAGTATCAGTTTCTCTCCTATTTTCCACCAACATGAAGGAGCATTACACAGTCGGCATACAATGCTTCATACGGTGCCATACCGATACTAGACTGATAATATTGTTGTTTGCGAACTCCACCATGCAAATAATCATCCCACGAGCTTCCAAAGTCGAGTATGTAAGCTTACAAGAGATCCTTAAATATATAATTCACTCTCTCGGTTTGTGGGCGATAAGCTCTATTGAGATGAAGATTCGTCTCCAACGCCTCTTATAAGCTCTTCAAAAACCCACTAGTGAATAAAGGGTCTCGATCACTCACAATACTCTTCGGGACACCACGGAATCGCACTACCCATTCCACATACAACTTGGCTAATTTGGATGTCATGCTATTAGACTTAACGGATATAAATTGAGCACTCTTCATAAATTTATCGACTATGACCCAAATGCTATTATTTGCATGAAAAGTGGACAAAAAGCTCCAATTTATTTATTATAGAGCCGTGATGTATAACATAGCTATTATATTCGTATCATGATTGATTTTCAAAGAGCAGATCGTATGTAGGTTATGTAGAAAGTAAATTACAATAAAGTAAAGGACACAAAGATTTATAATGGTTTGGTTAGAACGTGCTTACATCCAATGTCCATTTTCATTGTCCTTCATATAGATCTTTGGTACAATGCTTGGGGTATAAAGTATGATGATCTGTTACTCAATACAAAGTAAGATATATACCCAAGGAAGCCTGTTCGGAAACTACTATTCATCTATTCATGCTTACCTATTCCTATTCGGCTGTTCTTGTTAGCCCATCCCTGTTTGGCTATCCCTACTAGGCAGTTCCTGTTAGGCTATTCTTGTTAAGATATTCCTGCTAGGCAGTTTCTGCTAGGTAGTTTCTAGCTTTCTCTGACTTGTCGGCCATTACTGTTATAAGCTTGACTCTCCAAAATTGTCCCTCATTATTGTTGGAAGCTTTGGTATTTATAGAAGTCAAGTTCTAGGGAGGTTAGACCGATAAGATAGGCACTTTCCCTATATAACATGCTTAGTTTGGTTATTTCCATATATATAAGATATGCTCCAGAACTTCCATATATTCAAGATTACCTTTCCAACAATGCTATGTTCAATCTGGTGGTAATTGGCTTAGAGGTAGTTGGCTCGGTGATGCTTAGTACGGTGGTCATGCCATGGTTCGACTATGCCTGGATTCGAAAGTAGACTACCGAACATGAATCTGTGTTCGACAGTCGGTGTTCGGAGATGCTTGGTTCAGCGCTATGGGTTCCGCCACCTTGGTTTGGTAGTGCTCTTGATTGCAGTATCATGGTTCGGCAATGCCCTGGTTTGGTAGTAGGCTACCAAAAAGGAATCTCTATTCGGAAGTAGACTATCAAAATAAAATTGTCGTCCAATACCTGACTATCGAAAAGATTCTCTATTCGGTAGACTACTGACCAAGCACTTAGTCTTAGTAATTTCATCTTTTCTTCCTGTTTCGCTCATTCTATCTTTCGATCTTTTCGTCTCATCCTAGCACTTTGACTAAGTGATGATGCCTCGATTTAAGATTGCTACAATGCTTGCTAGAACTCTCTAGATTGGTTATAACGGTTGTGGTTGCTAGGTCTGTGACTGGCAAAGCTCCGATGCCATAGATCTTAAGTTTGGTCCACTACAACTCAATGTTACATGTTTGACATGATATTTGAAGGTGATTGGATAAGCCTGAGATGATTTCTTGCCATCTAGAAGTGCTCCAAAGATTCTATTAGGCAAAGATTTGGTTAGGTGGTTTCTAGAACACAAAGTTTGTCTACCCTTATTGCTCATCCATCCTCTCCCCTTACTTGTGCTCATCCATGAGGTATTTATAAGTATGAGGTTGGGTAGAGATCAGTTAGGTAGTAAACGATTAGGCAGTAAACAGTTAGGTTTCCTACCAGATTTTTTCTCCTATTCCATCAAAATAACGTGCTTGTGAGGAATTGAACTCTTGACCTCTCCTTAGGAAGCTTGACGCACAACCACTTTAGAAACATATGTTTTTGTGTCATAACTCCTTCATTTTAAGTCAGAATTGAATGAAACTTGGACCAATAGCTTTGTGTCATTGAGTAGAGTATTCCAATGCCTCCGAGTGTTCCATTTTCTTGAAGTAGGTAGTAGCTCTCCAAGGTGGGGCCCAAGTCTTAGGTGGTGGATAAATTTTAAGATAATCATATCTTCCAATCTATAGCTCAGATTGAGATGCGGTTTCTACCTAGGTGCATGTCCTGACCTTAGAAACATTTTATAAGTGCTTTGAGTATATTTTAGACTATGCCAAATTTGCCCATAACACTTTGTCTTGCCCTTGTAATTACATGATAGCGCCTTTAATTTGCACACATCGGCCATTTCAATGCTCCTTGACGTCTTTTCGTATTCACCATGCTGTTGGCGAAAATGCCAACAACAACTATCATAGGCTGCTTTGGTCCTTGGAAATCTGTCAATGAAATCCATCGAAACTTATTCCCAAATCCACTCTGGAACTTCAACTGGTTGCATCAACCCACTTGGCTTCCTATGCTCTACCTTCACCAACTGGCAGTTCATACAATTTGAGATGAATGTCCCGACATCCTTCTTCATCCCTTCCGAACAATATGTTTGTTTAATATCATGGTACATCTTATTACCGCAGTAATGTATAGTCAAACTTGGGTGATGACAGTCTCGTGGAACCTCATCCCACAATCCATCTACATCAGGAGCAAATAATCTTGCATCCTTACGGAGCCAATCCTCTCGGTCAATTCTGTACTGTCTCATCTCCTTAGACTCTACTCCTTTTTTTATCATGATTTCCACTAGTCTAGCATCTTTCCTTTATCTAGTATCAATATGCTCAATCAAAGTAGGTCTGATGGTCAAACTCGTTAACATCTATGGCTCTAACTCGCAATGAGGTATGAAGTCACAGCCGACTTTATACGCCAACTGCTTCCACTAGGAACATCGCTCCTAAACTAGCATGTCTTCTACTTAAAGTTACAATAGGTTTTTCAAACCAAAAATAAGTTTTCGTGCAATTTATGCTTCTGAATCTCGATTAATTGAATCTCCTGCTCCGATCAAATGATTTCATTTTTTGTTTTAGCATCGACAACTGCATTCCCCTTACTGGGCATATAGGAAATGCTAAAGTCATGGGAGGCCAAGAATTTCTTACCGCAGTTAATGGTGAAGGTTGAGATCCTTCTGGGAGAAGAGATACTTCAATAAATATGGTCAGCGAATAGCTCGAACCTCTCTTCTAATAGGTAGTGCCTCCAAACCATCAAAGCAAACACTAGCACGACCAACTTCAAAATCATGAGTCGAGTACTTCTTCTCGTGTGGCTTCAGCTGTCGACTAGCATAGGCAACAACTTTTCTCATGTGCATCAATACCACACCCAGTTCGATACCATAGCCATCTATGTACACTATCAACTCTTTATTCCCACTCGAAATAGTCAATACTAGTGCACTCCTTAACCTCCCCTTCAGACTCACAAATGCATGCTCATACTTCGCATCCTAAAAAAAGTCTTATTCTTCTTCGTTAAATTGGTTAACGATGCTGCTACCTTCGAGAAGTCGTTGATGAAACGTCTATAATATCCCGCCAATCCTAGGAAACTCCTCACATTGGTAGTGTTCTTAGGTTGGTGCCAATCCTGAACCGCTGCCACTTTGGTAGGATCTACTATGATGCCCTACTCAAAGACAAAATAACCCAAGAATCTCACGTCCCTCCCCCAGAAGTGACACTTTGAAAACTTTGTTTTCAACTATGCTTCCTCAACATCTCAAGCACAATCCTCAAGTGCATCTTGTGTTCCTTTTCTATCCTAGAATAGACCAGAATATCATGCACGAAAATAAGCATGAACTTGTTTAGCCAATCCCTGAAGACACGGTGCATGAGATCAACAATGTAAGCTGAAGCATTGTTATCCAAAATAGCATAACCAACCAATCATAGAAACCAGACGGCATATGAAATGTGGTGATCATCACACTTTCCTTTGCTACCTTCAATTGGTGAAATCTCATCGCAAGATCCAACCGAGAGAACACCTTCACACCATGGAGCTGATCGAACAAGTCATCAATACACGTGAGTGGATACTTTTTCTTCCTCATCACTTTATTCAGCTCATGATAATCTACCCACAACCTCAGAGAACCATCTACCTTAGTGGCGAATACTATGGGTGTGCCCCACTCAAATATGCTCCTACGAATGAAACCTCCTCAAAATGTCATTCACTTGCACTTTCAACTCCTTTTTCTCTCTGGGTGTCAAACGCCTCGGGGGCATAACTATCAGCCCGACACCCTTTACTAAGTCTATGTGGAATTCAATCTCTCGGTGTGGTGGTAATCTAGTCACCTCCTTAAACACATACCGATACTCTCTAACGATAGGCACAGATGAGAACTCATCCTGTGGAACCGCGAGCGAATATAGAAAGCTAAATATAACCCCATCCTCTGGTAGGTGGCCAATCACTACCATCCGCCCCACGACAGCCCCAATCATCACCAACAACTTCTCGCAATCCATCACTATCGCATGCTTCCTCAGCTAGTCTACCCCTAAGATAATCTCAAACCCAACGAAATTCAAAACAAAGCAATCACAAACAAAAGAACATTCATGACTTGGCAAGGCAAAACTATGACAAATCATATGCAGGCTAGTGGAGCCTTTAGCAGGATTCGTCATTACTAAAGGTTGGTTAACTATTTCGCGTTTCAATCCCAATCTATCTACTGGGTCACTAAATATGAAGGAATATGAAGCCTCAATATAATAAAAACACATATGAGAACACCATAGATGGACAACATACCTTGAACAATAACGCTCTTCCCCTTCTCCTTCGTCGAGGGAGCATTCAACGAAGTCAGGACAGCATCTAAAGCATATGCCTTCACTACTTGCTTCTACTGCACTAGTTATGGGTACTTCTTCTGCATGTCCAAACTTGCCACGGTTGTAGCACTTCTTCTTTCCACCAGCTTTGCAGTCTCTAATCAAGTGACCCTTGTCTCCACAGCTATAACAGAAAGGATCCCACTTCGCTTTCTTCTTATCATTCTTTCCTTGAAACCACTTCCATTTTCCATTCCATTTCATCTTGCCTTCACCACGTTGTTGCGGATTTGGCTCTTCCTTAATTGCAACTAATTTAGACCTGGGGTACAACTCTCCCGACGAAGAGCTTTCTCGACAAGTCTTTGATATGGCTCACCGATATGACTCACTAATCTCTCCTACTAGTAGTTTTCCAAACCCATAAGAAACTTCTCATGCTTCCTCAACGGAGTGTCAATAAAAGGCATCCCATATTCGAAGAAGGCATCAAACTCAGCAATATATCTCCTCGCTTTATATCAGCAAATTTCCTGAATAGCACCAACTTCCGAGCAATGAAAATAAACTTCTCCTAGAACCTGGTTTAGATCTGGTCCCAAGTAAGCTGATCCTTGAGAGTAGCAACTCTATTAGCGCTCCACCAGTTCATGGCTCTCCCTTGGAGTTGTTATGAAGCCAATCTTCTCTTCATTGCATAATCCACTTTAAATCATCTCATCTCGTAGGTATCCAACCGATCTTGCACTTCCATAGCCAATTCTGTTTCTTGGAATGGTTTTCCACAAAGACAGGAAAAATCCTTATTTAGCTTCATGAAATTGACTCTAGGCGCCTACACTTGAGAACCACCACCTATAACAACATTCGAAGCGGTAGCTTGAGCATTTTGCAGCATGTTCATCATCATCGTATTTAACATTGCATGCAATTTAGGGTTAGCAGCTCTCGAACTTGCTTCTTTTTTGCACCAGAGACGGAGTTCCTGACAACGTTTCTCATATGCTAGCTCATTCTTAATCTATAACAAGAATGATCAGTCTCTTATAAAGAAAACCGCATCACTGTTACTCGTATGTTCATGCGGCTTATATACTATATATACTACTATGTAGTTTTGAAAACCAAAATATATAACAAATACGCTCTCTCTCGTATTTATATACACTCTCGATCCAGTCTAAAGTGATAACTCCTTTCCTATCTCTACTGGATAACGGTATCAACTCGGGTTAATCATGTAACCTATGCTCCGATACTAAATGTGACGATTTTCCTATGCCATCGACACTTAATATACATATATAGTGCGCTGCTGCGGTGCATTACCGATGTAGGACGATTGTTTAGGGTTGAAAAGAAATAAAACATCATAGAACCTATCGTATATCTCACAGTGCATCGAATAAATATAATATACATCACATATATAAAATAGGAGAGATAGTAATAATTAAACGAACCACAATATAAAAGTACACAGGTTCACAAAGTTACATATCATAATGATATAGTTTATACAAATGGAAATAAACTTAAATAAAACTGTCCCTATAGAAAAGCAAACACTGCCTTGGCTCCACAGTGTTGCACAATGGAATACGCAATAGCATATCCATATATAATACGAGAAATCTCCATCCAGCTCATCCTCTGCAAAACCACCACGTATCATCTTGACATACTATCTAGTCTATTAATTTAAGAGTACCCGAGATAATAAGAAGCAAAACATAAAACCTCGAATCAGGCAATAATCTGATGTGAGCGATAAATGAATCTCAAAATACTATATAAGTCGATATAGTAAGGAATAAGGGTAAATGAACCATATCTGATTTGTTCCTACAACCAAAGAGTTAGCACATAACGAATATAATATGCTACCTTACAACATTATAAGGTGTACTATAACCAAATTACAATGGCGAATGTCCAGGTATCCCTATCCACAATACATATCTCAAGTAACATCCCTAGAGTGATAGACTGTAGGGGAAACAACCAGAAAAACATAACATCCATCAAACAATCCTCATTCACTTAATGTGCCCTGGATATATGATAACTTGTATGACCATTCCTCTACTAGAGATTAATGGATAAATCTTAGTTTTGAGTGCACTCGCTCATAGCCTGAAGCTGACACTAGACCTATTCGACTAGTCAAAGTATACAGATCCATTCCATTGACCCAAGGTATCCATTCCAAGTACCCAATGATCGTCCTCATAATACCCCTGCTTTTGAGTACATCAGAAAACACTTCGAGTTTCAATGATCCCTTAGCATGCGTATCCGAGCCCTCTTGCTCCAACTAGTTTTCATTATCCTCAAGGAACCATTCCACATTCCTTGCATGATATGACCATTCAACATCCCATTAATGGGTCACCCTTCCTAGAACACGCTCATTTGTCGATAATCACTCTCACGACTCCTATCAACATCGAGCCACCATCATCAGAACTTAAATCCATTCACCATTGAGTTACCATTATCAAAGTCTCAAAGTGATCTTCTTTCATCATGCTACTTCATCGCTATCGAACCCATAAGAACAAACTAACACCTTCAACATGACCTGCAGAGCCCCCATATTCCTCTTTGGAAATTCCACAGACCCTACCCCTTAATTTCATGTCCTACCGACCAAAAGATGTCGATACCGATATGAATCTTTTTATTTTTACTTAGCTAGAATTTGGCTAAGTAATTTCCTCCCCGACTACTTCTTCTCGTCATGCTTAGAAATCCATGCTTTATTTCCCAAGATGCAAGCCTCATCCAAGTGCCAGAAAAATAACTTTGTACCGATCAAAAGTGATCGATACCTACCACTCTACTTAGCCAATTTTCCAACTTCGAACTTCTAGACCTCTTCCTACTTTCAACTCGAAGTCTTCCATAAAGTTTTGTAGCATAAGTCCCCATGCCTTGATTTCTTGTTGAGTAGATCTGCAACAACTACACCCAGCAATCATCTCGTCACCGACCACTACCAACTACTCCGATTTAACTACGAGCAGAATCGTGGGCTCCTTCCTTGCTCCAAAACTCCTCCTCCAAGTTTCACCCACCACTAGAAAACTTGATGTTTACCTACTTAACATTACCATCACCATGAGAAGTGGGGACGGTGGTGCATCGATAAGGCATGGGGAATATATTACCTATGCACCATTATCAACACCGTTCTGATGCCTATTTAAAGGCGTCGATCGGGGGTCGGCATGGCATCACACCTCTCCATAACCCCCCAGCCGACATCTATCTTCCACAGCAACCGAACCCAAAAAGACCAACCTCCCCTCCTTCACGTCATGCCGCTCCCCTCGCCCAAGCTTCTAACCTCCAGCCTCTCCATCGGCTATGCCTCCAACTTCCAGCCTCCCCCTTTACCATGCTTCCAACCCCCATCCCTCCAGCCATGCACGCCTCCAACCTCCAGCACACGTGACCTGTAGCCTCCCCATCACTTATGCAGGCCTCCAACCCCAATACGAACGTCGCTGCCTCCTCCTTCAACTGACGTTGACATCGAACGTGTCGCCTCCTCCTTGCTCGATGCCGTTGCAAAGCCCAAGCCATATATCCCTTCCTCCTAGTCCCTGCTCAAGGCTTCGTCAGTTTGATTTATTGTTTCAATTCAATTTCGAAGCAATACTATGATTTGGTTAACTTTGTATATGATAAAGATTCGTTGGTTTATATTCGTCGGTATATGATCATCGACATAGGTTGTTGATATGATAATTCGTATATGTTATGAGATATCGTTGGTATTGTTATGAAATTATTAGACAGTTTCATTTTCATCGATATGGTATGATTAATGAAACCCATAAATGTGTTTTGGCCTAATCTAACAAGTGCCATATATGATCGTTATATAGATATTTGTTTTTTAAATAAATTGAAAATCGGTAATCATCTAATATGTTATTTATCGAATTTGTCCCGGTATTGGACAAGTTATAAATGCAAAGGTATTTATGATTCATAAATTAATATTTCAAATCGAATGGTTAATGAAATTTCAACGACACTTCCTTCTTGTTTCCCATGTATGCTCTTTTGCGTATGATACGGAGAATAATGGGAAGTGCTGCCAAAATTTTGTTAATTGTTTGATTTGAAATGATTACGAGACATAATTATCGCAGCGTTTGTAATGGAAGTAGGATGGCCGGCCATTTAAAAAGGTGTAGAAATTTCTAGGTTATATAGCTTTGAAATTATTTATGACTTCCGTTGTTTTATAACTAAATTAATAATTTTATTGAATGTACTAACAAAATTAATGAAATTACATAATAATAAAATTAATAATGTTATTTAAAGAAATAATAAAATTAATAATGTTATTTACAGTAAGAACAAAATTAATAATGTTATTTCAATTAAGAACCAAATTAATAATGTTATTTAAATTATTCATAAAAATAATAATGTTATTCAAATTAAGAACAAAACACTACCATGTGAAATATAATGTAAATTTTGTTTACATGTAGAGTATAGAAGATGGATTATTTGAAATATCGAAGTTGGATGCACATGAGAGCTAAAAATAGAGGAATGATTCCATTGCACTTTAGGAATAGCGTGGATGCATTCATGAAAGTGGCATATAGTAATAAAACTAATATGGAAGAAGTCCAATGTCCATGTTCGAAATGTCATTGCCTGAAACTTAGTGAGTATTATACCGTGATATTACATTTAGACCAATATGATTTTATGCCCGACTATCTTGTGTGGATATATCATGGAGAAAAATATCACGTTGTACAAGAGAAGATCGTAAATATGGATATGCATTGTGATGAACCCCTTATTAAAGAAAACTATAACACCCCCACCTCTATACCCATACTACCCAAGAGTATTATATAATAATACTGTCAGATAATAAAGAGAATGAGGCGATATGTGGTACACACGTGAATATTCTCTTGGATTAACACTAGTACGTATTTAAGTAACAAATAGATAACTCACGTATACATGCACGGTCTCAGTGCAAAGCAATAAACACATGTTCCTCTAGGACAGAACAATACACGATATATATAAATACAAGAAGAATACAGAGTCAAAATGTAGCAATAATATATAATAAGAAAATATATACAGATCCAATATATAATAAATATGCACTGTCACTAAAACATCTAACATATATGGATCCAAATACCTCTGTATAGAATACAATAACTATATAATAACACCCTAGTCTCCATCTATGACCAACATCCACAAAATGGTCATCTTGTCCCAGAACATAAAAGTTCTCAGACTGACCTGAGTATTATAAATAACACACGGGGCAGACTATGTCTATAATGATAGGTGTAATTATGATATACAATGATAATGAGAAAAGTATAACTATGATGGCATAATGATCTTAAAAATATCTCAAGCCCATATTCATAAGGTAACCATACTGAAAAGTGTCATCACCCATCTAAAACAAATCGATAGAAATCAAGAATATCAAATTCAATGGGAAAATCATCCATATAACAATATATCATCATAGAAAATGAAATCGTCAAGTGAATTGGGCTAACACAACAACAATCCCTGGAGATGAATATATATATATATATATATATATATATATAATGGACATTCCTAGATCTCCAATAATCAAAGTAATAAATGAGCCATTATTCAAATAGATGGATGACCATACATGTCAAAGAAGGATATAGGTTTGACCATACTCTGGACAAGGTCTCAGGAATAATCTCATCTCATATATTCCTATCTACCATATGCAAGCTGAAACCAGACTAGAGACTGATGGTCGTACGCCCGCTCCAAGAACCCAGGGTCTACTAGCCATATGATGTGTAGCCGGATCTGTTCCCACTGCCATAGTTACCTCGTCGGAAATCGTGACTTATATCCACCAATGAATCATCAATGAGTAGTCTCGGTCATGACCCAACTTTTCCCTTATAGGTTACAGACTGCTGACCTAAGTGACACAAGGGGCTATGGACACCTACCCACCTACTATGACGCGCATCCAATATAATATATAAAAAACGGTGTCATGGATCTAAGGTTCGACCCCACGATCAGGCCGACATGGTGGATACTGGCCAATCTGGTTTACTTCCTAACCATAAAAGGAACTTGTAACAATCCGTACCTCCATGGGCCTAAATTCTGATAAAAATCGAAATCCATGTCCATCAAAGCATAGACCTTTGGATTTGGTACCTATAAATAAGCATGAGCATTATCAGAGATTGATAGAAGTCTAAACTCACAGCGGAAACAATAATAGGATAAGAATACCGACTATGACTACTAACTTGGAATTAATAGTATTTCTTGGATAGCAGATTGTCACATCAGCATTGAGCATAAGAGAAAGAAGACTTCTCCAACAACAAAACACATCCAGCTCCAGTGACCCGTTCTGTGACGCCCCACCTCTATACTCATAATAACAAAGAGTATTAAAAGAAATACTGTCTATTATTACGAAGAATAAGGCTGGATAGGAGCGACCATCCGTAGTTGACCTTACACTAATATTGGTTATCTCGATAGGAGTGGTATATACTTTTTATTTTTCATCTATCATTTATTTACTCCCATCGACACACCCAATTATCAGTATAAAACAAACTACGATAGTTCATAATAGTTTAGGACATTAGATATAACAATAACACAGATAATATAAATGCGGAACACAGATAAAACAAAAGTCTCATATATATATATAACTGATGTCAGTTAATACATAGTTGACACAATACATATGATACAACTACAACTGTCGACTCTAGAAGTTATATATACAAGTACATTATCGACTAATATACATGAATACATATCGTTCTATACAATGACACGACTACTACAGAATGACACCGACAACTTCAGAAGATGTGAAAAGTCTTCGAATCCTGAACAACAACTCAAAGAAGAAAATCTACAACCTGAAATAACTCGGGTCTGACCCGAGTATTACATTCAAAAGAAAATAATACCCAGGTCAGTCTAATTCAAACCAGTTTATTAGTGCATATAGGCAGTAATAATTTAAATAGACGACAGTCACAGAAATCTCGTATATCCAACTCCTCGATAAGAGAATCGGATAACGGCAGATATAACACTGAACAGTGTTAAACAAAAAAACAGCAAATCCAAATCAAATTTTCGGTGTGGCTGCAGTACACGCATGCGTGCACTGCCTCGCCACTACCGCGATGAAATACACGAAAGCTCAATGAAAATCACAAACAAATGGCACCATCTCGAGATCAAATTCGAGTTGTACGACTCAAACTCAACTGGACAGTGCTATCGTAAAACATAAATGCAGCAAACAAGAGTATAGCCTCAATGATGAGGAGAAAGTGAAGATTCAAAAATCAATACCACTGCCTCAATAGTTATAATGCAACTGGTCTGGGAAGCAAGTACGCCCCAAACCAAATAAGAGCAAAACTTCAACAAAGTCAACACTACTACAAGCAACTCAGAGGATCAAGTACAGAGAAACCAGAATGCAAGCGGTATCACTGCAACTTGAACCGGACTTCGAATTATACAATGATGTGAAGATAACCAGTGCACGACAGCCAATATATACAATAAGCACATATAGCTGTGAAGTACACAAACAAATCCAAATGCCAAATGAAGACAACAACATCAGGTGTACCGGATCAGGTGACAAACATGCACAGGCAAAGACTGCCCACATGATGTAGTAAAATAATAAGTACAACCTGAACAATAGTGAAACAGAGGTGGCAACAAGGAACTACAGAAAAACCAGGCTAATGATGCAAACTGACTCGGAGCAATATACAGCGACAACATGTTACAGTGAAGATAAATTAGACCATACAATTCAAACTCAACACTGAAATGGCCATAGCCAATTCGACACAGGTGCAATTGGAAATTCAAAATAGAGAATCAAAGCTTAAGTCAGTTATGCAACCGTAACATGCACAACTTCAAATGTATACCATGTATGCAATGCAGACAACTCAAAGTCAGGCTCGAATCCAAATGAACTAGACTACAGTGAAGGCAACTAATGAATATAATTCAAATACACTCTAGTCAAAAATCACAGATCAGAGTTCGAGAAATTCCAGAGTGAGAGCAATCAGGAGTAGCTCAAGTCAACATATATAAAATGAATAGCATTAAGGCGCAAGTTCCAGTGAAGTACTAAATGCAGTGACACTCAGCATGTAGGCATATGTTACAATGCAACATAGTAGTCAAGGACCGAAGTGGGGAAGAAACTAAACCAAGTCAATAACTTCAAAAGAAAAATGCAATTCAAACATACATATATACATATCAATTTATGTATATACATACGTGACTGCATACACATGTATGAAGACCACTTGAAGTCTGTCAAACAATTTGCAAAATAAACTCTGAATTGTGCATGTGAAGTATACCAATAGCAATATGCAAACAAAATACGTGAAACCCCAATGCAATTATGGATGCACCCTAGAAATGCAGAACTGCACCTAAAACGAATCAGGGATGCTAGAACATCAACTAAGTTCAAAACTTCATACAAAAATAAAACTACAGCATGTACATGCTCCAAACTGTCGAGCTACTGAAATGAACTACGGGAAATAAAATCTCAACGTAAGTGCTGGTTGCTCATGTGTGAAGACTACCTGTGGGAATGCATACTCGATTAACAAACTTGAGTAAACAGGACAAGTACAGGCCTTCCATCTACTGCCGGTGTAACAGGTAAGGGATGCATGAATGACTACCAGAGTACAGGTACAATATAATGCAGACTTGAGCAAACAGTGGAAAAGATGAATGCAAATTCCACTGACTCAAACAAACCAATGAATGGACAAATGGTACCAGTAGAAAGAACAACAGCAGACAACAAGACTGTGAAGTAACTCAAAGACCAAGTCGAAGTCGAACTGTTCCCAACAGTTCTAAGTACCTGAAAACAATATATACAAACAAGCAAGTTTGACATACAGCAACTAATACCAAACCAAGCTTCGAACATATACATTGAATGCAGACCAACCGGGGCAATGCATCAGAGACAAGATTATCCTACAACTACAAGTAACATATGCACACACAAAAATATGTGTGGGTATACACGTATATGGTAAGACACAAGGGTCAGTAATGATACTGGAAAAATGAAGAGACCAGAGAAATGCAAATGAAGATCAGTAGTACAACAAAATGAAACAGTGATGAAAGTGGAACATGACAAAGCCTCAGTAAATAAACCTGAAATGACAACTGACATGTATCAGACTCTCCACCGAGGAACAAAGATGAATCAACTACAAGCCCAAGTTCATATAACCAAGAAATCACGAAATTTAATCAAGGATAAACAGCATAGCATATGCAAAGATAACATATGGTACATGAATAAGATGTGAGTAAGTTGAGTTACTCACCAGAAGGAAGAATCGAACTCATTCGAAGTGGCCAGAAAAAGCAAAGAGAAATCGATCGAGCTAAGCAATTCCCGAACAATCAAAACGATCAACATTAAGACGGCACTTCGAAAAGCCCTACATCCAGAGCGCAAAGAGGAGAGGAGCGCAAAACAAAGCTGCACTTCCCAGATCAACAAAACCCTAGTTCGTTCGAACGAAAGCTGCCATTTTTCGTTTGTTTTGATTAGGTTTTCCAATGGACCCAAAAATGAAAGGGGGTATTTTTATTTATCGCGGCCTTAAAATTAAGTGGGATGAGATAAATTTTTAAAGCCCACTTAGTTCCTTTACCAGATTATTAAACAAATTACAACTGATTAAAATGCCTATAGCACTTAGCAAATCAATCTAATCGTCATTTGACGATAATAAATTTTCAAATGAATTTTAACTTGATTCAATTCTGCATTAGCAATAAAAAAGATTTAATCATCATTTATAAACTGACGCGAAAAACCGGGTTGTTACACGTTCCCTTAAATTTTATCACGTGGGTTGTAATTAGGAGGAGGTCGGAACAACATTCAGGTGGCTGGAAATATAAACTATCCATAACATAAACTTATACTGATTGGTTTCCATTTAATTGTTATGCCCATCAAGCTTAGCAATTCTAATCTAACCTTGCATTGCACACACAATAACTTAATTATCCCTTCCCAAGGTACAAAATACTAATGAAGCCATATCAACCACCCAATACTTCCAAACCCATTTTCCACCTAATACTTCTAAATATGAAGCAGGCTTCTATAATACTTTTTAAAAAGAGAAATAGGCAGACTTAGCCATTTAAGACCTTAGTCATGGTAGACTCCGTCATTCAAGACCTATTCCCAAGGTGGTTTCCTAATAATGTTGTCAAGGTTGGTGGGTCCTAGCTACATGACCTTTAACTAATATTTAAGGCTTCTGACATTTAATGTCCAATTATTACCACATCCATCGTCGATAAAATTCAGCCATGTAATAACATTACTAGACCCACTTAATACCTTTTATTGAAAAATAGGCAGACTCTGGTCATTTAAGACCTTAAGTAAGGCAGACCTCATCATTTAAGACCTATCCCCAAGGCATGATCCTAAATGGTGCAATTGTTATTACGGCCTTAGCAATGTGAGAGATACCGAAGCTACTTAATACTTCCAAGTGGTAAATAGGCAGAGTCTGATCATTTAAGATCTTAATTATGGTAGGCCCCATCATTTAAGACCTATTTCCAGAAGCATGCTCCTCAAAGGTACTATCTAGTTGTCATTGCTTAGAAATCTCATTAGGCTACTTGATACTTCTTTTATAGGAAAGAGGAGGACCCTATAGTCACTTAAGACCTCAAATCTGAAGTGAACCCTTCCCGAGATATCCACTATCACTCTTAATTATAAATATGGAGCTCATTAGGTTACTTCGTTTAGTAGGGAGGCAGACCCTTCTGCCACTTAAGACCTCAATACTGAAGTAAACCCCTATTAGAGACATCCTTATTTATTTGTTTGGAATCTCACTAGGTTACTTAATACTTCCATTTAAGAGAAAGGCGAACCCTTCAGCCACTTAAGACCTCAAACTAGAAGAGAACCTCTATGGACATATCCCTCACCGCTCCTAATTCCAAATTTAGACCATTTAATACTTTCCAATTAAGAAAGCAAGCCCAATCTCTCGTGTCATCATGGGTCCTAGGATTAGTAATATCTCACATCAGTAGTAAGTACACTCGACTGCTGGTAGCCTCAAAGTAAAAGGCAGTCTTCTATCGAGTGACTCTACTGACCTCGCATCACTAACCTACTAAGTCTAATTAACCATCCTATGTTTTTACTTATATTATCTTAGGTAGACATTGGACATAGCTTACTAATTCCATTTTTATTTAAGACGATAAGATTTACCTTAAATATTTATCACATATAAATCCTCGTTTAATGCTCATAAACGTCAATTTGTCCATAAGATCCCAACGGACATTTCTAAGACATTTATGTATGATTACTAATTTCAAATAAGTAATCTCTTATATCTATTCCATCTTTATCAGTCCCATTAGTCCATTTACCCTATCAGATTATTGAAACTCCCATATTTATTACCATTTATTGGAGTCACAGTCTTTTAAATTCTTTTTCCATTAGTTAATTATCCTAAATGCAAATATTACATGCAAACGTCATTATTAGCTTTTTATTTAATTATTATAAGCACAGTAAATTACGTATAAATATTTACTTTTATCAAATATGTTCCATTAATATATCTTCACTAGAATATTCTTTTACATGTTAAGTTGTTGGAATCATATCTAAAAAGATTATCCACTATAATTTCCATAAATTTTTTCAAAACAAAAAAATTTAACTTTAAATGATTACATTGTTTGAAATTACAAGGAATAATCATTTCTTTTTATTACTAAAATAGACAATGTAAATTACAATAAATTCATACTTTACATATCTCTTTTTCTTTCTATTTACATTTATTCTTTGTTAGATCAAATGCTATATTTTCTAAAAGGGAAAGAAATCAAACTAATTTACAAATATTAAGTGGATCCAAATTACAACAATTTCAAACATAGGAAAATTTACATTCCAACAAGATTAGGTTAATAATCCTAATTTATAACATTATTATACAACATATTTCAGATATGGAATAAATTTCATTCAAATCAATATTCTAAATTCATACTTTTGGGACTGATTTCTAGATCAGGTTGTAAACAATTCTAAATCAATTCATAAACAAGAATATGAAGCCCATATTTATTATATTCAAATCATATTCAATTCGTTGCCAACAACTCATATACAATTATCCAATTAGGCATAATAATCAAATAAACGCTAATGGGATAATTTTTATACTATAACAATCTATAAAATTTTCCACTCACCTTTTAAAAGCGATCCAAATCTCCAGATCTGAAGTAGAACATTTGATTCATCTTCAAATCATTTTTAATCCAAGAGATATGTATAAAAGGGTATATACATACATTAGAATTACATATCTGAGAAAAGATTTGGGATTAGGAGAGAAAATAGATATATATATATATATATATATATATATATATATAAATTACCTCAAATACGCATATGGTTGTTTCTCTTCTCTTATTTTTTTATTAGATTTCTACTCTTCTCTGATTTGTACGAATATAGACATAAATATCTTATCTTTATAATTACAAAGAAAATGGAGAAGAAGAAATGGCAGAGCTTCGCTACTGCCTCCATAAATTTACGAGAACAGAAGGGAGGGCTAGGCCTGACATATAGACGCTAGAATCACCAGAACCGTATGATTTAAAATATTAAATCTGAGCCGTTGTGGCCTAGGCTAACCCTAGCAGCCTGAAGGCAACCAGTCGATCGCCCATTGAGCACCGATTGACCACTAGGGTAGACCAGACCCAATGACAGGTCGGCCTGTAGGCTGGCGATTAATTAATGAACATTAATTTTTCTTATTTAATTATTTTTGTTCCGAATATTTTTTTTGTCCGTAACTTCTTCGTTTGGACTCTGATCACAAAACTCTAAATATGAAAGTTGCTTAGAATTTCGCCATGACCGCAATGGTACAAGTTTCGTGGTTAAATTCCATCATTTGCACAAATTCCATTTTCAGAGCCGAATTAATTAACCAAATAACTAATTAAATAACTAAAGCCAAATTACGGGGCGTTACATAGCTAGATAAAGGTAGTCAGAGACATAAAATATATATAATGGCCGCTATGCGGCTATACATGCAAGTCACCACGTAACCATCAAATACTCAACGCAGCAAGTATCGCATACAACATGCCACGTATTGTGTGTCATCCACGAGCAAAAGAATAACCGAATAAATAACACAACAGCGTCCCATACCACCGTGTGTTACAAGTCCGTTTATTCAGTTCACACATCACGCTTGCCCTTTCTTATTCTATATAACGAACCAAAAGAATAACCGGAGAGCGTTACTCGAAAGTCCCATACTATACGACATCACTAATCCATTTATTTAGATTTTTTGTCACACGGAATTAATATTAATAAATCAAATCGTAAGATGTCATCACCGTATAATTTAGAATATAACTCAAGTCGATATCAATGGTGAATCATTCATAGCAATAGATCAATGTGAAAGGAATAAGAAATCATAATAATATAATATAATGAAATATTATTTAATCTAATATATAAAACTTCTTAATTAATTATTCTCATTAATTATAAATAACTCTTAAAATATTAGTACGTTGGGTAATACCTTTTATATATATTTATGTTCACAAAATAAGATTTAAATATAAAAGTTTACTTTTAAATCCTTGCTTATATATTTATATCTGAATATAGAATTTAGACATAGAAATTCCTTTACAAATCAATATATATATATATATATATAATTCAAACCTCCAAATCACTTCATAAGTTAATTATAATTATAGAAGTCGTTTATAATTTTCTAAAATCAAATAACTCTCATAGTAACTCCTTTGTATTTTCGGCCATCAAATATATAATCAAAATCTTTATATATTCAAAGTCATTAATCATTATAATAAAACTATTCAATAATACCCGAAGGTTGCTTCATAATATATATACAAATACCATCCAAAATTGAATTTATATATATTAAGTATAAATAAATTTCTAAGATAAAAGACATTTCTTTAAAATTAAAATTACACTTAAATGAATTAAATTGAATTCAACCTATATAAAATATTCTAGAAAGTTCACAATGTAGAAATATCATATATGTAAACAAACAAAACATTATTAAAATAGTTCAAAAGAAATAATATCTGAAAACAAATTAGCAGCAACTCAGACGTTTAGGACCATAAGTCCGTCTGAATATAATTATAAAAAAGATTTTTAAATAATTTAGACGTCTAAATACATCTACCAAACGTCAAAATACATACAACAAAGAATTGATTCATTTCTGGGCTAAGTTAGACGTCTGGTTAAACAAGTCAGACGTCTGATTCAATATATAATTCAAACTAGGGAAGTAATAGGCAAAAATTTAACCAATTTAGACATTTGGATATTTCACTCAGACGTCTGAATGCCTATCTAGGTGCAAAACGAATTTTTAAGTCAAGAATCCAAATTTATCTTTGATCAAATACTTGCAAACCAATATTAAAACAACCATATGGGTTCATTTGTACACAACATCAATTCATAAACATCAAATTCCACAGTCAAACCCAAATTCAAAGAATGAATTAATGAACCCATTCAAGATAATTTGAAATTATAACACCAAATCAAAATTCACCTTAATCCATGATATGCATAAGATAAAACTTCATAGATATAGAATTAAACATATGGACATAGATGTGTAAGGGGCAAAACACTCACCTTGGCCAAATGAAACTCTATATCTAATTAATACTCCATCATCTTTAATTCCAACTCAAACAAGAAAATTCCATAGCTTTAAAATTGATAAAAACTTCAACTTCTTCTTGAAAATTGGTGTAGCTTGGTGTTGAAAACACCATACATTAATTTTGGAATTTATTTTGATTAATCGAAGAGGAGGGTTTTCTACATATATTTTGTTCATGAAGCAAAAGAGAAACAAATCCCTATATGTTTTGCATGTGAATTGCCTTTAGTGAATGAGAGAAAGAATTCTCTAAACATAGAAATGTATAGTTCTTTTGTTTCATAAAGCAAATAAGATTTGGGCTTTGGGCTTGCTTAAATAATAAGTCATTTTCTATTTCATTTCATTTCTTTTACCACTAAAACTATTTTCCTTTCAATAAAAACATTACAAAATTTTAGATAAAAATTATATTAATACCATTAAAATGTTTACTCAACATTATTAAACTTTTATTGAATTTAATTTCATAAATTTATTTATTTTAATTAGTGATATCAAAACTATAATCTTTAAACCACTTTATAAAATTATTTTGTTAACCAAAATTAATTCAATTCTTTAAAAGAACTATTACTAACGCAGATCTTCATTTCTTATTCATATACAAGTTTATAAAATATTATCTTCATATTTTAACTTATTTCATTTTAAATCATTTCTTAATTACATTTCAAACCCAACTATCAAATAATTTCCAAACCATTCATTCAAATAAATAAAACTTCTTTTCTCTTAAAAATATATTTTTAATCACATTTACTAATAATATCATACTTTATAAAACATATAATCGCCTTTATCATATCAAAATCATTTTAAATTCATAAATATACTAATAAATGAAAATCATTCTTAATAAATCTTTAAAAATCCATCTTAAGTAAGTAAATCACCTTTATTATCTTTAATTAATTACTGCTCAACACCGGGCTGTTACAGACTCCCCGCTTAGGAAAATTGCATCCTCGCAATTTCCCATAAAAAAATACATAACAAGCTAAAGTATTTAGCTTTACTACACCTTCTTAGTTTAAATATTTATACACAATTTTCAAAATAAAGCAAACTCATTTAAAACAACATTAATTATTAAATTCCTCGGTGGCCTCAAAATATAATGGCTTATCATTTCGTGCCCAATGTCATGGTCATATGCTATGAGTCGAACAACTCACCGGAATAATATCCAAGAATTAAAACCAAAAACATTTAGATATTGAAACTTTCTAAAATTTTGGGAGTAAACTCTATAGTATAATTTTTTTTTGAAAATTCACAACTCTCAAATAATTATACAAACATATTCAATTACAACACTTAAATAATATAGAAAACCCCAAATATTTATGCATATCAAAATTTCGAACTCTAGAAAACCATTAACTTTACAAATCAAACATTCTTCCTCAAATTCTAATTTCACTAAGCAATTTCAAAATTCATTAAACACTTGAAACAAAAAATTTATACTCTATGCTCAAAAGTTTTCTAAAACCATAAATAATCAAAACATTGTACACTTAGAAATTTATAATCAATGATTTCAACATTTTATATTTGCAACAAATCTTTTCAAACAAATTTATAACTTTTAAAATATTAAAATATCTCATTATATTTTATTCCCTAAAACAATGATGGGAAAAACTATTTGTAATTCACCTTCGTTCAAAATTCATCTTATTTTATAAAAAATTTCTAATACACATACATAATATAGAAGGCTTAAAATATTTGTAAACTCTAATTTTCAAATTCTAAAATTTTATCTTTATAAGAGAAATCCTCAAACTTTAATCTTACATTCTCCAAAATGAACTTCAAAATTTTGTAAAACTTTTTAGATACAATTTATATGTAGTTTCCAAAACTTTTCTAAAGTCGTAAATCTTGAAAACATAACTTGACTTTAAATACTTAATCAATTACTTCAATCCTTGATTTACGAAAGATCTTCACACATAAATATATAAAACATTTTCTAGACAACTTTTATTCAAAAATTAAACTTTGAAAATATTCTTATATTTACAAAATTCAATTACATTTATTTTCACACCTTTCCAAATCATTAATACTTTAAAACTTAATTTTCCATAATAATATTTTCTTACTTCAAACGAAAAACAATTTTAATAAGAATTATTATTGTCAAAATCCAAGTTTTCATTTGAAATACCAAAGTAGTTCTTTGTTCAAAACTCAATTATTTACAATACAAATTTATTAGTTTTTATAAATAAACTCTAATTCAATAAAACCAACTACAATAATTTCTAAATTTCACTTCATATAAACCATATTCTATTATTAAAATGAAAATCATCATCAATTTTTAAAACCATTATACACAAAATCTATTTTGAATATTTGTTTCAAAACTTAAATTCTACTTTCTATAAAGTACTTAATATTTAGTGTATTTTTAAAATTCACTTTACCACAAAATTAAGAAACCAATATCTTACAAATAAAAT
Organism: Allium fistulosum; assembly: GCA_030737815.1. NCBI lineage: Eukaryota > Viridiplantae > Streptophyta > Magnoliopsida > Asparagales > Amaryllidaceae > Allium > Allium fistulosum. The sequence continues at coordinate 595,621,235 of CM060905.1, forward strand.
TACTTTAGTCATATATTTCAATTCATTATTGAAGTCTTTTCCCAGAGCACTTGTTAACCATAAAATAATTTTCTTTAACACTTTTACTCTTCTCATATTAAAGCTATAATAGTAGTTCAAATAAAGGTTATTTTAAATTAAGAATTTTGATATACAAATTTACATATATCACAAGATATCTTTACATAAAGATATTCACATAATTCATCCAAATTTCAAACAACCATTCATCAGAGAAGACATATAATCAGAACAACACATATTAAAAAATTTCAAATTTTAATACAAAAATAGACGGATGATGCCTCATTATAACTTTCTTCTGGCTTAATTTGCCAATTGGCTGCAATGTTGACCGTGTGATCAACATTGCCTCACCATCGACTTCAGCTATCCACTACTACTCGATGGCTACAATCATCATATATAAATATATATACAATAATATGAAAATATAATTTTATTATTTCCTAAACAATAGAATTTACTATAAAGATAGAAATACTCAATTATAAATTTCAAAATTAAAACAATTTCAAAATTTTCTAAAACTCTAAAATTTTAAACATATATTTAAAACATAAGTTTTACAAACATTCAATTTCAAAATATTATTTCTCCTACCAAAATATTTAATATCACTTCTTTAAGCTTTACCTAAATTCTTGTTAAACAAGGATTCAAAATATTTCTTTAAATCATATCTTTCTTTCAAAATTTACAAAATATAAATTATACTTTTCTAGAAATATTTTACTATTTTCCAAAATCTTTCATCTCTTTATAAAACTCTACAAATCATCTAAGAATTTCCAAAACTTTTCAAAACTCTGTATCCTTATGTCTCGTCGTAGTATTTAGGAATCCATATCGATAACATTGATCAGGCACATCGATCAGAATTCTTAAAGCACTCAAGGGACAAATTAACACGATTTAATCTTTAAAATATTCTATCTATATACATTTATAGAAAATTGTACTTCATATAATGTCCATTAAAATGAAACTTAAACAAAGGCCACTCTTGGAAAAGAAGGTTCTATCAATACCTCTTAATCAAAACATCTTCTTATTTAAATAGAACATACTTCTTACTCTATATATGTTTATAAGCCAAAATCATAACTTACTTTCATTTAAATACTTGACAGACCCCTTAAAAATATCAAAATCATTCCCAACCATTTGAATACTATCAAACAATCATCAAACTTTAAAATTACTTCACAAAAGTATATATAATGTAAACACGTCAATAACATGCTGAATTTTTTTCTTCAAAATTCCTAGTAGTAACTTCAACACAAAAATACTGCAAGGATTTAATATTAATAATTACAAATTCAATATAAGTAATCATTAATCAATACAACCATAAATGATCAAAAATATAAGATGCACAAGGGAAAGTAATTATACATTTCCGCTGCGCACTCTGATCAGTAGCGGACCAGAATATAAATATTTTCATCAAACCATCGGAGGTAAATCATTTTATATTTCATAGTTAATAAATATTTGTAAAATATTTTATATACAAAATATAAATATGCCCCCAAATGATTACCCCAAATAATCACCACATATTAAGTAATACACACACATACGTCCATTATATCTTACTATAAACTAAATCCATTACACACCTACTAGACAGGGACTCTACGTCTCATTTAGGCCAATGACTCATGTCTTGTATATACAATGTATTATTTTGAACCTGCTCCGACACCAACTGTAACACGCCCACCTCTATACCCATACTCTCAAGAGTATTATATAATAATATTGTTAGATAATATGGAGAATAAGGCATATGGGGTACGTGTGAATATTCCCTTGGACTAACACCGGTACGTATTTAAATACCGAATAGATAACTCATCTATATGTGTACGGTATCAGTACAAAGCAATAAACATGTGTGCCTCCAAGATAGAACAACACACAATATATATAAATACAAGAACATAGAATCAAAATGCAGCGATAATATACAAAAGGAAAATATACATAGATCCAATATACAACAAATATACACTTTCACTAAAACATCCAATACATGAATCCAAATACCTCTATGTAGAATATAATGACTATATAATACCACCCTAGTCTCTATCTATACCCAACATCCACAAAATGATCATCTTATCTCTAAACCTGAAATGTCTCGGACTGACTCGAGTATTATAAATAACACACGGATCAGACTATGTCTATAATGATAGGTGTAATTGTAATACACAACTATAATGTGAAAAGTATAGTGATGATGGAATAACAATATTAAAAATATCTCAAACCCATATTCATATGTAAACCACACTAAAAAGTGTCACCACCCATCTAAAACAAATCGATAGAAATCAAGAATATAAAATTCAATGGATGAATCATCCATACAACAAAATATCATCGTAGAAAATGAAATCATCAGGTGAATCAAGCTAACACAACAACAATGCCCAAAGATGAATTTATATATATATATAATGGACATTCACGGGTCTGCCGTAATCAAAGTAATAAAATGGGCCATCATCCAAATAGATAGATGACCTACATGTCAAAGAAGGATACGAGGTGGACCATACTTTGGACACAGTCTTAGATATAATATCATCTTATATATGCATATCTACCACATGCAAATCGAAACCAGACGGGACACAGTCTTAGATACCTCGACAGAAATCGTGACTCATATCCACCAATGACTCATCAATGAGTAGTCTCGGTCATGACCTTGCTTTGCTCTTATAGGTAATGGACTGCTGTCCTAAGTGACACAAGAGGCTATGGGCACATACCCACCTACTATGATGTGCATCCAATATAATATATAACAACAGTGTCATGGATTTAGGGCGCGACCCCACGATAACGTCGCCAGGATGGATATTGGCCAATCCGGGTTACTCTCGAACCATAAAGGAAGTTGGGAAAAGGTAGATGGACACATAGAATAGAAATAATGGCCGCTACACAGCTATACATGTAAGTCACCACGTAACTAACAAATACTTAACACAGCGAGTATCACATACAACATGCCCTATATTGAGTGTCATCCACGAGCAAAAGAATAATTGAATAAATAACAAAACAACGTCCCATACTACTATGTGTTACTAGTCCGTATATTCAGTGCTCATACATCACACTCATCCTTCCTTATTCTATATAAGGAGTCTAAAGAATAACTGGAAAAGCGTTACCCGAAAGTCCTATACCAGACGGTATCACTAATCCATTTATTTAGATTTCTCGTGATACAAAATAAATATTAATAAATCAAATAGAAAGATGTCATCACTGTGTCATTTTAAAATATAACTCAAGTCGATATAGTGAATCATTCATAGCAATAAATCAACGTGAATGGAATAAGAAATCATAATAATATAATATAATGAAACATTATTTAATCCAATATATAAAACTTCTTAATTAATTATTCTCATTAATTATAAATAACTCTTAAAATATTAGTACGTTGGGTAATACCTTTTATATATATTTATGTTCACAAAATAAGAATTAAATATAAAAGTTTACTTTTAAATCCTTACTTATATATTGATATCTCAATATAGAATTTAGACACTGTTTCCTGGAGATTTGACCAGGCAACTGAGCACTCGGCATTGGCAGGCGCTCGGCATCTATATTACTCGGCATCTGTAGTACTCGGCATCAACTAGTGCTCGGCATCTATAGTACTCGGCATCTGTAGTACTCGGCATCAACTAGTGCTTGGTATCAGGTAATACTCGGCATCAGGCAGTGTTCGGCACCAAGAAGCACTCGGTATCAACTAGCGCTCGGCATCAGATGGCACTCGGCATCAGGTAGTGCTCGGCACCAGATAGTATTCGGCGTCCAGTAGAACTCGGCGACAGGGGTACTCGGCGACAGAAGTACTCGTCATCCAGAACACGTTCGGTGTGCGTAACTGCACAACGTGACACTATCGTTCGGCCGAGATGCATCATTCGGTCAGGGAGCATTGTTCGGCCAAGAGCTTCGGACAGAGGCACGTTCGGCTTCGATTGACAACCATCCTGCACTTCCCACACATCAAACATACCGTTCGGCATAGAAAGGATCGTTCGGCATTATGGTGTTCGGCATACCTGGTTCGGCATGCAGCGACCACTGTACTCGGGCTAGAGTGTTCGGCCATCAAGCCCACTTGGGAAGTCCAGCCCATATTTGTCTATAAATAGAGGGGCAGGGTCACAGTGAAAAGGGGATCTTTTTGGAGAACACTGGGGAGACTCTGCCATTTTTGAGACTCATCTTCTCTACTTAACAACTTCATTCAAGCATTTGATCTACGAATTGTATTTGTAATCAATCATTAAGAAGATCAATAAAGTTTAATCTCAAAGTGGACGTAGGCAATTACGCAGAACCACTATAAATTTGGTGTTCTTACTTTCTGCATTTAAATTAGCATTGTCTTCTCTGTTTAATTTACCTTCATCACTGTTTTCTCTACACAATCTTCTTCTACGAGGTTAGTGACCAATTTTGGTGCTAACACTTTGGTGCTTTCACTGAGAATTGAATTCTCAGACCTTAAGGATCTGCTTTGAAGCTACTGGATTGAACAAATCCCCCAAAGAAGATCCAAGTCATTGACAGGACATCCGTTGATTCTACTCAGAGTTCATACCAATAACTCTACAATGGAGAGACCACGTACCAGGTCAGCTTCTCATAATGCGGATGCCCATGAGACTGCTAGCGTGCAACAAGCAGGACCTAGCAATCAACCAACAATTCCGGGTGTAGGAATTGCCGCTCAGGACCAGGCTCCGGTTGTCACCAGGATAGAGTTCAACGATTTGATGAGAGAACTCAGAGAAAGCAGGAGACAACTAGGAGAGCAGATGCAAGCTAACGCCAACCTGATGGCACAACTCACTCAACAGCAGCAACAGAATGCTGGGGGCAATCCCGCTCCCTATTCCTCATCCGACAGCTCAACTTCTTCTGATGAACCTCCCAAGCGCAGACGCCGTAAGACTGAAGCTACACGGATGGGTGCTGCTGCCCAAACAGCTGGAAACCGCGACCAAGTCGGAGCTGGGAACTTAGGAACTGGAGTACAGGTGGAAGCTGGAGGCCCAGACCATCAAAACGCTAATGATGTCGAACCTCAAGACGCACGATTGGCAGATCGCCAGGAGAGGAGGCATCAACATGGACAGTCACGTAGAACGGACTCTAATCTCCCACCTTCCATACAGACACCAGACCTGACAGCCATGGTCAGGCAATTGATGAAAGAAAATCAGGGCTTGACGAATGACGATTGGGGAGTATCAAGGAGTCACACTCCGTTCACAGATGTTGTGTTACAGGCGGCGTACCCTAGAAAGTTTAGTATGCCAACTATCCCTGCGTACGAGGGAAAGACTGACCCCAGACAGCATGTCATGAGGTACGAATGGATGATGGATTCAGCTAGAGCAAATGACGCCACCAAGTGTAGATGCTTTCCAATTACTCTATCTGGGATCGCTACTATGTGGTTTACCCGACTCCCTCCGCGGTCTGTATCCAATTTCGAGGAGTTGGCAAAGAAGTTTATTGAGCAGTTCAGGATACACACTACTCGTCCTAAGGACGTAATGTCTCTGTCAAGTGTAATCCAAAGTCCCGGGGAGTCATTGAAGGAATATTTACAAAGGTTCCATGTTGCGGCAACTGATGTCAGTAATCCCAATGATCATGCAATTCTAATGGCTGTGATGAGAGGTGTGGACCCGGAGTCTGAAATTGGAGACTGGTTGGCAGGAAAACCTCCGACCACACTAGAGCGTTTCTACTCAAAGGCACACCAATTCATAAGGAGAGAGGAAGCCAGGTGGGTAAGACGAGATAAGGCACCAGGACCTGTCCAAGAGTCTATGAAAAGCAACGTTGCTGTGAAGCAGTCCGGAGATAGCTCGGGAAAGGTCCAAGTCAATGTCCAGAACAAGCCTGGGCAGTCTAAGGAGCCCGGAGGAAGAAATCAAGGGAAGAAGAGAGAAGCGGGGAAGTGGAAATCGAGAATTCCAAGCTACAACGAGTATACTCCGCTGAATGCGCCTCTTGAGAACATTTACCTATCTACCTGCAATACTTTTTAGTACAGAAAGCCACGTACAAAAGAATCAACTGAGGAGCAGAAGCGAACTGGGAAATATTGTCGCTTTCATGAGACTTATGGGCACAATACGGAAGAGTGCAGACACTTGCACGATGCTACCGAGAAGTTGATCAGGCAAAAGAAGTTGCAAGAATTTGTGAAGGATCCACAGGAAGGAGGACAAGGAACATCCAACCCAGGTCGCGCACCGGCCCCGCGTCACCCCGAGGAGCCTGCCCGAACCGTGGGAAGACTAGTCATAAATACTATTATCGGCGGACCTCACCCTGCGGATAAGAATTGGCAAGAGATGGAGCGGTATGCAAGCTCCCTGAAACATGCAGATTTTGAGTGCTGTTCAAACGTGGAGGATGGGACTCCTGCCAAGCAGCAGCGCGTAATGACAGACGACATAGTGTTCAGAAACAGGGATGTTGATCAAGTGGAGGCTCCAACCATCGACCCGATGGTAATATCTACGACGATCAGACCGACATATGTGAAGAGAATTCTGATTGATTGCGGAAGTTCTGTCAACATCATCTTCAAAAAGGCTTATGACCAAATGAAAATGGAAACAAAGGACTTGAAACCGTCCAAGGCTCGTATCCACGGATTTAACGGCGCTGCAACCGATGCAGTGGGGTATGTCGAGTTACTAGTTGAACTGGGACAAGGCGAGCGTCAGAGGGTGCGAATTCTACCCTTCGTGGTTTTGGATGTGGATTCTCCATATAATGTTTTCTTGGGTCGGCCGGCCCTGGCTGAGTTTAGGGAAGCATTGGCCCCGTGGTGTTTAACTTTGAAGTTCCCAACTGACAAAGGAGTAGGTATTGTTCATGGCGACCAAGCAGCTGGTCGTTCCTGTTATGTGGCTGAGCTCCGAGAGGCCCACCGGAGGGAGAAAGGAAAGGTTGCGGACAATCCCGTCTGCATCCACAATACGGATAATTGACAAGTAGTGCCCGAGCCCTGGCTCGGGCATAACTCTCGGATCTTCAGAGACATAGATTCGAGAGACGACAAGGAGAAACCCAGGGAAGAAAAGGCGGCACCGGCTGAACTGACGGTTGACATTTCAGTCAGCCAAAGCGACCCTTCGCGATTACTGAAGATCGGATCACAGCTTGGCCCCGCAATGACTGAAGACCTTAGTGACTTCCTCCGGGCGAATCTTGATGTTTTCGCCTGGACGCATTCTGATATGTGTGGGATTTCTCCCGCCATCATGAGTCATATGTTGAACATAGACCCGAAATATGTCCCGGTTAAACAAAAGAGGAGAGGAATGGACCCGGAGAGGTCCGCTGCTCTCAGAGAGGAGGTGGACAAACTCAAAGCCAATGGGTTCGTCCGCGACGCCCTCTATCCTGAATGGATATCGAACCCCGTACTGGTGAAAAAGGCAAATGGGAAATGGAGAACTTGCGTAGACTATTCTGATTTGAACAAAGCGTGCCCCAAGGACAGTTTCCCGTTACCAAGGATCGATCAGTTGGTCGACTCCACCACAGGTTATGAGCTGTTATCATTCATGGATGCATACTCGGGATACAACCAAATCCCGATGCATATTCCGGACCAAGAACACACCAGCTTCGTTACAGATGTCGAGCTATATTGCTATGTAGTAATGCCCTTCCGACTAAAGAACGCAGGAGCGACTTATCACCGTCTGGTGAATCGAATGTTCAAGGACCAGCTTGGTAGGACGATGGAAGTCTATGTGGATGACATGCTCGTGAAGTCGCGACAGTCAAACGACCACATTCGAGACTTGGCCGAAATGTTCGACATACTCAGGTATTACGGGATGAAGATCAGCCCTTTGAAGTGTTCCTTCGGCGTGGCATCGGGGAAGTTTTTGGGATTCATCGTCAATGCTAGGGGAATTGAAGTTAACCCGGAAAAGATCCAAGCTATTCGAGATGTGCAAGTGCCCAGGACTATAAAACAAGTACAGAGCTTGAATGGAAAAGTAGCTGCGCTAAGTCGATTCATATCCAGGGCAACTGACAAGTGCATCCCTTTCTTTGATATAATAAAGAAAGGGAAAAGGAACTTCGAATGGACGTCTAGTTGTGAGGAAGCATTCCGGGATCTGGTGAGGCATCTGGAGAGTCCACCAGTGCTGTCAAAACCAGTAAACCACGAGATGCTGTACGTATACTTGGCTGTATCCCCACATGCAATAAGTGCGGCTTTAGTTCGCGAGGAGGACCGAATCCAAAAGCCGGTGTATTATGTTAGCAAGCGTTTAACGGGGGCAGAAAGAAATTACCCTAAAATCGAGAAATTGGCCTATTGCTTGGTGATTGCATCACGTAAGCTACGCCCATATTTTCAAGCGCACTCAATCAGTGTTTATACCGATCAACCCCTGCGGCAGGTACTCCAACGACCAGAAACTTTTGGAAGATTGCTAAAATGGAACATCGAGTTGAGCCAGTTTGATATCGCCTACTTTCCACGGAGAGCCATACAAGGGCAAGCGTTAGCAGATTTTATCGCTGAGTTTACCATGCCCACAGAACCAGATAATCACGACGCCATTCCCCCCGTTCGATGGAAATTATACACTGATGGGGCATCCAACGACCGTTGTTCCAGCGCGGGTGTAGTTCTTATAACTCCGGAAAACCGATCAATCTGTTATGCTTTGAAGCTTGATTTCCCGGCGACGAATAACGAAGCAGAGAATGAAGCATTGATTGCTGGCTTGAAGCTCATCGGAGAACTCGGGATCAAATCAGTTGAGGTCTTTTATGACTCACAGTTGGTGGTTTACCAAGTGCGGGGAGATTACCAAGCCAAGGGACAGAAGCTTGCTCCGTACCTTGTTCAGGTCCAAGAGCTACTGTCGAATCTCGAGCATTATGACATTTCGCATGTCCCGCGCGAACAGAACAGAGAAGCCGACTTGTTGGCTAAGTTTGCAAGCACAGGCGATGCACAGCAAATGGGATTGTATCCCGTTGAGGCCTTGCACGCCCCGAGCATAGACGAGATGAAAGTTGATTGTATATTGGAAACGGAAATCGAGAAGGAATCGTGGATAACCCCATTCAAACTGTACCTGACGACCGGGACTTTACCAGAAAAAGGAGCGAAAGACGCCAGGTCCTTCGAAAGGCCGCGCGATACGTGATGCAGGATGGATTAATGTATCGAAAAGGTTTCTCAGTCCCATTATTACGGTGTATCGCTCATGACGAGACAAAGCGGGTCTTAAGAGAGGTTCACGAAGGAGAATGTGGTGACCATACTGGGGGGCAAACGCTAGCAAAGAAGGTCCTCCGCTACGGATATTACTGGCCGACCGTAAATCGGGACGCTGCGGACTACGCAAGAAAATGTGACAAGTGTCAAAGATATGCGAAAATCCCGAGGACTCCATCAACGGAACTCACGCAAATGGTTAGTCCGTGGCCGTTTGCAATCCGGGGAATCAACATAATCGGCTCTTTGCCTATATCCAGAGGTGGTGCGAAATACGCGATAGTTGCAGTCGACTATTTCACAAAATGGGCTGAGGCAGAGCCTTTGGCCACAATCACCTCTAAGAAGGTCATTAACTTCGTTGTACGAAACATTATATGCCGCTTCGGCCTTCCTCGCTCCATCATTACAGACAATGGGACGCAGTTTGAAAGCAGAGAGTTCAAAGAGTTCTGTTTAAAGTATGGCATCGAGAAGAAGTTCGCCGCCGTTGCATACCCAAAAGCTAACGGACAAGTCGAGGCCGTTAACAAAATAATCAAGTCCATACTAAAGAAGCGTCTGGAGAAGGTTGGAGGCAAGTGGGTAGATGAGCTCCCAACATCACTATGGGCTTATAGAACTACCCACAAGTCCACGACCGGCCACACTCCATTCGCCTTGGCATTCGGCTCGAAAGCCGTTATACCTCTGGAACTTGAAGTTCCATCACACCGAGTGACGTACTATGATCCCAAGACGAACCAGGACCTCTTGTTGGAATCACTGGACTGCATCGACGAAAAGCATGAAGAGGCCGAATTAAGGGCGGCGACACATAGGCACCGAGTCAAGCGTTACTACGACGGCAGAGTCCGCCCAAGAACTTTTGATGTAGGTGATCTCGTTCTGAAACGAGTTTTCCCGGTTCCATCGCGCATGAATCCCAACTGGGAAGGTCCATACGTCATTGAACGGAAGCTTGGAGAAGGAACATTCAAGCTAGCGACCGTTGATGGCACGACACTCCCCCGAGCATGGAACAGTGAGCATTTGCGGCATTATTACATTTAGCATGTTTTCCTTTCTTGTTTTAGGCAC